>CM048751.1:357468148-358068148 GCA_026315105.1 Locusta migratoria | reverse complement strand
GTCATCCGCATATGCGAGACTGCTTATTTTGTTTTGTTTTCACCTACTTTAATCCCGCCCTGCCAGTCTAATGTTTTCAACATATGATCCATGAATAGTATGAACAACAGTGGTGACAGGGTACAGCCTTGTCTTACCCCTGAAACTACCCTGAACCATGAGCTTAATTGGCCATCTACTCTAACTGCTGCCTGACAGTCTTCGTAAAGCCCTTTAATTGCCTGCAGAAGTTTGCCTCCTATACCATAATCTTGAAGAACTGACAGTAGGTTTCTCCTAGGAACACGGTCATAAGCCTTTTCCAGATCTATGAAACATAGATACAATTCCCTTTTCCACTCATAGCACTTTTCCATTACCTGACGTAAGCTAAAGATCTGGTCCTGACAGCCTCTAAGAGGCCTAAACCCACACTGATTTTCATCTTATTTGTCCTCAATTAATACTCGCACTCTCCTTTCAACAATAACTGAGAATATTTTGCCTACAACGCTAATTAAAGAGCCTATGATAGAAAAAAATATTTTGTTTCCTATTTGGTGAAGTTTTGGGTAGGCTTACTTATTTTGGCCTCTATCAATACATTAATGAAGGCATTTTGATGTTAATAATACCTAAAGTGTGGTGAAAACATACAAAATTACACACTTTGGTTTAGGACAACATGCTATTTACATATTTGACTAGAAATGGCTTCATAGGTATCATCACTTTCAACACAAGACAATGTGTAATAAATAAACGACAGAACAAAATAAATAAAAAATATTTATTTACACATTTACAGGAATAATAATAAATTATGACTCACAAAGTCCACTGAAGGCTACGCACCTTACAGCTTACGTAATAACTTACGCTAACGGTGCATTGTAGTAATACAACTGGACGGTTTCAGTTCATCAGTGCAGTTGGAAGACGAATACACTCTACAGCTTTGGTATTTTCACTGTTCTGTAAAAGAGGGAAATATTTAAAAGAACGCAACACTTTTAACCGACTATTATTGATGCCTTTTCTATGAAGGGAGAAGCACTTTCTAGAGGAGTAATTCAGCTTGCCTTCCTGGTTTTGAGTATCTTACGAAGATGTTCGCCTCGTTTTATCGGAACGCAGTGTGACCGATATTTATAAAAGTCGTGAAGTATATTCGGCTGTTGTGTGGAGTTCTTTGGCTTTTGTCTGATCTGTAGATGGGGGAAAACTCGAGAAAATTTTCTAGTTTATGGCTCAGAGAGATAATATAAACGAAATATTCACTTCGTTTGTGGTATATATAGAATAAGTTTCCCACGACTGCTGTCACTTTGGAATATTATTGTGGATATTTCACAAAGTGTGTTTGGTACTTGCTGTGTGTAACAACAAACAAGTGTCACTTGCGCTGTGGGTGCAGCAAACGAGCGATTGTGCATAAACACTGTGCTTGTAACACACTTGAGAAAACAAACCTTAACATCATTTATTCATTGTTATTTAAGAGAAACATTGCAAATCTGAAAGCCAAATCCTTGTTGTATATTGTATTAGAGAAATTTTCTTCTTAATATGTCTGAGGACTATACCACCAGTTGTTGTGCTCAGTGATACGATTTCTTAGCATTGTGCCTCCTAATCACTCAGGACTCTGATATTCTGCCGAGGGCAATCAGGCCTTTTCTTACAGTTTGTATTCCGAGAGACATCTCGAAGTGTGCAGCTGGCTAAACAGAAAAGCAAAGAAGGTTAGCCTGCCCTCGGAACAACACCGAGCTTAACACTGGACTTCTTTATGAATTTGGACATCACAAAAACCTATATCAAGGGATCTTGTTGTTACGGAACTCCTTGTTACATTAATTTTCCACCCATTTTGCCGCTTGTTTACACGATGAAGTTAAGTTACAAAATATACGATTTCCCTTTGGAATATATTTCTCGGATTCACAGATTTATCTGTTCACACTGAAATGAAGCCTGACAAGTGGACCAATACAGAACAATTATAATTAATTCAAAGGCAGCGAGGAACAGAAGGCGGTCCACAAGCTCGAGAGCTACAATGGCAATGATCACCCTACGACACTACCAGTCTTTGAATATTTGACTGGGAGACAGATGCTCATAAACTATATTGGCAAAGTCGTCGATATTACTGCCCCACGCCGTCATCTTACCTATCCAAACATCGAGTAGTTTGTGTGTGGCAAGAAAAATTACAACCGAACAACGCATTTATGAAACATTACGTCAAAATCCTAAAACGCGGAGTAATTACGCCAGTTTACTTCTTATGGTCGTCAGTTACGTGGGCTTTAGAACGGAAATATGGCGCCGAGTGACAACGATATCGCCTACGGCATTGCCAATATAGTTAATACATATCTATGCATTTGACTTTATTTGCATCATAGTTACTAACCTAAAACAGTCTAGGGTGATGTAATAAAAATCGCCACTGTGCTATTTCTGCACACAACATGTAACACAGCTAACTCGTTTGACAGACACAGTGAGGAACTTGCGACGGTGAGGGCGCCGCTCCGCCAGAGAGTGTGTTGCATGACGGCGCGCAGTGCTGCCAACCCGGGGGCCGGCAGTGCTGCCAACTCGGGGGCCGGCAGTGCTGCCAACTCAGGGGCCGGCAGTGCTGCCAACTAGGAGCCGGCGTGCATGGCGCGGCCGAGGCGCAGCTGGAAGTCCCTGTAGAGCAGCTTTCCGCCGAGCGGGACGCGGCCAGCGAACATGTCGGCGGTCATGAGGCAGAGCGCCTTGCCGTTCATCAGGAAGCGGTCGGCGGGCACGTGCGGCAGTCCGTGGCACGCCTGCATCTGCCGCAGCCACAGCGCGACGTGCGCGCGCGACCAGCGGCGCGGGTCTGCAAAGCAACAGCTCACTCACCCGGGGCCTCAGTGCACGCGGCGACTCGCGAAAGACGCCTGCCAGGCGTCCGTGGCTCCCGGCCGCCGCCACCTCATCCGCCGGTCACGGCAGCGCCCGATTCTCGGACTCTGTTGTGCCGCGGGCGCATACACTGAGTTAAAGTCAAAAAACCATTGCCAACTGAGTAACCTAAGCTTACCTTCAAAATGATGGAAAGAGCGGCCTGATTTGCGAACACTCGACGAATTTCGGCTGCCGAAATCTGGGATATGACTAGTCGAATCTTTTTTCATGAAACAATAAATTCTGACAGGAATGTGAACAATATTTTGCATCCAATTTTTCAAGAACTTTCATCCAACGAAAAGCTGTACGGTTATGTCATGCAGGTCAATGCAAGACCACACACTGCCAATGCTTCTATGGCAGCAATATGAAGTATTTTTAATGATAGGATACTCGAATGGCTTCCTCGTTCTCCAGATCTAAATCCCAGTGACTTTTATCTTTGGGAAATGTTAAAAGACAAGTTGTATGCAAGCAATCCCGTACACTCGAAGAGTTGGAACAAAGGATTCGCCTAATCATTTCACAGATTTCGGTAGCCGAAATTCGTCGAGTGTTTGCAAATGTTTTCAAGAGATGTCAGGCCGCTCTTTTCATAGAGGGACATCACTTTGAAAATATACTGTAAATAAAGGTAAGCTTAGGTTTCTAAGATGGCAATGTTTTTTAGACTTTAACTCAGTTATGCGCCCGCGGCACAATAGAGTCCGAGAATCGGGCGATGCCGTGGCCGGCGGATGCGGTGGCGGCGGCCGGGAGCCGTAGCGTGCGATCCGTGGACTCCTGGCAGGCGTCTTTCGTGAGACACCCTGTATATAAACATGCAAGTGTTTGTGACCATATTTGAGTAGCCTTCTTATCAAAGACGGACATCTGTCGTTTGCCAGAAACGGAGATAAACGTCAATTTTTATTGCAAAACATAAAGCTAATATATTTACAAGCTGATATGAGCATTATCAACTTTAATACTGGAGGATTTATACCTGGAAGTGGCTAAAATCAATTTGATTACTCAAATGCCTTCAAACTGTCAGAAAATACAGATGTCCGACTTTGAAACCAAAACGTGTAGGTGTCCGCTTTTGATGTGAACACGCTTTCTGATGTCCGTTTTTGATACACAGAGATTCGCTTACTGTGACGAGAATCTTTTACAGGTGTTAATCTGGGAAATTATAGGAATATCGACATGAAGTGGAAAATATTATTGAACTCTATTACACATTGGACAAATGAATTACAATAATCAGAATAATCTTTTTAATTCTATATACAAAATGAAATGTTACGTTTACAGTAATTTGAGTAGTAATAAAACTTTTTGTATTTTTGAAATTACTACAATGTGTGGAAATTACCCAAGCATAAGGACTGTTGAAACTATCGCCTTACGTTATTTCTGACATCGAACCTCTCTCCAACAAGTCATTATTTCGTACAACACAGCTTACAATAAAACAGTGTAGTTCACAAGATAGTCTTACCTTTGCTTCTTTTCAATGATTATTTTCCACTTTTCAGGTTGTCTCAACCGCTTCCTAGCTGTTCCTTCGGACGCTGGTGATACATTATGTTCCATATCACTCGCTTTAAGATGGTTATTAGTAATAATACTATATAAAATGACTGAAAAACGTAAGTACGAGCTAATACGCCTTAGTACCTGGCACGTACTGTCACCATGTCTGATTTTCGAGGTCATGTGATCATATACTGTGTTCCCATTGGTGCATACTGCTTTATTCAACAAGTGTCCGAATTTGATATCAAGCTCTTATGTAGGTGTCCGCTTTTGATGTGAACAGTCAACTTTCACGTGTGATTTTTGGAAAATACGGATTTCACCAATGAAAAGAACGGTAAAACTTCCTTTGGGTAGCAGTAGCTAACTAAATTTCGACCATTAGGTCAGATGCACAGGTCTGATATTAGGCTACTCATTTCACTTTCGGTAACGTGCTTTGTTAGCTGGAAGGTCTTCAATCGGGTCACACATTTGGAGTGATGTTCCAAATGTTGGAACTTTGTTCATCAGGGGACATGGAGAACGCTATCGAACGCCTTCCGGAAGTCAAGAACCACTGCATCCGAAGTGTACTGCCGTCTGGGATCTGGTTGAGAAATAGCGCGAGTTGAGTTTCACACGATCGTTCCTTTCGTAAATCGTGTTCACTCCCACAAAGGAGCTTTCCGGTCTGCATAAATAACAAGATAGTCGACCATAGAGTGTGTTCTAACATTCTGCAAAGTGCCCGATGTCAGACAGATGACTGTACGTTGTGGCAGTTGTTATCAGCTGACACTTGCAACGAACGACACTAGCGTTCCTAGTGGTGGGCAAGGCGCCCTAAGAGAGATGTTTGTTTGTAATTACTTTTCTACGTAATTGGCCAAATAGCTTCTGTAATTTTTGCGTTTCAAACATTAGAAAAATATCGAGAGGCATGAATAATCGTGAAATAAAAGTAAAAACAACCGAATTTGCCTGATTCAGTGATATATACAACGACAGATTCATGAAGAAATATTTACGAATATGTGTATATTTTTGTAGCCTAATACGCTGAGAGTGAGAGAATATAAACAAACGAGAAACATTAATTCCTGTTGTGGTCTCTTCCTATATGACGGGAACTTCCTTTGACGTGTAAAAATTCAATGCATGCTAATGATTCGGACATTTTTACGCTTCACTCGTCTTTGTTATAAACCCACATACTTTTGAGAATAATTACTTTTGATTATAAAACGAATGTCTCGAAGATTGTTGCCGTTTGTGATTCAGATGTATCAACAATCATGGCACTGGTTACTACTTTGTTGTGAAACTGCGCTTTCGCTTTCGATGTTTTACTGTCGCGTTTGTGAGGATTTCTCTTCAATTACAGCTGTAGTATGTGATCTGGTACATTTAATAATGTGGGTAATGCATTCCGTATACGTTTTTTGTGTCCAACACTCACCGATGTGGTTGGAATAGCAGTGAAGAAACCCTGACGGTCCTGACTAGAAAACCGACGTCTTTCTACATCTACATAGATACTCTACAAATCACATTTAAGTGCCTGGCAGAGGGTTCATTAATCACTTTCATAACTTTTCTCTACCGTTCCATTCTCTAATAGCGCGCGGGAAGAGAGAACACCTAAATCGTTCGGTTTTCGATCTGATTTCTCATATTTTATTGGGATGGTCATGTCTCCCTAAGTAGGTGGGTGGTAGCAAAATATTTTCACATTCAGAAGTAAAAGTCGGTGATTGAAACTTCGCAAACAGATCACGCCGCAATGAATAACGTCTTTCTTTTAATGATTTCCACCCCAATTCGTGCAACATTTCCGTGACGCTTTCCCCCCCGTAACGTGATAAAACAAAACGAGCTGCCCTTCTCTGAACCTTCTCAATATCTTCCGTCAGTCCTACCTAGTGAGGGTCCCACAAGGGGCAACAGTACTCCAGGAGAGGACGCACAAGTGTGATGTAGGCAGTCTCTTTGGTGGAGCTGGTGCATCTTCGAAGCGTTCTGCCAATGAAACGTAACCTTTGGTTCGCCTTCCCCACAATATTTTCTATGTGTCCTCTCCAGTCAAAGTTGTTCGTAATTGTAACTCCTAGGTATTTGGTAGAATTTACGATCTTAAGGTTTGACTGATTTATCGCGTAATTGAAGTTCAGCGGATTTCTTTTAGTGGTCATGTGTATTACTTCACACTTTTTTTATTTAGTGTCAATTGCCAATTTTCACACCATGCAGATATTTTGTCTAAACTGCTTTGCAGTTGTTTTTGATCCTCTGTTGACTTCACTAACCGATAAGGCTGTAGAAGGCTGGGTCTGCCAGTTTTAATTAGCAATTTTTGCTCTTAACAGAAATTGAAGTCGTAGATTTCAAGATAATCTTAATGATCTGTCCTGCAAAGTACCGTTTCATGCCCTCAGATTGTTCTTAAGACACCCCATAAAGACAAATGTGGAGTTATCTTCTGGTTATTACATATTTTCATGGCACTACATATCTTCCGCATTGTAAAAAGAATGTTAAAATCAATTTAAACACCACTGTTCACACTCGTACGATATCGTACGCAGGAATGTAACTCGCCAGCCGCTTGGAGCGCTGCTGTCGGGGCGCAGAACAAAAGTCTGCGCCAGCGTCGCGACTGTATGCGTCAGACCACAGTCTACCACAGACAGTCGCGAAACTCTCTAGGAAGAAAAATGCAGCTGAAGCGATACTAGCGCTCTCAGCGGCCAGTAGGGAATAACAGTGGAATGGCATGATACAAAAAGAGAAGTTGCCGTTTTTAATGCTGTTACTTTTATATTTTCTGGTCACTGAACGTTGCTGTGAACTTTCTAATGCCGGCCGCGGTGGCCGAGGGGACTGAGGCGCTCCAGTCACAGTCTGCACGGCCACTACGGTCGGGGGTTCGAATCCCCCCTCGGGCATGGATATTTGTGCCGTCCTTAGTTGTAGGTAGTTCATAAGTAGTTTGTAAGTTTAGATACTGATGACCCCGTAGTTAAGTCCCGTAAGCTATACAAACATTTGAACTTTTTTTTTTATTTTTTTTATTTTTTTTTTTATTTTTTTTTTTTTTTTTTAACTTGCTAATAGAAACACGAAAACATTGAAGTAATATCACTGCTTATGTTAATGGCCGTCTACAGTAACAAATTGTCAGTGCCGTGTAATTCATAGAGTTCACAATACCCGAGTCATATTCACATCGCACAAAGCCGAGGAGACTGAGGCGCTTCAGTCACGGTCTGCACGGCCACTACGGTCGGGGGTTCGAATCCCCCCTCGGGCATGGATATTTGTGCCGTCCTTAGTTGTAAGTAGTTCATAATTAGTTTGTAAGTTTAGGGACTGATGACCCCGTAGTTAAGTCCCATAGACTGTACAAACAAACAAACATCGCCCAAAACTTTTTGAAAGCAGAAATGAATTGCCGCCTGATGTGCTGAAGTATATCAAAGGAACTGATTATAATTGTGTTCGCGTGTTATGGTGCGAGCTGACATTTTGCACGAGTTTTGTTTTAGCGAATTTCTGACATTGTAATGTTTTCAAAAGTACACAGTATTGTTACATCGTGGGGGACTAGATTCTACATCGTCGTTTAAACCATCTTTTCACCTCGTCATTGCTTCTGTGCCTTTCGTGTGCCTATCACAATTTTTTAGCTACTTGGTAGGCATCAAATTGAATATCTTCGAGAATTTGACGTCCTAAAATTAACAGGTTATATATGGACATATTATTTATTTGTAGCTACGTTTTCACTTTATCACACTCGTAGGTAACCGACAAAATATGTTAGTATACAGGGTTATCATTTTTGTGAAGCTGAGGTACGAACCTAATGCAGCCATTCATACATTACTTTTATTCAGCAGTAATATTATGAAATAGTGGTCAACTATTTGCGATTCTCAATAACAGCAGAAGTTTGTACGTGAATTAATTGTCAAAGATTTACTTCTGTGCCTGAAAGTATAACTAACCACAGTAAACGAACAACTGTTATTCATAACATTATTCTGTTACTTCTGAGCATCGTTTGTAAATCAGAGATTGCCGAATTATATTTTTGACAGTTGCTACAATTTATAGCGCCATAGAAGGTCGTAAATACGAAGTTATTTTGAAAATGCTACTTCAGTTCAAATACACATTCACTACGTTTACATGGAACACATCTTCCGGAAGACGAAAACCGATTTTCGTAAACCGTTTTTCGCTGTCGTGTTTACATGGCACAGCCTGACTCGGATTTCCTAGCCCACTGCCGGCCGCGGTGGCCGAGGGGACTAAGGCGCTCCAGTCACGGTCTGCACGGCCACTACGGTCGGGGGTTCGAATCCCCCCTCGGGCATGTTCAAATGTTTGTTAAGCTTATGGGACTCGACTACGGGGCCATCAGTCCCTAAACTTACAAACTACTTATCAACTACTTACGAACTAGGACGGCACAAATATCCATGCCGGAGGGGGGATTCGAACCCCCGACCGTAGTGGCCGTGCTGACCGTGACTGGAGCGCCTCAGTGACCTCGGCCACCGCGGCCGGCCCTCGGGCATGGATATTTGTGCCGTCCTAGTTCGTAAGTAGTTGATAAGTAGTTTGTAAGTTTAGGGACTGATGACCCCGTAGTTAAGTCCCATAGACTTTACAAACATTTCAACATTTTAACATCCTAGCCCACATAAATATGGCGACTGAAAAACAGCTGATTCAGTTCCTGATTTAGTCAGCACAATCACTATTTTCCTTTATTTAAATACACAAATCCCTGTTCACTCTAATATTTATACTTTCATTTCACATTAGAAAATATTAATCTTTCAATATGTGCCGAAAATTCTTAACAAGAATATACAATCTGACAAGCCAAGAACACTTCAAAAACGGTTGCGTTTACATGGGCACGAAAATCGATTGTGGGACTGGAAAACCGCTTTAGAGAAGCGGATTTCCAGAATCGATTTTGGAGTGTTTACATGACCAACCAAAAGCGGAATTGGGAAATCGGCTTACGAAATCCGGTTTTGGGAGCCCATGTAAACGGGGTGATTCATGGTTCAATCGCTTCGCGGTGTGTTTTTACGACCCGGCCGCTTGGCAGCGCTGCAGTCGCGAAGTTGCAGAAAATCACTGCGAGTTTCGCGACTCTCATGTTCGACTCTGGTCAGACTGTGCAGACACACTGCTGCTCGCTTTCTTCCTGCAGTCCCCAGACACTGCAGCGCCGCGGGTCAGACCGCAGACAGCCGCCGCCGCCGTCGGAAGCTCGCCCCTCGCCCCTCGGCCCTCGCCGGCCACGTGCGCCGTCGCTTCCGGCGTCGGCGGCGTGCGTCACGGTGACGTCACGCCGGCGGCTGACGTCAGGCCGGCTATCGACCGCTGACTGGCTGGCCGCGCTGACTGGCGCTGACTGACGCTGCCGCTGACGCTGCCGCCATTCAGCCGGGCCGGTCCGAGCCGCACTCCAAGGAAGGAAAGTAGGAATTGTCGTAATGCGACTGCAGTCGGTGACGAATGACTGCAGGTTCGCGAGAATTGCGCGGTTTGATCGCGCGACCGCCGTCTACTGGTACTATACAGTGTTCTAGTCTACTGCAGAGCTCTAGGTATACCCAGCTGAAAAATCCGCCATTTTGAATCCCAATCCGACGGCAGCCTTGTATGCTTTGTTCTGTGTAGCGACGTGTGTCACCGAATATTTTGTGATTTTGTTAAAAGATATAAAAAAGCCAAGATCGCAGTTCATCAATTTTTATTTACGACGACCGGTTTCGCTGAACTATGTCAGCATTGTCTGGTCAAATAAAATATTTTACAAGGTCATAATCTTGTAATGTCAAACAGTTGTTATATAACAATTTACAGTGCATAGGTGCATTATGTCATTATAATAAAACATATTTTATTTGACCAGACAATGCTGACATAGTTCAGCGAAACCGGTCGTCGTAAATAAAAATTGATGAACAGCGATCTTGGCTGTTTTTATATCTTTTTACAATAATATACGTGGATCGCCTCCTAAAACGTAAACCAACTCATTTTGTGATTTCATTGTTTCACAGTGTGAAATAGTTGGTTGTGCAGCTACAAACTGCTCAAATAATAACAGCTGCAAGTTTTATTGCTTTCCTTCAAACATACATTGGCGTAAAACGTTACTTATAAATTCCAGACGGTAAGTATGGGCGTCAAATTCGAGCAAGTGTCCGTGTAGCGTTAACAACAATACCTTTGTTTTATTTATATTAAAAATAGTTATGTTCACAGAGAGGTAGTAATAAGAATACAGTAATGGTTTAATTTTGCTACAGATTGTTATCATAACACGACAAACAGTGTGTTTAAAATAAGCTACTTTTCTTGATTTTATTTACACCAACTAATGATTTATTCTAAGGGCGGTTAATTGTATTTTAAGTGATGCATGAATGCAGCTGGCTTTATACAGCTAGTGGTTTCTAAATTGTATTATTTCGAATTAGTTCAGTGTTTGCCGGCCGCGGTGGCCGAGGGGACTGAGGCGCTCCAGTCACGGTCTGCACGGCCACTACGGTCGGGGGTTCGAATCCCCTCGGGCATGGATATTCGTGCCGTCTTAGTTCGTAAGTAGTTCATATGTAGTTTGTAAGTTTAGGGACTGATGACCCCGTAGTTAAGTCGAATAAGCTAAACAAATATTTGAACATTGAGTTCAGTAATTAATTTAAATGCGACTGTCAACATGGAATTATGTAGCCCTAAGCCAGGCTATGAACAGGATGTCTGAAATAATAATAATAATAAATTGAACTTTGACAAGAATGCGAACAAGAAAGAAGTCGTACATGAAAGGCACTAAATTGAAAGCTTAGCATGCAACATTCTCTTTATTTCGAAGTGTACGATACGAGAGACACTTTATTTAGTCGTTATCTAACGAAACGAGGCGTTCATAGTTATTAAACACTTTTTTTGCGTATAATCTACTTCTAAATATGACGTGTGTAAAATGTGCGAGACATTAGAGGGGACAATACGGGAAATACAGTATCGCAATTTAACAATATTCCGTAACTGTTTCCGGATGCAACTCTTAGTTACCATAAACGTATGTAGACGTACCATTTATACACCAGAAAATACGATAATTGCAACGTATTTTAACTGTATATGCTAAAATGAACGGTAACATATGCCTTAATTTGAAATGTAAGTGAACGTATTATATCTCTAAATATCCATCTAATCAATAATCTTAAGTAGCTTGCCTTTTAGAATCAGATGTAAGCAAACAAATTTACTATGCTGCAATATTTTCTGCGTTAGGAAGGTATATTTAATGGCCTTGAGAGCATATTAAATAGCGTACCTGTTCCGTAGTGTTTAAATGCGCGCCTTCACGCAGGATTCAAAATGGCGGCATGTTCTGCTTGTATATATACAGTGCTCTAGTCTACTGTGTGACGTCACGGGAGCGCGCGCAGAACTCCTTTGTGGGCCGCGTGGCGGATTAACAACGGGGGTCGGGAGTCCGGCCAACCTGGGTGCGGGTTTTGCGCGTTTTTCCTCACTCCACTGGGTGGATACTGGGCTGGTGCCCAAGTTCTAGCTCATTTACAGAGATTTGCACACGTTAATATGTGTAACACCAGACGGCATCAGCTGGTCGGGTAATGACGAGGCGGTGGAAAGGGCGCCTGCTCCTCCTTCAATTAACAACACCCAATCTATACCTAAAAACGAGGGGAAGAAACTCTTTCACAAATTGAGTAATTCAATTAAGCACTGCTCCGCTCCTGATGCGTATATTAGTACTGTTGTTGTGGTCTTCAGTCTGCAGGTTGGTTTGATGCAGCTCTCCACACTACCCTGTCCTGTGCAAGTCTCTTCATCTGAGAATGCGATCGGCAACCTACATCCTTCTGAATCTGCTTGCTGTATTTGTCCCTCGGTCTCCCTCTACGATTTTTACTCCACACACTTCCTTCTAATGATAACTTGACGATTCCACGATGTCTTAGAACGTGTTCCACCAATCTATCCCTTCTGTTAGTGAGGATATGCCAGAAACTCCTTTTCTCCCCAATTCTGTTTAGCACCTCCTCAGTAGTTTTCACTGCCATAGAACGCTACATTCCAGACAAATGCTTTCAGAAAGGACTTCCTAACATTTAAACTAATACTGGATGTCAACAAATTTCGTTTCTTCAGAAACGCTTTTCTTCCCACTGCCATTCTGCATTTCATACCTTCTTTACTTCGGCCGCCAGAAGTTATTTTGCTACACAAATACAAAAACCATTTTGATGTTACAGTAACAAGCAGTTTATTGCATAAAATCATAATAAAACTTGAAGAAGATGGCGTTCTTGTTGTCGATGATAGTACACGTGATGAAGGAGCGATGAATTTTGAAGTTTGGAAACAACTTAGTGCATTGTTAATAAAACTCTTCTGGATATTGGACCGCATCGTCAATATATCAAGCATTTCACCAACGTTTCGGCCGCTATTGCAAGCGGCCATCTTCTGGGTGTTATGTTCCCGCTTGCAATAGCGGCCGAAACGTTGGTGAAATAACATAACACCCAGAAGATGGCCGCTTGCAATAGCGGCCGAAACGTTGGTGAAATGCTTGATATATTGACGATGCGGTCCAATACCCAGAAGAGTTTTATTAACAATGACAACGGCCGCGGGAGCCTTCGTTTACAACTTAGTGCATGCTCAATAAAGACGCACTTTTTATACCCTGCGAACGATTAGAGGACAATACTACTTTGTTTGGATACGCGGCATTGTATTATGACCCTGTTTGGCGGCATCACATTCATGTAACATGCTCGTATTTTTCAGCACCAGCCAAGTCCGATCGAGTGTGGCATGTAGAACAGGGACAGATTGTCAGGGTGGCAGCACCCCCTGCTGTGGAGATGGCGGGCGGCTAGGCGGCTGGCAAAGAGCCGCACCAGCGCGAGGGCGAGCCCTGGGGTTGCTGACCAGACGTGCGCATGATAGTTCGCTATCGGGAGCGTTCACTTTAGTTCGCTCTTTTAGTTCGCCTGCTCCCAGTGACGGCTGAGCGGCGTGGTCTGCGCATGCAGGTGGGTGGAGAATTTCCCCCACCTAGTTGCTTCTTGCGCTTGCTGCTTGAGACGCTAACGATATCACGCAGACCAAAAGAAACAGTTTGTGGATAATTTCTCGCGTTTATGTTTAGAGTTATCTCTATATCTTGGCATTATGGAATTTATTAATCAGAAATTGCAGAGTGCAGAATACTTCAAAACAGAAATTTTGTAGCACTGAACTATGTAATCTAGCAGGCAGACGCTCACCTCGAAATGGCTCTCATCAGCAGAAGGCAAACACGTGATTTTTAATTCTGCCGCGCGCTCTCTCGCTATTGCCCGTCGGTCTTCGAAAAGAACCCAACGAACTAAGAAGCGAGATACGTTTGACATAATAGTTCGCGACCGGAAACGCATGTTTTAGTTAGCGACCATTAGCGCATATTTTAGTTCGCGACCGATCGCGCTTTTAGTTCACGACCGATCGCGCATATTTTAGTTCGCGACCGGTAGCTCGCCTTTTAGTCCGCAGCTCTGCCGCGAAGTAGGTCGCTCTTTTTAGTTCGTCCGCTCTTTTTGGCTTTTGCTACCGCTACTAAAAGAGCTCTTTCTTTTTGTTGTGACAGCTTTTTATATAATCAGCATTGTTGCCCAAGCGTGAACTATGAAACTAGAGCTCAGCTGTATCTCAGCTCGATATGACGGTAACTGGCAGAAGGGAATCACGCGAAACTGCGCGCTCTCGCGTCCTCTCGCTGTTCCCCGTCAGTCTTCGATAAAGGAGCGGACGAACTAAGAAGCGAGGGATCTGGGAACTAGTTCGCGTAGTTCGCCTGTGGGGTTGCTCTCCCGAAGTAGTTGGTTCGCGAACTACACAAGACTGTTGGTGACCCTTGGTGACTGGGACCAGGGGGTGGCCGCGCGGTCGAGGCGCCATGTCGTCGCGGAGGCTGAGTGGCTGTTTAGAATAAGTGGTGTGTAAGAGAAGGCAAAGATGACCTTGCCAGTTTTATTCCGTAAGTACTCACACACTTTTCGCCTGACGAGCGCCTTTATACCGTGTGCAATCTGCGAGTTTTGAAAATTACTGAAATTCATTATACCTGTAAACATGTAAGCACCGATATTGTTTCCAAATACGCCTCATGGAGCTTTCGGCACAGCTTCGACTTTCGATGCCCAAGTGTAAATGGCTGACACGCCCATAGACAAAAAAATGACGAATGGCGAGACTGCCGTTGCCCACAGAAACCGCAACGCTTAGATTAGCCAGGCAGTAACAATAGTGCACCTTCTAATAGCCGCGGCGGAGTGGCCGAGCGCATTGAGGCGGTATGCTGCGACGGCGAGGCCATGCCCCGTACGTTTGTGACAGTTGACACTTGACAGGAGAGGCAGTTTGTTGACAGTTGTCCAGAGCCCCGGAAACTGCAGGTAGAGGTCAGTCTGTTCCACAAGAAGCGTACACCGCAAGTAGCTCTGGGCTCGCTCGCTGTGAGAGCTCGCGGTAGAATGGAACGGCCTGACGTCGTCACGTAGCCAGCACGGCGGGCCGAGAGCAAACAGGGTGCCGACCTCAGCCGATTCATCAAAATAAGGTTCGTCTTAGCCTGATATTCAGTACATACAGCGTAGAGTTTAAAGGGAGACTCCACCCAAAAACTAAACTCTTACTATACTTTGCCAATAGCAACGAAATTTTGAAATGGTGTCTATTATTATATTATGTAAATACGTAGCAATAACCAAGGTTTTAAGAACATAACTTCAATGTTTTTCGAGCTGTGAATTTTTAATATGCTCTTAATGGTATTCCAGTAAACTAACTTTTGGTTCTCACGCCACAGTTTGCACACGGAAGATTTTTTATGTATATTCACAAGACAGTGCAACGGTGCAGTGCTAATGTGACGATAAAATAAACAAATTACATGTTCGATAGTTTTAATGCATAGAGGTATGCAAACACATCAAGACTACTTCCTGCAAAAATTTCATTCAGATTGGTTAATACTGATGATAAAAAGTTGGCACATACACCCATTAAAATCCTATGCAATAAGCTTTCCCTACTTGCTTGTATGAGGCTTCTTGTTCTGAACAAAAATCCAGTCACACACTTGTAGAGGAGGAGCAGTGGTACACATATCTGAGTGACAGCCGCTGCATGTTTCTTTGGAGTTATTTCACTGTACTGAACAACAGTTCAGTGTATTCCATAATATATGTCTCCACAGTAAACAGGCAAAGTAATTGATATCCAAAGATTCGCTGCCAATGGTTTCGTCAGTTTTGCTGGAAATCATGCTACTTGTTTCTCCCTGTTTGACTTTATCCCAAGTTCGGAGTAAAAAAAGGTTCTGTTTGATGGTGATAGAAAACAGCAGATATCTTTGGCGTCTTTCGGTGTGCCACAGTACCTTACACAGTGAGTGTTTCAAATATCTCTTACATTTGTTCCTTGCAGAAAACACGGAGTTACCTTTAGTAATCTCACACCTGAGCAAGCGACATAAAATTGTCCGTGTGAGGAGACATCAAATCCACTCCGCAGTATTTAATAGCGTGCTCTATGATTTATTAATCGTAATAGAAAGTACAAGTCTCACTGGAAACTGCAGTCTCTTGAAGTTAAAAGGCAGATTTGCCGGAAATATTGTCTGCTCGTTGGATGTACACTGTTTCATTCTCTTCCTTTCCTTGTAGCTCTATACAAGTCCATTGCTTTCGCCTGTAGCCACGTGCGCTTGTCAGCTTTCAGACAATTTCTCAGTTTGACAGGAACACAGGGGTGTCTTAGTACTAAATAAGAAATGGATTAAAACGTGATGCATGAGGAGACATATTTATTAAATTATTTGTTGTACAACTCTATAATTGACCAGGTAGATATTCATTTCTAAAAGAGCTGTACGTTTGTAAAAATCTGTTGCGAGTATGGTTAGTAGTGGTGTTCATAAACCAGTCAAGAAGGCTAGGAGCGTGTTTTTGTTGGGAAAAGCCGACAAGCAAATGTTACGATCGCACTTAGAAAATGAATGGGCATCGTTTAATTCTGGGACTATGGATGTAGAGGAATTGTGGACTAAATTTAAATGCATTGTTAATGAAGGGTTAGAGAAATATGTTCCAGTAAAGACGATTAAGGATGTAAAAGATCCACCGTGGTATAATAATAATGTTAGAAAGCTGCTGAGAAAGCAAAGGCTGTTGCACTCTCGATTCAAAAAAGAACACGCAAATGATGACAGGCAAAAGTTAGTAGAGATTCGTGCGTCTATAAAAAGATCGATGCGTGAAGCATACAATAATTATCACAGCCATACCTTAGCAAAAGATCTTTCCGAGAACCCGAAAAAATTCTGGTCCTATGTAAAATCGATAAGCGGGTCAAAGCCCACTGTCCAGTCACTAGTTGATCATTCCGGGGCAGTAATAGAAGAAAGCAAACGGAAAGCTGAAGTTCTAAATTTAACCTTTAAGAAATCTTTCACGCAGGAGGACCGCACAAATATACCATCATTTGATCAACGTACTAATTCCGAAATGGGGGACATAGCAATAGGTATTTCCGGTGTAGAGAAGCAGCTGAGAGAGCTAAATACGAAAAAGTCTGCTGGTCCGGATGGTATACCAGTTCGGTTTTACAAAGACTATTCTGCGGCATTGGCCCCCTACTTAGCTTGCATTTATAGCGAATCTTTAATTCAGCGCAAAGTTCCTAGTGATTGGAAAAAAGCGCAGGTGACTCCCGTGTATAAGAAAGGAAAGAGAACTGACCCATACAATTACAGGCCAATATCGTTGACATCGGTTTCATGTAGAATTTTGGAGCATATTCTCAGTTCGAATATAGTAAATTTCCTTGAAGCGGAAAAGCTTCTTTCCATGAATCAGCACGGCCTTAGGAAACATCGCTCATGTGAAACTCAACTTGCCCTTTTCTCACATGACATCTTGCGAGCCATGGATGAAGGGCAACATGCGGATTGTGTTTTTCTTGACTTCAAAAAGGCGTTCGACGCGGTGCCACACTGCAGACTGCTAACGAAGATACGAGCTTATGGAATAGGTTCACAGATTTGTGACTGGTTGGAAGACTTCCTAAGTAATAGAACGCAGTACGTTGTTCTCGACGGCGAGTGTTCATCAGAGACGAGTGTATCGTCAGGCGTGCCCCAGGGGAGTGTGATAGGACCGCTATTATTTTCTATCTATATAAATGATCTGATGGACAGAGTAAGTTGTAATTTGCGGCTGTTTGCTGATGATGCTGAGGTGTATGGGAGGGTGTCGTCTGTAACTGACTGTAATAGCATACAGGATGACTTAGACAAAATTTCTAGTTGGTGCGAAGAATGGCAGAGAGCTCTCAATGTAGAAAAATGTAAGGTGATGCGCATGAGTAGAAAAAACAGTCCTATAATGTTCGAATACAGCATCAGTAGTGAGCTTCTTGATGCGGTCGCGTCGTTCAAATATCTAGGCGTAACACTGCAGAGCGATATGAAATGGAACGAGCATGTAAGGACAGTTGTGAGTAAGGCAGACAGCCGACTTCGGTTTATTGGGAGAATTTTGGGAAGATGTACTTCACCTGTAAAGGAGATCGCGTATAAAACGCTTGTACGACCATGTCTTGAGTATTGCTCAAGTATTTGGGACCCGCAGCAGATCGGTTTGAAGGAAGACATAGAGGCGGTTCAGAGGCGAGCAGCTAGATTTGTTACCGGTAGGTTCGACCAATGCGCGAGTGTCACGGAAATGCTTCGGCAACTCAATTGGGGATCGCTGGAAGAAAGACGACGTTCTTTTCGTGAATTTCTGTTAAGTAAATTTAGAGGGCCGGAATTTGAAGCTGAGTGTAGTACGATCTTGCTGCCGCCTACTTACATTTCGCGTAAAGATCACAAAGACAAGATAAGAGAAATTAGGGCTCGTACGGAGGCATATAGGCATTCTTTTTTTCCTCGTTCAATTTGGGAGTGGAATAGGAAAGGAAATGCCTAGTAGTGGTACAGTGTACCCTCCGCCACGCACCTTACGGTGAATTGCGGAGTATGTATGTAGATGTAGATGTAGATGTAGATGTAGTTAAGAAGTAATATATTGAAACCTGATGCGTGATAGAGTGGTTTTCCATGAACGTTACTATTTATGTCTGCATATCTCATGAACTATGTGTAGTACTGTGATACAATTTCGAAGGTAGAATCAGTTGCATGTGTGTATAGTGTCTAAAATTTTCCTCCAAGTACGATATGTATTGTAGAAATTATTAAACGAAACGTCATACCGAATGCCGCAGTTTTCTTCCATGAATAGCGGAAAAGTTGTAAGCGAAGAAAAGTTTAATAAACGTTTGAAATTATGTTTAAAGTTTGTTACACGTCGCTAATACTCTGATTCTCATATAGTGTATTTTGAAAGTCTCGTCGCATTATGACGCAGTTTCTTGGAACTTCTATTGTTTATGATGTTGTATCTCCTCAATCATGTGCCGTATGTGGTTCTTACCTACACAGCACTTGTTAACTCACGGTAAGGAATGAGTGTAAAGTCGGTCCAGTTGTTTAGGAGGAAATGTGCAGCATTGTCGCGTCGTGTAGCAGTTTTTCGCGGATGTCATTGTTTATGACGTCATATCCGCTGAACTGTGTGTTCTTACACTTACGGCGACCGTCCTCTGGGTCTGAAGGTCATGTGTGGAAATATTTCATTAAGACTGGAACAAAAATGTAGATTTGTATGCAGTACGTACACACAAACACACGGACACACTGCTTTATACATAAAGAAGAAGAAGATTCGAATACAGACAAATCGTTTTGGGATCTAACAATGAACACTGAAAATATGTGAAACAGCCTATTTTTTTTCTTTTTTTTTTTTAAATTGAAGTTTTATGGTGGAGTCTCCCATTAAAATGAAAAGTATCTGTTTTAAAGACTTGAAAGTAGCATGATGGTTGCTTAACTACAAAGTGGTCAGACACGTTAACATTTCTGTTCCGTATGTCTAATATATTTATTCTCTACAAAGGAGTTTTGAATTTTGATATGCTTAATGTTATAAATAAAATGCCTTTAAGACGTATGATGGAAGAAAGTCACCTTTATAGGATAGCAGTGAAATAAGGTCTCAATAATATTCCAAACCTTTTCACTGTGAAAATACCTTTTTGTTTTCAAGAGGAACGCTCATCGAATTATTTTGTAGGAAGATCAAGTTATCAGATGTTAAAAAACAACGTTTGGTACTTCATCAATCTGAATAATAATTTTCTTCATCATCGATAATCGATTTCGCCGGACTCTACCACCGAGATTGTGTACCAGCAAGCTCACCTGAGGATGGCGGGCAGTTGCGCCGCTGAAATATTGCGTCAAGTTGACTTTAGTATCCGGCTGCAAACCCGAGAAGGTTACAAACAGTTATTACACCGGGAAAACCTTCGTGGTCCCACAAGTTACTATATTTCGCTTCAGCTTGCATAAGGTGGTGTCTTTTCGCTGATTTCTGGGTTATGTTCACAGTGCGGAAACTTGTCTACAACCATAAGTTACACACGTACAGCGTGAAGTTGGCGCAACTAGTTTCATTGCAAAATGAATTTCTTAAACCTAAGTTTTACTATGTAAATTTGCAGCTACGATTATGTCGATGTTTAGATTTGCATGTACATGCTGCTTTTTTTTACGGAAAGTACTAAATTCATATATAGCAGCTAACTGCCAGATTTCAACTTAAGAGCTTCGAATTAGCATTTCTGGAACAGTGGTATAAGACATTGATCGTTTAGTGAAAGGGAAAACAACATGAATTGATATTCTGTGTTTTTGTTTTAAGTTTAACATTTAAATAAAATTACAATGAAATATAAATTTGTCAATTTAAAATTCGTACTAAAACGGCAGTTTTCCTAAGGCTGTAAAGTAACAGTCGTAAGAAGTACGCTGTTAGGCACTTGGCTGCTCCCCCGTCTGCAGCAGTGTTGGCGCGTCAGTGTGACACCTCAGCTCAGCTCAGCTGGAAGCGATGCACGGCCGCTCAGCTGCGGCTGTGCTCAGCTGCTGGACTCGTCAGGACAGCCGCTTAGCGCGGCAGAAGTCACGATCTCCGGGCAAGTGTCACACTCCACAACTGTTCAACGCCGTTCCCCGTCGGGGATTCGAACCCCCTCCCCACCTCGGGCATGTTTGTGCTGTCTTCAGTACAAGTTAGTTCATAACTAGTTTGTAAGTTTAGGGACTGATGACCCCGCAGTTAAGTCCCATAAGCTTTACAAACATTTGAGCATTTTTTTCCTTCTTTTTTGAGCAACTTCTAATAATTGGGTGAGAAATGTTGCTGAAATATTGAAACGGACTGAAGTTTAGAAGTGTGAACCTCAATTTCAAGAAACTGCTCGTCCGCAATATCGAAAACGAAATACAAATTCGTATGGCATTACACCCAAAAACTAAGTTAAAGGCCCATTTTTAGTTTTTGTTGCTAGACACGGCGATTTTACAATTGAATGAAAGATTCCATTTGTGACAGAACACAACAATAGGGTTTGATTTTTCCTAAATAACGAAAGCTGAAGGGACATGGACAGAGAGGGGAAAAAGTACTGAATGTCTCAACCTTGAACAATTGGACAAAAGTTAACACATGAAAGCAGATCGGACATTCATGATGAAAGGGCTGTTTAATTAGTTGGTATTGAGTTTTTCATTTTTGGTAAAGAAAAAGAGAACACTTGATCTGTTAAATTTTATTTATTCCAAAAATTTGATGTCTGGATTCCCAAATGTTTCACGTCTTGGGGCATATTCTTAAATGTTTGTAAAACTTCTGGGACTTAACTGCGGGGTCATCATTCCCTAAACTTACAAACTACTTACGAAGTACGTTATACTAAAGATGGCACAAACATTCAGGCCCGAGGAAGGAGTCGAACCTCCGACGCGGGAGGCCGCGCGATCCGCAACGTGGCGCCCCAGACCGCTCGACTACTCTCATTTCCTGTGACAGTAGCAGAAGGCGGGATGTCATTTGTCAAAGTGAAATGGCCCAAGATAGACTGACGAATTTTGCCATCATAAGTAGTGAATCAAAAGTAGATTTCAAAACAGATGTTTGCCGATTTAAAAGCCAAAAAAATTGAATTCTATATTTTATGTAAATATTAAATGAAATAAATAGAGCATCAATTTATTTATTTTTTGTTGTTGTTGATTTTACGCACCCGAGCGGAATATACCATTCACGCGGCCCTGACTGGTGGGCCTGATGGGCTGTTATAGCCCCTATCACAGAGTAACGTATATTTGTCTGTGCCCCTGCTTATGCGGGGTTGTTCACGTGTTTCTGTAGATGGAGTGACATTTACAGACAATCTGAGGATCTGTGTTCTTGATGACGGAGCACCGTGAACAGCATTGCCATCCATTTTCTACAGATCCCGAACTGCTTCTATAAGGTTTGAATCTATGATCAGCGCAAACTAAATGTATAGTACCACGATCGCAAAATGTTATTTGGTGTATTCTTGTCTTCGATAAGCTAAAATTTAAGGACACGGCGATATACTGCACAAGGCAGTTTGGCACGGAAATGACGCACGCTGCTGTCATGTTTAAAATTGCCTGTTATTCTACGCATGGTTTCAGAGAAAAAAAGAAAAAGAGTTCAAATGTTTCTCCATAGTTTCTTCGGGTTTGCTGCCGGATTTTGAAGTGAAACTGACTCAATATTTCGGCGGTACACCTGTCCGCCGTCCTCAGGACAACTGCTGCCGATGGCCGATGCCGAGGGCATGGAACGCCGTCCTATATAGGCCTGCGACTGGCGTAAGGCGCATGCGCGGCCTGCCGCAGGTAGTCTTCTGCACACAGACAGGTCTTGCGGCGCCGTCCGTGGCGGAAAGGCGGTGCTCGCGATATATCGCAGTCATGGGTTGTCTTCCAGCAATCTGGTGGGTTGCATAAAAGATCGATGTTTTTTCATATTTGATAAAACCGGGTTCCACGCCCTGCTAAGCGGAAAACCCTTGTCTCTATTAATTAAATTTAATTAATAGAGACAAGGGTTTTCCGCCACCGGCGGCGCCGCAAGACCTGTCTGTGTGCAGAAGACTACCTGCGGCAGGCCGCGGCGCGCATGCGCGTTGCACTACTCGCAGGCCTTCCACTCCCCCGCTTGGCTACCCCCTCCCTGCCCTGGAGTCCCTACGGCTCCTCCCTGCCGCCCCCTTTCCCCGCCGTTTTTCCTCTCCCCCACGTTTCCCTCCCCCCCTTCTCGGGGTCCTGGACTGACAGTTTTAACAGTGCTACGTCAAGTGTTGTGTGCTGTGCTCCAGTGAAGTGTGTGTTTTTTAACTGCGTCCACCGCAACCAGACAAGTGTCGCACCGTGTATTTTAATTAGTGTCTCCGTGTACTCGCCGTCCTGTGTTCTTGTCGCTCTACATTGTTTTTTAGGTCACCGTGGCTCATCATTTTTAACTAACTAAATGTGGTTTTAATCATCTGTCTATTGTAATGTACTCTCAACTGTCGCCTTGTCTATGTCACTTTATCTCTGTTGTTTTATCTCCTGTTATTATTTTAATTCTCCAGTCATATATGTATTTTTACTCTCGGCTGAAGAGCAGCCCATAGTGCTGCTGCCAGCCTACCGGTGTACTGATGGTATAAAACACAATAAAGGGAAAAAAAGCCCCCGGCATCAGTTGTCGGCGAGTCCAGCAGCAGCAGTTCCCCTGAGGATGGCGGACAGGTATACCGCCGAAATATTGGGTCAGTTTGACTTCAAAATCCGGCAGCAAACCCGAAGAAACTATGAAGAACTATTACGCCGGGAAAGCCTACGAAACTACAGTTCAAATGTTTGTAAATATAAGGGATTTAATTACGTTGGTCATCAGTCGGTAGGCTTACAAACTAGTTGAAGTAACTTCTGATAATGACAACACAGACACCGATGCCCGAGGAACGACTCGAGACCCCGCCGGCGAGCAACCGCGCGCTCCGCATCAAGGCGCCTTAGAGCGCTCGGCCAGTCCCCCCTGCTTCGTGGCGTCCCTGGTTGAGGCGTGGCCACTGCCCTATGGGAAGCCGTCCCAGTTCCTGGACAGGCGGCGGGCTCCCCCATGGCTCGGAAACTCCGCCATATTGCTACAAATGTTCTCAACTACGTCCAGGTCCGGCGACGTCGCTAGCCGAGGTATTTTGCAAACACCAAACAAGCAGTGGGGACTCCCTTCGTATGTGAACTCCAAGTCCAGGTCGGCCTGTCAGAAACGGCAACAGATCGCAGCACAGGTCACAGTCCACGTATCACTGAGGTGTAGGGAGACGGCCAGATAGCCCTGATGTAGCTCGGAACGGCAGCCCCACGGGCCTATCGTGGGCGACATACGGGTTCGTGCCCCACTCATCTGCATACACACTGTGCAAGGCAGGGGCTGCTAACAAAGTTTGTTCGCATTCGGAAGAGAAACTTGGTGAAAGAAATTTTGCAAATAGATCTCCTCCAAAAAATTAACGCCTTTGTTTTAATGATTTCCACCATAACTCGTGCATCATTTCCGTGACACCCTCTCCCCTTTATCGCGACAATACAAAACGAGGTGCCCTTCTGTGAACTTCCTCTGAATCGTCTGTCAGTCCCCCTTGGTGGGGATCCCACAATGCGCAACAATGCTCCAAAACAGGACCATCAAGTGCGGTGTGGGCAGTTTCTTTAGTAGAACTGTTGCATCTTCTAAGTGTTCTGCCAACGAAACGTAGTCTTTCGTTCACTTACCATACAATACGTTCTATGTCTTCTTTCCAATTTAAGTCGTTTGTAATTGTTACTCCTAAGTATGTAGTTAATTTGACGGCCTCCAGTTTTGGCAGATTGATCGTGTAAATGAATTTTAACGGGCTTTTTTTTAGTGGTCGTATGGATTAGTTTACACTTCTCGTTACTAACAATTACCAATTTTTGCACCATGCAGATATCTAAATCATTTTGTAGTTACTTTTGATATTCTGGTGGCTTTACTAACCGGTAAATGACTACACCATCCGCGAACAGTCTAAGAGAACTATTCAGACTTCACTGACAGGCCTGACAGACCTGTTGGCAGCCCTGCGCTAGGCGAGACGCGGCAGCTTCGTCCTCTCGGAAAAGATAAGTACCTTAGATTGTAATAAGACTTAGTTTTATACCGATAAGTAATTAAATACATTTATTAGAGTCCTGTCCTAGCTTACAATTAAAGGTTTCACTTTCCCTTGCGTAGTTTTTCATTAATCGCGAAAAGTCCATGCAGCAGTGTTTACAGCCGTAGGTTTCGTTTACGTTCTTGCACAGCACATCTAAATAAACTCGTTTATTAGTTCTTTCGCCTTTATTACAAGTTAAGTACATCATATCCCTTCATTGCTTCTCACTTATTATTGACGTAGACGTGATTAAAATTTTATTTGCTGTCCCAGAAACTTCGCATTTCCGTTGTTTACATTCGGTGACTAGGCCTAATTTTCAAAGTACAGACTTAGCGTTAACACGTAATAGAAGTTGCTTTTACGTCACTGTACGACTAGTATTTACATATATTGGTGCCCTATTCAACTTTAGTGCTCCTTTATATCTGTATCTAATTTAATTTTTCCGTTTTCATCTAGCTTAATACAGGAAACAACCATGAGTGCTACGTGTTTGAGCTGCCGTAGGAAAGTTAGTTCAGGGGTTCTATGCAGCTGCTGTGAAAGTTGGTTTCACTGGGGAGAATGTAGTGGCGTGGGTATTGGGTAAGCAAAGGAGACTCTTCCTCTCTTGTGCAGGGTTTGTTCAAGGGATAAGTAAATAGAGGAACAGGAGGGGAAAATCAGAGCCCTTCAGGCTGAATTAGACAGTGTTAAAGAAGAACTGTTGAGGTTAAGGGGGGAGGAGGGTAACCAGAGGTGGGATGTGGTAGCAGGGAACTGTGGCCTCAGTAAGAGTACAGAGTGTGGCAGTTTTTTCATTGGCACAAACAATAGGTTTGCCTTGCTGCCACAGTGTAATGAGGAAGAGCCTCCAGTAGATGTAGATGTAATTAAGGAGCAACAGAATTTCATTAGGAAACCAAAGGTTTCAAAAAAAGTAGAAAGTAGGAGGAAAGTTCTGTTGCTAGGTAGAAGCCACGGGAGAGGTGTGGGCCAAAATGTGCAGGAAAAATTAGGTGACAGGTACCAGGTCACAAACTTTTTCAAGCCCAGTGCAAATCTTAGCCAGGTGGTAGAGGATTTAGATTCATTGTGCAAAGGGTTTACTAACGAAGATCATGTGATATTGGGTGGTGCGGGAAACAGCATAGATAGGGATCAGGGCTACAGTATTGAGTGTGACCTGGTGAAAATAGCATCTGCAACAAACCATACAAATGTTCGGATGGTGCCTGCCTTCATGCGGTACGATCAGCCTCAGTTGAACAGCTCTGTAAGGAGAGTCAACATGGAGTTAGATCGGCTGCGCAGGGCGGCCACTCTGTCGGACATTGGCTTGGTCCCTGTTGATGCTATTGATAGGTGGGACTTTACTAGGAATGGCCTGCACCTCAATAGGAAAGGGAAGGGAAAACTGGCTGGGTTTGTTAGGAAAATCTATAAGGGGGGACACTGCAACTCTTGGGAGTACCTCTTTTTTAGGATAAGTTCAGTGTCCAATGAGAAGCCCAGACAGGCAGGTAATAAAGCTGTTAAAATATCACAAGATTCTAACAATAGTAAATTAAAAAATAATGTTTGTATTTTTCATCAAAATATTGGGGGTTTAAAAAATAAAGTAGATGAGCTCCTGATTTGTTTAGAAACTACAGAAGCTGACAATGTAATAGATATACTATGCCTGTCTGAGCATCACATTGTCACTGATATGAATAAAGTAAATATTAGTGGCTATAAACTAGCAGCACATGTAAGTAGAGAGAAGAAGGTGTGGGGAGGAGTTGATCTTTATGTCAAAAGTTGTCACAGTGTAAAAAATTTAAAAACAAAAATTTTTTGTAGAGAACAACATATAGAAGCATGTGCCTGTGAGCTTAAACTGAAGGGTGGTTCTTTTATAATTGTCTCAGTGTCTAGGCCCCCCTCAGGAAACTTTCATTTATTCCTGGAATACTTGGATGCCTTGTTGTGCTATCTGTCAGATAGGGGGAAGCAAATTATTGTATGTGGGGATTTCAATGTTGACTCACTGCAAGAGTGTAATAAGAAGAATGACCTGGAAGTCTTACTCGGTTCTTTCAATTTGACATCTGTTATTGATTTTCCTACTCGGGTAGTAAAGAACAGCAGCACACTGATAGACAATTTTTTTATAGACCAAGATAGGTTTAACAACATTAGTGGATGTCCTGTTGAAAATGGTCTTTCTGATCATGGTGCACAGCTAGTTACATTATATGATATAGCTCCTTTCAGTAATTTGAATCAGTCCTCCAAAGTTGTTCGTACAATTAATGATTCGACAATTAGAAATTTCACGGAAAGTCTTCAGCAGTTAGATTGGGATGAAGTGTATAAGGAACCTGATGCTAATTTAAAATACAACTTATTTCATGATACTTTTGTAAGGGTATTTGATAACTGTTTCCCCAAGAAATTAGTCAAATTTAATTGTAAGGAACCAAGCAAAAAAACCATGTCTCACCAAAGGTGTAAAAATATCTTGTAACCGGAAAAGGGAACTGTATCTGACAGCAAGAGAGAGTAGTGACCCAGAAATACTCAACTATTATAAAAACTACTGTTCTGTATTAAGGAAAGTTATTAAAAATCCAAAAGCATGTGCATAATGTCTGAGATTAGTACATCCAAGAATAAAATTAAAACAATCTGGAATATTATAACAAGGGAGACAGGGCAACCAAGAACACAGGAAGACAGCATTACCATCAAAGTGAATGAAAAAATTACAAACAAAAAGTCAGAATTTGAAAACACTTTTAATAATTATTTTTTAAATGTTGTGGAGAATATAGGATCCAAATGTTCATTAGGAGAAGCTAGGCAGTTAATGGAACAGGGCGTACCTAGACAGTTTGATACAATGGAAATCCAACCCACCTCTCAATCTGAAATTAGGAAATTAATAAACTCTCTCAAGAGTAAAAGCTCTCATGGCATTGATGGCATATCCAGCAGGATATTAAAAGCTTGTTCCCAAGAAATATGTAGGATTCTTAGCCACATTTGTAATAGCTCACTGGAGCAGGGTATTTTCCCTGATAGACTGAAATATGCTATTGTCAAACCACTTCATGAAAAAGGTGATACGTTGGATGTCAACAACTACCGCCCAATCTCACTACTGACCACTCTTTCAATAATTACTGAAAAAGTAATGTATCCAGAGTAGCTTCATCTATTAATAAAAATAAAGTTCTAACAAAATGTCAGTTCAACAGAAAATGCAATACATATCTTCTCTAATGAAATATTAAATGCTCTGGATAACCGTAAATTACCCTTTGGGATTTTTTGTGATCTATCAAAGGCCTTTGATTGTGTTAACCATGGAATTCTTCTAGATAAGCTTAAGTATTGTGGCATGAGTGGGAAAGTGCACAAATGGTTTAAATCATACCTAACTGGAAGAGTTCAGAAAGTTGATATAAGTAATTCACATAATATACAAAAGACAGCTGAGTCCTCAAACTGGGGAACTATCAAGCATGGGGTGCCACAGGGTTCGGTACTGGGACCTTTGCTGTTCTTAATATATATTAATGATTTGCCTTTCTATATTCATAAAGATGCCAAGCTAGTTCTCTTTGCTGATGATACAAGTATCGCTATCACACCCGAATCACAGGAATTAACTGATGAAATTGTCAATGAAGTATTTCAGAGAATTATTAGGTAGTTACTGTAAATGGACTCTCTTTAAATTTTGAAAAAAAAAAAAAACCACAGTATATTCAGTTTCACACAATAAATGGCATCACACCATTAATTAATATTGACTTCAACCAGAAATCTATAGCTAAGGTAGAATATTCGAAATTTTTAGGTTTATGCATTGATGAGGGGTTGAATTGGAAGAAACTCATTGAAGATCTGCTGAAACGTATGAGCTCAGCTACTTATGCTATTAGGGTGATTGCAAACTTTGGTGATGCACAACTCAGTAAACTTGCATACTATGCCTATTTTCATTCTCTTCTTTCTTATGGCATCATATTCTGGGGTAATTCATCATTTAGTAAGAAAGTATTCATTGCCCAAAAGCGGGTCATCAGAATAATTGCTGGAGCTCACCAAAGATCATCCTGCAGACATTTATTTAAGGATCTAGGAATCTTCACAGTAGCTTCACAATATATACATTCACTTATGAAATTTGTTATTAACAATCCAACTGAATTCAAATGTAACAGCAGGGTGCATAGCTACAACACTAGCAGAAAGGGTGACCTACACTATTCAAGGTTAAATTTAGCTCTGTCACAGAAAGGGGTTAATTATTCTGCCACAAAAGTCTTTGGTCACTTACCAAGTAGTATCAAAATTCTGACAGATAGCCAACTAGCATTTAAAAATAAATTAAGAGAATTTCTGAATGGCAATTCCTTCTACACATTAGATGAATTTCTAGATAAAAGTTAGTACTTTAGGTAAAAAAATTAAAAAAATTAATAAAAAATAATAAAATATTCAAAAATTGAGTGTCATGTAATATTATGTATTGACACATTTCATTTAACTGACACGTTCCACATCATTACGAAGTGTCGTATTCATGATCTATGGAACAAGTATTAATCTAATCTTAATCTAAAGGTGACAGCATCATCTGCGAACAAACTAAGACAGCCAGAAAGCTACTCACATATATATAAATGTTTGTCTGTATGTCCTCTGTGTGTTCGTAAACCATTCATTCGATTGCAGTGAAACTTTGGTGAACTGTTCATCATACGCGCACAAAGATTCCTGACCCAAAAACAAAAGAGCATGACACATGGCTCAGGAGACATGACGCCATAAATAATGAGAGGCGACAGCCAACACCTCCTGGATACGAGGCCGCCGCTAGCTGAGTGGCCGGCCGCGGGGCACAGCCCTCTGCCTCGTAGGGCCAGCCAGTCAGCTAGCGGAGGCGGCCTACTGCACTTGTCGTGAGGCCTGGCATCTAGGCGGCGTTGGGCCATCGCGTGAGAATACCCAGTATCATGCGTCAATTTTTGGACAGAGGGAGTAGTTAGCGACCTGCAACGGCCGGCCGCGGTGGCCGAGGGGACTGAGGCGCTTCAGTCACGGTCTGCACGGCCACTACGGTCGGGGGTTCGAATCCCCCCTCGGGCATGGATATTTGTGCCGTCCTTAGTATAAGGTAGTTCATAAGTAGTTTGTAAGTTTAGGGACTGATGACCCCGTAGTTAAGTCCCATAGACTATACAAACATATGAACATTTGGACCTGCAACAAAGTTTGAATCTAATTTCGGACGTTTATGAAGCGTTTTGTAACCCCCTCCCCGCCCAACACACACACACACACACACACACACACACACAATTATGAAACTAAAAGAAGTCTACCGCTCACAACAGTTTCGCTATAGATGCCGTAAAACTGTCGTATCAGGCATCAAATAAAGTTAGCATTACAGATTTGCATGTTACTATTTATTTTTATTCTCTTGCATCTAAAACTAAGCAATCTGATTTCTTAATCTCTATCTATATAAAAGCGAAAGGACACTCAATCACTCCCTGACTAAACACGAAATCTGGAAACTACTTCACATATGAGCTGAAATTTGGCAGGAATATAGTTTATAAGTAGAAAACGTCAGCTAAGAAAGTATTTTGTGATAAGTGCATGGCGGAGCATATTTCTCCTACAGACACTCGAAATCTACAGTTTTATTCCGATCTTTTCGAAATTTCGCACGCTTGACCTTCAAATCAAGAGGAAGATCACCGCCTACCTAAAGTTTCGTACGGTGCACGGGGGAGGGTACTTTGCAACATGAAAATGGATCCCTAAATACCTTGGTGGCGCCATATCATGAGAACGGCCCGCCAGATTTCACAAGATACTTTTTTTGGTGTTTTCGTTATTCTCAGAACAAGGATTCTATGAAATAAAACTGGAATAATTGGGAACAACAAAGTGCGTTTTTCAATGTGACCCTGCGTTTCTATTGCATAGAAATCTATAGTTTTGTTGCTATATTGATGAAATTTTGCACACTCTACCTTGAAAACAAGAGCAACATCACTGTCTGTATAAATTTTCGTTCGGTTTATGGTGGAGGGTACTTAACTTTCGGGATTGTAGAAAATGCATAGTTTTGATCCAATCTTTATAAATTTGCACACATGACCTTTAAACGAAGAAGAAGATCACATGGTATATAAATATTTGTATGGTACATGACAGAGGGTACCTTGCAGAAAACTTTGCGGAGGGAGGGAAAGGTGGAAACGAACAGAGAGATAGGAGAGAAAGAGGTGGATGCAGAGAGAGGGGAGAAGGGGATGTGGACTACGAGAGTGTAGGATAAATAAACACCCGGGCTCGTTTATATAAATAAGGAACAGTAGGGGCCCTATAACACTTCCCTGTGGAACTCCAGATATCACTTCTGCTCTACTCGATGACTTTCCGTCGATTACAACGCACTGTGTCCTTCATGGAAGAAAATCACGAATCCAGTCGCATAACTGTGGCGATATTCCATAAGCACGCAATCTGATTACAAGACGTTTGTGAGGTAGAGTGTCAAAAGCCTTCCGGAAATCAAGAAATTCGCAATCTATTTGACCTCGCTTGTCGATAGCACTCATCACATCATGTGAGTAAATAGCTAGCTGTGTCTCACAAAAACGATACTTTCTTAGTCCATGGGACAATAGGTCGCTCTCTTAGAAGTAGTTCGTAACATTCGAGGAAAGTATATGTTCTGAAATGCTGCTGCAAATGATATAGGCCTATAATTTTGCCGGTCACTCATATTGCCTTTCTTGAATACTGGAGGGACATGTGGAACTTTCCAGTCTTTGGGTGCGGAGCGTTCGCTTAGTGAGATGTCGTATACCACAGTTAGGTATGGGGCTATTGCATCAGCATACTCTGAAAGTGATTTAAGTAGTTTTAATACTCGAGTGATATTTACTTCTAAATTACGCATGGAGGCAGCTGTTCTTGATAGGAATTCTGGAGTATCAGTCTCGTCTTCTCTAGTGCAGGAATTTCGGAAAGCTATGTTAAGCAATTCAGAATTGTCATCAGTAGCATCACCATTTCTATCGAGTTTGTGGCAGTCCTCCCAAAGAGCCATTCCGTCGTTCAGAATGCGACAGATAGACCACTTTCAAACTGACTCAGTCGGTTATAAGAAGAGGGGTCGAATTAAAATACGTGCTGCAGCCGGGATTCGAACCGTGGACGCTCAGCTTACTACGCAGGCGGTTTAGCCACTGTTTCCCAGGTAAACTTACGCTGTGCGGTCGTTTTGCTAGTTCTGTCTAGCGAGCAGGAGGTCCGGGGTCCATTTCCGGCCACAGCACAAATTTTAATTCGACGCCTCTTCTCATAGTATACATTTTTGATGAACCGAGACAATACATGTCTTAGGACAATTGGATTATTGTCGATACTCACTCAGTCGCCAGTAGGAAGCACCAGGGTGTGTCCGTGACACGAGGGCTGTTCGCTTCACACACAGGCAGCCACGTCACACGACTTTGAAACCAACGTATTATTTCCCTGCGTAATACTCTTTTTCCAGCATTTTCTATAATAGCTTATACCGCATGCACTCTCGACGCATCCGAAGTTTCCTATAGTAGTTGAAGTCACGATTCTAGTTGTCCTGGATATTCTGCAGCGTCTTATCAGGAAGATGTGGTAATACATTGATCCCCGACAATTTTGGTGCAGATGTTCGGTGCTAACTTCCACCTGAACGTTCCTCTTCCTCCAAATAAGAAAGTCTTGTACTGCTAGATAACTCGAGATATGGGCTCTTTGCAGTCCTCAAAAATACGTACTTGTGGAGTATATCTCCCTTATATTTCTGCGTCCTCGGCTCGATAGCACAGTGATAGAGTGCCAGGGTATAAATACAAAGGTCGCGGGTTCGACTCCTGCCAGGTCCTGGGATTATTATCTTTCACTTCTCACTTCTTTCTCCGCTGGCAGTCTCGCTTATATCAAAAATATCGAGTAGCACCGTGGTTCGGAATCCACGTAGAATTGTAGGTTCCCCTATAAGGCCGGTTGCACACACAAAGACGTTGGTCGGCACGTAAAATATCGGCCGTGGTCCCCTACCCGGCAGCCCGCACAGTGGAAGCGTGTGGGCTAAAAGTCGTAGAGGGAGACCGCGGGACGAATACAGCAAGAGGATTCAACAGGGTGTAGGTTGCCGTTCGTATTGTCAGGTGAAGAGGCTTGCACAGGGCAGGGTAGCGAGGAGAGCTGCATCAAACCAGTCTGCGGACTGAAGACCACAACAACAATAACAAGGCAAAAGGAGCAATGGACAACAGTCAATATACTAACAGATAAAATCTCGCATGCGGCATATAACTTATACAAAAGAAACAGACATACAGAAGACGACGACGTATGCAGTGAACGAACATAGTGCATACAGTGTACCACACCAGCGAAGGAACGAAAATCGTGAAGACGAAAGGGACAACAACGGACCCCAAAACGGACACTGAAAGTGATCTTTGTTTAATAGACAATGAAAAAAAAAATAGAGTAGTAAAAAATACAGGAAAGCGTCAGCGAAATGTCGTTTCTGTCACCGGCAAAACGGCGCTATAAACCTGTTAATAGTTCACAACAATAATCTGAATTAGTTGTTAGTGTAATATACGGATAATACTAACAATGGTTGAGTGTTGACGACTTGGTAGGAATGCCGAGACCCCGACCCTCAAGCGTCACAAGGCGTCGCACTCCACTTGTGATAATTTCTCTCTCCTCTCGTTGATACAACAAAAAATTAACGACCTAAGATATATTTTAATCGAGGAGCGTTTTTCTCTCTCTGAACCTTAAGCTACTTTCCCTTGTTTCTGTTTGACGAAAGAAAGAACAACGTCCCGATTCATCTGTCTATGTACGGCCTCTGATTAGTACAGACGTATCTATAGCAGCTCATATTGTTTCATTTATCCATCATGTAAGTAAAGTGCATTTGTGAGTTAAATCCAGCATGAAATATTTAAAAAATTTAATATGACGGGTTTTCATTGATCATTCCGGTAATGAATCTGGCCTAAATAAATTTTCCCCTTGAAGTTGTGTGGTGGGTTTGGACGCTATTACGGGAGACAAGATATCGTGCAGTGATTCTTATAAGTTTTACCATTTTTCAATCCTTATCAGTCCCCATAATAATTAAACGGCTTTTTTTAGAACCTGCAATCGCGTTTCCTTTTTTTTTTTTGTTAAATTTCGAGGTCCGATATTGTTCCGCTGCACGGACAAATTACGTAACAAGTCCAACCCCGCATCACGACGGTGTCAGACCTTTATAAATATGAATTATTATATTACAGCAAAACATGCCAAATGTTCCAGAAGGTAGGCCCCTCTCTTTTTATAATATAACTACCGCCAACATCAACTCTTTAATCGTCAAAGATATTTAAAAATAATATTAATTCCCCTGTTTATTTATGAATCATAATCTCTGCAGTCAGAACTTACGTAATTTTTGGCTAATTTAATCCAATTGATATCTTGCAAACTATTTATGAATTTGATTAAATACTAAAAGTTAAACTCGCCTCTACAACCTCAACCCACAAGGCAGTTAACATTATATCGTGTTCTTCTATTACATATGTGGTGTCGCCCAAGTCCAAAGTGCGCGCCACCTACTTTCGCCGCGCGCCACCATGCACGCACGGCGCGGCGTTCTTACGACGTCAGCCACGAGCGCCCTCTGCTGCAACTCCGCTCGTGGCCACCACTGAATGACATCGTTCACTTGTGACTGAGATAGGAACCAATTAACACTTCGGAATCTGATAGGCACCAGTGAAGACTTGGCTATCGGACAGGCACTAGGCAGGCCTCTAGCTCAACTATGTATCAGCATTCTGCAGTATTGAGCTATGTAAAAGTTAAGCATTGTATAAATTCTGTGCAATATATATCTCGTTCTAATTTACTCTAGTGTTTCTAGTTTCTGCTGTCCCACTGGCTGCTCCCCTCCGTACCTGCACCAGCGTGCTACCTTTATTCCTGCGTAGGTCTTCCTACTCGGCCACCGACACCAACGACGGAAACGAGACACAAAAGCGGCGACGAGGCTGGGACACAAAAACATATAAATTCTTCGTAGGTGGGGGAATCTTTTTCAACATAAACGTTTGTTCTTGCCCCTGTTCTTTTAATTTTTCCAAGTGTTCCTTATAGTTAAGCTGTATATTTTTAAACAAGTACATAGATATAAGAAGCACTTATTCGGTGAAAGACACGCCAGTGGGTGACAGCGGTGCAGTACGTACCGGCAGGCAGGCAGGAGGCGTCGGGGGCGTGCGGGGGCGACGGGGGCGGCGGCGGGGGCGGCGGTGGGGGCGGCGGTGCGTGGCCGAGGGTGCGGCGCGCCTGGCTTACCATCCTGCGGGGCGGGCGGCGTCAGCTGGGCGAGTCTTCTGCAGGGTCTCTCCAGGTCCACACCTGCACCATAGCTGCAGGCAGGCACAGCACATGTCAAGGCAAGGTTCGTCAAGTTCTAGTTAACATACATGCTCTACTTGTGCTGTAGGCCAATGGGCATAAGTCCGCGAAAAAATCGTGTTTGACAGCTCTTTATAAACTACAATAGTTATTTAGCGAGAAATTTGCAATATGGTATTTCCTCTCAACTTTTTGTGCTAAGTTCAAATATAACATGAAAAAAAAAAATTTGTGAGGAAGCATGTTTTCGTCGCGGTGGAGTAGCCGAGCGGTCTAAAGCGTCTCGCTGCGGAGCGCGCGGTTGCTCGCCGTGGAGGTTCGAGACCTCCCTGGGGCATGGGTGTGTTTGTTGTCCTTAGGTTAGTTTAGGTTTAAGTAGTTTGTAAGCTACAGACTGATGACCACGCAGTTTGGTCCGATAGATTTACAAAAATTTGAACATTTGCAGCATGTTTTCCACAATGGCTGCTCAAAGTGAGCACGAAAAACGTACAACAGGCGCGTCAGCCCATTTTCAATCGTTGATATCTGCGGTCTATATCATTTTTACATCACGATATTTTGTTTGGTTGTCAAGAACATTGATGGTAAACTTCACATTAAATATTGACTTTCTAGCTTGTTTAGTTACTGAGATATGTGGCCACAGATTTGGTGTTTTAAATGTAATTGTCAAATTTTACCCATATTCTGGGCCAAATATGTCAAAATAGTGCTCAACCGATTTTGTTTTCTAACTAGTCTCATTAGAAAGAACTGAATTTTATCATCTAGGCACTTGGTTTTGTTTGTTGGTATCTTTCGTCTTTAGCTTCAAAGGTAAACAACTTTGTTTCGATGCGCGAATCGGATGTGACTTGTCTCATAGTAGGTGCTGAAGTCTCGTGGACAGTTTTTTAAACTGGGCATTAGTGTTTCCACGAACAACAATGTGGTCAGAACACCATTCTTGAGGTGGAGAAAGTCTTTAGAAGTTGTGAATTTTATAGTGAAATTTAAAGTTTTTGTGACATCAGTGATACGTAAATATTTGCGCCCACAGGTGAGTGAATATTACTGATGTTTGTGACGAAGTTAGTCAGCTTCATCAGAAAGTGCAGTTATTGTACATTCTTAAATTTATTTCTTCTAGAATCCCAACCCCTCGTCGAAATTCTGCCATGGATCCATGTTCAATTCGACTAGCTAATGATCCAACAAAATTTCATTTACAGTTTTTTACTCTGAAGCCTATTAGTTAATTTGCTGCAGATTAACTGATAACATGCTGCTCTGGAGTAAAGTGTGATGAAAACAAAAATTTACTTTCATTCTCAGGCCGTATTTTTAACAAAGTATTAATGTAAGCAACGCCGGCCGCAGTGGCCGAGCGGTCTGCGGCGTGCCAGTCACGGTCTGCACGGCCGCTGCGATCGGGGGTTCGAATCCCCCCTCGGGCATAGATGTGTAAGCTAGTTCATAAGTAGTTTGTAAGTTTAGGGACTGGTGACCCCGTAGTTAAGTCCCATAAGCTCTACAAACAATCGAACATTCTAATGCAAGCAAACAATCTCCTGCAACCCTTTTTCAAAGAAGAACTGGAATATATAGAGAAGCCTTCGTCCAATCTGTGATCCCAGTGCCAAGAAGCTTGAGGAATTGACTACGAAATATATGAAACCAGGACAGAAGCTCTGTACAGCACGCAGAACTGAAGCAAATGCTAAATGAAACCACCAACACCTGAACCAGATTATGATGAAGGTCTGGAAGCAGCTGAAGCAGTGAATGCAAACTTGACAGAACTCGGCACCTCCCTCAACTTTCAGAAAGTTAGCAGCAGAGATTCACTTGGCTACCCAAATCAGAAAATTTTGGACGTATGTTAAATGTACTAGGGGCGAAACACGCCGATGACAGCGCTACTAAAGCAGAGTTACTAAACATAGCTTTTAGAAACTCTTTCACCAAAGAAGACGAAACCAATATTCCAGATTTAGAATTACGAACAGAGGCCGTAATGAGTAACATAGAAGTAGGTATCATCGGAGTAGTGAAGCAACTAAAATCACTTAACAAGAACAAGTCTTCTGGTCCGGACTGTATACTGCGAGTATACACACAATCTAAGACGCGATACGAGAGAGAATTTACAAATCGCGCCGTGTGTTTGTCCGTTGCGCGTGCTTGCCTGTGTCTAATTTCAGACATATATGAAATGATCTCATTTAATATTCACAGCTCGAGCCCCCAGCACACTGGATGTGCACTCTAAATAATAATGTTCAACAAACACTGCACCAACAGGGGCAAAGTGAAACAATCAGAACTTTTAATTCTATAGTGGCTATTCGTTATGTCTAGGGGCCAACTGTACACTTCTCGCTTCAACGCCCTACATTTTATAAAAACAAAAATTTTAAATAAAGTTCACTGGCAGTGAAAACATCGGTTTGTAAATAACAGTCACTCACGGGGGTTTGAATGTCACTTATGTAATTGTTTATTTAAGATTTGATTACACACTGAAGTCCCAGAAAAATTTAATTGTCCCGTTCAGTTGAAATAACTAACGGCATCTTGGCTGACCATGCAAAAGTTCAGGAGTTTCGAAATGAAACGTCAAGTTTCAAACTCAAATTCCAGCATTCTCACGAAAGAAACAAATTCCGAAATAATTTTCGACGGAATGAAATCCGCTCTAGCGTGTCTAATTCCCAGAAAGTCCTAAGTCCAGTGAGGTCTCAAACTCACACCATAAGTTTTATAAGTATCAATCTCTATCACTAAACACGAATGTCTTCTAACTGTTGGCTTGCATCCATACAGACACAAAAATTCTTCAAGTTCAGTTTCATCAACTCGTACCACATGATTTTCCAAGTCCCCATCAACGAAACTGAGGAGGCGATCAATTTTTTTAAACGAAACCTTGGGCGTATTTTCACGGTAATTACGGAGCCGAAGGGCACAAGTTCAGCCCCAATGAAGCCCGAACGAAGACTCCCTAAATCAAGATGGCGGCCCCCTATTTATGCTCTTTTTCCAAACTGGACAATTTTTACAAAACTCTAAATGGGATTTGTTTTATACAAGTTGTCGTCAAATTTTACCAGCTTTCCAGTGCTGTTATTGTTTTTCTTAATAGTTATTAGCTGTAGGTCTGTAACAGCCACTTTCATTTTCTTTAAATAAACATAAATATGCCATGATGTTCGTCTTAAAATCTCCGATACTATGACGGTTTCAGCTCCCCTGTGCCTCGCTAAGTTTGCGAGTAATTAAATTTCTAGTAGTATTTCTTTTATTGAAGCTAACAGGCTAGCCGCCACAGCACCACCTCGTGGCCACTCGGTCACCACTCGCATTTTGCCAGTCACGTCATTTCCGCCCTCGTGCAACGGCCAGAACCCTGCCACGCGATCACGTCCGAAACGCGCGCGTCCACACGGGCATTCTAAAAAGACATTTAAAATCGGGCTGTACCGTCGTAATACTTATTAGATTTCTATCTGATTATACAGAAGCTGTGGTGTCGCACAAGTTCAAAGTGCGCGCCACCTACTTTCGCCGTGCGCCGCCATGCACGCACGGCGCGGCGTTCTTACTACGTCAGCCACGAGCGCCCTCTGCTGCAACTCCGCTCGTGGCCACCACTGAACGACATCGTTCACTTGGGACTGAGGTAGGAACCAGTTAACACTTCGGAATCAGATAGGCACCAGTGAAGACTTGGCTATCGGATAGGCACTAGGCAGGCCTCTAGCTCAACTATGTATCAGCATTCTGCAGTACTATGTAAATGTTAAGTATTGTATAAATTCTGTTCATTATATATCTCGTTCTAATTTACTCTAGTGTTTCAAGTTTCTGCTGTCCCACTGGCTGGTCACCTCCTACCTGCACAAGCGTGCATCATTTATTCCTGTGTCGGTTAAATACTACTCGGCCACCGACACCTACGACGGAAACGAGACACAAAAGCGGCGACGAGGCAGGGACACAAAGGGGCGACGAGGCTGGGACACAAAAGTGGCGACGAGGAGTGATAGACGATCCGTGGACCAGCCCGCTTACAGCAGCCAGACAGCAGCAGTCGGAGCACGCAGAAATTGCTCCCGCCCTCCCACCCTTATTATAAGAATTTTGGGGGAAGATATTTTGTTCCGTGTTTTGTGGACTTTTTTGTTGCAGAGCGTCCTCTTTCATATTGCATTTGTGTTTTGTTATAATTTACTTGTATGCGCAGCGCCTAATCGGTCAGCATGGCCACTACCTCGAACATAAACTTAATGGAAATTAGTCAGTTACAGACGGCGCAAATCACACAACTCCTGCAAGCAGTGTACCAGCTAACAGCGCAAGCAGCTAACCAACAACAACAGCCGCCGCTTCAGCAGCCCACACCTGCCGCCGCAACGCTTCCCACGTTTCGCCAGTACAACGAACGTGAGGAAGAATGGAGCGACTATTTCGCACAGTTTCAAGAACTCGTCGCGGCTCATCAAATAACAGGTCAGACAGTTAAACATTTCTTTCTTGCCGTAGTTGGCACCAAGACTTTCGTGTTACTGCAGAAACTTTTTCCGCAAGCATCTCCTTGTGCTGTAGACTTTGAACAAATAGTAGAGGCACTAAATGCTCATTATGAGAGAAAAGTTCTCGTAGCTGCGGCACGGTACCGATTTTTCAGACTGAAAAATCACCGGTACAGACCCACATGCAATGGATTACTGAATTGAAGGGCTTAACCCGCCTCCTGTGGACTTTCTTATAGTGACGTGATGTTGAGAGATGCAATTACACAGAACATTCAGGACTCCAGAATTAGGGCAGCGATTCTGAAACAGTCTGACCCTTCTTTAGACAGTGTACTGCAGCTTATAGAAGCGCATGATACTTTTGACTTAGCAGATGTACAAATGCAAAGCCACAGTGTTAATTCTGTGAGCCGCAACGGATGCTTTCCTAGCCGCAGTTCTCAGTCTAGCCCTAGTGATTCTTATTTTTCTATCGGCCGTGCTGAACAGACAGTGAACAGTAGCCAGTGTAAAAGTGCGACACAAAGGTCGCCCCGTCGTGTTAGAAACAGTAATTTGAATAACGGGCGCCAACGCTCATTTCAGAAAAATGTACGTAAATCTTGCCCCCAGTGTGTATCTCGCCACAAACGTGCGCAATGCCCTAGTCGCAACGCAACCTGTTATCAATGTGGCAAATCGGGACATGTACAGTCTGTGTGTATGCAAATTAAAAACTCAAAGAACGGTACCGTTAGAAACAGTGCTTCGCCGAGTGCACGAACAGTTCAATATCATGGACGCTGTGGAATTGAACAGTGCTTTACTTGGTTTTCAATTGCAAGAAAGTTCATCTGCGCCTACTGCAAAACTATGTAGAGAGCCACGTAGCAAGCGCTGAAGAGCGCGTAAAACTGTGCAACGGAAACAGGTTCGGGACAAACATAATGACTATGTACAGTGCAATCCTGTAGTGAAACTAGTGCCTTCTGTAACTGCTCCTTGTAATAGTGCCCAGTACTGTGTAGATAGTGACGGTATACTTGTTGTAGCTACTCAAAAGTTTAGTGCAGTAGTTAGTGAATCTGTAGTAGCCTCGCAATGTGCGGACGCCGATCCGGCGGTAGTGCCATCTAGTGACAGTGTTGTTAATCCACTGCGTGCCGAGTCTGCGCCGCTTACTTCACTACGCGGCCCGCGCAAGCGCAGCAAACAAGTGCTATCAGACGTTGCCCACATTCACGCACCTGTCGAGCGCCACAAGCAAAAACTTTTTGTGACTCTATCTATAGACAATAAGACTGTACAATTTCAGCTTGATACTGGTTCCGCTGCCACTTTAATGAATAAAGACACTTATGAACTGCTTGGTTCGCCAAAATTGTCGCCGTGTCGCCAAGTGTTAACAGCATATACAGGACAAAATATTCCCATGCTAGGAACGTGTAGCCTGCCCGCCTCTTTTCAAGGTGTAACAAAAACAGTTGCTTTTGTAGTTCTTCAGGCCAAATCTACACAGAACATTTTTGGACTAGATGCTTTTGACTTGTTTGGTTTATCAATTCAAAGAGATGTGCTTCAAATTTCGTCAGTAGTGCCTCAGGACAAAATTAATGCTTTGTGTGAAAAATATAGTGATTTGTTTTCGCCGGAACTAGGTTGTGCAAAAGACTTCGTGGCACATGTAACTTTAAAAGAATCTGCAGTTCCAAAATTTCGTAAAGCTAGACCAGGGCCTATCGCAATGCATGATACAGTTGCCGAAGAACTTAAACGTTGGCAAGATAGTGGGGTGATTTATCCTGTTTCTGCGAGTCAGTGGGCCTCGCCTTTAGTAATTATACCCAAGCCGTCAGGAAAACTTCGTCTCTGTGCGGACTTCAAATCAACAGTGAACAGTCAAATAATTGTCGACAGTTACCTACTGCCCAGACCTGACGAACTAATGGACAAATTAGGACAGTCTCGCTTCTTTTCTAAGATTTATTTAGCAGAGGCATACTTACAAATTCCGCTTGATAACGAGTCAAAAACGTTTTTCGTCATTATTACTCACATGGGCCTTTTTCAATTTCAACGCCTACCCTTTGGCAGTTCTTCCGCCCCCGCTATTTTTCAGCGCTTTCTGGAACAGCTGACAGTTTCTGTACCGTGTTGCTGGAACTAGTTAGATGATATTGTGGTATCCGGACGTACAGTTGAAGAACATTTATCTAACCTGGAGTGTCTTTTCAAAGTGTTGACTGCAGGAGGTCTACGTTGCAACAAAGCAAAGTGTTCGTTTTTCCAGACTGATATAGAGTACCTAGGCCATGTGATTAATGCACAAGGAATCCATCCCTTACAGTCACATCTTAGAGCAATCAAAGACTTGCCTCCTCCTAAGAATGTGCAGGAATTGCAAGCAGTAATGGGAAAGCTTAATTATTATTTCAGATTTATTCCCAATGCCTCTCAGATTGCAGCTCCACTGCATCGCTTACGTAGGAAGAATGTTCCTTTTGTATGGTCTACAGATTGCCAAGTTGCCTTTGACAAATTAAAATCTGCACTACTCAGTGATGCATGTTTGATTCCCTTCGACCCCCAGAAGCCTGTAGTGCTAGCAGTTGATGCCTCATCATACGGTCTGGGTGCAGTATTATCGCATCGTGTTGGTTCTCACGATCGTCCTATTGCCTTTGCATCCAAGCTACTGACGCCAACGCAACAGAATTACAGTCAGATATAAAAGGAGGCTTTAGCAATCATGTACGTCGTCACAAAGTTTCATCATTATCTCTATGGCAGAAAATTCTATTTGTTGACAGACCACAAGCCTCTCACGTCATTGTTCTCACCCACAAGGCCAATTCCGCCACGAACGGCACAAAAGCTTCAGAGATGGTCCTTAATATTGTCTAATTATCAGTATGAGACTTTGTACCGACCTACCACTAAACACGCCAACGCGGACACACTTTCCCGACTTCCGGTTGGCCAGGATGTGTCGTTTGATTCTTCAGAAATGGCATGTTGTCAGATAGACTCCAGAGATGCTTCCGCTGTCGCAGACTTTCCTTTGAACTCTCGTCGGGTTGCACAGGAAACAGCTGCGGATGCAGACCTAAGTGTAGTAGCACGTTTGGTTCGCTTTGGTTGGCCTGCCAGAGCCAAAGACATTGAGCGGCCCCTGGTTCGACGTTATTTTGCACAACGTCATGCATTATCTTTAAGTCAGGGTGTTCTGTTGTTCCATACTAACAACGACCAAACAAGAGTGATTGTTCCTCGTTCCCGGCAACGTGAAGTGTTACGCCTCCTGCATCAAGGACATTGGGGTATTGTTAGGACAAAGCAACTGGCCAGACGCCATTGTACCTGGGTTGGTATGGACGCTCAGATAGAGCGCATGACGTCACAGTGCAATGTTTGTGCGGAGCATCAGGCGGCTCCTCCGCAACGTTTCTCAGACTGGCCACGCCCCAAGGGACCATGGCAACGTTTACACATTGACTTTGCCGGACCTTTCTGGAATACGCGCTGGTTAATCGTTGTAGACGCTTTCAGCAAGTTTCCTTTCGTGATTGCCATGAACTCAACGACAGCTTCTAGTACAATCAGTGCCTTAACATCAGTGTTTTGCATCGAAGGCTTGCCTGAAACTATCGTCAGTGACAATGGACCTCAGTTTGTTAGTGCGGAATTTCAACAGTTTTGTCGTGTGAATGGTATTCAGCATATCACTACCGCACCTTTTCACCCTGAGTCCAATGGTGAAGCAGAACGTTTCGTTCGAACATTGAAGTCTCACATGGAACAGATGCAAGGTCAGCACTCCAGGCAGCAAGCTCTTCAAATTTTCCTGTCTACGTATCGGTGCATGCCACGTGACGGCCCGTCTCCTGCCGAGCTGCTACTCGGCCGCCGTCACCGCACTCTCCTTCACCTGCTGCAGCCTCCCACGCACCGAGTCGGTTCGTATGGCGCTACGCGTTTTCAGATTTCAACGCCGATGCTGTACAGGGTGTTTGCTGGCAACAAGAAGACATGGTTGCCAGGCATCATTCAGCGCGTGCTCGGTCGCAATATGTATGTTGTACGTTCTTCCACAGGGTCGGAGCTGCGGCGCCACGCAAACCAATTGCGCCTGCACAGGCCGCGCTATCCTGTCTCGGGTTTCTTGATTCCAGACCAAGTTCACCGCCAGGGCGCACAGCCACATCGCTCGCCGCCGGGTCCAGCGTCCCCGGACTACGAGATCGTACCCATGTAGGTGGACGCGCCTCCTACGCAGTCCGCCTCTCCGCCTGTGTCGCCGCCGCAGCTGACAGCGTCACCAAGAAGGACTCCGGGACCGTGCGTGCCCCCGCCGTCTGGGCCACGCACCTCAGAAGAAGATGACCTGTTCCCGCTGGGCGGAGGGGTGCGCCCTTCCCCTCGTTTTGGTGGGTTTTCCGGGGGATCGCAAGGTGGATACCGGGGCGCGGACGGCGTCTCGATCCCAGCCTCAGCTACGACGCCCGTCCCACCAGTAACGCCCCCGCCCAGGCCCTCCTCCCAGTGCCGTCGCCGTGGCCCTCAGCCCTACGCCACGACGGCGCGGCGGTTTGGGGGGGAGGGGTGTGGTGTCGCACAAGTCCAAAGTGCGCGCCACCTACTTTTGCCGCGCGCCGTCATGCACACACGGCGCGGCGTTCTTACGACGTCAGCCACGAGGGCCCTCTGCTGCTACAACTCCGCTTGTGGCCACCACTGAACGATATCGTTCACTTGGGACTGAGATAGGAACCAGTTAACACTTCGGAATCAGGCACCAGTGAAGACTTGGCTATAGGATATGCACTAGGCAAGCCTCTAGCTCAACTATGTATCAGCATTCTGCAGTACTATGTAAAAGTTAAGTATTGTATAAATTCTGTTCAATATATATCTCGTTCTAATTTACTCTAGTGTTTCTAGTTTCTGCTGTCCCACTGGCTGGTCACCTCCTACCTGCACAAGCGTGCATCATTTATTCCTGTGTCGGTTAAATACTACTCGGCCACCGACACCTACGACGGAAACGAGACACAAAAGCGGCGACGAGGCAGGGACACAAAAGAAGCGATAGCTCCTTACTTAACAGCCATATACAACCGCTCTCTCGAACAATGATGTGTACCAAAAGATTGGAAAGTTGCACAGTTCAAACCTATATTCAAGAGTAGCAGTAGGAGTAACATAAACTACAGGCCTATGTCATTGACGTCAATTTGCAGCACGGTTTTGGAACATATCCTGTATTCAAATATTATGAATTATCTCGAACAGATAGATCTATTGGCCCAAGGTCAACGCGGATTTAGAAAATATCGTTCATGCGAAACACAACTAGCTCTTTAGTCACACGAAGTGATGGGTGCTATCGACAAGGGTGCGCAAATCGAATCCGTATTTCTTGATTTCCAGAAGGTTTTTGACACCGTACCTCACAAACGGCTTTTAATCAAATTGCGTGGTTATGGTATATCGCCCCAAATTTGCAACTGGGTAGGGGATTTCCTCTCAGAGAGGACACAGGTCGTAGTAATCGATAGTAAGGCATCGACTAAAACAGAAGTGATATCGGGCGTTCCACAGGGTAGTGTTATTGGTCCTCTTCTATTCCTTATTTACATAAATGATTTAGGGGAAAATCGAAGAAGCTCTGTTAGGTTGCTTGCAGATGGCGCCGTCATTTACCGTCTAGTAAATTCATCCGAAGATCAAAACCAACTGCAGAACGATCTGAATAAGATATCAGTATGGTGTAAAAATTGGCAATTAACTCTAAATAATGAGAAGTATGAAGTTGTCCACATGAGTACGAAAACTTTGTTTGCAAAATAAATAAATCAAAAGTGAAGACCGTAAACTCCACAAAATACCTAGGAATTACTATTACTTCAGACTTAAATTGGAAAGAACACGTAGCTAATGTCGTGGGAAAGGCGAACCAGAGACTGCGTTTTATTGGCAGAACGCTTAAAAGATGCGACAGAACTACTAAAGAAACTGCACACACTATGCTTGTCCGTCCTTTTTTAGAGTATTGCTGCCCAGTGTGGGCAGTATTGTATAAATTCTGTTCAATATATATCTCGTTCTAATTTACTCTAGTGTTTCTAGTTTCTGCTGTCCCACTGGCTGGTCACCTCCTACCTGCACAAGCGTGCATCATTTATTCCTGTGTCGGTTAAATACTACTTGACGGAGTTTGACGGAGGACACCGAAAGAGTCCAAAGAAGGGCAGCTCGTTTTGTATTGTCACGATACAGGGGAGACAGCGTTACGGAAATGATACAAGATCTGGGATGGGAATCATTACAACAACGGCGCTTATCGCTGCGGCGTGGGCTACTTACGAAACTCCAGTCTCCAATATTCTCCTCCGAATGCGAAAATATATTGTTGACTGCCACTTACATAGGTAGAAAAGATCATCAGAATAAAATACGAGAAATCAGAGCCCTAACGGAGAGATTCAGGTGTTCTTTCTTCCCGCGCGCTATTCGAGAATGGAATAGGAGATAAAAAGTCAAAATAAATTGCTATCAAAAACAATTGGCATACTGGATCAAACACTTCATAGCTATGGCTTACATATTTCACCAGAAAAACCGTAATAGTTCCTTTCACAAATGAAGCTATCCCAAGTTGCTTGAATAGTGTAAGACTTCAAATGTTTGTATAACTTATGGGACTTAACTACGGGGTCATCAGTCCCTAAACTTACAAACTACTTATGAACTACCTAATACTAAGGACGGCACAAATATTCATGCCCGAGGGGGGATTCGAACCCCCGACCGTAGTGGCCGTGCAGACCGTGACTGGAGCGCCTCAGTCCCCTCGGCCACCGCGGCCGGCAGTGTAAGACTATCTGATTACAAAATACCACTGAAATCACAGGCTAGATTTCTTGACTGAGGTGGGTGCCACATATTCGAACAGTTGTCAGTATGTGTGAAAAAGCATTGAACCTTATTAGATCGGTGACGAGGGTGTGGTGGGGTGCTCATCCCAACGTGCTCCTTACCCTATATCGCGCGTTGATACGATCCCGTATAGATTACGGGAGCACTGTCTATCACAATGCTGCTAACAAGCACCTAGCGTTGTTGGGTAAATTGCAGTACAAAGGCCTACGCATCTGTCTTGGAGCTATGACTTCTTCTCCCACTAATGCACTCCTCGTGAAAGCTTCTGAAATGCCCCTACATATTCGACGAACAATGTTGTGTGATCGTTATATTTTACAGAGAATGTCAAATACTAACCACCCACTGATAAAAAAGTGTGAAACGCTCTGTCGAACCGGGGATAACAGAAATATGGGGAAAAGCAGTTTTATATCTACACTCGTTACGAAGTTTGGAAACATATACAAAATAAAATACATCGAACTACAGCTCTTCCAGTGTCCTTATATGACTACTACAGTTCTTATCTCAATATTCCTGTAACATACATCGACTCTTCCAGCAAATAAAAAGTATATGGGCAGTTTTCATTTTCATCATAGCTGGCAGAAAAATGGGCAGGATACACCCAAATATATACCGATGGCTCAAAAATGGAGATGAAAAACCACACAGGATGTGCTTTCTTCTGTCCAAACAATTCAGAAGAAAGAAAGTTTCAACTATCAGGTGATGCTTCAATATTTATAGCTGAAACAATCGCTATCATAGAGGCCATCAAATATGTAAGATCCTTGAAAGTACCCAAGGCGATGATAATCACTGCGTTCTGAAATCAATTAGTTGCAGGAATTGGGACAAAATAACTAATAAATACACGCTTGACTTAGTGGAGCATTATCATCAAGCAAAGAAGACAGGTCAAATCATCGAATTTGTATGGATATAGTCTCATTCCGATGTCCTATACAATGATAAACCAGATAAACTAGCAAAAGAAGCAATTAGTAGTGGAATATCTTTGAATATTAAAATCCCATATACAGACTACTTCCAAAAAATCAGACAACAGGCGGTTCTTTTGTGGCAGGAAGAATGGAACGAAAGCCAAAAAACAAGAGGAAGAAACTATGCTAGTACACAAACATTAATACATAGACAACCATGGTTTGCAAAATCAAAATACTCAAGGAAAATAATAGTTTCCATTATAAGAATGCGTCTCAATCATGGCTCTTTCCCTGCCCATTTACACAGAATTGGCTTATTGGAGACACCGTATTGTCAATGTGATGGAGCAACGGTCGGTGATGTAAATCACATCTTGTTTCAGTGCAGACTGTAGTGCCGCTTTGCACTATTTCAGTTTTAGGGGACACAACCAGGAGAGCAAATAATGTCATAGCCAGATTTATTTCACGAGAAGACATAAAAATTTAACAAGAAAATAGACATTTAATTTATGAACTGCAGTTAATATATATTACGAACAAGTGTCTAGTTCATAAGTCAATACAGACAAATGTATAAATGTATGCTCTAAAATGTATGTTTATCATTATTGTAATTTTTGATGGCTAAAAAATATTTTCTTATGCTAGAAGCCAATAATAAAAAAATATACTATACCTTTGGTGAACATGGAACTAGCGCCTAGGGACAGCAGTGGGTCGGACCCCAGTTACCCGTATCAACGGTCGCAAGCTATGCCCTGCAGAGACGCCATTTTCCATTTCGTATTTCCATGCTTTTTTCCTTATAACTTGTGTGTTGCTATTTCAAAGTTACGGCACACTTAAGAGGTACCAAAATCATGTCGTTCTTAGCACAATTAGTTGTAAATTACAGTCAATAAATGTCATATTGACGAGTAGCCAAGACACTATAATAATTAATGTTTTAAATGTCATGCTGATTCAAATAATTGTATTAGATTACGTAATATTGTAGCCATTTAATTGATCTCAAGAGCTTTGTAAAATGTAAAACAAGAGTACTTTAGTATACGCGCTCCTTGTAGTTTAGCGAACAAACGCATCTCTTTGAGGAGCTGCTAAGCGTCGCTTCTCGGTCGAGTGTTCTAAGGCATCTTGCTGCGGAGCGCGCGGTTGCTCGCCGTGGAGGTTCGAGTCCTCCCCTGGGCATGGGTGTGTGTGTTTGTCCTTAGGTTAGTTTACCTTAGTTTAAGTAGTTTGTAAGCTACGGACTGATGACCACGCAGTTTGGTCCGATAGATTTACAAACATTTTGATTTGAATCGGTTTTCCAAACATCCGTGTCCCCCAATTACTTCGGATAATCGACGTTCTACAGTATATAATATTTTAGTTGAATGTAGGATTTCCGACTTTTAACTTTTTCAACCCTCACCAACAAATCTCAAACACACGACGTGAATTCCAAAAATTATTCCCACCTCAGAATATAAACATAACAAGATTAGGCTTAAGATTTTCATGTGAATACGACTACTTTAAGTTTCTCTATTACCAGTCTTGTGTTAAAATTTCAAGTACTAACTTGTTCCAAGTTTTGCTCTTCAATTAGGTTCAAATGTTCAAAAGTTTGTAGAACTTATGGGACTTAACTACGGGGTCATCAGTCCCTAAGCGTACAAACTACTTATGAACTAGCTAAGACTAAGGACGGCACAAATATCCATGCCCGAGGGGGGATTCGAACCCCCGACCGTAGTGGCCGTGCAGACCGTGACTGGAGCGCCTCAGTCCCATCGGCCACCGCGGCCGGCCCTCAATTAGGTCCTGCGGAACAGAAAACCGTATTGTTATTATAATTACTGCCGGGTGCAATTCTTTTCGACTCACGCCACTGTGGCGACTTGCATGTTAGTGATGATGAGGAAAACAACTCCTCAACCTGACCGGGAATCGAACCTGAGCCCCTCCGTGGCAATCCAGTATGCTGACTACTAGACTACGGATGCGGGGAGGGAAAATAATAATAATAATAATTCCTATCTCTGAATCGCGTACATAACTATACGAGGTCGACCTTGCCCTCGTACCTCGTACAGTAGGCCACAAATGTCGCATTTGTAGATGGAACCTCGTACGTATGGCGTGCCTGCTCTGCTTCCAGCGTCCTGCTAGTTCGCGCATGCGCACTGCCAGTCTGCCTTCCAGAGCTTTATTGCGGATTGCCTTCCGTCTGCCAAGGCTTTCATTCGGTTTCCAACGCTTTGTGTTTGATTCTTGTTACCGAGTTACGCGCGAGTGTATTATAGCTTATGCGAGCAAGTCAGCCGTTTAAACATTTAATACGGACAGTGAATGCGTCGTAAGACACTTATTAAACACGTTTTTCATCACTTTCTTATAGTGAAAAGAAAAAAGTGATCGATAGTGGCGGACCATGTCCATTTCTCAAGACATGTACATGTTACCAGGTGTCAGAGGAGGATTCGAAAGACTTTTTCCCAAAGAACTTTGACGTTACGGAGTGACTTTGCGGGTGTGAAGTGGTGAACAAATTTTACCGTTGGACGTGTCTGCTATTTTCGAACAAAAAATCTATATAGAATCATCAAGGATACGAGGATCTGAATACTGCCGTGAGAGACCACATCTTTCTCGTTTGTTCAAATGTAACAAATTTATTTCGTCTCCTATTAGAATTGATATGTTATTGGATTTTCGAGGAAGAGCTGAAGGCTTCTATGTTAGAGAGCAGTCGGTAATAGTGAGTCAGTCATTTGCTGTATATTAATAGAAGCCAAAGAGGCTAATCTGTGTGAGAACCTGGTTTCCGATATGGTTATTAAAAACCGAAAAACTTCAAAAAACGCCCAACACATCTGTTCACGAGACGCCACTGCTCCACACTTGCTCCCTCTCTCCGACTGCTGCTCCCCTATTTGAAGAAGTGGCTGGTGGGACGAAGATTTCATTCAAACGAGGAGATGACTGCGGAAACTAATAGCTATTTTGCAGGCTTCGACAATTCATATTATTCGGAAAGGATCAAAGGTGACTGTGTCGAAAAATAGAAATGGTTTTCCCCAAACACGTTAGTAGTTTTTATTTTAGCGCGGACGTTACAAACGCTCCTCGTATGTCCTAACCAGGTCCAGCTATCCCTCTGGAAAATTTCATCCAAACCCACCCAGTAATTTTTGCGTGAAAGTATAACAAACAAACTTTCACAGATATAATTATATTAGAGAGTTCAATTCGATTAAATATTCCCTTCTGTGTGACACACTATAATTTACTTAGTAGTATTTAGGTTTGCCTTATTATTTCTGCCATTGGGCGGTAAGCAGCTGATGAAGTTGTTTTGCATCTGTATAGTTTTAGTTTAAAGAGGGCCTTAATGACATTTTTGCCCCGGGGCCATTGGTGACATAGTTACGTCACTGGTTTAGAACTTCAAGTTTTACACTATTGGAAAGTCGTAGTTGTCATTTTAATAGCGCTGTGTCAGAGAAATATCATGGAATATTACAGACACACTTCTATTACAGCAATACTGAAGTCTTAGAATGATTCATATTTCAAATGTCAAAATACGAAGGTAGAAATATTTACGTAAATTAAACAGCAGGAATGATAAATAGAAGCCCTGGAGTCGCACAGCATCATGGTAGCGTGACCGTAGAGACATCTATCGGTTCGTACGGCTAACTGGGTCCGACCCACTAGTGTCCCTAGACGCCTGTCACGTGGAAGCGCAAGATACTACGCAAAGCATCGGAGCTGATGAAAGTAAAGTGAAAAAGGATTAGGTAAGGAAACAATCTTCTATTGACCATTTCATTTCATTCAGTTCCGTAGTGGTGGCTGGTTCTGCAACAGCGGTGAATGAATAAAAAAAAATCAGCAGACACTGTTGGGATTTTTGTTGTATTTTAGTCCGTCGACAGATTGTATGGAGAGACGGCTGTGTGATGTACTTGAAGCAGTGGTGGGGGCAGTCTACAGCAAAATACTATTTGTTATTCACAGTTCGCACTGTTTTAAAGTACTTTGCTGCTAACTCTAAATTATAAATATCTATTCAGAAATGTAGGGTCCTTTTCTCGCGACTAAAAGCGAAAATGCTTCAAGTTATCACATAATTTCCCCATATCAATTAAATGTAGTTGCATGAAATATACAAACTGGCCAATAGTAAGTTTCATCAGTTTTTCACTTTATCTTATAGTTAGATATTTACTGCTGTCGTTTACGTGTGTCTTTTGCGAATATTTACTGGTCTATTTTTGTTATATATCGTATTTACTCTGTATAGTACTCGCCATTTTCCCCAACTTATTTACTTACGAAACTGAGGAGGGTAGACTTATAAATGCACAAACTTCGTAAATCCAGTAGTGCATTCGGATGGGATAAATTTGTTAATAATTTTAGAAAGTTTGTATCAAATACCTATTTCACGTATTCAGTGTATCAGTTTCCTTCGCAAATCTGTGCATGCCTACTCTTCTTCCGTGGCAGTTCGCGGCTACCAAAAGCCACGTGCTTTTACAAGTAAACACCTGAAATGCGAAAATTAGGTATAGTATTTTGGTTTAGAGTATTGATGTACGGCATATTTATGCTTCACTAAATAATTCAAAGAACGGAAATAACAGGTAGAGATGCTATTTTTGGGACTGACAGTTCATGTTTAGCGACACTGAATGTTGAGGGGGAGCAGTCAACGATTGGCGGACAGTTGGCACCCCTGGCAGCCTGAGTAGCGGCCCCGTACTCCCGCCGTCCGCTTCCAAACCGCCGTCTCCACGTCTGACGCGGTGCAGCCAACATACGACACACATTTTTCTTCAACATCTCGCCGAAATGAACAGCAACTTTGCAATATCCCGAAATCTAAATATTTATAACTTTCGGGAAACGGAAGCAATGACGTCATCTATGTCAGTACGTAATTAGTTCTGCCAGGCACAAACATGGATCCATTCTCCCTCTGTCTGTACTGTAGCTTCCTTCCACACTTACCGATTACGACAGTAACAGCCCCTCGCTATGGAGGAACACGAAAGGAACGATGTAAAGAGAATGCGAATGTCCGCTAATTATTTAATTTAGATCACTACATTTGTGGCTATTTTAATTATTGCAATGAGGAAAGAAGAGAGTTACACACCATATTAATTTACTCTCTAGAATCCGATGTCCCTTGCAGCGAAACATTTATTAATGAAGTGTATTTGGACGATGTTCAAAACAGTGACAGAAAATACGTTCACAAGATAGAGGTAAGATTGTCTATATTCGACAGATCACCCAAAGTCGACATACAATTATAAAATGGTTGAAATAAGGAAATGAAGTAATATCGAATGCTATGCTTGTCACATACTGTTTTTCTATATTGTTTAGCTTTGGTATCTACAGACTTGTGGAGAAAGCATCTTACAAGGAAAGTACATGGGCTCGAACAAACATATCTGTATGAACGTTTGCTTACAGGATCTCTACGTACACCTCAATGTGCTCGTGGGTGTCGTTTTTCTGCAAAGCTCTGCAACCATGCTCTAGATAGCACTGTAGATAAAATTGTAGACGTCATACGTAATTACGTAATTCAGACATCTTATTTATAACTTATGTACTATTCATCGTACATGTTCTCTAGCGAATTGTCATCAGAAGCCGTGATGATAGTTGCAACTTTAACCTTCTTCCCGAAAGACTGTTGGTATTCCCTGCCACTGCTTCCATCGCCTCTTCCCGCACTTACCGTAGCTCTACCGCTAGCGATGAGTTGTTAGTCATTATCATCCCCATTATCATTATTATGAGTTTGTAACAACAGTATCTAACTTATGCTCATATTTCTGTACCAAGGGTTCTTCGTAACTTCATCGCAATTAATCGCACTACATTAGCAGGATTGATTAGCAATTGCCGCCCCATTAGCAATTGCCATCAAATAACGTCACAAAACGCAACTTGGGAGGCACACTGCACCGTCCCTACTGGCGAACCGACAGGTCAAAATGCAATGCTGCATGGCACACGCAGAGGCCTCTAACGGACGAAAGCAGAGTTTTGCAGATGCGGGAGTATCACTAGTGCAATAAGGGATCTTTACATTATCCCTCATACGATTTTGGTGTATATGTGTTTGTTCGAGCCCAAGTACTTTCTTTGTTAGTTTTTTTAACGGTAAAAACCCTTATTGCTATGATCTCACTACAGCAGAAACAAGAAGCACAACTTAGGGAAATGGTAAAGTAACTCTGTGACATGACAGATAAAGTGGGAAACTGATTGTTTGCATGTGAAACGCAAGTTTTGGCGAGCTGTGGAGTTCCCCAGCTGGCCGACTAACAGTTTGGACCTAGAGAATGGAATACAGGTGGTTAGGAAAACCCGAATCTGCTCGGAAACAGGAAACGGCGGTCTTGGACTATCGAGGGCGGTGTCGTGAATTCGGGGTTGGAGCACTTGCGGGGAGTGACTTGCGAGGAACCCGGGGCCCTTGGGGTGGCTGATGGCTTTTCCTGGGTACAGGCACACCAACAAGTCTAGCACTGTCAACATAACACGAAACTTGTTCAAACTACATATTAATTCGTTGAGTGTTCCTCCTGAAAACAAAACGGTATTTTAACAGTGATGTTTCGAGAGTTATTAAGACATTCTCTGCTACTACAAGACGATGACTTTCAACAGTCATACCTCCTAAAAGCATATTATTCAGAACATTAAGCATATCAAGACACCTGTGCAAGAAATAAATATATTAGGCATCCTACACAGATACGTTGATGTAATTGACCGCTATGTAGTTAACCCCACTATCACGCAACTTCCATCTCTTTAAAAATAGCTACTATACGTTTTAATAGGAGACGCAACCTTAAACCTTCAATTAAAAAACGTTAATAATAAGTCAATGAGTATTTTACATACTTGATGCGTTTATTCGAGATCCAAAACGATTTCGCTGTATTCGAATTACAAATACATCTAATAAATGTATGAAATACGGAATGTCTAAGGGTATGTCACACACCGAAAAATGCTAAAGATAAATTCAATTTTCTATCACCGTCATATAGAACCATTTTTACTCTGAACTTGGCATAAACCAACAGGGAGAAACAAGTTGCAAGACTTCCAGGAAAAATGAAGCGAAATTGGCAGCCAATAGTTGGTTATAACTTGCATTGCCTGTTAACTGTATAAATATAAATTACGGAATACGCGGAACTCCTGTTCAGTACAGTCAAAAAGGTCTAAGGTAATAGGCAGTGGTTTACAATCAGATGTCCGTATCACTCTCCCCCTCAAGAAGTCTGTGTGAAGATTTATATTCAGAACATTCAAGAAAAAGGCTACTGTGGTGTTGAAACTACAAGAAGCAGCTCATTTACTCAGGAAGGGAAAACGTTATGGTGCCCGTAAATTTGAATGGCTGTATCTCTTGTAATAACATTCATTTTTTGATAAAATGTTAAAATCCAATATACCAGAATTTTGTTTTTCTAAACTCAGTGCCAATTTTTTTTGTCGAAATGTTTGCAGGAAGTAGTCTTGATGTGATTTCATACTTCTATGCATTAAATCGACATTATGAAACATGTAATTTGCGTCACAAATTGCGCGGCCGGTCCGGTGGGCCTTTCCCTGAATACGGCACAGGTAGCGGCTGGAGGGCGTGGAGTAGGGGTGGTGTATCTGTACTTGTGGAACACCCTGTTCACTACCTGCAGCGTCCGGGTCTCCCCGCAAGTGTCTACACATTCCCTTTCCCCGCAAGTGTCGCTCCCCGCAACTGTCACAAACTCCGTGAATTCTCCGCCCAGAAAAGGTGGAGCACTAATCCCACGGGAAGGGCGCACTAATCCCCTGGCACAGAACACAGACAAATATATATATATGTTAGTCTGTGCACAGAGTAGCGTCGGTCCTGTAGGGGCGGAATGTTGGCTGCTCTGGCAGGTGAGGCCACAGCCAACGACAGCTGCAGAGCCGACCGTACTCTGCAACGCTGTCACACGCCATGTTTTCAGGCAGTAGTCCGCGGTCCAAAGCACAGTTCCGTGCTGACAAAAGCAAATGGTAACGTCACTTGGGAGGAGAAGGCCAAAGAGTTTTCATTCCGACAATACCGTACACAAGCAGCAATGTACTATTCGCCTTATCATGTGTAGGCAGAAGTACATTCTCCTCTTTACGTAAAGCTACGATCAGTGTAAATGCAGGGTGAGTCAGGCAGAAGTACATTCTCCTCTTTACGTAAAGCTACGATCAGTGTAAATGCAGGGTGAGTCACTCACTATTGCCACCTAGAATTAATGCACTAGATATACCGTGCTGAACAATCCGCCATTTTGAATCCCAACCCGACGACAGTGTTGTGGCTTTCGTGTGGTGCAGCGAAGTGAAATCAGCGAATACTTTATGAATTTATTGTTGCACAGCGAGAAATGGTCGGTTGTGCAGCTCCAAACTGCTCAAATAATAGCAGACATAATCGCTATAAGTTATATTGATTTCTTTCAAGCACATATCGGCGTAAAAGGTGGCTTGTAAATTCCACACACCAAGTATGGACGCCAAAATCGAACAACTATCTGTGTAACGTTAAGAACAAAACTTTTTAAAAAAATTTTATTACAAATAGTTAAGCTCACAGAGAGGTAGTAATGAAAATATAGGCCTATACATGTAAGCAATTGTTTATTTTAATTTTGCTACAGATTGTTAACACGACATACAGTGTGTTTAAAGATACTTTTCTTGATTTTATTTAGACCAACTACGGGGTTTTTGCAAGGGCTGTTAATTGTATTTTAATTGATACATGAGTGCAGCAGGCTTTATCCAGCTGGTGGTTTTTAAATTATATTATTTCGCATTAGTTCAGTGTTTAACAATGTTTAATTTAAATGAGACTCTCGAGATGGGAATATGTAGGTCTAAGCCAAGCTGTGAAGAGGTATGGAACTTCTCAAAGAATGTGACAGGAAAGAAGTCATACATGAAAGGCATTAAATTCATAACTTGGCATGCAACACTCACTTTATTTCAAAGTCCATGTTACCAGAGACTCTTTATGTAGTCGTTATTTAATGTAACCAGACGTTCAAAGTTATTAAACACATTTTGACGTAAAATCTTCTCTAAAATATGCTGTGTGTAAAATATGCGAGACATTAGAGGGGGTAATACGGAAAGTACAATACCGAAGTTTAACATTATTCCGTAACTGTATTCGAATGCAACTCTTAGTTACCGTAAACGTATGTGCATGTACCATTTATAAACAAGAAAACACGATAATAGTAACGTATTTTAACTGTATTTGGTAAATATTTAGAACGCCAGAATATGCCTTAATTTGGAATGTAAGTGTGTGTTTCATATCTCTAAATATCCATGTAATCAGTAACTTTAAGTTTTTGTCTCTTACAGTCAAATGTAAGCCAATAAATTTACTGTGCTGTAGTATTTCTGCGTGAGGAAAGTATATTTAATGGCCTTAAGCGCATGTTAAAAAGCGTAAGTTTTCCGTAGTGTTTAAATGCGCGCCTGCAGTGTGGGATTCAAAATGGCAGATTGTTCTGCTTGTATCATACAGTGCTCTACCTAGAATAACTCCGAAAGTTCGTGGGATAAAGGAGGCCATAATATGACGTTGACTTTTTGTTGCTAGCTGGGGTTGCTTCAGAGATACGAAGGTCAACTTTTTTGTAATGGTGTGCTACAGTTTAGTACTTATTTTCTGATAGCGGCTATCAAGCCGAATCCAATGATGTTTAACAGTAACGAAGGTCAAAAAAGGTGGCATGAACGTCCATTTACGGATGATGTTCGAAGTGATGACCATTGGTATCAATGCTGTGCTGCAATCTTCTTATCGTGGATTGAGTGGTATTCCTTACCACTTCGGCACATCGAAGCACATGCTCTTGACAGTTCTCTTTCGTATATCATGCAAATAGTAAATATTCGCCGAATACTGTGTATTTACATGGAAACACCATTACACTGTTTCGCAATACAACACTAATATGAACGGTAAGAGTAGTATCGTCGAATCAAGCGAATGTGAATGACGTATTCCTTCAAAGAACAAGTCGATATGCTTCTCATTTACGGAGAATGTCAACGAAATTCGTTTCTTTGTAGTGCTTATGCGACTTAACTACGGGGTCATCAGTCCCTAAACCTACAAACTACTTATGAACTAGCTTCTACATCTACATCTACATACATACTCCGCAATCCACCGTAAGGTGCGTGGCTGAGGGTACACTGTACCACTACTAGGCATTTCCTTTCCTATTCCACTCCCAAATTGAACGAGGAAAAAAAGAATGCCTATATGCCTCCGTACGAGCCCTAATTTCTCTTATCTTGTCTTTGTGATCTTTACGCGAAATGTAAGTAGGCGACAGCAAGATCGTACTACACTCAGCTTCAAATTCCGGCCCTCTAAATTTCCTCAACAGAAATTCACGAAAAGAACGTCGTCTTTCTTCCAGCGATCCCCAATTGAGTTGCCGGAGCATTTCCGTGACACTCGCGCATTGGTCGAACCTACCGGTACCAAATCTAGCTGCTCGCCTCTGAACCGCCTCTATGTCTTCCTTCAAACCGATCTGCTGCGGGTCCCAAATACTTGAGCAATACTCAAGACGTGGTCGTACAAGCGTTTTATACGCGGTCTCCTTTACAGGTGAAGTACATCTTCCCAAAATTCTCCCAATAAACCGAAGTCGGCTGTCCGCCTTACTCACAACTGTCCTTACATGCTCGTTCCATTTCTTATCGGTCTGCAATGTTACGCCTAGATATTTGAACGACGCGACAGCATCAAGAAGCTCACTACTAATGCTGTATTCGAACATTATAGGATTGTTTTTTCTACTCATGCGCACCACCTTACATTTCTCTACATCGAGAGCTAGCTGCCATTCTTCGCACCAACTAGAAATTTTTTCTAAGTCATCCTGTATGCTATTACAATCAGTTACAGACGACACCCTCCCATACACCACAGCATCATCAGCAAACAGCCGCAAATTACAAATTACTCTGTCCATCAGATCATTTATATAGATAAAAAATAATAGCGGTCCTATCACACTCCCCTGGGGCACGCCTGACGATACACTCGTCTCTGAACACTCGCCGTCGAGAACAACGTACTGCGTTCTATTACTTAGGAAGTCTTCCAGCCAGTCACAAATCTGTGAAACTATTCCATAAGCTCGTATCTTCGTTAGCAGTCTGCAGTGTGGCACCGCGTCGAACGCCTTTTTGAAGTCGAGAAAAACACTATCCGCCTGTTGCCCTTCCTCTATGGCTCGCAAGATGTCATGTGAGAAAAGGGCAAGTTGAGTTTCACATGAACGATGTTTCCTAAACCCGTGCTGATTCATGGAAAGAAGCTTTTCCGTTTCAAGGAAATTTACTATATTCGAACTGAGAATATGCTCCAAAATTCAACATGAAACTGATGTCAACGATATTGGCCTGTAATTGTATGAGTCAGTTCTCTTTCCTTTCTTATACACGGGAGTCACCTGCGCTTTTTTCCAATCACTAGGAACTTTGCGCTGAATTAAAGATTCGCTATAAATGCAAGCTAAGTAGGGGGCCAACGCCGCAGAATAGTCTTTGTAAAACCGAACTGGTATTCCATCCGGACCAGCAGACTTTTTCGTGTTTAGCTCTCTCAGCTGCTTGTCTACACCGGAAATACCTATTGCTATGTCCCCCATTTCGTAATTAGTACGTTGATCAAATGATGGTATATTTGTGCGGTCCTCCTGCGTGAAAGATTTCTTAAAGGTTAAATTTAGAACTTCAGCTTTCCGTTTGCTTTCTTCTATTACTGCCCCGGAATGATCAACGAGTGACTGGCTTTGACCCGCTTATCGATTTTACATAGGACCAGAATTTTTTCGGGTTCTCGGAAAGATCTTTTCCTAAGGTATGGCTGTGATAATTATTGTAAGCTTCACGCATCGATCTTTTTATAGACGCACGAATCTCTACTAACTTTTGCCTGTCATCATTTGCGTGTTCTTTTTTGAATCGAGAGTCCAACAGCCTTTGCTTTCTCAGCAGCTTTCTAACATTATTATTATACCACGGTGGAACTTTTCCATCCTTAATCGTCTTTACTGGCACATATTTCTCTAACCCTTTATTAACAATGCACTTAAATTTAGTCCACAATTCCTCTACATACATAGTCCCGGAATTAAACGATGCCCATTCATTTTCTAAGTGCGATCGTAACATTTGCTTGTCGGCTCTTCCCAACAAAAACACGCTCGTAGCCTTCTTGATTGGTTTATGAACTTTGGTCACCATCGACGCTATGACGATATCATGATCACTAATTCCCGTCTCTACACAGGCATCGTTAATAAGGTCAGGCCTGTTTGTGGCTATAAGGTCTAGAATATTTCCTTTGCGCTTGGGTTGCCGGTTTAACTGCTCAAGACAGCTTATACTAAAGGTGGCACAAACAATCATGCCCGAGGGGGGATTCGAAGCCCCGACGGGGAACAGCCTCGCGCATCGGAGCATAGCGCCTCAATGCGCTCGGCCGCTCCGCCGCGGCTAACGAAATTCGTTCAGAGCTAGAGACTTATACGCTGAAAGATATCCTCAAACGTACTCACGCTACATGGCTCACATTTAAATATGTGTATGATGAACTGAGAACAGCTGGATCTTTAACGTATTGGAAGCACATCCAGCAAAGGAAAGTTACTAACGAGGGTACGAAAATTGGTTCTCTTGCCACTGTGTTAGTTTTCGTCAAATCGTAGGGAAATCGGGCCTGAGCCAGAGTAGTGTTGTTCGTATTGTGCATCGCCATAAATATCATACTTACCATATCAGTCTCCACCAAGAACTAACTGGTACGGATTGTATGCTTCGCACTGAATTCTGCTAATGAGCTCAACTTCAGATTCAAAGGGATGGCACTTTTATTAATTTGACTTTATTTACTGACAAGGCTACATTCACGAACCATGGAAATGTTAATCTGCATAACATGTATTATTGGGCAACTGAAAATCCATGTTGGCTGCAAAAACCGTGGTCGGTGAATGTATGGTGTGGGATTCTGGAGGACAGAATTACAGGTACCTATATCATCGAAGGATATCTTAATGGTGGGAAGTACACCACATTCCTGCAAGAAACATTAGGTATCTTATTGGAAGAAATACCTTTAGGAACAAGGAACAAAATGTGGTATGCTTTTAGAACTTGGATGGCACATTCAACTAAAAGTCACAATTTCTACTATTCTTGTTGTAGTCTCTTTACCACAGGCACACGTTTGAGCAACGCATATAAATTTATCAAACGTTTTCAAGCGTGGTTGAATCTTTAAACCTTAAATCTTACGAACAAGTATAACTGTAAACAGAAATACCTTACCTTAATACAATTCTCTGTGGACTCTAAACTGATCACTGAAAATATCGCCAAGTCATTCAATAAGTTAATGTTTAAGTAGCTCAGGAGTCTCATCTTTGCATCATTAGTGCGCGTCTTTCTGAAGTGAATGGCAACTCACGAACAGCAAGTTTACATTCCAAAGATATGCTTAATTTTAGCTCAGTACATAATCATCATTACAACCTAGGGAAATCCAATTTTGCGTTTGTTGTTTCATGTCACGTCCATAGTTGTGGTCACTAGAGATTTAGATTTCGCTCGTATTGTTGGTTACGGGAGAGGTAGGGTTAGGGGGGGGGGGGGGGGAAGCTGCCATGACCTCTTTGAGGAAGCTTCACAGCATTTGCTTAAACAAGGGAAACCAAATACAGTAGACTATGGACAGTCAGATGATTTAGCCTTGGTTAACCACTGCGCTAACCTCGCTTGGTGCGATAAACAACAAAAAGACAGTAGACAGAACAAAATAAGACTTCACAGAGACTTTAGAATATTTCAGTACATAAAGAAGATTGGGTTCTTTTACAGCACCAGACAGCAGTCATTGTCAATATATATATATATATATATATATATATATATATATATATATATATATATATATATATATATATAATTTTTTTTTTTTTTTTTTTTTTTTTTTTTTTTTTTTTTTTTTTTAATTTCGTATTGTGACTTCAAAAAGTTACTATTGTCGGTTGGGTACCATAGGCGAGTAAATACGGTATATTATTTTAGCTTCCTTTTTTCCGATTATGTTATTTTATCGTATCCTTCCCTCATCGAGTTTGTCCTCGATTAGTTCTAATCTCCAATATAACTACAACTAACGACCGTTTTCACGCTTTTCCGAACGACGATGATACAGTGTCGTTATGAACGTTATTTGCACCTGTTAAGTCGCTAGGCTTTCAAACTACTTAAACTAACCCAAGAACAAACACAGAGACGCATGCCTGAGGAAGGACTCGAGACTCCGACGGCGAGCAACCGCGTTCTTCGGAGCAAGGCGCCTTAGAACGCTCAGCCACTCCACCGCGGCGTCAGATATTTGACATCAGTTACCGACAAGGGACGCCTCTGACTTGGAATGCTCGCAACAGTACGAAAGCGCGAGGCAACCGTTACTGGAACAGGGGCGTGCGGCATTTCCTCGCAAAACGTCGCATTGTGCCTCAAGGAATATTTTAACAGAGAGTAATGAGGCATCAATAACATAGGAAGGAAACTGTATGTAATTTAATGGCGTCATTTTATCATTACATGTTTAAACAGCACCGCCAAAACCTATATGCTTAACGTACTTGTAATAGCGGAAAACACACATTTAGGCCTACACCAGTACCACACACCTCAAAGTGCAGATGCGGAATTCGATGAAGTGGTTGAAACGAAGTGGGAGAGAACAACGTGCACACCTCACTAAAGCCACGGTATCGCATCCCAAATCACCTCAGCATCCACACAGTCCCGTTGTTCTGGACACGACTGTCGCGTACTGCTCGAAGGGCCACCTTCAGGTTCAGGTTCCTGCTGTCCTTCAAAGTCCGCATACCCGTCCAGCGCCGGCCACGGTGGCCGAGGGGACTGAGGCGCTCCAGTCACGGTCTGCACGGCCACTACGGTCGGGGGTTCGAATCCGCCCTTGGGCATGGATATTTGTGCCGTCCTAGTTCGTAAGTAGTTCATAAGTAGTTTGTAAGTTTAGGGACTGATGACCCCGTAGTTAAGTCCCATAGACTATACAAACATTTTATTTTATTTTAACCCGTCCAGCGAAACGTCGTGTATTTCTGTGTCGTCTACATCTACATCTACATGGAATATTCTGCAAATCACATTTAAGTGCCTGGCAGAGTGTTCATTGAACCACCATTATACTATTTATCTCCCATTCCATTCTCGAATAGCGAGCGGGAAAAAAGAACACCTGAATCTCCCTCTTCGAGCTCTGATTTCTCGTATTCTATTGTCATGATCATTTCTACCTATGTAAGTGGGAGTCAACAATATATTTTCGCATTCGGAGGAGAATGTTGGTGATTGGAGTTTCGTAAGTAGCCCACGTCACAGCGATAATCGGCATTGTTGTAATGATTCCCATCCCAGATCCTGTATCATTTCCGTAACGCTGTCTCCTCTGTATCGCGACAATACAAAACGCCTTCTCTGGACTCTTTCGATGTCCTCCGTCAAATCCACCTGATAAGGATCCCACACTGGGCAGCAATACTCCAAAAATGGACGGACAAGCGTAGTGTATGCAGTTTCTTTAGTAGTTCTGTTGCTTCTTTTAAGGGTTTTGCCAATAAAACGCAATCTCTGGTTCGCCTTTCCCACGACATTATCTACGTGTTCTTTCCAATTTAAGTCTGAAGTAATAGTAATTCCTAGAAATTTTGTGAAGTTTACGGCCTTCACTTTTGATTGATTTATCTACGTGTTCTTTCCAATTTAAGTCTGAAGTAATAGTAATTCCTAGAAATTTTGTGAAGTTTACGGCCTTCACTTTTGATTGATTTATCTTGTAAACAAAGTGTAACGAATTTCTTTTCGTACTCATGTGGACGACTTGACACTTCGCATTATTTAGAGTCAATTGCCAATTTTTACACCATAGTGATATCTTATTTAGATCGTTCTGCAGTTGGTTTTGATCTTCAGATGATTTTACTAGACGGTAAATGACGGCGTTATCTACAAACAACCTATAAGAGAGCTGCTTAGATTTTCCCCCAAATCTGTTATGTAAAAAAGGGGCAGAGCAGAGGTCCAATAACACTACCCTGTGGAACGCCCGATATCACCTCTGTTTTAGTCGATGTCTTACCATCGATTACAACGAACTGTGTCCTCTCTGACAGGAAATCCCATATCCAGTCGCTAATTTCGGGCGATATACCGTAACGACGCAATTTCATTAAAAGCCGTTTGTGAGGTACGGTGTCAAAAGCCTTCTGGAAATCAAGAAATACGGAATCAATTTGGGAACCCTTGTCGATATCACACATTACTTCGTGTGAGTAAAGAGGTAGTTGTGTTTCGCATGAACGATATTTTGTAAATCCATGTTGACCTTGGCTCAATAAGATCATTCTGTTAGAGATAATTCGTAATATTTGAATACAGGATATGTTCCAGAACCCTGCTGCAGATTGACATCAATGAAATAGGCCTGTAGTTTAGTGCGTTACTCCTACTGCCTTTCTTGAATATATTTGTGACCTGTGCAACTTTCCAATATTTTGATACAGATCCTTCTATGAGAGAGCGGTTGTATATGACTGTTAAGTAAGGAGCTATCGCTTCAGCATAATCAGTTAGAAATCTAATGGGCATACAGTCCGGACCAGAAGACTTGTTAAGTGATGCTGCACTACTCCGTTGATATCTAGTTCTACGTCGGTATTATATTTCTGAATTATTATGATACACAATTTATCCGTGAACTCGGCCCATATTGAGCACGTCGCAACTTGGTGCCTAATACTTGGACCACACGCGCAGGATTAATTTTCTTGATGGCATTAGTTCACGCGGTGAATCGCTGTTGAACACTCGGAGAGACAGTTTGGCTGGCGGCTGCTCGCTGTTGCGAGCGCGCTGCCTCAGCCTGCGGGGTCAGCCAGGACGGGCGTCCCTCGTGGCCCCTGCGGCGCGCTGACGCTGCACCAGCCGTCCACCCGTCTGCGCTCTGCAAGCGGCCAGCAGCGGGACAAGGCGACAAACTGCCAGAAAAACAGCAAACATTTCATTTTTTTAACTCGTTCATATGGTTGCATACATTAGAAAACCAAGTTCCTCTTGGGAAAACTTTCTGCTGTCAAAAAAATACGAAAACTTCAGACTTTTTTCGTTTTTTTTTTTTTTTTTTATGTGTCCGTTTTTAGTGCTCCTACTGCTTTTGCGTCTAACAAGGAAGTACTTGGGCTCGAACAAACACATATATATCAAAATCGTACGAGAGATCATGTAAAGATCTCTTATTGCACAAGTGACACTCCCGCATCTGCAAAACTCTTCAGTCGCCCGTTAGAGGCCTCTGCGTATGCCTTGCCACATTGCACTTTGGCCTGTCGGTTCGCCAGTAGGAACGGTGCAGTGTGCCTCCGAAGTTGCGTTTTGTGACGTTATTTGTGTGGTGAAGCGTCAGATGGGGCGGCGATTGCTAATCAATCCTGCTAATGTATTGCGATTGGTTGAGATGAAGTTACGAAGAACCCTTCTTCGTGAAGATGGTATTAGTGTAGAAGATTAATCATTTGCATGCTTTCTCGTATCTGTTATGGTATAGAAATATGAGCATAAGTTAGATACTGTTGTTACAAACTCATAATAATGATAATAGGGATGATAATGACGAACAACTCATTGCAAGCGGTAGAGCTACGGTAAGTGCGGGAAGAGGCGGTGGAAAGCAGTGGCAGTGAATACCAACAGTATTTCGGGAAGAAGGTTAAAGTTGCAACTATCATCACGGCTTTTGGTGACAATTCGCTAGAGAACATGTACGATGATTATTACATAAGTTATACTTCAGATATCTGCATTACGTATGGCGTCTACAATTACATCTACACTGCTATCTAGAGCATGATTGCAAACTTTTAGATAAAAATGACACCCACCATCACACTGAGGTGTACGTAGAGATAATGTAACCAAACGATCATACAGATATGTTTGTTCGAACCCAAGTACTTTCCTTATAAGTTCTTTTTTTTTAAAGAGCACAGCCGGCCGCGGTGTCCCAGGGGACTGAGGCGCTTCAGTCACGGTCTGCACGGCCACTACAGTCGGGGGTTCGTATCCCCCCTCGGGCATCGATATTTGTGCCGTCCTAGTTCGTAAGTAGTTCATAAGTAGTTTGTAAGTTTAGGGACTGATGACCCCGTAGTTAAGACCCATAAGCTTTACAAACATTTGAACATTTTTTAAAGAGCACAAATTTCGCTACAAATTTGATTCTTGCCATTTTTTCTACTCCCAATACCTAAAGCGGTAGAGTGCGTAAGAATGTGAATATCTCCCAGTGGCAAAATACCTAATTTTTGAACACTGTTGTTTCAGTTTCTGTTTATGTAATACAAATATGTATTATCTCATTTCCAGGTATTCAATTTTTCTGTATGCAACAGGGTAATTTCTGGGCACCCACCCATTGTGATTCGTATATCATTAGCCCAAGTTTACTATAGGCCACTGGTATAGGCCTGGTATTTGTGAAACTATAAACATATAAATACATAATTGACATATATAGGTATATAAATACATACATACACAGGAAGCACACTTTACACAATGTTCCTTGCCTTCCAATACATCATCTTCATCATCATTAGCGACTGATTATGCCTTTCAGCGTTCAGTCTGGAGCGTAGTACCTCTAATAAAATTCCTCCATCATCCCCTATTCAATGCTAACATTGATGCCTCGTCTGATGTTATGCCTTTTACTTCAAAATCATCCTGCACCGAATCTAAGTACTTTCTTCTTGGTCTACCTCGACTCCTCTTACCCTCCACTGACGAGCTCATAAGTCTCTTAGGTAACCTTGCTTCTCCCATGCGTGTAACATGACCCCACCATCTCAGTCTGTTCGCTCTAACTGCATCATCTATGGTGTTCATTCAAAGCTTTTCTTTGATTTCCTCATTATGGACACCCTCCTGCCATTGTTCCCATCTATTGGTACCTGCAATCATTCTTGCTACTTTCATATCTGTAACCTCTATCTTATGAATAAGGTAACCTGTATCAACCCAACTTTTACTCCCATACAACAAATTTGGTCGAAAGATAGAGCGGTGAACTGCTAACTTACTCTTGGTACTTACTGCCTTCTTGCAGAAGAGAGTAGATCTTAGCTGAGCACTCACTGCATTAGCTTTGCTGCACCTAGATTCCATTTCTTTCCTATGTTGCCATCCTGTGAGAAAATACATCCCAGGTACTTGAAACTGTCTACCTGTTCTAACTTTGTTCCTCCTATTTGGCACTCAAACTGTTTGAATCTCTTTCCCACAGACATTACTTTCGTTTTGGAGATGCTGATCTTCGTATCATAATCCTTGCACCTCTGATCGAGCTCTGAAATATTAGTTTGCAACCTTTCAATCGAATCGGCCATTACAACTAAGTCATCCGCATATGCGAGACTGCTTATTTTGTTTTGTTTTCACCTACTTTAATCCCGCCCTGCCAGTCTACTGTTTTCAACATATGATCCATGAATAGTATGAACAACAGTGGTGACAGGTTACAGCCTTGTCTTACCCCTGAAACTACCCTGAACCATGAGCTTAATTTACCATCTACTCTAACTGCTGCCTGACAGTCTACGTAAAGCCCTTTAATTGCCTGCAGAAGTTTGCCTCCTATACCATAATCTTGAAGAATTGACAGTAGCTTCCTCCTAGGAACACGGTCATAAGCCTTTTCCAGATCTATGAAACATAGATACAATTCCCTTTTCCACTCATAGCACTTTTCCATTACCTGCCGTAAGCTAAATATCTGGTCCTGACAACCTCTAAGAGGGGGTTGGAACGCTTGCGCGGAGTGACACTTGCGCGGAACCCGGGGCCCTTGGGGCGGCTAATCGCTTTTCCTGGGTACAGGCCCACCAAGAAGTCTAGCACTGCTGTTGTCAAGTTTCCATACTGTCAACATAACACGAAAATCAGTGAAATTGCACAACCCTTTGCAAGCTGAAGAGCAATATAGTGACTTGTTCTAACTACATATTAATCCGTTGAGTGTTCCTCCTGTAAACAAAAAGGTATTTTAATAGTGATAATGTTTGGAGAGTTAGTCTCTGCTACTACAAGACTATGACTTTCCACATTCATACCTCCTAAAAGCATACTATTCAGAACACTAAGCATATCAAGACACCTGCGCAAGCAATAAATATATTAGGCATCCTGCACAGATACGTTGATGTAATTGACCGCTATGTAGTTAACCCCACCATCACGCAACTTCCATCTCTTTAAAAATAGCTACTATGCTTTTTAATAGGAGATGCAACCTTAAACCTTCAATTAAAAAAACGTTAATAATAAGTCAATGAGTATTTTACATACTTGAAGCGTTTATTCGTAGACCCCAAAACGATTTCGCTGTATTCGAATTACAAATACATCTAAGAAATATATGAAATACGGAATGTGTAAGGGAATGTCACACACCGAAAAATAAAGATAAATTCTATTTTCCATCCGAACTTGGCATAAACCAACAGGGAGAAACAAGTTGCAAGACTTCCAGGAAAAATGAAGCGAAATTGGCAGCCAATAGTTGGTTATAAATTACATTGCCTGTTAACTGTATAAATATAAATTACGGAATACGCGGAATTACTGTTCAGTACAGTCAAAAAGGTCTAAGGTAGTAGACAGTGGTTTACAATCAGATGTCCGTATCACTCTCCTCCTCAAGAAGTCTGTGTGAAGATTTATATTCAGAACATTCAAGAAAAAGGCTACTGTGATGTTGAAACTACAAGAAGCAGCTCATTTACTCAGGAAGGGAAAACGTTATGGTGCCCGTAAATTTGAATGGCTGTATCTCTTGTAGTAACATTCATTTTTGTTTTGTTTTTATAAAATGTTAAATATACCAGCATTTTGTTTTTCTAAACTCAGTGCCAACATTTTTTTGTCGAAATTTTTGCAGGAAGTAGTCTTGACGTGATTTCATACTTCTATGCATTAATATTATCAAACATGTAATTTGTGTCACAAATTGCGCGACCGGTCCAGTCGGAGGTTCGAGTCCTTCCTCGGACATAGGTATGTTTGTTTGTACTTTGCCTAAGTTATTTTAAGTACGATTAAGTAGTGTGTAAGTCTAGAGACCAATGATCTAAGTAGTTTGGCCGCATAAGACTACACATAGACACGTAATTTATTTATTTCATAACCACATTTAAGTACTAATAATGAAAGAAACTTAAAAGAGAATTTTGAAGTAAACACTGAAAACAAATGATTGATATTTCTCATGAGATGAATGCTCACAACCGTTGTCTTATGTCTTGTGAATGTACCTACAAATTCTGCCAAATGAAAATTGTAGTGTGAGTCCCAAATATATTTTTTCTGTAATAACATTAAAAACATATTAAAAATTCAGAACTCAAAAATCAGTGAAGTTTTGGACTTGAAGCGTTTTGTGTTGCTACATCTTTACATAGTAGATACGATTTTAAAATTTTGTTGCTATCGCCAAAGTAGACGAAACGTTAAATTTTTTGGTGTAATCTTCGCCGTGTAGACTGTATGTTGTAGAAGTCTACGTCGAACCTAATCTCTGATGAGAGAACGTTGTTTGCACGTCTCCTGCGTTTCCAGTCGGCTGTGCTGTGCTACGTAACGACATCGTACCGTTTCACTTTACCGAGAGCTGTATATGTATTGGTGTGATGTCTGTTCTTTCGAAATAAGACATCACACCAATATATGTATCATTTAGACGCAAAGATTCTGGGTTCTGTTTTCATGTATAGTCTATGGGACTTAACTACAGGGTCATCAGTCCCTAAACTTACAAACTACTTATGAACTACTTACGAACTAGGACGGCACAAATATCCATGCCCGAGGGGGGATTCGAACCCCCGACCGTAGTGGCCGTCCAGACCGTGATTGGAGCGCCTTAGTCTCCTCGGCCGCCGCGGCCGGCGTGTGTAAACAATTAAAGGTTATGAGTGCCACTGGAAAAATGCATAATTAACACCTGTCGTTTGAGACTTGAAGATGACCTGAAATTAGCCGAAATCGATATCTCATAATAAACATAAGGTGTTGCTGTCTATATTTCATAATGCTATTCCTAACATATTTAAAAGCTGCTCAAAACCACCTACAAAAACCTTTATAATGAGATTGTATATAATTCCACGATCAAATTGTGTTTTAGTTATTTGTAGTAATACACCCAAAGATCTGCCCTTGCTTTTAGTGCCTTGATCAGCTGTTTATTTTTAGAGGTATTACTAGGGACCGGAAAAATTCGCATTTGCGATATATGCGAATATAGATGCGAATTCTGACTCAAAATGCAGTAAATCCGAAATTGTAGTTAGCAACAGTTGCGCTCAATTCCGATTTCATCACATTCCTCTTCACATGGTGCTGTATTGTAAATCGAGTGATATTTGTATGACGTGTTATCTCCCTGTCGAATGAGGCTGTGATATCTCCGGGCCGTTACTACAGCTCCACCTCGCTCGGTGGGCCTTTCCCTGAATACGGCACAGGTAGCGGCTGGAGGGCGTGGAGTAGGGGTGGTGTATCCCTACTTCTGGAACACCCTGGTCACTACCTGCAGCGTCCGGGTCTCCGCGCAAGTGTCTACATATTCCCTTTCCGCGCAAGTGGCACTCCCCGCAAGTGTCACAAACTCCTCTAAGAGACCTAAACCCACACTCATTTTCATCTAACTTGTCCTCAATTAATACTCGCACTCTCCTTTCAACAATACCTGAGAATATTTTGCCTACTACGCTAATTAAAGAGATACCTCGATAGTTGTTGCAATCTTTTCTGTTTCCATGTTTGAAAATTGGCGTGATTACCGATTTCGACCAGTCAGACGGAACCTGTCCCGATTCCCACGCCTTTTCAATTATCCTGTGTAACCATTTGAGACCTGATATTCCACTGTATTTGACGAGTTCCGGCTTAATTTCATCCACCCCAGCCGCTTTATTGCACGTTCCACATCATTACGAAATGTCGTATATATGATCTATGGAACAAGTATTAATCTAATCTAAACTGTAATCTACTGACCATTTTCTCCACTTCCTCAAATGAGATCCTGTTTCTATCGTCGTTCCTATCCCATTCTACCTGAAAATCTGATACATCATTGAACGTTTCACCTACATTGAGGAATTCTTCAAAATATTCCCTCCATCTGCCCAAGGCATCCACAGGATTGACTAGCAGCTTTCCTGACCTATCCAAAACACTTGTTAATTCCTTCTTCCCTCCCTTTCGAAGATTGCTAATTATGCTCCAAAATGGTTTTCCCGCGGCTTGGCCCAGAGATTCTAGCTTGTTTCCAAAGTCTTACCATGATTTCTACTTGGCTTCTGCAATTATCCGTTTGGCTTTGTTTCTTCCTTCAACACAACTTTCTCTGTCTGCCTGATTTCTAGTATGGAGCCATTTTTTATATGCCTTCTTTTTCTTTTTACTTTTTCCAATACATTAGCCGATCAAATGTTACAAAGAATGTAGTCTGATTATGTATTTTACATGCATCTCTAGCTAACAACAGACCAATATATATGATGTCATAATGGGTTGGTCACGAATTAAAGAATGGAAGGCACTTTATTTTAGAACGCTCATATTTTTTCGCTGCCGTCAAGCGTTCCATGTAATTATTCCATCCTGCATTCTGAGACCATTTACAATATATCCATGTAATTTCCTCTGTTGATATAACGATCTCGCCACTTACAGTAGCAATTATGTCCAAATCTTCAATTCTTATAACCTTCAGCCCTCCAACTCGTGTTTTATGTAATGTCTATAGGTCTATTTTTCCGTCTTCACTAACAAGTTGAACTGACGGACGATATTTCAACTTCTCAATATTTTTATGAGGAAGGAATTCGTCATACGGCGTCACGCACATTATACCTCCCATTGCATGAAAAGTACGAGTTGCGTTACTTCCTTGCCTTTCGTTGTCGAGCTGAAATTGAAGACACTTCAAATAGGGCTGCTTCCTTATTAGTTGCTGAAAAGCCAAGGCAAGACAAACCCCGAATGAGATGTTTTGAGCCAAACGTCCGGTACAAGTATACCAGTAATAGCGATCGGGAGCGATAAAATAAATGAACGTTGCCTCGTAGCACTTACGCGTGCATGAGCGACAGAGACATATTTTCTGGGAGACCGCTTGGTTTCAAAAGTATCGTTTGAAAGAGCAATTTTACAGATTCTGATATGACAAACTCTACGTGAGGTAAATAATTATCAGAGGCAGGATACTGTTTTACATCGTACACTCTCTAATATAATATTTGCAGCTGGTTTGACGATTCGTAGTCTTTCCTGCTGAGGATTTGAATTTCTTTCAGTGTACCAATTTTCACTGAGTAGTTGGTACCCAACGTTCTCGAAACATGCAACTGCTGCCTCTGAAGCTGTTTCAGCTACATCACATCGTCACCATATTTCTGGAAAAAGCGGGCCTTGACAGTTGGAATATCAGGAAGAAGTGATGGATATTTGCTGTAACAGATCGTCCGTAGAAAACTGACATTCTTCCGTACTGGTCCCCAGACGTAGCATCCACGCCTCGATCTACTCGTGTTGCAGGTCGGTATCCTGGTTTCTCTGCAGTAGCTGAAACCCACCGGAAGAACCTTCTGTAGCGAAATGTGTGGTGGCAGCCGTCTGCCGCTACCGAGTCATTCACGTTTTGAATCCGCTTCACCACTTTAGTCCAAATTCACCCGCACGTCGTCTAGCCTGTTCTAATACTGTTGATTGCACTTGCAATTTCATTACTTTGTAAACAAAATTTCGTTTGGCATACGGCAATCTTAATTGCTCGATTAAAAACTCATCAGAATTCAGAAATCAGAATAATTGCTACCCACTTTTTCTTGCAGCTTATCATTGTCATATGCGACACCTGCGTGCAGCCTTTTGATGTGCTGCACCACAAGTAAAACGTGAGGCGTCAGCGCTTACTGAATCCCATCTCGCAGACTGAGGAGGCAAATTCCAACATATGACACCATATATAAAATTTATATTACACGAACAGAAACTGAAATAAGTGTTCAAAAATTGGGTGCTTTGCCACTGCGCACAAATTTTGAAAAACTGACTTTTTTCTGACGTACTGTAGCGCCTTTGTGATGGGAAGCAGAAAAAAATGGTAACTATCAAATTTTGTAGAGAATTTTGTCCTCTTTAAAAAAGCACAGAGATGTAAAAGCGGTAGGAGCACTAAAAACAGAGGTATCTTGAAAAAAGCCGAAAAGGGTTTGAAATTTTCGAAGTTATTTTGACTGCAGAAGAGAAATTTTGTTGGCAAAACTTGGTTCTCTAATCTTTGCAATCGTATGATAAGTTAAGAAATAAAGCCGTTGCGGCGCATCTTTTGCAAGGCTCGGCCACTACGCCGCCGCCCTCGCCGCCGCCCTCGGCCCGGAAACGCCGCCCCGCTCGCTGTGCAGGCGCAGGGATCTGGGACCGCCGCCACTGCCGGCACACAAAGCGCCGCCACTATTGTTGGCGTTTCCGGTCTCTGGTGCAGCCCACAGCTGCCACCTTCTGTGCCGGCGGGGCGCTCGCCTCGGGGGAAAGAAGGAAGGAATCTTAAACAGTTTGACGTCCCGTCGACGGGGTTGGAACACTTGCGGGGAGTGACACTTGCGCGGAACCCGGGGCCCTTGGGGCGGCTGATGGCTTTTCCTGGGTACAGGCACACCAACAAGTCTAGCACTGCTGTTGTCAAGTTTCTACACTGTCAACATAACACGAAACTCAGTGAAACTGCACAACCCTTTCAAAGCTGAAGAGCAATATATTAACTTGTTCTAACTACATATGAATTCGTTGAGTGTTCCTCCTGAAAACAAAAGTGATAATGTTTGGAGAGTAATTAAGACATTCTCTGCTACTACAAGACGATGACTTTCCACAGTCATACCTCCTAAAAGCATATTATTCAGAACACTAAGCATATCAAGACACCTGCGCAAGCAATAAATATATTAGGCATACGTTACAAATACGTTGATGTAATTGACCGCTATGTAGTTAACCCCACTATCACGCAACTTCCATCTCTTTAAAAATAGCTACTACGCTTTTTAATAGGAGAGGCAACCTTAAACCTTCAATTAAAAAACGTTAATAATAAGTCAATGAGTATTTTACATACTTGAAGCGTTTATTCGTAGACCCCAAAACGATTTGGCTGTATTCGAATTACAAATACATCTAAGATTTGTATGAAATACGGAATGTGTAAGGGAATGTCACACACCGAAAAATGCTAAAGATAAATTCTATTTTCCATCACCGTCATATAGAACCATTTTTACTCCGAACTTGGCATAAACCAACAGGGAGAAACAAGTTGCAAGACTTCCAGGAAAAATGAAGCGAAATTGACAGCCAATAGTTGGTTATAAATTACATTGCCTGTTAACTGTATAAATATAAATTACGGAATACGCGGAATTACTGTTCAGTACAGTCAAAAAGGTCTAAGGTAATAGGCAGTGGTTTACAATCATATATCCGTATCACTCTCTTCCTCAAGAAGTCTGTGTGAAGATTTATATACAGAACATTCAACAAAAGAAACTACAAGAAGCAGCTCATTTACTCAGGAAGGGAAAACGTTATGGTGCCCATAAATATTCATTTTTTGATAAAATGTTAAAATCCAATATACTAGAATTTTGTTTTTCTAAACTCAGTGCCAACGTCTTTGGCGAAATTTTTGCAGGAAGTAGTCTTGACGTGATTTCATACTTCTATGCATTAATATTATCAAACATGTAATTTGTGTCAAATTGCACGGCCGGTTCGGTCGGAGGTTCGAGTCCTTCCTCGGACATGGGTATGTTTGTTTGTACTTTGCCTACGTTATTTTAAGTAAGATTAAGTAGTGTAAGTCTAGCGACCGATGACCTAAGTAGTTGGCCGCATAAGACTACACATATACACGTAATTTATTTATTTCATCGCCACATTTAACTACTAATAATTAAAGGAACTTAAATGTAGAAATTTGAAATAAACACTGAAAACAAATGATTGGTATCCTATATACATATTATAAATGCGAAACTCTGAATATTTGTTACCGCATCACGCTAAAACTACAGCACTGATTTAGATTAAATTTCATATAGAGATTCCTTATGTCTTGGATTAGGACATAGGCTACTTTTCAAAATGTTTATTACAAGTTACTCATTTGAAATATATCCATAGAAATACGTAACCGTTGTAAGAAGCTTCTAATACAACAGCAGAAGTGCTTTGTGGGGTATATTAAGTTTAGCCGCGAGGGTTAAAGCGTCATGTGAGAATTATCTGTTTTTTTGGGCAATGGTTCGTGTCCTGCTATAGTGAAATTTTTTTTTCTTTGTTATTGTTATCTTTTTTACTTTCGAATATACAAAAAGATTCTGGGATACTGCCAAAACGGCTTAACTGATATATAATTACATACACAAGAAATCTGAATGTTGGCGTTTATGCCGCATTCATTTTCATTTGTTGTAACAAATGAAGGAAGTATGTATATAAATTGAAGACTTTAAATAAAATATGCCCTAAGTACCATGGCAAGAAAAAACATTGACGTTTTGTGTAGAATGGGATCTAGATACCAACCCTATTGTGTACAAAGCGCGAACTGCCACGTATAAATAGCGTACATAAACTGCAACGAAAGTAGTAGCAAATGCACTCAACAGATGGCAGGCGGTACGCTGCAGTTAACGTGTGTTCCGGCCAACTGCAACGATATATATTAAAGTGAATGTCTGTTCGGTGTACGCTTATCACGTCCGAACGACAAGACGCAGAGACTTAAATATTTGTACCGTTACTAATGTATACCTGATGAAGGTTTTAGCCACGGTTTTATAGCCATCTGATAGATATTTAGCAATTTGAGGAATATAATGTGAAATGCGGAACAAGAACTACTCTTTGAAAATTATATTTACCCTTTGAAAATGGTTTTATTGTTGCTTGAGGGTTAATAATGATAAAAGAGTGGAGTATATTGGGATGGAAAGTTATCGGTGTATATAAAATTCTACGTGTGTGTGTGTGTTAATATTTCGCTATGCAGTGAAAACTACAGAACGCAAATGAATGGTCTGTGTGTAATTGTTGTTCGAAGTCCCCCGTAGTACACCATAGCAGTTCCATGCCGATAGCTATAAGGAGGTGGATGATATGGTGGTTGAAAGTCGTCAAATTATAAAAAAATTCGGACTGAAGGCCAGCGATGACGTTTGCGACTCTACAGCTAGAAGGTTACATCAGCGAAACGTGATACCACAGACCATATATTTGGTCTATGTGTGCTACAATGTCTTCAGCTCTTTCTCTGTAAGGATAAGTGTACGAATAAGGAAATATAAGAATAAATAAATAAAGCAGTAAGACATTTCTTTTAATACATCTCTTTAAAAAAATCGATTTAACGTTTCGCGCATTACATCAAGTGATCGATCTGTGATATTATTACAATCATTATTGTTGAATTTAGTGATCGGATTCTTCGAAACGAGTGCATTTTTACCTGTGATTGGATCTACACTACTTACGTTCCTGATAAATAGATAATCAACCAACACGCGAGCGGAGCCGCGGGTTTAAGCTAGTTTCTCATAAAATGAATGCACAGAACCGTTGAATTATGTCTTGTGAATGTACCTACAAAATCTGCCATATGAAAATTTTAGTGTGAGTCCCAAATTTGTTTTTTTATGTAATAACATTAAAAACATATTAAAAATTCAGAATTCGAAAACCAGTGAAGTTATGTGTTTTGTGTTGCTAAATCTTTACATAGTAGACACGATTTTAAAATTTGGTTGCTATCGCCAAAGTAGACGAAACGTTAAATGTTTTGGTGTAATCTTCGCCGTGTAGACTGTATGTTGTAGAAGTCTACGTCGAACCTAATTAGAATCATAGCACTGAGGAGAGAACGTTGTTTGCACTTCTCCTGCGTTTCCAGTCGCCGTGCCGTGCTACGTAACGACATCGTACCGTTCCACTTTACCGAGAGCTATATATGTATTGGTGTGATGTTTGTTCTTTCGAAATAAGACATCACACCAATATATGTATCATTTAAACGCAAAGATTCTGGGTTCTGTTTTCATCGCTAACGCGACTTACAACGTTAGACCTCGTGTGTAAACAGTTAAAGGTTATGAGTGCCACTGGAAAAATGCATAAGTAATACCTGTTTTATGAGACTTGAAGATGACCTGAAATTAGCCGAAATCGATATCTCATAATAAACATAAGGTGTAGCTGTCTATATTTCATAATGCTATTCCTAACATATTTAAAAGCTGCTCAAAACCACCTACAGAAAACCTTTATAATGAGATTGTATATAATTCCACGATCACATTGTGTTTTAGTTATTTGTAGTAATACACCCAAAGATCTGCTCTTGCTTTTAGTGCCTTGATCAGCTGTTTATTTTTAGAGGTATTACTAGGGACCGGAAAAATTCGCATTTGCGATAAATGCGAATATAGATGTGAATTCTGACTCAAAATGCAGTAAATCCGAAATTGTAGTTAGCAACAGTTGCGCTCAATTCCGATTTCATCACATTCCTCTTCACATGGTGCTGTATTGTAAATCGAGTGATATTTGTATGACGTGTTATCTCCCTGTCGAATGAGGCTGTGATATCTCCGGGCCGTTACTACAGCTCCACCTCGCTCGGTGGGCCTTTCCCTGAATACGGCACAGGTAGCGGCTGGAGGGCGTGGAGTAGGGGTGGTGTATCCCTACTGCTGGAACACCCTGTTCACTACCTGCAGCGTCCGGGTCTCCCCACAAGTGTCTACAAATTCCCTTTCCCCGCAAGTGTCACAAACTCGGGAGGGGTTGTCCCAGTTTTGGGGGGGGGGGTGAGTCATTGGCAGAGGGGGGTGCAATTATATATATAGGCTTCCTTAATCAAGTACTTTGATACAACTTGCCATCCCCTATTGCACCATTGATAGCAGACTTCAAACATCCCGAAACATTATTTTTTTAAATTCTAACCATGGTTCCAAACCCAAATCTTCGCATTTCTAGCATCAAAATAGCCTTAGTAGCAACCTTAAAAGATTTTTCCTTATTTCACCCGCATAATGGTTGAATTTCTAAAAATATCCCCTATTTCACCACCTCAGGGATGAGAATATCGAAAAATCGCTGACGTCCACAGTAAGATAAACAACGTCTACAAACTTCAACTTTCTATCGTCTGTAGATTCTCTCTTCAGCGCCGTATTCTCTCTTTTAGAATCGAATCGGGAACGCGAAATTTCTGTCTAACGCTTTCGCATCTTTCTTGGTACTTTTACTTTTCAAACTGCAGTATGCACTTATTTTTCTTAAGTCGTACGCTTGATCCAGAAAAATAACTGGAGAAAGTGCATCACGTTTCGCTGTATATAACCTCTCCGCCGGCCACGGCAGCGCCCGACCCTCGGACTCTATTAGATTAGTTGGTTCGTTCCATAGATCCGTGTTGAGGTGATCCTCGTGGATATGGAACGTGTCAATTTTTTTTTCTCCTGTGTACAAACATAATATCATTCACAAGTTTATTTGCATTCCATTTCACTTTATTCGCCTCATATCAAGGAGGGAAACCTGTTTTAATTTCCTGTTCACAATAGCTTTTTCTACACAATCTTTTGAACTATGCAGAATTTCCAACAACTTTGGAGAATTTGTGTGTGCTGCATAACATCGTTTATACATGCAATGGCTTCTTCAGGCGTATTTATTTTTCTAGGGACGTCGTTTTGTTCCTCATCTTCCTTTGTCTCTTCTTGATTCCTATTAAATCTGTTGCTAAACTGAAAGTGGAGTAAGTAGACAGTAAGTCATCACTTCGAATGTAGTCATCTGCAGTATATGAAATCTTTAGAATATTAATTAATTCAGCAATTGCTGCTGCATTTTCATTAGCTTCGATGCTCACTGAAGCATCTTGTTCTTGCTCTCCAAACTCTGCACTTTAATTGCTTTACTGCCAAGCCTATCCAATTTACTGCATCCAGGATGGAATCTGACCGTACAAGAGCAAACGCACTTTCGGCTTCTTCAACACTAAGAATGAGTGACTGCATGAGTAATCGTCTATAATGAGACTTGAATGTGTAAACCACCCCCTGATCCACTGGTTGTGTTGTAAGGTAACCCTTACATCACGACTGAGTATGAGTCTCGCTTTGAGAGATTTTGTTCAGTTGAGCCTGCATGTAGTATATACATAGTAATTATGATGTTATAATGTCATTTAATTAACGATTGTAATGTATGTATGTAAGGTCATGTCATTTATTCATTATCTGTGTACTGTATTTGTCTATGTATATTTCATTTCATTTATTTGATATACTTCATATGTTTTCTGTATTTACTGTAATTACTTGTCATGTTTAATTTACATATGTAAAATATTTCACTGTGGACGAGTTCAAAGATTGATACTTGCTGCAATCAAAAAGCTCCTCAGGTGAGAGACTCTATCGCACAGCAGCGCTCGCCTATGGGAGAGCAGGCAAGCAGCAGTCTCTGCCGCCCCGTGACAGAGAACAGACGTTCGTATGCGGTCCGCAAAGTGCTCAAACAACATATGTAACAAAGTCTTATGACAAAGCGACTTTAAAAAGGTGTTAAAAGTGCTACAAATGAAAGCAGTGTTTAAGTGTATCTAAGTGCCGTATAAACAGATATTGAGCATCTATTCGTTCGTTCCTTCTGTTAAGGCAGAAATTCGTTACATGTTCGGTATCCGTCCAGACGTCTGAATCGCGGTAGCGTCATCGCGGACGCTAACGGTCGCGAATAATTACGCGATTCGCGAAGTATCTCTGCATACTGCTAACGAGCTGCCAAAGGACGAGCCAGCAAAAATAATGTCTGTATTAATGAAAATCTTGTAATCAGCACATTGTGAAGGATCTATTGTCGAGCTACAGTGAAGCACATAGCTGGATGTATTGATTAAGGTAAGTTGCATGCAATTTATTGTAATTAATGTAGATGCATGTTTGACTCTTAACAAAATATAAGAAATTTGATGATACATGTTCCATATTATTTGTAAAAAGTAGTTACCTAATCTTGCCAATATAACAATGCTTATTAATGTTTCATGAGCAAAGTGTTCAAAATTCAAAGTCAGGTATTTAAAAGTAACTAATTAAGAGAGAGAAAAGTTTACATAATAGGGAAAGTCAGTGATTAACTATTTCATTGTGACAAATTTTGATTTTCGTAACAGTGATAGAACTTTTACTTAGTTAATCAATATTTATAAACGATCATTTTGAAAGTGAGTGAGTTCACGTAAAGATAGAAACATAAGATGGTTAATAATTTGATTGAGACTATTTTGCTAAACTTGACTATACATGATCGTAGACTGTTGCATGCCAGTGTTACGATACTAAATCAGTCAACAGTAAATTAATTCTTGTTAAACACTTCACAAATAGGAATAGCAATCAAACATTAATATAGTAATAATTATTTCAGATTTTATTAACTTGCATATTTAATGAATAACAGATTTCACATACTGAGTTCAACAATAGTTACCACCGCCACATCTATCCTATAAAGAACCATACTGTTACTGCCTGAATTTCGTAAATTTTACTGTTTTCCTAAAATGATTAATTTTTATCAAATATTGAATTCAGTGGTTGGACTGCACCTACTTGCCAACCACTTTGTACTGAATTTATTACTGTTACAATTTCCAAAAGTATTACTACGACTGGCGTACTAATTAAGTCGTACGCATTACACATACCCGGTAGCTCAATTTTAGCTATCAGTATGTGCACGGTCTCCGTTGGAGATTTTTTAACGAAGGGGAAGGTGAGTGATCTTTTTAAAAGTTTGTCAGATAGGGCCATTGTCCTTGTTAACCACACAAATTGTTTTTGCAAATTATACAAAATTTAATTATACGACTTGCATTGATTACAAGTTTAACGTAGCTTACCACGAAATTAAGATCAGATTTGTTACACCACGCAAACACATTTATTAACACGCAACCAAAATTTATTTTGGCTGATTGAACTTGGCGGGAACCAAGCCAATTTATCGTTCGATAATTTTACTTTCGGGTGACAGGTAGCATTGTCTAGGAATAGGATAACTTGGCGATTTCCTTTTTCCACTTTTGCATTGAAAGAGCCTAGCCATTCTTCCATAAGACCACTCAGCATCCATGCCTCCTTATTGCTTCGCCAAGTGACTGGAAGCTTACTGTCATCAATGTGTTGCCGCTTTTCCAATCAGCAGCGGCTTCTCCATTTCCCTTAACACTCAGCAGCACAGTGAGCCCCTCCTCGGACACTTTCCCACCAGTGCACTTTTCACCTCGAATTGCTTGCGATTTTGAAGGAAGCGCGCGATAAGAGTCCCGTTTTATCCGCATTGTACACATCTTTCGGGTCATAATTTTTAATTAAGGTGGACAGTTTTGTCTTCCATACGGTTGTTGCACTGTCCTGCACATCCTTAGCTTCCCCACACACGTCATTCCAGACGATGTTGTGCCTAGCTTTGAAATTGTCCAGCCATCCTGTGGATGCCTTAAATTCCGTATTTCCAAGCTCTTGAGCAACTTTCAGAGCCTCACTCTGCAACGTGGGTCCAGATAAAGGCAGGTTTTTTGCCCGTACACTGACGAACCACTCCCACAATATTTCGTTAATTTCTTCATTTCCAGTCTTCTTCGCCTTTCTTTTCATCTGTCCGTTTCCTTTTATCCATTCGTTGCATATCTTGTTCTTGTTCCTTAATGTCTCATAAATCTGTGTTTTACCGCACATAAAACGTAGCATAACTTCGCGCGCGCACAGAGATTTTATCTTTATCACTCGCCTCGATTACCTTCACCTTTCCGTTAAGTGTTAACTTTTGTATCCCATCCTCGTCGTCACTTTTGTATCCCATCTTCGTCGCCACTTTTGTGTCCCAGCCTCGTCGCTACTTTTGTGTCCCGTTCCGTCGTAGGTGTCGGTGGCCGAGTGGAATGACACCGACACAGGAATAAAGATAGCACGCTGGTGCAGGTACGGAGGGGAGCAGCCAGAAACTAGAAACACTAGAGTAAATTAGAGCGAGATATATATTGCACAGAATTTATACAATACCTAACTTTTACATAGTACTGCAGAATGTTGATACATAGTTGAGCTAGAGTCCTGCCTAGTGCCTAACTGATAGCTAAGTCTTCACTGGTGCCTATCGGATTCCGATTCTTTACTGGTTCCTAACTCAGTCCCAAGTGAACGATGTCGTTCAGTGGTGGCCACGAACGGAGTTGCAGCAGAGGGCGCTCGTGGCCGTCGTCGTAAGAACGCCGCGCCGTGCGTGCATGGCGGCGCGCGGCGAAAGTAGGTGGCGCGCACTTTGTACTTGTGCGACACCACATTAACGACACATATACGGTTGCCAGATCTCCGGGCGCCGCCCGGAGTGCCCGGGTTTGGAATGAGTTCTCCGGGTCTAAGGGCCAATGACTCTCATCTCCGGGCTTGCGTGTAACGTTTATCTTAACGCTTTTTAAGTACAATTCTCATGTAGCGACGATCTACATCGAACTTAAAGTAACTTAAACAAAGGACGAACACAACATCCATGCCATATGGGGGGATTCGAACCTCTGGCGGGAGAAGCTGTTTTTGGTGGCGCGCGATCCTTCACAGTGCGCGGAGCCTGATGCTGCCGCCACTTCTGCTGCCACGCCGACTGCAGTGTGCCGACTGTTGATCCACAGCAACTGGCGGCCTGGCCGGTCAGCTGCGGCATGTGAAGTGAAGGCCACCCCTAGCAATGTTCCACGGGGGTGGGGGATACTTGCTGGGAGGGAGGAGATGATTATTTTCTTTTCTCTTTTAGAATTCACGTGTAATCCTGGTTGGGGGGGGAGGGAGTTGGTCGCAATTGGTGGGGGGGGGGGGTGAGTCATTGGCCAAGGGGGAGGGGGGCACGTCTGATCTCCGGGCCTGCCTCGAGTTCAATCTGGCAACCCTAGACACATACCGCTTGTTCGACATGATGTACCGTATCACTTAAAGAGCTGCTGGTCAACTGAAACTGGCAGAACGTGCCCAGGAAAACCACAGTTTAACGGGACAATCCCGACCTCTTTCACTGCACACATTGCAGCAGTGATCGCGGATGTTCAACAATGGGCCTGCATGGTGCAGAGTGCGACAGTAATGAAGGAAAGCGGGAAAGCGGGAAAGCGATCCGTTTCCTCCGCCGACACTGCCGGGGACTCGCTCGCTGTTGCGCAGATGGCCACACCCGCCAGGCCTCGTTTTCTCGGTTTTGCGTCGCTTATCAATGGATTTATACGTAACGACCTTCTAGAGTCGCCAAAAAGCAATGTAAACCGTAAAACTGCTGTAATGTTTGAGGTCTTTTCCGTATTATACAATGAATTGTTTAAGTAACATTTACAATTTGGTTTACGTTTCCGCGTTAGGCAAGTACCCCTTAACACAAAATATTAGCATATAAAATTGTATTGAATGCGTCGGGACTGAAATTTATGTACGGATTGAGCAGATTTCCGAATTATACACGTGCCGCTTTGGACACGTTTAACTGTATACAGGCTACCGGGTGATCAATAAGTCAGTATAAATTTGAAAACTTAATAAATCACGGAATAATGTAGTTACAGAGCTAAATATTGACACATATGCTTGGAATGACATGGAGTTTTATTAGATCCAAATAAATAATAATTACAAATACGTTCTTCAGATATATAAAGATGAAATAACTTGATACATTTTTAATTACAGGACCACAGCCCCCTCCATCAAAGCCGCGCCGTTCAAGACTGGTTTCGCAGCCAAGAACGAATAAAGCGGATGGATTTCGTTACAAAGCCTTCGGATCTTAATCCTATTGAGAATGTGTGGGCGGAAGTAACAAGGTCGTTGCCACTTCGTTCGAGAAACGCAAGCGAACTTTGGGAAAATATAGAGCATACATGATGGTAAATAAACCACCATGGAACATTATCAAGGGACTTAGTGGAATCAATTCCAAGAGAAGTATGACGAAATGATGGTGGATGGGTAGGCTGTTAGTAGTCCCTTCTCAAAACGTCAAGCAGTCTGTGCTGTGTATCTGTGTGTGTGTGTGTGTGTGTGTGTGTGTGTGTGTGTGTGCGTGCGCGAGTATGTTAAAGACAATCAACAATAAAGATTCATGAAATATCAATGTGGAATGTCTTAATGACTTCTAAAGCTACAAAATTCATGATTACCTAAAAACTTTCCTGTAAATTAGATAAATTGAAATAATGGGGAATGCACTACGTTTGTAAAATAGTTTGCAGAGGCAGTGCGTTCCGGGTGTAGAGACTCGCAACAAGTGCATCTGTAAACAGCGCCCCACTCCAGCACACGCCAAGACACATACAGGAAGACGTCGTCTCTGCTCTGAATGCAGTGTGCCGACAACACTACCTGCAAAGTCTTCTCGTAACCAAAATCAGACTCCACTGCGATGACTCTCTTCTTACCCCCCACAGGAAGAGAACCTAGTGAGCCCAACAAAATTCATGCAACACACACGAAAACAAACAAAGGGCTTTTCTGCACTCGATAGTGGTACACAAGGAAAGGACGTTTGTGAGAAGCATATAATACATTTCCTTCTCTCGTATCACAGCCCTTGTGTCAGTGTGAAGTGATACAATCAACATGCTAGGGTTGCAAATTCTGACATGATGGATTTCCGTAATAGCAGTCCGGACTGTGAACACCATCAACTCCAGGACTTCCTCCCCTTCCTGCATAAATATCCCTCACAGCCCTTTATTTATGGAATTTCAGACATCTTGTGACTGAACGTTGAGTTACTTTACTTACTATGGCTCTAGCTGTACCCGTCCACGCGTCGCTTTGGCTTGTTACAGACTAAATGGAAAAGAAAGACAAGAGGAACCACACATTTCTTGTATACGTGATTTCCTGCTGCCTCGTGGATGGGAATTGTATACACGTCCCACATTCTCTGCTCCCCTTATCTCTGCCCCCTCTCTCTGCACCCCTCCTCGTTCCCCTCGCTTTGTCCATAACCTCCTCCCCCCTCTCTCTGTCCATATCCTCTTCCCCCACTCCCTGTCCATCTCCTACACTCTCTCTCTTACGCTCTCTCTGTTCGTCTCCACCTCACTTCTATTTCCTCTTAGAACCCTTTCTAACCTAGAGCCATCTTTAGTGTTATGTTCAAAATCGTATATTTCCGAAAGTTCTTGGCCGAAAGCGTTGTAAAGTTGAGACAACGTTCTGATAAAATATGTGCAGGTTATCATACGCCAATTTCTTCAATATATGTCATATATGAATTTATATAAACTTTATAATTGGAAAAAGGTTCACAAGAAAAATCGCAAAAGTAACGCATTTATGGGTTATATATAATATATTCAAGAAATGTGTACCTAAAAGCCTTCCTGGGCTGGAATGCAACGTTGTGTCAGAATTTCAAAGCACTGGGCTGAGAACTTTGGGAGATTAATGATTATATACAAACGAAGAGAACATTTTTAATATAGAGGCATGGGGACATATAAGGAGGGAAGTACAGCCGCCCTTCCTTTCATCGGTGAATATCGCTGCGCATGAATTGATTCATCACTGACTCACAGTTGCCACAACCCTTTACAGAATTAACGCAATTGTCAGATCATTCAGACAGTATTCAGTAAGGCGACAGAAGATGGACTGTAATAAAATTGACGTCGCTTTCCGAGCCATATTCATCCAAAATTTGAATATCACTTAAATCAGTCTAGTGATCCATCAGTAACACTCGGATAATTCCTATGCGATTAATTTGATAGCTGAAGATGTTCTCTAGTCTGAAACTGCCGGCAGTGTATTTCTGCCACCCGGTGACGGCCTCCATTTTGCCGCTTCCCCCCCCCCCCCCAACCATATTTTCGGAACCGAACAACAACAAAAACTGGAACATTGACCATAAGTACCAATATTGTTTCAGTGTTTGTCAAAATAAAATAGAAACGATGCAATTTATTTTCCCTAAATAATTTTTGTTTCTTCTATTTTTTTAACGTGATGCTCAACAAATGCTATTTGAAGATTATTTATACGACTTATTTATCTGAGGCTTCTGTAACAACAAACAAAAGCTTCATAAATTCAAAATAGTTTCAGCTAAAAAGGAGTCTTGCACTGAGAAGAAAACACTTTGTAACATAAAATTTACGATGATAAAAAACAATCTTAGTTGCACAAAAATGATGTTTCGTTTATTTATTCATGACGCGTTTCGCCTCTACCGCGGTTGTGGCAGGGAGGTCTCTTAGGTGAATAAACGAAGCTTCGTGCGGCTAAATTACAATTGACCTTGCCCCCCCCCCCCCCCCCGGCCATTCTTGAGCAACAGTTACATCTTTTGTTTATTGAAATTAATAATTTGACGCTCTACAACCTCACAGATAAGTAATTTTATTTGTTGAACTATGCTCTTTAGTAGTATTTATTAGTTCAATTGATTGTTAGGGTGATCATATTTTTGTAAAGGTGCGACCAATTTTATAACTTAGAAGGCGAACCACTGACTTTCAGCGTCACAGTCCAACACATTGCCCACTATGCCACAGCTAATAATTACAAGTTGTGTCCTTCAATCTCATACTATCGATGGCAGTTGTTAACTGATGCTAATATGGCATTTCTAGACACTAGATTATCATTTACCGTACGCAGAACGACGTGTTTTTGTTTATTCTTCAGTGCGCCATTTCTTTGAAATGACAAAGTGTAAGTTACAATATGAAAATCATCAAATACGCAACGCGAGATGGCGTATGCCAAAGTGAGTTCTGGGCGAGGAATGTCACGTGACATCTGCGAACGGCTGGTTTTCGTTAATTTAATGGAGGGTGTCAAAACTCCGTTATTTTTGCAACGATGCGAGATATGAAAAAAAAAAAAAAAAAAAAAAAAAAAAAAAACATAAGGGAACAAAGCTGTAGAGAATTTTCTCCTCTACAAATTCGGTTATTCAATCTTCGCGTCAGATGAACGGTTTATTTGCAATTAAAATTACATTACAAACGCCTTTTTTTGGTATTACTAACGTATTTATTGTCCGAAATATTTCAAAAAGCGAGGTTCTGGTCTTTGGTAGCCATCAATTATGTCTGTAAAATTTAGTTGCGATTGGTTGAACGGTTCGACCTAAAAAGTGGGAACACGTTACAGCCAGACACACATCGTGGAATCGCCGTTATTTTTGCAAATGTCTCAGCAACAAGGCAAGATGTGAAAAAAAAAATAATAGAACGAAGTTCTACAGAATTTTCCCCTCTACCAATTAGGTTATTCAATTTTCGTGTCAGAAGAACTGTTCGTTTGCAATTTCAATTATGTTACAAACGCACAGACAGACATACAGATATCCCGAAATCGCCGTTGTTTTTGCAAATATCCCTGAAACGATACAAGATAGGGGGAAAAAAAAAAAAAAAAAAAAAAAAAAAAAAAAAAAAAAAAAAACGCCAGAGCATAGTTGTAGGGGATTTTCTCCTCTACAAATTAGGTTATTCAATTTTCGTGTGAGATGAGTGGTTAAGTCGTTATTTTCATTTAAATTTCGAGCTGTCAAAAGACGATCGCAAAGGCCCACTTTTAGTGCTACTGCCGCGGTAGAGTAGCCAAGCGGTCTAAAGCGCCTCGCTGCGGAGCGCGCGGTTGCTCGCCTTGGAGGTTCGAGTCCTCCCTGGGGCATGGGTGTGTGTGCTTCTCCGTAGGTTAGTTTACCTAGGTTTAAGTAGTTTGTAAGCTACGGACTGATGACCACGCAGTTTGGTCTGATAGATTTACAAACATTTGAACATTTTTTGATGGGATTCGAAGCATGTTACCACTTTTTTTAATTTACTTTACGTTATTTATTTATCTGTTCTTCTGGTAGATCTTTGTTTGCGGTCGTTGATGCAGTTCGTTCTTGGTTGTTCGTTGAATATTTGGCTCAACTTTTTTATTACAGAGGGCGTTAGGCCCCTGACCGGGCGCGCTGAGCCACGGCGCCCGGTACCTGAGCTACACCAACAGAAAGAAAGAAGAAGAAACATTTCCGAAAATTTCCCTACAATATGCAAAACAAAAACAAAATGTCTCCAAAAGAAAAACACCTTTTTTGGGGGGGGGGGGGGGGGGGAGGATCACCACTGACCCTGGAACCTTTTCTTCGTCACACCTTTTAGGCAGGATGCCGCTGGAACACGCGCGCCTACCTGAAGGACATGTTGCGGAATTCGTGAAGGGGTGCCTATGGGGACCGCGCCCGCACTGGTGAGCTAGTGACGCCCCCGCGACCGCCGCCCCGGACACCAGAGGTTTAGCCCCCTATAAACAACAACACTAGAGGTCAGAAGCGAGTCGCGTGCACTACAAACGCCTGCGGTGGCTGCGCGACTACAGCGGGCCTACTGTACTGTCACCCCCGTTTACATGGGCTCCCAAAACCGGATTTCGTAAACCGATTTTCCAATTCCTCTTTTGGTTGGTCATGTAAACACTCCAAAATCGATTCTGGAAATCCACTTCTCTAAAGCGGTTTTCCAGTTCCACAATCGATTTTCGTGCCCATGTAAACGCAATTGTTTTTGTAGCGTTCTTGACGTGTCAGATTGTGTTTTCTTGTTAAGAATTCTTGGCACATGCGGAAAGAGTAATATTTTCTAATGTGAAATAAAATTATAAATATTAGAGTGAGCATAAATCTGCGTATTTAAATAAAGAAAAATAGCGATTGTGCTGACTAAATCAGGACCTGAATCAGCTGTTTTTCAGCCGCCATATGAAGTGGGCTAGGAAATCCGATTCAGGCTCTGCCATGTAAACACGACAGCGAAAAACGGTTTACGAAAATCGGTTTTCGTCTTCCGGAAGACGTGTTCCATGTAAACGTAGTGTGTAAGCGCGCCGGAGCTCTCGCGGGCTCTTATGTACAGCAGTCGCCGGGCGTCAGCTCCGCGGGTACAATCCGTACTCGCTGTCTCCGTGAGCTCGGTGACCGTATGTTTGTATTTCATACAAACCTACAGTTTTATTCCGATCTTGGTGAAATGTTGCACACTTGTTCTTCAAAATAAGAGGAACATCACTGTATCGAAACTTCCTGGCAGATTAAAATTGTGTGCCGGAACCGCGACTCGAACCTGGGACCTTTGCCTTTCGCGGGCAAGCGCACTACCGACTGTGCTATCCCGACACGACTCACAATGCCGTCTCACAACTTTACTTCCGCCAGTACCTCGCCTCCTCGCTTCTGTGAAGTTTGGAAAGTAGGAGACGAGGTACTGGCGGAAGTAAAGTTGTGAGGCGGCATCGTGAGTCGTGTCGGGATAGCACAGTCGGTAGTGCGCTTGCCCGCGAAAGGCAAAGGTCCCAGGTTCGAGTCCCGGTTCCGGCACACAATTTTAATCTGCCAGGAAGTTTCATATCAGCGCACACTCCGCTCCAGAGTGAAAGTTTCATTCTGGATCACTGTATAACGTTGCCCTTGCTTAGTATGATACCATAATTGCTAAAGTAGATTCTGCGATTATATTTTGGACAAGGAATTGATGGTACCGAATGTTTGAATCTGAAATAAGTTAGTTAAAGTACAGCACAAAATGAACATTAAAGCAAATAAACCGCGGGTTGCATATTAAAGTCGGGCACCATACAAGCAACAGCATGTTATAAAACTTACGGAAAGCATCTAGCTGGATCCTGTACTTCGAATTGTACAAGCTGGAAATGATAACTTTAAATATTTAATACGTGAATGTTAGAGATATTTTCCGTAGATCAATGTTCAGACTGTTCACTTCGCTTTTCATTTTTTTTGTGACCGTGGTGGAAAATGAAGTTACTGGTAATGATAGAATAATTAAAAAACAATGATCGGACTTCGTGAAATTGCAAAAGAAATGAATGCAGGTTCTAAAAATCAAGCAAAGTATTGTATAAGGATGATTGATTGATTGCCGGCCGCGGTGGCCGAGGTGACTGAGGCGCTCCAGTCACGGTCAGCACGGCCACTACGGTCTGGGGTTCGAATCCCCCCTCGGGCATGGATATTTGTGCCGTCCTAGTTCGTAAGTAGTTCATAAGTAGTTTGTAAGTTTAGGGACTGATGACCCCGTAGTGAAGTCCCATAAGCTTTACAAACATTTGAACATTTGATTGATTGATTGAAATTTTGCAGACAATGCGAAGCGATTGTAATGGCGTCTGAACATTAAAAAAAATTAAATATTTGACGTGGAGTAGTTCGATTTAAATGAAAACCAAGGGGAGGGAATGCTTTTAAATTTACATAATATATTTTCAGCAACAACTTGCATCATACTTACATTAGTGGATACAGGTATGAAAGACGTCTTGCCACATCAGATACAGACCAGAGAGTGAGTAAAACTACTATCACGGTTCCGTCTTCTCGCTTGTTTGGGAGTAAAAAATGACGAACGAAATTAAATTAGTTGCATTGTGAGTCAGAGGGAACCGGAGGTGATAAGCATCGCTGATCAAAGATAAAAAAAAATAATAAAAAAATTATTGTATCGTTACAACTGCCTAGACAATATTCCACGTGGTGCATCGCGAAGGCTACTTTACTCACAGAATTCGACAAAATTAACTGTTTTCTTACGATTCTGTTGAAATTTTGCACGCTCGATCTACAGATCAAGTATTCATCAGTTTCTTTCTGCAATGTGTCGAGACAACTTCATACCATGGTACTGAAAATCATTTCCACACATTCATGTTGTACTCTCAACTCATTCAATAAATTTAATAATTCTTTCAGTTCACTACAATGTTCTTGCAGATCAAGTGAAACATTTGTCACTCCATATTAAGAAAACAATTCGCAGAAGATTTTACATGTATTATAGTTTGATGTAATGAAGGCCTAAATTTATTTTAATCACTGTGTAGCATCGAATTAAGTGAGGTATTACACGAAAATTAAGAATGTGCTTTGGTAAAAACCCATTGCATAGAGCTTTTGGTACAGTCGATTTTTCATCAACTATTGCTGTGTTTGAAATGTAGACAATTTTCTGACTTTTCATTTGAAACCGAGCAGAACGATAAATGTTAATTCGTTTTCGAGGCACTGGCGCTCCCATTTCCATCCCTGCGCATCGGGAATCATGTGGTCATATCAGTCGTCAAATTTCATGCTCATTTTAGCGACGAAGTATTGCTTTATTCATTACGGCATTAAAAATATCACCAAATAAATGTATTAGAGCGAATGGCAAATCTGGACGATGTTAAACTACCACGAGTACGAAGACAAGTGATGCTGATTTTACATCGGACTAACTAACAGGCAGTTTTCAGAAGAAGAATATGGGATTATATAGGACGCCATTGACTTATATGAATGTAATTTGCAGTAGACTATTGCAAATGAACCGGAACTGGCGGTATTTTTGAGGTACGGTAGGCGATGAAATCTCTGTTGTGTGTGTTTTAACTAAACGAAAGCCTTATTTCATTTATTAATAAAGACTGACCTAGGTTGCGAATCATAAGCCCATTTTCCAGTAATTAACTGATACAAAAAATAACAACCAAGAAAAGATAAATGTAGCAACTCCCGGAGCTACGGAATAATGTCTTGAGCTTTAAAATTTATCTTTGAGAGCAGACTTGGTTGCGCGCGTGCACGTAGAACGTAACACCTCCATCACACTCCTTAGTATGCGTGTACTGTCACAGTATTACCCGTTCAACTTATAATGGCCATATCAGCTGAAGGCGCTGCGAACTGCTGATTTGTTCTGCTGTCATTAATTTCGAACGGCGTACGGGCGTTACAATTACGCTCATTGGTACGCATGCATCAGAACTGTACATTCTGTTAACTCATTCTTGAACAGAAAAGCAATGGAAATGAGTAATAAGAATACAAATGTATTGTTTGCGATAAATCAATGCAGCAGCATGTTTGCAAAGAAAAAACATTACAGTCGTTTTTAATATAGTCTTCTGAAGGAAAAATAAACGAACTGAAAAAAAAAAAACCTGTAATGTTACTACTGAATAACTGGAGCGAATGCACAATACATTTTCTATTAATATATTTTTCTACAGAAAATTGTACGGAATTAAAATAAATTTGTTATTTTGCGATGTAATAATTTGGTTTTGCGGGTAGCTAATAAAAATACATTTGCTGATAAAACTAAAATCTACGAAATTAAAATGAGATTGAAATATTGAGGTACAGGCTAATAACTAAAAGGAAGATGTCCTCGCTGTAGATTTGTCATTCACCCTGCTGAACCATAGATTGAATAGTTGATGAAAACTGAAAATTATTTACTTTAAGTTTTCCTGATAAACGTACTTTGTGACGACGTATATTTGCGCGACACCTATCCATTTCAGCAAACGCTCAGATGACGCAGCCACGTGCGTCGATCGTGTACTGTCGTCTGTTGTCGGACGCCTCTCTGGCCGTAAACTAAGTTTGCTTCAGCGCTCTGCCGTCGGCAGTTGTAAAGTGAACAGCAAGTACGTAACACGGAAGTTGAGTGCCCGATCTCGCTTTGTTGCGTATCACTGGCAGAGCGAAAATGTCCGACTCAGGGGATGACGTAACCTCTGGTGAATCTGTTAGTTGTGCGACAGTAGAAGATGCGAAAAGAAGATTAAATGATGGAGTATACGTACTTGCAGATATGCTGAAGAAGAGAAAGAGTGGCGCCTGGGAAACGTTTGACGCTGTAGTGACGCCGCAGATGGAAACATACCAAGTATGTACATTGCAGAGAAAAAGGTTGTATTCTTGTTTATTCTACCTCTTCCATGAGAAGGCCACGGAACGAAGTAACAGTTATGTTCCAGCAAATAAAAAGCGCACTATTTGTGATGCAGTGGCAGTCGTGTGCTGCCAAGACCTTAGATCATTCAGTATTGTTCATGGAACCGGTTTCAAGAACGTAGCCCAAACACTCGTATCTTTAGGAGCTGAAATGGGTTCTGAAGTTGATGCAGAGGCTGTACTACCTCATCCGACTACTGTGTAAAATCGAGTGGTTTCAGTTGCAGATGACATAAGAAAGGAGCTGGTACCACGAATTACTGCTCTGCCCGGGCCTCCAAATACCTCAAAAGCACTTTTTGGCCCACTTTAGGCTACGGTAGTAAAACTAAAAATGGACCTTTGCGATCGTCTTTTGACAGCTCGAAATTTAAATCAAAATAACGGCTTAACCATTCATGTGTCACAAAAATTGAATAACTGAAATTGTACAGGAGAAAATTCTCTACAACTTTGCTCTCTTATGTTTTTTTTTTTTTTTTTTTTTTCCAAATCTCGTGTCGTTTCAGAGATATTTGCAAAAATTAAGGGCGATTTTGGGATGTCTGTCTGTCTGTGCGTAACGTGTTCCCTGTTTTTAGACGAACCGGTCAACCGATCAGCACCAAATTTTATAGACATAATTGTACAAGTCCAGAGACCAGAACTTCCCTTTTTCAACTTTTTCGGACAAAAAATACGGTACTAATACCAAAAAAAGCCGTTTGTAATGCAATTGCATATAAACCGTTCATCTGACGCCTTAATTAAACAACCGAATTTGTAGAGGCGGAAATTCTCTACAACTTTGTTCCCTTATGTTTTTTTCATATCTCGTATCGTTTGAGAGGTATTTGCAAAAGTAACGGAAACTTGACACCCTCCATTGGATTAACGAAAACCAGCCGTTCAGAGATGTCACGTAACATTCCTCGCCCAGAACTCTCGCTGGCATATGCCATCTTGCGTTGCGTATTTGATGATTTTCTTATTGCAGCTTACACGTTGTCATTTCAAAGCAATGGCGCACTGAAGAATTAACAATAACACGTCGTTCTTCGTACGATAAATGATAATCTTATGTCTAAAAATGCCGTATTAGCGTCAGTTAACAACGGCCATCAATAGTGCGAGGTTTAAGAATTCTATTTCCGAACGTTACCCGTGGCGTAGTGGGCAATTTGTTGGACGATGATGCTGAAGGTCAGGGGTTCGGAACCCGCCACTACCTAATTTTTTTTTCCTAAAAGGGTTTCAGACACTCTTATTAATTAAATAGAGCTATGTTCTTCAATGTTTAGAGTTGTGCATATGTAAGAATGCTCCCTCTAAAATGCTTGTTCTATTTCGTGATCATGCCATTAAATATGTAAGAACGAATTGAACAATGGTCGTCTGAAGCATATGCACGTAAACTTGGAGGGTACTGTAATAATGAACATTCTGAAGAACGTGCTGATACAGGCAGTTTCGCATATAAAGGAAGTCCCAGATTTCTGTGGAAACTGTAGTTCCTTAATCAAACAGAAGGGAAGTGTATACATTGCAACAAATTATTTTGTTTATTTTTTTCTAAGCGTTTATTCACTATTTCCGGAATATATTGAAAGTCATTAATTGGAATCAATGCATCTACTAAAATGTTTGCTTCGACATGGTTGCTATGGACGCTTCTAACGTAGATGGTATTACCTTTTCTGTAGTTCAGGTATGACTTCGTTCATGTTACACTGTTCTGCGCTAAAATAAAGAGCAAATATTCTATTTGAAACCGTGATTACGTTTCCTTTTACAGCTAAAATCACAAACGGAATAAGTGTGGTAATACTGAATTCCACATAATTCTAGTACTCAATATGTATATAGATAGTTAATACTATCAATACGTCATTTACAACATTGATTGTAACAGTATTTTCCCAGTTTATGTACATGTGTTAAAGAAGTCTATATTTACAATTCGTTGTTATGTATTTGATGGCATGTTCTCGAAACAGAACAAATGCGCTTTTCAGGGAAAGTGCTGTTACCTTTGAACAACTCAGAATCATGCAGAATACAGTTGCGTTCAGTTAACAAGAGTGTGCGAAAAACTTTTAGGAAGCAAGAGGAAAAATAAAGTGGAACAAAAAATTGACAGTGGTGGTTGCGCCCTAGCAAGTTCCGAACCACCGTCTAACATGTTCGTACATCACAGACTAAGTCCTCGCCTATTAGGCTATGGCGAACAGCTGCGACAGTAATCCGTGATTCTCCAACTATCGATGGCAGGCGTTAACTAACTAACCAACATTAAATTATAATTCATTGTCCCAAGAGCGACGTGTTTTTGATCATTTTCAGTGCGCCATTGCTTTGAAATGACAACGCTTGAGTTATAATAACAAAATCATCGAGTAGAGAAAGCAAGATGGCGTACCCAAAAGAGATTTTGGGGCGAGGGATGTGACGTGACTGATTTACGAACGCCAAATGTACGCTGTGTTCCATCCAGGCTCTAGTCACTCGTCCGAACGCCAAATGTACGCTACCTTCGTACATTCGTAACCAGTACGGGCAAAGAAAATAAACTTTGAACTACCAAGGAAAGACAGGTGATAATATATTTACGTAAAAATTTTAATGGAAATGTGGGAGATATATTAAAATGATAGTTCAGAGAAAAAAAAAAAAAGATCAAATGTTTGTAGAGCTTATGGGACTTAACTACGGGGTTATCAGTCTGTAAACTTACAAACTACTTATGAACTAGCTAATACTAAGGACGGCACAAATATCCATGCCCGAGGGGGGATTCGAACCCCCGACCGTAGTGGACGTGCAGACCGTGACTGGAGCGCCGCAGAACGCTCGGCCACCGCGGCCGGCTAGTTCAAAGAGGTGAAAGTTCAAAAAAGAGTATGTTTGTCAAAAATAAACTCAAACATCATATAATTTTGGCTGTTTGTTAAAATACGGTCAGAAAGAATATTACGTGTTGGATGCATAGATATTACCATTATTTTTTTATTATATAGATTATTATTTTGGTCCAGAATGTTTACAAAAACTTATAAAACTACAAATCTAAAGTGGGCCGTAAAACACATCAGTGGGATTTTTTCTTTGAGCGCCTCTGGTTCTAGTAGTAAATGCGTTTCTTGCAAGTGTTGGGGGCCCTCATTCTGTTCTGTCGCCGCCCCGGGCGTTTCGCCGCTGCATCTTACTCCTCTTGTTATGTCATCAAATATTTGTGTGTTTCTGAACACGAGACAAAAACATGATATTAAATTATTTCTTTACATTCAGTTACATAAAAATAACTAACTTTGTGCGAATACTGACGAAACATAACACGTATATGTTATAGTCATTGAGAATAACAACAAACCTATCGTAATTTTAATATACCAAAATAGTTAGTTACACCTGTGCATAGAGAATATATACTAGCGAACCAGGCGATGCTTCGAAATTAGGCTTCTTAATATATCGAATAGTTGGAGCTGGCATTGCTCGGGTATTTATCTTTTCCAATCTTGTGTTTGTCCATTTCTGCCTCCACCTCAATAAACATCTTCCTTCTCCTCTCGCTCCTTCCGCCCCCTCCTCTTCCTTCCCCTTCGCCACGACTACCTTTGCCGCAGACATTCTTTTGTTACCATCCATTCTGTCGTCTCTGACATCCCGTAGCTCTCTGCCAGTCTGCTCCTGTCTCACCTCCATGTACATCCTATGGATAACGATTATATATTGTCAAAAGATTATTGAAGTGTGGAGTAAGCTACCCCTCCCCCTTAACCAAACAAAATCTTATTCATGATGGTACCCCTGTTATGATTTAGTAGACTTCGTAAGTGAAGTACCTTCCGCCATGTACCAGACGCATCTTATGTAGGCAGTGACCTTCCTCTAGTTTTGATTGTCAAGTGTGTGAAATTTCATCAAGATCGTTATAAAGCTTTAGATTTTAGAGAATTCTTAAGTGAAGTACCCTCCGCCATGTGCCACACGAATCTTACGTAGACAGTGACCTTCCGCTAGTCTTGAACATCAAGTGCACAAATTTCATCAAGTTAGAAATGGAACTATAAATTTTGTTGAGTTGGTTTACATTATAGGAGGCGATCCACTTATATTATTGTAAAAAGATATAAAATAGCCAAGATCGCTTATCACCAGTTAAAAACTGGTGATAAGCGATCTTGGCTATTTTATATCTTTTTACAATAATATAAATTTTGTAAACTATGTAAGATACCTGCTATGGAAAGGTATACCCTTCATATTCAAATCTACCGCGAATTTGAGACCAGTGTCAAGCTAGTCAGGCATGGGTCGTTTACCTTCGGTTGCAGGCTTATTTTTCGATGGCAGTACTATCGATGTTGGAGACGGTGATAGTATTGTTGCCGGGAAGTAAGGTTGTGATTATTGAGAGTGCAGACTTTGCTAGGCGCGCGGATGAGATTGCAGAAGCGTGGGGACCGTGGTTGTGTGCAGTTGTCGTTCCGGCGGGATAGCCGAGGAGATGAGATTTTGAGACTTGAATGCTGAGCCAAGCTGTTTGTTTAAGATATGGAGACGAAAGGAATAGATGACGTTGGAGAAACGATCTTTTGAAGTTTTTATAAGGTAAAGTTTTTCATGAAATACTTGGCATGTTTCTGTGGCACAACTTCGCATTGTTAGGCTGAATTGATCGTGACAGTAACGGTAGGGAAAGATGTTGCTGTTAGCTTGTGGTCTCACGATTCATGCTAGGGACTCCTTTCTGTGTTAGGAAAAGTATTTATTGTAATAGGTTAGTTTTGAGATTGCGTTTTTTGTGAAATAGAAATTTCATGGGTAGTGTTTTTGAAATATGGTATTGTTGTAACATTGTTTGTGTAAATCGAGTTAAATTTATTGACAGTAAAGAAATGTTTATCTTTGTTTAAAAATAATTTTTGTAGGCAGATTAAATATCTGAGTTATATTTCTCTCAAAGATTTTAAAATCATAAACATGACATTGTTAGTAATTTTCATGAAGTTACATCAGTTAAAAAATAAATCAGATATTTCATTTTTAATAATTAGTTCGAGTTCCCTCCTCACATTTTTATTAAATGTGCCATAGATGTTTTCTGTAGTTAGTTTTCCAGTAGTTAGTACAGCAGGAAACAGTTTGGAGTTGCGCAAATTTATGCAGTAAGTGAAGGTGAGAAAGAATCAGTTTTTGTTGTCAAGCTTATAGTTCAGTGTGATTTACAGATTTCAGGGTATGGCAATTCATACAGTGTTCAGGTTAACAAGTGTTTGCACTGAGTCAGATTGCATTGATAAATATTGTGTTCGTTACATTCCGTTAAAGATTGTTAGTTCAGTCAGAAACAAGTTTGTAGGGCCAGAATTATTAGCACAGTGATTTTCATTATCAGTAATTTTCAGACAGTTAACTTTGTTACGACATTTTCATACAGAAACAATGAGCAGTTTGTGTCTCATTATAATAAACATTACGCAGTCAGATAGGTTTTGCAATACCTTCACATTCACATAGAATACAGTTAAAAATACGCAGTCAGATTAACATGACGTTGTACAAAGGCATTCAGCTGGAACAAGTTCAAACACCCAGCAGGCGGAAATTTTGTAAGATAGAAGGAGAAGCGAGAAACTTTCAACTATATAAGTGATGTATCCTCCACCATCCAGCACGCGAATCGTATGTATGCCGTGACCTTTGTTTTGAATGTCAAGTGTGCAAATTTCATTAAGATCACGATAAAAACGTAGATTTTAAGGAATTCTGTAACTGAATCACCCTCTGCCATGCACTACACGAATCACTGCAAGAGTGACCTTTCTCTTGTTTTGAAAGTAACGATTGATCATTTCATCAAGTTTGGTATAAAACAGGTGTAACTAATAGGAAAGCATAGTTAATTACCACGTGTAAGTTGTATCTGTCGAGAAAATTCTGCGCGCCTTCTGTAACAGTGACAGGCTAGGCTTGGCTGCAGGCTCGCCGGCTCGGCCCCTGTACCCGTCGGCGCGACCGCCGGCCTCCGCGGGTCCCGTGTAACCGACAGCGCGGTCCGCGGTCTGCTCAAATGTTCAAAAAAATATTTACAAATGTTTGTTAAGCTTATGGGACTTAACTACGGGGTCATCAGTCCCTAAACTTACAAACTACTTACGAACTAGGACGGCACAAATATCCATGCCCGAGGGGGGATTCGAACCCCCGACCGTAGTGGCCGTGCAGACCGTTACTGAAGCGGTCTGCTGCGGGTGCCGCCAGCACAGAACACCAAAAGTAACAGGACTGCAAAGACCATGGTATCACACGGAAACAGAACGACAGCAGCGCTACTAGTGGCCTGGCAGGGAACTTTCAATCCGAAAAATGTTGCACGAAAATCCATATGGCCGGCCGCGGTGGCCGAAGGGACTGAGGCGCTCCAGTCACGGTCTGCACGGCCACTACGGTCGGGGGTTCGAATCCCCCGTCGGGCATGGATATCTGTGCCGTCCTTAGTCTTAGCTAGTTCATAGGTAGTTTGTAAGTTTAGGGACTGATGACCCCGTAGTTAAGTCCCATAAGCTTAACAAACATTTCAACATTTTGAACAAAATCCATATGTTTACTTCTAAATACACGAATGAGAAAACGTTATATTGGTGTTAGATAACAATATTTTTCATTTATTCTTTGACGGTGGACTTCATAGAAAGGTTTTTGAGACCTTGCAAAGTAATATATATACGAGAAATTTAAATCAAAAACTAACATTAATTGCTTGTGGCTGATGTTTACAGTCGGCCAAACTTCGTAAATGATGTCGTGGTAACCTTTTTGACCGTAAAATTGTTTGTTTCTAAAACTCGGTACTGCGATTTTCACCGTCTGTTGTTATCCCATCGAAATAAATGTGATTTTGCGCATATCAGACTAAAAATCATCAGATATTGCATGCATCTATGTAAATGATTTTCCAGTTTTCACATACGCTAAGGCACAATTATATCCACTCATGTGACCAAAAGAGGAATAGTAGGTTGTACAAATAAATAATTTTACAGCCATACACTCTGTTCTGCAAACAAGAATGTAGGCGTACTGTAATGTCTAATAAAACCAATTTATTTTTATTCCTGTTGATTACTATTTATGCATCTTCAGTCATATGAAATGGAACTTCTGTACAGTTCAAATAAATGAAATTTATGAAACTCACAAAATGCACACAGAAGATCGCAATTAGGAAGACGTTGCTATAGAAGCTCAGCACAGAACACCACCTACGAATCAAAACAAATATGGAGGACTGTAAAGCGTAAATCATCCAATAGGAAAGCGAGATGAAAAATCGCAGCGCTCTATATGGCCTGGCAGCGAACCAACATCGTGTTGCATGTTCAAGCTAACATAACACGGCTCCAACGACAACTAGAGAGAACTGCTGAATGGTGTAGGCTGAATAAAGTAGAACTCAATGCAGCAAAAACCACGGGGATCTATTTCTCCAGGAAACGAGCACAGATGCCAACTAACTTACTTCGTGGACAGGTCATCCCACGGGGAGCTGCGGTCACTTACCTGGGAGTTACCCTCGATAATACCAGCACCAGTACAAAGCAACAGTGCTATCCAAAATGTTATATGGCAGCTCAGTCTGGGGCCTAGCTAGTGCGGCCCAAATCTCAAGACTGTAAGTTATCCAGAATAAGACGTTACGATGGATCCTCAGGGCTGGCCGTTACACGAGAAACGTGGACATCCACCAGGAGGTCCATATGGAGACTCTCATGGAGGCAATTAAGAAGAGAACGACGAAGATACACAATAAAATAGATCAACTTAGGGCAACAATACATAACATCCAAACCTTAGGAATGACAGCTCCACGCCCTTGGCATAGGTACAAGGTGCCACGATCGTTAGTTACCTGAATAAAACGTGTTAGTAAGAAGATGTTGTGGTGTCGCACAAGTCCAAAGTGTACGCCACCTACTTTCGCCGCGCGCCGCCATGCACGCACGGCGCGGCGTTCTTACGACGACAGCCACGAGCGCCCTCTGCTGCAGGTCCGCTCGTGGCCACCACTGAACGACATCGTTCACTTGGGACTGATATAGGCACCAGTTAACACTTCGGAATCAGATAGGCACCAGTGAAGACTTGGCTATCGAATAGGCACTAGGCAGGCTCTCTAACTCAACTATGTATCAGCATTCTGCAGTACAGATCTATGTTAAAGTTAAGTATTGTATAAATTCTGTGCAATATATATCTCGTTCTAATTTACTCTAGTGTTTTTAGTTTCTGGCTGCTTCCCCCGTACCTGCACAAGCGTGCTACCTTTATTCCTGTGTCGGTCTTCCTACTCGGCCACCGACACCTACGACGGAAACGAGACACAAAAGCGGCGACGAGGCTGGGACACAAAAGATGTGGTAACGTAATTTACATTGTAACCTTCATGTGAATTACTCGACAATGGAACTACGTTCTAAAATCAAGTGGGGTATCTTACGGACCGACATACTGTCCCTGAGAAGCCTACCGCCAAAGTTTATTGTAAAATGAAGTTATCATTAACCCACATACCTCTGTAATCCCAGGAAGTGTAAGTCGCCAGTTGGCGATGGGACTTCATCTACTTTGTTCAACTGAAAAAAAAAAAAAAACCAACAACATCGTGTTCCCGAAATCCCTATATGAGTTTCACCCCCCTGGCCGCCAGGCCGGCGAAGGCGGCGGGCCGCGCCGGTGACGCGACAGCGCCCGCTAGCGGCACTTGTCAGCTGGTAGCGCGCTCACCTGGTGCCTCCGACCGGCGGCGGTGCAGCTGCCACTGCGGAGGCGGAAGCGGCCGAGGCGGCGGCAGGGCGGAAGGCGGAAGGCCGCCACAATGACGCGGATGTCGACGGGCCGGCTTCCGGCTGCAGCAGGCGGCTTCTGTAGCGCCGCGCCGCGCCGCCCGTGCCACCCAATACCCACTCCGAAACCCCCAAAAATGGATTTTCTATTTGGGTGGCTAGGGTAGGGGACGGATTGAGCGCACCTCGTTCCAGAAGGTGGGGGTCGCCACCTCCGCTACCTGTCCAGTTCAGAACAAGGAGGTCAGAATCTCTGGAGGTGCCCCAACACTGAAAAAGTGAAGCCAGCCAACTGCGCATCCCGGCATTTGTTTGTGCTCACAACATTGCGCGTAATATGTGCCTATCGAAGATGTAGTCATTGAAATTTACATCACATGTTAAGGAAAGGCAAACCTACATTTTTAGATTTTGTAGATTTGAAGAAAGCATTTGACAATGTTGACTGGAATACACTCTTTCAAATTCTAAAGTCAGCAGGGGTAAAATATAGGGAAAGGAGAGTTATTTACAACTTGTACAAAAGCCAGACCGCAGTTATTAGACTCGAAGGGCATGAAAGGGAAGCATCAGTTGGGAAGGGGGTAAGACAGGGTTGCAGCCTTTCTCCGATGTTATTCAATTTGTACATCGAGCAGGCGGTGAAGGAAAGCAAGGAAAATTTAGAATAGGGATTAAAGTTCAGGGGGAAGAAATAAAAACATTGCGTTTTGCTGATGACATTGTAATTCTGTCAGAGACAGCAAAGGACCTGGAAGAGCAGTTGAATGGAATGGACAGTGTGTTGAAGAGAGCGTATAAAATGAACATTAACAAGAGCAAAACAAAAATAATAGAATGCGGTCTTAGAAAATCAGGCGATGCTGAAGGAATTAGATTAGGTAACTAAACAATGAAGGTGGTAGATGAGTTTTGTTACTTGGGTAGTAAAATAACATACGATGGTCGCAGTACAGTGGATATAAAATGCAGAATGGCAATGGGAAGAAAAGCATTTTTGAAAAAGAGAAATTTGCTAACATCGGATATTAAGTGTGAGGAAGTCTTTTCTGAAGGCATTTGTGTGGAGTGTTGCCTTGTATGGGAGTGAAACATGGACGATAAGCAGTGCGGACAGGAAGAGAATAGAGGCTTTTGAAATGTGGTGTTACAGAAGAATGCTGATGATTAGGTGGGTAGATCGCATAACCAATGAAGAAATACTGAACAGAATTGGTGAGAAAAGGAATTTTTGGCATACCCTGACTAAAAGAAGGGATCGCTTGGTAGGACACATTCTTAGACATCGAGGAATCGTAAATTTAGCATTGGAGGGAAGTGTGTGGGGTAAAAATCGCAGAGGGAGACCAAGAGACGCGTATAGTAAGCAGATTCAAATGGATGTGGGGTGCCGTCCTTATGAGGAGATGAAAAGGCTTGCTCAGGATAGAGTAGGGTGGAGAGCTGCATCAAACCAGTCTCTGGACTGAAGACCATAACAAACATATCCAGAATGAAACTTTCACTCTGCAGCGGAGTGTGCGCTGATATGAAACTTCCTGGCAGATTAAAATTGTGTGCCGAAACCGGGACTCGATCCTGCCAGGAAGTTTCATATCAGCGCACACTCCGCTGCAGCGTGAAATTTTCATTCTGGAAACATCCCTTAGGCTGTGGCTGAGCCATGTCTCCACCATATCCTTTCCTCCAGGAGTGCTAGTCTTGCACGGTTCGCAGGAGGGCTTCTGTGAAGTTTGGAAAGTAGGAGGCAAGGTACTGGCGGAAGTAAAGTAGTGAGGCGGCATCGCGAGTCGTGTCGGGATAGCACAGTCGGTAGCGCGCTTGCCCGCGAAAGGAAAAGGTTCCAGGTTCGAGTCCCGGTTCCGGCACACAATTTTAATCTGCCAGGAAGTTTCACATCACATGTAAGTAAATACTCTGATGTGACTGTCAATTTAGTTGCTTTACTTAAAGAAGGTAATATTCACACACAATTTTAACCGAGAAATCTTTGTTTTGGGCACAAAACTATGGCTCCTCTGGCTTCAAATCAATGCTAGTTCTCTGTATAGGTAACGCCACCTACATTTATTCTGACCTCCTTGGTTCAAAAGCGACCTCCTTCGAGATCACACGAGGCGCTGTGGCAAATCTACTACCCGTTTGTGGCTGAATATTTTGCTAGCGAAATGAAGAATTAGAGTTCTTCAAGATGGAAACGGTTGCTACATATATGAAAAAAATGTGCGTACATTAAATCGGTATAAATTTCATTGTTATCCTATTTATATTACATTTTTTCCCATGCCTGTGCAAACCGACCGTGCTTTGCCGAACCTGCATTTTCAACTAGAGCAAAAGTAGCATACACCGCATTATTTCAACTCCCAGACTAGAGATTGATTAATTATCCGATGCAATTGACAAAAACCATCTGCCAAAATCTTCCAGTTCTCTTGTATAGCCGCGGTGGAGTAGCCGAGCGGTCTAAAGCGTCTCGCTGCGGAGCGCGCGGTTGCTCGCCGTGGAGGTTCGAGTCCTCCCTGGGGCATGGGTGTATATGTGTTGTTCTTAGGTTAGTTTACCTAGGTTTAAGTACTTTGTAAGCTACGGACTGATGACCACGAAGTTTGGTCCGATAGATGTTCACGTGTACAAACAATAGAAGACGTTTTAAAGAGGCTTCTGCTAACTTCGAATCCATACATATCCAGTATTAGAAAACTGCCACAAACACGTGTGAAACGTTTGTCACAGAACACAATAAAGCTGTTACTGTCTCATGGAAATCCAATAACACCACGATCGCCCGTGCAAAATTTCGACATGTATTCTGACTCTGAGAACTTCGAGAGCGATCATATTACGTTTTCAATGTTAATAACGATTGTCTTTCCTACCTGCACTTATTACTTCTACAGTTCACTATACTATTAGAATTATTATTTGTGTTCTGTTAGCGACTTTGTACGTTGTTTCATTATATTATTAAATTATAATGTGTGTCATATGAAAGTTTTTTTCCGATATATTTTCGACAAATATTCTGTTATTTTGTTATAATAAACAAATCATGTTGGCAGTGTATTAATTATTTACTGTCTAAATACTATACAGGGTAGTCCATTGATAGTGACCGGGTCAAATATGTCACGAAATAAACATCAAACGAAAAAACTACAAAGAATAAAACTTTTCTAGCTTGAAGGGGTAAACAGATGGCGGTATGGTTGCTCCGCTACATGGCGCTGCCATAGGTCAAACGGATATCAAATGCCTTTTTTTTTTAAACAAGTATCCCCATTTTATTACATATTCGTCTAGTACGTAAATAAATATCAACGTTTTATTTAGAACACTTTTTTGGCTTTGTGATAGATGGCGCTGTAATAGTCACAAACGTATAAGTACGCGGTATCGCGTAACATTTCGACAGTGCGGACGGTATTTGCTTCGTATACATTACTCATGTAAACACGGACCGTTTATCAATTGCAGAAAAGGTCGATATCGTATTTATGTATGGCTAGTGTGATAAAAATGACCAACGGGCCTGTGCTATGTATGTTGATCGTTATCCTGGAAGACATCATTCAAGTGTTCGGACCTTTCCTCGGATGGTTACGTTATTTAAAGAGACAGGAAGTTTTCAGCCACAAGTGAAACGTCAACCACGACCTGCAACAAATGATGATGCCCAAGTAAGTGTTTTAGTTGCAGTCGCGGCTAATCCGCACATCAGTAGCAGACAAATTGAGCGAGAATCGAGAATCTCAAAAACGTCGGTGTTGAGAATTCTACATCAACATAAATTTCATCCGTACCATATTTCTATGCACCAGGCTTTTCATGGCGAAGACTTTGAACGTACAGTACAGTTTTGCCACTGGGCACAAAATAAATTAAGGAACGATAACAGATTTTTTCACGCGTTCTCTTTAGTGACGAAGCGTTATTAACGATCACAGGTAATATAAACCGACATAATATGCACTATAGGGCAGCGGAAAATCGACGATGGCTGCGACAAGTGGAACATCAGCGACCTTGGCGGGTTAATGTTTGGCTCGGCATTATGGGAGAAAGGATAATTGGCCCCTATTTTATCGATGGCAATCTAAATAGTGCAATGTATGTTGATTACTTACGTAATGTTGTACCGATTTTACTACAAGATGTTTCACTGCATCACAGAATGGAGATATACTTTCAACATCATGGATGTCCGGCACATGGCTCGCGTGCCATCATGGATGTCCGGAACATGGCTCGCGTGCAGTTGAAGTGGTCTTAAATGGAATATTTAATGACAGGTGGATTGGTCGTAGAAGCAGCACACCATGGCCCGCACGTTCACCGGATCAAACATCCCCGGATTTCATTCTGTGGGGAAAATCGAAGGATATTTGCTATCGTGATTCACGGAAAACACCCGAAAGCATGCGTCAGCGCATTGTGAAAGCATGTGAGAACATTACTGAAGGCGAACTACTCGCTGTTGAGAGGAATTTCGTTACGCGTATTGCCAAAGGCATTGAAGTTGAAGGACATCATTTTTAGCATTTATCGAAGTTATGAGGTAATTACAGGTAATCAAGCAGTAACAAAAATGTTCAAATGTTTGTATAGTTTATAGGACTTAACTACGGTGTCATCAGTCCCTAAGCTTACAAATTACTTATGAACTAGCTAAGACTAAGGACGGCACAAATATCCATGCCCGAGGGGGGATTCGAACCCCCGACCGTAGTGGCCGTGCAACCGTGACTGGAGCGCCTCAGTCCCCTCGGCCACCGTGGCCGGCATGCAGTAACAGCATGCGTTCTCATAATGTATGATAATTTCACAAAAGTACATGTATCACATTCGAACAACCGAAATAAAAGTTCAAACGTACGTAAGTTCTGTGTTTAATTTAAAAAACGTATCTGTTACCCTCTGTTTGTCTAAAATTGTTAGCAATATGTTACTGAGCCATCTATCACAAATCGAAAAAAAGTGTTCCAAATAAAACATTCGTATTTATTTACGTACTAGACGAATATGTAATAAAAATGGGGGTACCTATTTTTAAAAAATGCAGTTGATATCCGTTTGACCTATGGCAGCGCCATCTAGCGGGCCAACCATAGCGCCTTGTTTTGCACCTTCGAGCTAGAAAAGTTTTTGTTCTTTGTAGTTATTTTTTTTATGTTTATTTCGTGAGCTATTTGGCCCGGTCACTATCAATGGACCACCCTGTATATACGCTATTATTAATAAACTAGCTGTAAACCCGGCGTTGCCCGGGTATTTATTTATCCTACACTCTCGTAGTCCACATCCCCTTCCGCCCTCTCTTTGCGTCCACCTCTTTCTCTCCCATGTCTCTCTTTCCCTCTCTCGGCAAAGTTTTCTGCAAGGTACCCTCTGTCATGTACCATACAAACATTTATGTATCCAGTGATCTTTCTCTTGGTTCAAAGGTTACGTGTGAAAAAATTCATAAAGATTGGGGAAAAATATGCATTTTGTAAAATTCCGTAAGTTAAGTATCCTCCACCATGCACCGAACGAAATTTTATACAGACAGTGACATTCCTGTTGTTTTTGAGGTAGACTATGCAAAATTTCATCAATATCGGAAAAAAACTATAGATTTGTGCAGAGCCGTTGAAGCGATGTGGAAGGCTTAGTATACCGTTAGCAGAGCCTGTTCTCTTGATGGTTTTTACTGCTCTATTTATTTATTCTTGTATTTCCTTATTCGTATACTTATCCTTACAGAGAAAGAGCTGAAGACATTGTAGCACACATAGACCAAATACATGGTCTGTGGCTTCACGTTTCGCTGTATGTAACCTCCTTGCTATAGTCGCAAACGTCATCGCTGGCCTTCAGTCCTAATTTTTTTATAATTTGACGACTTTCAACCACCATATCTTCCACTACCTTATAGCTATCGGCATGGAACAGCTATGGTGTACAACGGGAGACTTCGGACAAGAGTTACACACAGATCATTCGTTTGCGTTCTGTAGTTTTCGCTGTAGAGCGAAATATTAACACACACACACACACACACACACACACACGTAGAACTTTATATACACCGATAACTTTCCATCCCAATATACTCCACCCTTTTTATCATTATCAGCCCTCAAGCAACAATGCAACCAATAAAACCATTTTCGAAGAATAAATATAATATTAAAAGAGTAATTATTGTTCCGCATTTTGCGCTATATTACTCAAATTACGTAAATATCTATCAGATCGCTATAAAACCGTGCCTAAAACCTTCCTCAGGTATAGATTAGTAACTGTACAAATATTTAAGTCTCTGCGTCTTGTCGCTCGGACGTCATAAGGGTACAGTGAACAGACATTTTCATTGATATATATAGATAAATAGCTATCCGATCGCCATAGAACCGTGCCTAAAGCCCTCCCCGGGTAGACATTAGTAACTGTACAAATTTTTAGCTCTTTATGTCTTGTGGTTCAGACGTGATAAACGTACACCGAACAGACATTCACATTTATAGATATAGATTATTATTATGGATTTTCAGGGGTGTCGTTGCTACATTAGCTCTGCCATTTTGCTTAGACAGTTTTTAGCATCAAATTCGTAACCAGCGACCTCAGAAATATTCGTCGATGCGTTTAGTGTGGATGACGCGTCCTCTTATGGCTTCGGCGCCTGCGTACGCGCTGCTGCCTCCAGCCAGGCGTTCTGAGGCGCGCCTTACCGGTCGCAGGAGTACAGAGGACTGAGCAGGGCACAGGTGTACCACGGGACACGCCGAAGCCGGGAGCTGGCTGCATGTCGCTGAATGAAAGCGTCGGCGTTCACACGAAGCAGGCTACAATAAAGCGAGGCAACCTGCGGGCGTCTAAATACACCAGCAAGCAGTCGCCTTTGTTCTTCTCAATGAAGATTTACTTATTAAACAGTGACCGGTTTCAAGCTGCCTAGCAGCTCATCATCAGATAGTGTATACATTTAGTGCAAATTCCGAAAGGCTTTCGACACTGTACCTCACAAGCATATTCTAATCAAACTGCGGTCTTATGGAATATCGCCACAATTACGCTATTGGATTCGTGAATTCCCGTCAGAAAGGACACTGCACGTTGTAATTGACGGTAAGTCATCGAGTAGAACAGAAGTGATATCTGGCGTTCCTCAGGGAAGTGTTATAGGGCCTCTAATGTTCCTTATTTTTATAAAGGACTAGATGACCCGGTGAACTTCGTATCACTTACCTCTTAATATAAACCATATTAATTCAAATCATATGTATTTTAAACCCACAAACTTTATTAAGGCATCATCAGATAGTCTACGTATCGGCTCGATAGTGGGCGGAAAGAGTGGGCAAATCACGCACACGTGACCAGGATAATGTTCATGTCACATTCGTGCAAGTACAGGAAAGGTTTAAACGGTGATAAAATATGGAAAAATTGCCAGGAAAATTTAGATTTAAAACATGCAAAATAAAGACTTGGTTGTTGTGTTGGGTGCGTTCAGAGATATACTTTGAAAGAATAAAGCTCGCTTTACACGATCTGAACCTGTACATGAACTGTCAAAGATAAAAATGAATTGCTGTTCGCTAGTCTCGCTAAAACTCGAGAACGACTGAACCGATTTGGCTATGTAATTATCACTACATAAACCACTGAATCTATTGTGATGGAAATCTGGTGTGCAGATACCTAGAGCACTGAAGTACCGGATAAGATACTTTAAAAAGTGTTTTTAATTTGTAATATATAAAGCGAAATATCAAACAATAATTACTCTCTGGGAAACCTATTTACTCTTTGAATTCCTAACTATTTTTCAGAAGTTATAACTAACTTTTAAAAATGCATTTGCCCTTTTGTAAAAAGGAGATAGAACGGCAGAACAACAGAACTACCTGTCATTATTTTAGATGCTTTAAATCTAAATTTTCCGCGCAATTTTTCCATATTTTATCACCGTTTTAACCTTTCCTGAACTTCCATGAATGTGACACGAACATTATGCCTGATTTGCCCACTTTCCGCCCACTATCGAGCCGATACTTAGACTACCTGATGATGCCTTTATAAAGCTACTGGATCTAAAATACATATGATTTAAATTAATATGGTTTATATTAAGAGGTAAGTGATATGAAGTTCACCGGTCATCTAGTCAACCCGACAATGCTTCTCAATTGCTAATATGAATGTATTCTTGCTGTGAACGTCAAATGTGCAAAATTTTATCCCAATCGTACGAATGATATTGATATCCCAAAGAAAAGACCTCTTTCAGTTTTCCACAAATGTTCCTACTTTCTGGCCAACTATTTCAAACTTTTACTTCAATCAAACCTTCCTCTCGCTTTGAGCGTCGAATGTACAAAATTTTATCGCAATCAGATGAATGGTATTGATATTTCATAGAAAAATCTCTTTCTATTTTTTCTGAATTTCCCGGACAACTTTTCCATATTTTATCACCATTTAAAGCTTCGCTGGACTTACACGAATATTTCAAGACTAAAATCAGCCAAATCGGTTCAGCCGTTCTCGAGTTTTACCGAGACTAAGAAACAGCAATTCATATATATATATAGAGATTTAGGAGACAATCTGAGTAGCTCCGTTAGACTGCTCGCGTATGATGCTTTTACTTCTCGGTTAGTAAAATCACCAGAACATTAAAAGCAACTGCATAATTATTTAGATATCTGTATCGTGCAAAAATGGCAATTTATCTTTAACAATGAAAAGTGCGAAGTCATCCATATGACCAGTAAAAGAATCCCCATCAGCTACATTTACGCGATAAATCAGTCAAAACTACAGGCCGTAAATTCAACTAAATACCTAGAAGTAAATGTTACAACTTAAATTGGGAAGAACACATAGAAAATACTGTAGGGAAATAGAACCAAAGACTACGTTTCGTTGGCAGAACACTTGGAAGATGCAACAGTTCTACTAGAGAAACTGCCTACACTATACTTGTGCGTCCTATTTTGCAGTATTGCTGCGCATTGTGGGATCGACACCAAGGGGGACTGACAGATGATACAGAGAAAGTTCAGAGAAGGGCAGCTCGTTTTGTGTTATCCCGATATAGGCGAAAGGGTGTCACGGAAATGATGCACAAGATGGGGTGGAAATCATTAAAACAGAGGCGTTATTTGTTGCGTCGGGATCTATTTGCAAAATTTCTTTCACCAGCTCTCTCTTCCGAATGCGAAAAGATTTTGTTAGTACCCACCTACATAGGAAGGCATGATCATCAAAATAAAATAACAGAAACCAGATCGAAAACGGAAAGATTTAGATGTTCCTTTTCCCGCGAGGTATTAGAGAATGGAACTGTAGAGAAAGATCATGAAAGCGGTTCGCTGAACCCTCTGCCATGCACTTGAGTGTGGCTTGCAGATTAATTATGTAGGTGTAGAACCGTATATAATTTGAAAGGGGCTTTGTCATGACACGAAAACTTAAATACGATTGTACAATATTAATTTGACAACGACCTGAGTAAGACACACAACTCAATAGGGGCATTGCCATGGATGTACACGGAACAAAAGCCGAGTGTGTAAGGAGCTGTTGAAAGTAAAGGTAGCGGGCGGGTCTTCTCAAGTCTGAAAGGGGGGCCCAGGCCGCGAAAAGTACACACATCTACATAGCGCAAGAGCGGCAGAATGGCTACAACTATGAGACCGAGCTTGTTAGCACTGGAAATCAAAATTCCGCTTACACAATAAACTTAATTTGCCGTCGCTATTTAGCGGTTTGTCCTCACAGAATTACGCTCTGCTGGCACCAGAGAACTCGAGAGAGTTACTAATTTTCAATTACTTCATTTTGAATAGATACGACTTTCTACTTCCCTGATCATATGGGAACTACGTTTCCTGTAAGTTTTTGTTTTTGTTTTTAGCTGCCACTTAAGTGTAGAAGGTTATTACCCTTTTTTACCTAATTTTATGTGGGCAGGACATGTTCGTCTCTTGCTGTACTGCATAGGAGCTTTTTTCATTCTGGTTGCCGACTTTTATTCTACCAAAGTAGCTATCTAGTCGACAGGGGTTGTCAAATACAAGGTCTTCAAAATGTCTTCGCGAAAAATTAAATGCCGTGCATACGATTTTTTTACTCTATTTAATTAACAGTTTACTGCAGTTAAACAACAAATAAACAGTAATAGTAGACCACAGATTGCGAACTATATCCCGACTGTCATATTTATCGTATTCTGGGACCACTTCTGCGCATCTCGGTTGCACAGTGGTAGAGTGCCAGACTACAAATCCAAACGTCGCGGGTTCGATCCCCGTCAGGTCCTCGGATTTTTATCTGTCACTTTCCACTTCTTTCACCTCTGGAAGTATTGCTCATGTTGAAAATACCGAGTAGCACCGTGGTTCTGAATCCACGTTAAACTGTAAGTCCCCCGATAACTGGGTAAGTCAGTTCGAAGGTCGGAGGAAGGCAACGGCATACCACCTCCAAACAGCACCGTGCCTAGTAAAGCACTGTGGTGTTCAAACCAGTCTCAGGATTGCAGACTGCTTTACCTTTTACCTGGAGTCACAATCTCTTTCTTTCTTTCTTTCACTAAACGTATCAGTTTCTTACTGTCCATATCTACTGTACGGGACCGTCGGTCGATTTGACTGAAGAAAACAAACTGATTTGAATTTCACCGAAGCCTCTAGGTTGGGCTCCACTGTCGGCAGGTGACAGCGACTCGGGAATACAGACAAATATATATGTTACTCTGTGACGAGAGCCACCGCGACCGCAGCCTGTCCTGTGTGCTCTGACGGGACTGCACAGGCCCAACACGAGTGTACAGCATTCTCCGGCATTTGAACTGCCACGGAGATGTTGTGCGCCACGTACCTTGCTTTGGTACAACGTAGTCGAATTAAATCAGGCGATGCTAAGTAAATTAGGTAAGGAAACAACACACTAAAAGAACTAAATGAGTTTTGTCATTTGAGCACGTAAATAACTAACGGATAGTCGAATGCAGACTGGCGATGGGAAGTAAAGTCTTTCCGAAGCAGGGAATTGTTTTTGAACCGTGTAATATTAGCTCAAGTGTTAGGAATGCATTTGTCTGGAATGCGTAGCTTTGTATGGGAGAGAAAGGAATACGATAATGAGGCGAGACGAGACGAGGACAGAGCGTTGCCGGTCGCGGTGGCCGAGGGGACTGCGGCGCTCCAGTCACGGTCTGCACGGCCACTACGGTCGGGGGTTCGAATCCCCCCTCGGGCATGGATATTTGTGCCGTCTTTAGTATAAGGTAGTTCATAAGTAGTTTGTAAGTTTAGGGACTGATGACCCCGTAGTTGAGTCCCTTAAGCTTAACAAACATTTGAACATTTTTTGAGAGAGCGTTTTGAAATGTGTCGCGACAGAAAATTCCGACGGTTAGAGGGGTGGATCGAGTAATTAATGAGGAGGCACCGAATAGAGTTGGAGGTAAAAGAAATTTCTGGCGTATCGTGTCTACAAGAAGAGATCGAATCAAACAACAACAATAACAAGAGACACGTTCTCGCACTAGTTTATGCTGAACGAAATTCGCTGTGCTTTCCCTTTTTAGTGATAAGAGTTGCGAGGTTTTGTGTTTGTCCACTGCATTCGTTAGCAATGCAAGCATGTGGTCTGCGTCTCGTTTCCTGTCGCCCCCCGGTGCTGGCAGAAGTGTGGGTCGGGGTGGGTGCAAGGTACGTGCGGCACTTTCCGAGGGCGGCAAACCCGCCGACACCCTTCTTTTATTTTCTTAGGACAAACTCAACATTCATGCCCGAGAGGGGATTTCAAACCAAACCTCGGAGGCAGCGGCTTCGGGAACTAGAGCACTGTATAGTACAAGTAGAACAATCCGCCATTTTGACTCCCATGTTGAAGGCGCACATTTAAAGACTATGGAACACTTATGCTTTTTAATGTGCTCTTGAGGCCATTAAACATACTTTCGTAACGCAGGAAATATTACAGCATAGTGAATTTATTGGCTTACATTTCATCGTAAGAGGCAAGCAAAATAAATTTAGTGATTACAGGGATATTTAGAGGTATGACACATTCACTTATATTCCATATTAAAGCATATGTTGCCGTTTTAAATATTTACCAAATACAGTTAAAAGATTTTACAATTATCGTATTTTCTGGTTTAAACATTGTACATCCAAATACGTTTAGGGTAACTAAGAGTTGCATTCGAAAACAGTTACGGAATAATGTTAAATTACGATACTATACTTCCCGTATTCCACCCTCTAGTGTCTCGCATATTTTACACACAACACATTTCAGAGAAGATTTTACGTCAAAAATATGTTTATTATCTTTAAACGTCTGGTTTCGATAAATAACGACTAAATAAAGTCTGTCTGGTAGCATGCACTTTGAAATAAAGTGAATGTTGCATGCTAAGTTTTCAATTTAATGCCCTTCATGTACGACTTCTTTCCTGTTCCCATTCTTTGCAAAGTTCAATTTATTTATTTATTTACTTGTTATTTTCAGACATACTATTCACAGCTTGGCTTAGAAGTCAGCTGCACTCATGCATCACTTAAAATACAATTAATAGCCCTTAGAATAACTCTTTAGTTGGTCTAAATAAAATTGTGAAAAGTAGTTTACTTTAAACACACTGTATGTCGTGTTATGTTAACAATCTGTAGCAAAATTAACATACACCATTGCTTACATGTTTAGGAGTATATTTTCATTACTACTGCTCTGTGAGATTAACTATTTCTAATACAAACAAATCAAGGTTTTGTTCTTAACGTTACAGAGGTAGTTCCTCGGTTTCGGCGTCCATACTTGGAGTCTGGAATTGACTACGCTACACCAGACAAAGCATACGATACAGTCGTCGGATTGGGATTCAAAATGGCGGATTGTTCAGCTCGGTATATCTAGTGCCTTATCGGGAACTGTGGCATGGCGCCTCGACTACCTGCCGGCCGCCCCTGTTGAACAAGGGAAGGGAGGAGGACAAATTTCTCGCTCGCCACTGTGAGTGTGGCGGCACCGTCGTGTTTACGCCGGTGGAGCAGAGAATTTTGCAGAAGACGAAATCTAATTTGGAAATTCGAATGCAATGTTAGATACTGCCTGAAGCCCTGTAATGGCAGTTTCTGAGTGTTTTATTCATCCCACATTATGGAAAACAGTCGTTGAACATTACGACAGTCAAACATGTCCGACACCTACAATGGCTAGAAGTATTCCGAATGGGTGAATACGCTGTGAGTAATTATAAAGGATAAAGACATTGGTAGTAATCCTGGCGTAAGTTGGGTTCCAACGTATTTTTAAAAATTTGTGTGCCGGCCGCGGCGGCCGAGGGGACTGAGGCGCTCCAGTCACGGTCTGCACGGCCACTACGGTCTGGGGTTCGAATCCCCCCTCGAGCATGAATATTTGTGCCGTCTTTAGTATTAGCTAGTTTGTAAGTTTAGAGACTGATGTCCCTGTAGTTAATTCCCATAAGCTATACAAACATTTGAACATTTTTGAACAAAATTTGTGCTATTCGTTTCTGAGTGATAGTCGGACGTTTTGATTTTGAGCCATGAAACAATGCCTCCGCCTGAATCAGTATGAACAAAAATTAAACTCTGACCGGAACTTTTATTTGACTACTTGCACTCCATCACTTTGCAACATTTATTTTCTGTATACTGTTTTCCGTTGAATTCATTATCTGTTCACAACCGTTGAAAAATGTTTATTTACGTTAACTGTAAGTTCATGCCGCGCGGGATTAGCCGAGCGGTCTCAGGCGCGGTTTCGTGGACTGTGCGGCTGGTCCCTGCGGAGGTTCGAGTCCTCCCTCGGCAATGTGTGTGTGTGTGTGTGTGTGTGTTTGTTCTTAGGATAATTTCGGTTGAGTAGTGTGTAAGCTTAGGACTGGTGACATTAGCAGTCAAGTCCCATTAGATTTTACACACATTTGAACATTTTTGTAAATTCGCAAGGTTTATTAAAATTAGGAAGTTTTCCTCAATCATGTTTGAGTCCATTTCTGAGTTGGTGCCCAGCGACTGTTTTGCACAAATCTGTAGAGAATGTCACCAATCATTGGCAATTTTTGTTTTTATTTTCCAGGTCTACATAGATTGTGGGCACCGTGTGGCTATTCTCAGTGCTTTGAGTTATACTTACATCTATTCCGTCATGCTGAACGTAACTGTCAACATGACGGTTTAGATGTAAGCACATATTAAAAGCTACGAGACTGGCCACTCTGTATGCAAAACCTAGGTAGATCTGAAAAATGAAAAAAGCGGGGATCGGCAACATAGCACATGGCACGGGGCGGCTCTTGGACTTGTGCCGGCCCTGCTGTGGCTGTCATCGTCTGTTACTGACTATATACAGGGTGTTTCACTAAGTGTCTTTGCCTCTGTAACTTATAAAATAACAGGCGACGGGAAATTTTAATGCGGTACGTCAACACAAGAAATGTTACACTTTCTGCGGAGCTATGAACGTAGTTTATTGTATCATTTTCCAAAGAGTTACAGCACAAAGATATAATTTTTTAAATGGAACAATAGTTTTTTTCTATCGTGTATTGGATTTGTTTTAACCAGCTGCGTCCAAATGAATTTAAACTACATTCCTATCACTGTTAGTTTGGGAGCTACAACCCTTCAAAGTTCCGGGGGCGGAGGCTGCGATAGCGTAGCTGACTGGCTGAGTGGCTATCCCCTGGGGCACGGCCCACTGTCTCATGACCACCAGCCAGTCAGGTTTGGTGTCGTAGCCTCCGCCCTCTAAAAGGGTTGTAGTTCCCAAATTAACAGGGATAGGAATGTAGTTTAGATTGATTTGGACGCAGCTGGTTTCAACGAATCCAATGCACGATAGAAAAAACTACTGCTCCATTTAAAAAATTATATCTTTGTGCTGTAACTCTTTGGAAAATTATACAATAAACTATGTTGTGTAAGTAAGTAAGTAAGTGTAACATTTCTTGTGTTGACCTACCGCATTAAAATTTCCCGTCACCTATTATTTTATAAGTTACAGAGGCAAACACACTTAGTGAAACACCCTGTGTAATATATATATATATATATATATATATATATATATATATATATATATATATGACTCTTCGGTGTTCGTTCTGTGTACCTCTTGGATCGCAGAAGATAATAGATACAGCCTTTTGCCAGCAACATTACAGCGTCTACGGCTGACTCCATCGCTCATCTCAATAACAACAATCAAAAACATTTCAAATTGTTTGAAGATCCACAATTGACAACTATTTTGGAGTCGACAGAACCCACTCTGAAGTCTTCCATTGGGCCTACCATATTGCCACAAAGCCAAAAGACTTTCCATTATGATCTCTCATCCACTCTAAGCATCACATGACTTGATGAGAGATCACTTTCTAAAGTAGTTTTCAAGGAATGAAAGACTACTATTGAAACTTTGGCTGTTAATAGATGTGAAATATATTAGGAAGTTGCTGTTCACGAAAATACACAGATATGACAGCAAATGAAATGTTAGTGTTCAGGAAAAACCGAAGCCTTTGGCGATTCTCTAAAAGACCAGTGATTACATCTGCATTTACATCTTTATACATACTGCGCGATACACCACTCAAAGGTGCGTGTCGGAGGGTACCTAGTACCACTACCAGTTATTGGCTTCCATATAGAACGGGGATATTTATATGTATCAGTACTCATCTCTCAACTCTCTCATCTTACGTTTGTGGTCTTTATGCGAAATGTTGGTCGGTGGCAGTCCGCTTCAGAATCCGGCCCTATAAATTTCTCGAACAGTGTTTCTCGGAAAGAACGTCGCCTTCCCTCCAGCGACTTGCGTTTGAATTCCCGAAGCATGTAATGACAACCGTGCACTGATGGAAGCCATCAGTAACAAACCTTGCAGCCCCCGTTCCAATTGCTTCTGTGCCTTCGTTTAAAAAGATCCGGTGGGATTCCGAACACTCCATCAGTAGTCCAGCCGGTGCCTTCTACATCTACAAAGATACTCTGCAAATCACATTCAAGTGCCTGGCAGAGGCTTTATTAACCACTTTTATAACTTTTCTCTACCGTTCCATTCTCTAATAGCGCGCGGGAAGACAGAACACCTAAATCGTTCCGTTTTCGATCCGATTTCTCTTATTTTATTGGGATGGTCATGTCTCCCTAAGTAGGTGGGTGCTAGCAAAATATTTTCAAATTCAGAACTAAAAGTGGGTGATTGAAACTTCGCAAACAGATCACGCCGCAATTGAATAACGTCTTTCTTTTAATGATTTCCACACCAAATCGTGCAATATTTCCGTGAAGCTTTCCCCCCGTAACGTGATAAAACAAAACGAGCTGCCTTTCTCTGAACCTTCTCAATGTCTTCCGTCAGTTCCACCTGGTGAGGGTCCCACAAGGGGCAACAGTACTCCAGGAGAGGACGCACAAGTGTGATGTAGGCAGTCTCTTTGGTGGAGCTGGTGCATCTTCGAAGCGTTCTGCCGATGAAACGTAACCTTTGGCTCGCCTTCCCCACAATATTTTCTATGTGTTCTCTCCAGTCAAAGTTGTTCGTAATTGTAACTCCTAGGTATTTGGTAGAATTTACGACCTTAAAAGGTTTGACTGATTTATCGCGTAATTGAAGTTCAGCGGATTTCTTTTAGTGTTCACGTGTATTACTTCACACTTTTCCTTATTTATTGTCAATTGCCAATTTTCGCACCATGCAGAGATTTTGTCTAAATCGCTTTGCAGTTGCTTTTGATCCTCTGTTGACTTCACTAACGACAGCATCATCCGTGGACAGTCTAAAGGAGCTATTCAGATTGTCTCCTACATCGTTTATAAACAGGAGGAAGAGTAGGGAACCTATAACGCTTCCCTCTGGAACGCCAGATATCACTTCTGTTTTACTCGATGACTTACCGTCATTTACAACGAACTGTATTCTTTCTGATAGGAAATCGTGAATCCAACCGCACAATTGGGGAGATATTCCACAAGCACGCAATTTCATAAAAAGCCGCTTGTGGGGTACAGTGTCAAAAGCCTTCCTGAAATCCAGAAATACGGAATCGATTTGAAATCCCTTGTCGATGGCACTTAACACTTCATGTGAATAAAGGGCAAGCTGTGTTTCGCAAGAGTGATACTTTCTGAATCCGTGTTGACTACTGGTTAATAGGTCGTTCTCTTCGAGATGGTTCATAATATTCGAACAAAGTATATGTTCCAAAATCTACTGCAAATCGACGTCAATGAGATAGGCCTGTAATTTTGGGGACCACTCCTATTGCCTTTCTTGAATATTGGAGTATCTTGGGCAACTTTCCAGTCTTTGGGTACGGATCTTTCGCTGTCTTGAAGCGTTTTACACGCGGTCTCCTTTCCACACGAATCGGACCTCCCCTAAATTCTCCCGATAAACCACATGCGACCAACCGCCTTCTCTTCATATGGTGGTTCCACATGATATCGCTGTGCGGCGTCACTATTTAACTCTGTCAGGCAGGTCACTCCCGTACACTGGAACATGACGGCACTGTTTCTGCTGCTTCATTTGCATCGCGCCACATTCTTCTTCATTTGTCGCGCCTATAATTTGGTCCGAGTCGTCGTGCGTGCTACTGGAGTCATTGGATGACGAGAGCTTGCTATAGACCGCGGCACTATCAGCAGACGGCGGGAAACGCGAGCGACTGTGCAGAAGAGGCCGACTCACCTGGTGGCGGTGTGGTTAGAGGAGAGGCAGAGCCACAGGGGCGCGCCGCGGCTGTTCTCCACCGACTGACTGGCTGGTGGTGGCTGCTGACTGGCTGCTCACTGCTCGCTGCTCAGCCACAGCTGGACACCTGGCAGCTGACAGGGAGGGGGGGGGGCACCATCTGGCACCCTCCCTCTGCCGTCTTCAGCGCCCCACGCGGCGGTCGACGCGATCCGCGCATCGCTCATCGCTCACCGGTCGCTGTTCTGAAACACTGCATCGGCCAGGGCCGGGGGGCCAGTAGGTTCAAGTACCCCCTCCCGTCCCCGGAACTTTAATTTAATTTTTATCTTATTTTATATATATATATATATATATATATATATATATATATATATATAATTTTTTTTTTTTTTTTTTTTTTTTTTTTTTTTTTTTTTTTTTTTTTTTGTGGGTGCCCTAGACAAGCGTCGCGCTCAGCTTTCGCCCCAGTAAATCTTGCCAAACTATCGACTGACTGTCTAAAGTACCGCGAGAGGTCTGCCTAGCGTGTGAAGAAGGCCACCGTGTCTTTATGTTTGCTACACTTAGTCCAGTCATTTGGTAGTTTTACCTGGAAAGTTTTGCGGGAGTTTTTAAAATTGGTATACTTATAGATTTTTACGTGCTATTTTCGAATTCTCACTTTGCCAGCTCGTATCTTTGCCGTTCGCGCCCCATTTTTCCAAAACAGTTTTTTGACGATATCTCCTTTCCGAGGCATATTACGACGAAAATAGTTATGAGATAAATTAAACTAGAGAAAATTTCCTACAATTTATGTCCTAACCTTTTTTTGTGAAATGAATAGATTCAGATTAAGAGCGCCGCAAAGTAAACTGCAACACGCGTATTGGCGAAAAAACTCAGTTCCACACCACCATGAGGTAGAGTAACTGGCGCGTTTTTTTATTTTTTTATTTTTAGCGGTATCCCCAGTACGCCTAGTCCACAAATGATGCTCTGATCATTAAATTTAGTGCATTCTTCTTGCCACGCTATCCCTGACAGACCAACTTCTGCGAGTTCTTCGTGTTCATAAGCCAGCAAAATTTCACGGATATAAAGTTCTTACGCACTACCCGCAATAGGGTTCTCTTCTTCGAAGTTATCACCTTTTTCCTTGATTTCGTCGTAGGTTTGCTGAAGAACAGTCTCCGTTTCTTCCTCTGCATCACTATCCTGTTGTGGAACTTAGGAATTATGACAGGTACCACTGCAATTCACGCAAATAACGGAGCATTTTAATCCAGCCTGACATCCCTTTCTGCATTTGCAACAAATAAATTTCAATAATTCCTCTGGAGCTGGGGGTTCGAATGTAATGACAGCAATTAGCCCATTCTTGCTTTTTTCAATCCCCATCGTTCTGCATTTTTTTTTTTTTTCACTCCATACCACCGCTGAACTTGTTGATATGTTCGAAATGAATGTTGTCGTGCTGCTGCTTTTGTCGGTGGCAGCGATGCAAGGTTAAATTTACCTCTGAATGGTGATTTTGTGAAGCATTTATATCTGTAGTTGTTAATGACATACTTTTCACGTCACTGTAACCATTTAATGCAAGGACGAAGCGTTCTCCAGCTTCAGCAATGATTTCCGGGTCGCTATTTGGCTTTTAAATGGCCGAACAGGCTCATTTAAATCTGGGTTTTTTTTTTTTTTTTTTTTTTTTTTTTTTGAGTAGATTGCCACATTTCATTTTTCCTTGAAGGAAGAGTGCTGATGTTGTATTACAGTCACTGAAGGCATGCAAGAATAGTATGTTATATGCGACTGTTTTATCTATGATACTTTCTGTTGAATACATTCGTTGCGAAATTGTTTCTTTTCCTGATTTGAGAATATATATGTTTGAACGCGGGGATAGAGCCGTCAAAAGAATAAGCAGATCTACATCTTCACCGACCACTATTACGGAATCAAATGCAGGTGACATGCTGATTGCCGTGTTGATTATTAGCGTATCTGCATTTTCCGTTGCTTGGTTAACCACGAAGTTTGCAGCTTCAAATTTGGTTTTCAACTTTCTGCTGAGGCATGCTTCCGTGATCGTCGGGATCGCTCCGCATATTTGGCACTACGTTCTGCTGCATCTTCCGGATATCCATCGAATACGATGTTCGCATTGGATGTAAATTTGGATTTAACAAATGCAACATAATTATTGCAAATGGATGAAAACGTTCACCTCGATGCCATACAACTCTGTGCAATCAGTACCCTCTGTCGATGACATACACAGAGTTTCCAAAATTTATATCTCCATAATATTCCTAGCCGGCCGCGGTGGCCGAGGGGACTAAGGCGCTCCAGTCACGGTCTGCACGGCCACTAAGGTCGGGGGTTCGAATCCCCCCTCGGGCATGGATATTTGTGTCGTCCTAGTTCGTAAGTAGTTCATAAGTACTTTGTAAGTTTAGGGACTGATGCCCCGTAGTTAAGTCCCATAGACTATACAAACATTTGAACATTTAATATTCCTCAAATGCCTTATATAGAGAAGATTTAACGCACTTGCGCATGCCTTTGTCATTGAAAATCGATAACGGAAACGGCGCAAGTTCGTAAGCAAGGAAATTTTCAAGTTCAGATTTTTTTGCAATGCACAATAAATGTTCAAATGTTTGTAGAACTTATGGGACTTAACTACGGGGTCATCAGTCCCTAAGCTTACAAACTACTTATGAATTAGCTAAGACTAAGGACGTCACAAATATCCATGCCCGAGGGGGTATTCGAACCGCCGACCGAAGTGGCCGTGCAGACCGTGACTGAAGTGCCTCAGTCCCCTCGGCCACCGCGAACGGCTGCAATGCACATTCTTTGAAAAATTAACAAGGCATTAATCGGTATAATGTCGTCATCTATCCGGATGCCTGTATTCATAACACCAAGTGCTTTCACTCTATCATTCCGTTTGAATTTTACGTTATAGAAATCTCCACCGATGATGTTTGAAATTGCAGTGCTACCAATTTCTTCAGCCATGTGACACTTTATTTTCTCATCTCCAGTAATTCCTGTGTTTATTGACATGTGTTCCTTTACTTCTGGGAAAGGAAAATGCTGGTACAACCAATGTGTTAGCTTTTGTACGTCGCCATAGTCACGATTAATCCGTGAGCTTGTCATTTCGTCATGCTGCTCGGAAGTGGAGCAAGCTACGTTGCAAAATTGTTCAACTTCGTCACACATTTTTCAGGAACACCATTCCTAAAGTCCACTTGGAAAGCACGCTATCCTTGATTCCTCGCCCACGTGTCAGACCGCCTAGGCCTTTCATTGTCTTCATCAATGATTGCTCAATCGTCATATCTGACCACGTACCACACCAAAATTTGTCGGAACGTCTAATTGTAAAGTATCCTTTACTCGTGAAATATTCGTATTCTTCAGCTGGCATACTTTCTTTCAAATCAAACATATCTTGCAAATATAAGTGACAACACTTTGCATATAAAAAGTGCCCACTGGCATGAAAGAAGGACAGCATTTTCTGGATAGTGTCAAGATGTAAGTTCCAATTGCCCATTCTTTCTGCTTCGATGAATTGTTTTACAAGCGTGACCATCCGTAAATACTGTGTCCATAATTTCGCTGTAGAACCACGCTGCTCAGATTTGATCAACTGGTCCTCAAATTTCTTGGCAAATCCTTTGTAGCAGGTGTTAATCGTGTGACAGAAATTGTTTGTTTCGACGTTTTGGATCTAATTTTCTATCCTGTATTTTATTGAAATATGGACCTCTATAGACTGTCAGTGCTTCTTTATACTAGTATTAACGTAATCTGTAGATATTTAGTTTCGATTTCGTGTCTCTAACCTAATTGTTTTGCAAAATCTTAGGCTTTAAATTGAAGTTGTTAGCCATATTTTGCAACTGTGGCAACGACACCATGGTGGAGAATTTTGGGAAAATGAAGTGTATTACAGACGCATACTTTTATGAAATGGGCACTTGCAGAATATAGAGAATGTAGTAGTTTTCAAGAGCCAAAAACTGTATTTCTGTCTTTTGGGGTGTCTTAATCAAGTCTAAATTATAAAATCTCCTTGCATTCCAATTTTACATCGACAAGTACTTGAAGCCTTCTAAATGTCTAATACAGTAGAGTAATAAGTATAAATTAGGACACTTGTAATACTTATTTACTACTACTCATTCATCGTGTAGGTTTAGCCTTGATTTTTAAATGTATGGCGTCATTACCCCAGAACCCAGGGTGTATACTTTCACAATATATTTTTAACAATAAAACTTAACAAAATACATGGCTGAATAAATTATAATGAAGTAGTATTAGCTGGTGTTGCTGTGGAATAATTCTGTACGAAATGACATACTTTTAATAAGGTAAAAAAAAACTGGTTTCTCTGAAGGTGGCGCCATTCCCCTGGTCTCCCCTGTATGTTATTTATCTGAAGGCTTTCGAGCCGGCCGCGGTGGCCGACGAGACTGAGGCGTTCCAGTCACGGTCTGCACGGCCACTACGGTCGGGGGTTCGAATCCCCCCTCGGGCATGGATATTTGTGCCGTCCTAGTTCTTAAGTAGTTCATAAGTAGTTTGTAAGTTTAGGGACTGATGACCCCGTAGTTAAGTCCCATAGACCATACAAACATTTGAACATTTATTCAAGGCTTTCGATTTGTTACGGTGACAAATAATAACTTGAGCGACATGTGGTAGTGCGGAAGGTGTTTCTAATTTACTAATCCCTATAGCGATTACTTTTGTTCTGAGAATAGTGCCTATTCTGTATGTTATGTTGAAATAATTAACGGTAATATAGTTGGTCAACGTCTTCGACAAGAGCCAGTATTTCGGGAGGTGGACGCCGTCAATTTCGAGGTACACCAGGAGAGAGTAGCCTGCTCTCCACGCCTACAGCCTTTTTCAACAACTCTTCGTCCTCGCCTCAGACTGGGCCCCTCCTCCTGTCCTCCTGGCCTGCTCGCCACAGCGGCAGCCGCCGCACCTCTGCACTGTGCAGCTGACCACTGCGGTCGCCTCTCCACACAATCCCACGCTAAATTCCTCGATACCCCAGTGCATGTTCCACTAATGGATTCCTTTTATTCGTCGAGACATGCAACAAATTTCTTTTTTGCCGCGCGGTCTGAGGCGCCACGTCGCGCACGGATTGCGCGGGCACTGCCGCTGGAGGTTCGAGTCCTCGCCCTACCGTGGATTTGTGATTCGTCCTTGCCGTACCTTACTTTAACTACAGTAAAACTTCCGTTAACGGAAACTTTCCAATAGCGGACTCCTCTCAATAGCGGAAGTTTTAAAATTCCCCTGCAAAACAACACTAGCCCTTATGCTAAAATTATTCCGAATAGCGGACATTCTCAATAACGGACACGGACACCGTAATATGTTCCCCAACAACAATCAAAACTTCCAAATAACGGACAGCGCGAAAGAATCAGTGCACTCTTGCGTGTCAAAAGTCTGAGTGTCGTCAATTCTAACGTGTGTTGATTGAAGATTTAGTGTGTTTCTTGTTCGTATTGCGCGGTTTCATGGCACTGCCATCTATTGGAACTTCTTGGAAATACACCGAGCGAGGTGGCGCAGTGGTAACGCACTGGACTCGCATTCGGGAGGATGGTGGTTCAAATCCACCTCCGGCCATCCAGATTTAGGTTTTCCGTGATTTCCCTAAATCACTCCAGGCATATGCCGAGATGGTTCCTTTCAAAGGGCACGGCCGATTTCCTTCCTCATCCTAACCAAAAACTCCGAGCGTTAGCTCCGTCTCTAATGGCCAAGCTGTCGACGGGACGTTAAACCCTAAGCATCCATCCATCTTGGAAATACAGTACGAACAGTATAGGTTCATGCCGCGCAGAAACGGACAATGCGAGTGCGGCGCCAAACACTTCCCGCCTGTTGTCGGTACATCAGACGAAGCCCAGCGTTCAATAGTTAATGCGCTGTTGTGTTGCAGCGTGGACTCGGGTACGACAGGGGAGAGGCGATAGGTGTATCCAATGTTTTCATTCTATGGCTGCCACAGCCTGGTTTAAAAAGCCAAAAGCTTTGTCTACGGCGTCGAGCTTTTTCATGCCGTTCGTCTGTGTGTTTTCTATTTGAAGTTTTGCGCTCGCGCCACATGCTTTAAAATGCTGCAGACAAAAGTGGCCAAAAAAAAAAAAAAAAAAAAAAAAATTACATCCGAATGTCAGTAAAAAAAAGAAAAAGAAACACTGACTATGGGCGCGAAACGAAAAAAAGAGTGATCTCGTTGTAACAAAAGCTTCGCACTTTGCAGAAAATTGATGCTGGTGAGCCAATCGCGACAGTTTATGCGGATTTGAGCGTCGGTATGAGTGCGATTACCGATTGAAAAACAAATTGATCAGAAATCTAAACATTTTTGTTCCATTCAAGCGTCAAGCAGCGCAATGAAATCTCGAAAAAAGAATGATAAAAGGTTCACATCCTCAGTTAGAAGAGGTTTTATTTTTGTGGCATAAACAAATATGAGCCAAAGGCGTGCTAGTTAAGGTCCTCTGCTTCGTCAAAAAGCGGTTACTTTTTATGGGCTCATTAAAGGAAAGAATTCCTCGGAAATTATGGCTGCTGGATCGGTTCAAGAAGCGGCGTGGAATTAGCACGTTTTACGATCATACTTCGCGGTATTGACGCAATGCGTTGTGTTTCACGCGTGGAAACAGGAGACTATGGTTTTATCAGAGATTTTCGTTATCCGAACCGGCCGCCATACCGTTCATTTCGGATAAATGGTAGTTCACTATTTTGTATTTTATCCTTTTCCTAACAGCGAACACTTCTTTAAAAGCGGACACCTTTATTTTCCCCATTGGTGTCCGTTATTCAGAAGTTTTACTGTAGTTTGTATGTCTGGGGTCACCGGTCGCGGCGGTTTGGTCGCTTAGCTTTACAATGGTTCGACTTTTCAAATTTGTGTCTCGTCTGTTTCCACTTGCGACGATTGGTCGGCACGCGGTAATGTAGAGACAGACACGTTGGCGGTACCCCAGAGCCACTGCACTCGGTACGTCAGCCAGACACTAGCCGGCTAGCACACGACGGTGCTTCTCCCCCGCGACTGACAGGGAGGGCAAAGTGTCTGTCACAGAATAGGGAGCATACAGAAGGGAAAGCTGGGGGCGGCGCCTTTCATCTGTATGTTACCAAGCGTTGCGCTCGACGACATATTGAAAAGCAGTAAACTATAGACACTTAGTACTTTGGCTGGAAATGGACTTTTTACGAGGTGCAGCTAATCTCACCGACTTTTACGAAAGGAAACGGCTTTTCATTGTGCTCTCATCTCTTTTGTGCCCTCTTCTTGCACCTAATTGTACTCTAACGAAAAAAAAAAAAAAATAGGCCTACATTTTAATATTACTACTACGAAAATGTACGGTGGAATCGATGATCGTTTTATTTGGTGCCTATATCTAGAAAAATCCCAAATAACGCAGAGTTATGTTTTGGAAATTAGTTATAAACAAGAAAGTGACTTTACAGCTGCCAGGTCTTATTTGACACGAATAAATTCGCACAAAATATTGAGTCAGACGTAGCAGTACAACATGATTACACAGAACTAATGACGTCTGGGCATATATAAAAGTTGTATTTGCTTTAGGAGCATCATTAATTTACTGATTGGAGAAGGGCATATAGAGGAATCTGACAACCACAGAGCAGGAACAGCATAAGATAATTATTCCCCTTAATCTATTTGTTTGAGTATCAGAAGAGCATTCGTTGCCAACATTAGCACACGACGCCTTCAAAGTCGTAAGTAAAATTTTACCTGCCTACTTACGCACTATTCTTTGTCATTCATTTTATATTATTCCCTGCAACGTTAAACTTATAAAATATAATTCTACTTCAACATTTCGATGCTGTTGAACTGCTGCAGCAATAGCAACAGCGAGAGTTATCGTCAAGAAGCAAGGCTACTTTTAATAATTATCCACACATGGCTCTCATTCGAAACTGATAACATTTAACTATCACTGCATATATAGCGACGTTCACTTACTGCTCAGCATGTTTCGGGAAGGTGAAGAAACATATATCCTTATTTGTATTCGAATTATTGCGGCAATTAGGTGCTGAACACCATCGGCTGCCTTTTCTTCTATTGAAGCTTATAATAAAAACGGAACAGCTCCAACTACTCACACACAGTACTTTTTTTTCACTGCATTGCACTGTGCCAAATACTTGTTTACTTTTATGCGATTCAGGCTGTTAAAATACACAATTAACAAACAAAGACGGCGCATTACTACGCCACAGAGTAGGGACTGATCACACGTTTACTGCTTTTCAAGATGGCCGATTCCGCGCATGCGCGTTAAGTTTTGGACGACAGACTGCAGCGGGAGTTTCCTTTCTGTATACTCCTTATTCTGTGGCCTCGCCTTTGAGTCGCCGTCACAGCAGCGAAAACGAGGCTGGTCCGCAAAGTTAAGTCCCATTTCTATTTCTGTCCGCGGCAGCTCTACGATCGCAGTTCCGAGCGTGCGCGCAAGTTAATGTGACTCGAGGAGAAGACACGTCCGCCATTTTCAGAACACCGCTGCCGACGTGTGCTTTGCAGTGCATCTTTACAGTGTCAGCCGTATATGCCATATATTGGACAGCCGATGCGTACCGTCGAGGATCGATGCGTTGAACACCAGAGGCACACACGATTGATGTATCCGAGCAAGTCGGCGGTCGCTGAACATTGTTTGTCGGAGAATCACGCCATGGAGTATGAACGCACTAGGATTCTGATACAGACGTCGAGATACTGGGACTGCGTCGTTAGAGAGACCATTGAAATTCGCTCAAATGACGACCTCATAAATCGTGACTGTGGCTATAATCTTAGCAAAGCTTGGGAACCAGCGATTGCGTTAATTAAGAGTAAATCTAGCAAACGTAACGAAGTGACGACCAAGGCGGACAGAGCCCTCACACCGACGTCATCTCAGACGCCGGCGCAATCGGTTCCACTGCGCGGCCGCGGCGCGGGGCGCGGACCGCGGAGGGGTCGCTCCGCGGGCCGAGGGTATTTACGAGGCGAGTTCTGAAAGTAAGTTCCGTTTGGTAATAAAATGAAATTGCACACAGATACAGAAGAAATTGTTTTGCACAAAATTCTACAACTCTTAAACTACTTTTCCACATAACTGCCGAAATTTTGCAGGCCTTTGTCATAGCGTGGCACCAGGTTTTGTATACCTTCTTCATAGAAATCTGCCGCCTGTGTATTCAACCAGTTGGAAGTCCATAGCGAGAGCACTAATTGTAAACCTTCGGTTTTCCTGGCTCTTGTCATCAATCGCGTGAACCAGTTCTTCTGTAACCAAAGGTAGACGCCCACTTCGTTCTCCATCGTCCACATCACTACGCCCGCCATTGAACTGTCGGACCCATCTTCTCACCATCGAATCACTCATCGCATTTGGTCCGTAAACATCACAAGTTTGCCGATAAATTTCACTTTGTTTCACTTTCCTGGCATTAAGAAACCGAATCACCGACCTGATTTCACAGGCGGCGGGATTTTCAATCAACGCCGACATTTCAAACAAGCACAACAAAGCCTATGTAACTGACAGCGATCTCCAAATGGCGCACGTTCTTCTCCTTGATACACATCGTCTACAGCGCATGTGCGAAAATGAAATCGCAGCGCTGCAGCGGAGATAAATTGAAACGGACTTACTTTCTGGACGCGCCTCGTAAATCGCCCGCTACCGGGCTAGAACCCAGTTCCCTTCGAGCCGCCGTAGCGTGCGGATCTCCGTGCCGGCGCGTTTCCAGGAGCCCAGTCCGTCAGTTCACCTGATGATGGCGACATGTATGATCGCCGAAATATTGTGCCCGTTGGACACTATAGACCGGCAGTACACCCGTGGATATTTTGATTATCAAATACGCCAGGAGAAACTCAGGAATCACGCCTCTATATATTCTTTCCACCTTTTCAGCATTCCATTCTTTGCTAACAATCTGTTTTCCATCTCATTTCTTGATATTCATATAGGTGCTACTCTTTTATTTTCCTGTAGGCGGTATTTACTTTTTCCCTAGTTATACAGTCTTCGCCAGACTTGTATTTGCCTTATTGCCACGCCTGGTTAGCCATATTGCACTTCCTGTCAATCTCATTTCTTAGTCGTCTGTACTCTATTTTGCCTGCTTCATTTGCTGCATTTTTATACCTTGTTCTTTCTTCAATTAAATTTAGTACTTCCTGTGATATCCAAGAATTGTTTGCAGGTCTTGTATTTCTATTTGGTCCTCTGCTGCCTTTACAATTTCTCTTAAAAATACCTATTCCTCATCTACTGTTTTATTTCCCCCGTTTCTGTCAATTTGTTGCCTATAGCTCCGTCTGAAATTCTGAAGAACGTCAGGTTTCACCAATTTATCCAGGTCCCATCTCCTTATATTGCTATCTTTCTGCGGATGGTTTAGTTTGAGCCCACAATTCATGACCAATAAGTTACGGTCAGAGTCTATATGTGCCCCTGGGTATGTCGTACAGTTTAAAACCTGGTTGTTACCATTATAAAATCTGTCTGGTACGTTCCAATTTCTCGACGTACCTGCCACGAATACAACCGTCTTTCATGATTGTTAAACCGAATGTTTGTTATGATGAAATTATGTTCGGTGCAAAATTTTACCAGGCGGGTTCCTCCTCATTCCTTTTTTCCAGGTCATATTTACTTACTATTTTTCCTTCTTTTCGCTCCAATCGAATTCCAGTCCCCTATCACAATTAAGCTTTCATCTCCCGTAAATGTCTGAATAATTTCCTTTACCTTCTCATACATTTTCTTGACATCGGCAATGTGTGCGGTTCACGGAAAGAAGTTTGAAGTGCTTTGTTCACAAAGAAACATCGTTTGTTATATAACTGCGGAACAGCAGGAGAAATTATAGTAGCAGTACAAAACCCGGAATGAGTTACTTCCATAAAAGCCGGCCGCGGTGGCCGAGGAGACTAAGGCGCTCCAGTCACGGTCTGCATGGCCACTACGGTCGGGGGTTCGAATCCCCCCTCGGGCATGGATATTTGTGCCGTCTTAGTTCGTAAGTAGTTCATAAGTAGTTTGTAAGTTTAGGGACTGATGACCCCGTAGTTAAGTCCCATAGACTTTACAAACATTTGAACATTTGAACTTCCATAAAATGTCTGGGAGTAGACATAAGGAGCGATTTGAAATGGATCGATCATGCAGAATCAGATTCACTGGAAGAATCTGAGGACGTGTAGACCGTTTATGAAGGCAGTAGGTTACCAAACCGTTGTTCGCCAAGCCCGAGCATCGCCCATAAGTGTAGAGTCCGCGACAGGCACGGTTAACGGAAGATGTATACCCGGTAGAGTTGTGGCGATTCGTTAATGAGTCGTTCATTTGAACGAATACAAATAAAGAATCGTAAGATTCGAATCGTGATCCGGACGAATCGTCGTTCAAAAGAATCGTCTGTCTCGTGACGATTCTTAAGTTTCAACGATTCACGATTCGAAGGCGACTGCCGAATCTTGCCGAATCGTGGCGAATGCTGGAGAGAAGAGGGGGACGAATCGTCGTTCAAAAGAATCGCCTGTCTCGTGACGATTCCAAGATCCAACGATTCATGATTCGAAAGCAAGTGGCGAATCGTGCCGAATAATTACGAAAGCTAGAAAGCGTGTGAACAAAGGAAGCACAGAACGAAGATCGTGAGCTGTTAATTACTAGCATATTCACGAATTACAGATGACAGAAACAACACGCAGCGAAATACACAGCTGCCAATACATACGAATATACGTCTTTTATACAGTTTACATATTATGTATTTAAACATGCAATCCTTACACATTTACATTTCGCGTATCCCGGAAATGACTGTAGCGATTTGGATTATATTTTGTGTTTAGACAGGTTTAAGCTTTTAGAGTTCATCCACGTAGTTTTAGTTTTTGTAAATACTCAATTTTAGAAAAATATTCTTTTTATATAAAAACGCGATTTAAATTTTTTTAAAGCCATCTCAAAAATCTTTTTTTACTATTTTGGTTTTAACGTTATCAGCTTTCCTGAAAGAAACCGATTTTACAAAAAAGAAACATTTTAATAAACGTGAATTTCATGCATCTCATGCATCTGTTAATTACCATAGATGTAATTAAATTTACATATAAATGGCCGAAATATTCTAGCAGAACGAAAAAAAATTATAAGATTACAGCAGGATTCGAAATAAGTGACCTACCTTCAGTAAACCTACAGCGCTACTAAATGAGCTATGATGACAGCAGAAATAGTTGGTAGTGTAATATGTATTTATAACCGCCCGCAAAACTTCTCGCAAGTCTCCTGAATCCTTTCATATAATTATATTTGCCGTACAATCATTTCCTTATTTTATACGGATTTTTAGAATAATGTGTGTGGCTCTATTGTATTTCAGATTCAATCTGGAACAGACGCCCACGCTCAGCCAAGAACGCTTCCGGTTTCCGAGCACATTAGGAAAACCCTGACTACCTGCTGTATCCCAAACTGTGAGCCGGCCAGCTGGGGAACCCGACAGCCTGGCAAATCCCGCCTTTCACATGGAAACCATCAGCTTCCCCCTGTACCTGTAATGTCTCAGTATGGGAAAGAGAAATGAGGATTTCTAAGTTAATTTTCATGAATTCCGGCCGAGGGGACTGAGGCGCTCCAGTCACGGTCTGCACGGCCACTACGGTCGGGGATTCGAATCCCCCCTCGGGCATAGATATTTGTGCCGCCCGTAGTCTTAACTAGTTCATAAGTAGTTTGTAAGCTTAGGGACTGATGACCTCGTAGTTAAGTCCCATAAGTTCTACAAACATTCATGAATTCCACCAGCAACTTGATGCACCCTTGATAACACCAAGTGTAGCTCATTTCAGTTCGCCTTTGCCTTCTTTCGTGAAGTGAGCACAATTCATAATCCGAACTATCAAAACGGCTCTTGTTTTTACATTTTCCTTGGCCTTTCGACTGTCCCTACAGGTAGATATGCAAAGCAGGGAGGTCCGCGGACTTCGGTGGCCCGAGTGTTCCGCGGAATGTCGGCTTCAGACGGCGACTGCAGAAGCTTCCAGTGGCGCTGGAGACTCCTCCAGCAGGTGGCCCTGGAAGGCGGTGGGCGCGTCCACGGGTAAGCGGCCTCGTAACCGCGTCTGCACAGTGGCACCGCGGTTTTCTCCGGACCGCTGATGTGAAACACGATTCCGTCATCGGATTATTCGATTATTCGCGGATTTCCAAGTATTCGACGAAACGATTCCAATCGTCTATCATCATCTCCTGCTCGAAGGTGTTCGATGAGCTGTGGAACCCGAGCCTTCGTAGCGTGCGCCATAGAGTCGTGTGTGGAACACCGTGGCGTCCAGGAGTTGCACGTGTGCTCGTACGAGGAATCCGCCCCACCCTTCGACTTCTTCGACAGTCTGTTCGTGCAGTACGGCTGTTCGTCACTGCCCCAGCGACACGTAGTCCACTGAACACTCCAGAATCGGTGTCATATATTGATTTTACTGTTGGAAATGTTGAGAAGCTGTGTGAGCCACAGAGACGCACTCCAGGCTGAGAAATAGAGACCATTGCAGATAACAGGCTAAAACAGACACGTATATCTTACGGGATGTAGGCACTAAAGAAATCTCCTAGCGAACTGCTGATGCCCTCGGCCACCGTCCCAGGGTGGAGGTTACCTTTCGGAGAAGATGGGCGTAACTTCATATAGCGTCTAGACGCTGTTGTAAGACAGGCACGTTTTAATGTACGTAGCAAAGTTGATACCAGTCACTTGGGAACAGCAACGTCAGTGGTTTCACGAGGCTAGAGTGAGAGGGTAAAGAAGAAAAACTGCAAGTTAGCAGCTCCCCTGAGGCTTGGCCTAAGGCGGAGCCTAAGGTGTGGCCAACTGACGTAAAACATTGTTGTTGTTGCCCATACTGAGTAGCGTCGTGACGTTTTGCTTTCAGCTGAACAATGTTGCTACCAAGTATGGATTTTGTTAGTGCACAAACAATCCACCTCCCCACCCGGGGAATGGCAGAAGGGACAGGGCTGAAACGTGGTTCGCTAGAGGGCTCAGAGAGAGGGCAAGCCACAATTTAGATTGGTTGAACCAAGCAGCGGCCAATAGGAAATTGTTAACTCTCGGAAAGTGGGGAAAAGAGGTGCGCCCACACCGGCCGTTAAAACCCCCGGTTTTTGGATCAAGAGGGGAGTTCTCTGTCAGACGAGTCGGGCGCCAGCCCTTGACTATCGCCGTCGGCCTCGGGGTACTCCATGACAGTCTGTTTCTCGCGGGGAGTGCGTCTGTCTAGGGGATGCTGCTAGGGAACGTGATTACTGGCTTTTGTTGTGGCAACTGATTTATACTTCTTGTTTTTTAAATAACTAACCCCAGTGTAGTACACTTAGTATGGGATGCAATAAATTCAATGCAAGGTACCTAGGAGTTCCATAAAGTTTCCTAAACAAGTATCCTCTCGAGTCCCGAAATCCGCATCTCTGGTAGAAGCCTGTACTGTGTCTCTGCAGTCACTCCTTTCCGCTCGGGATATGCAGACTGACCTTGCTACCTCTTCCCTCTTTCCTATGTAGAACACGACATCGGTAGTCTACAATTAGTAAATAGCGTGACGTACTCTCCACAAGCAGCAGCAGGGCTTCCGTTGCTAAACTCACACACACGTGCAATACTCAGCGTGTGTAAACACGTGCGGCATGTTTATATCGCTGCGATACGCTAGACTTCGCCAGGAAATCACAGTGTAAACGGAAGCACGACGTCACTACTTGAATATCGACACTCTACCGCTGACATTCCATAAACACGCCCACAGGATCCGATGTACCGAAGCACAAAACTAACGCTTATTGCACTCAGCTATATTTGTATACTCAATAAAAAAGAAAAATGTAACGGACTTAAATTCTGGGGTTATCAGTCCCTACGCTTACAAACTATTTAAACTAACTTAACTTAGACTAAGGACCACCCCCCCCCCCCCAAAAAAAAAACTCCGACCAACCACCCCGCCCCAACACCCGAGATATTTGGATTCCTAGTTTATTACATAATAAATATGGTTTTGCCATTTGCCATATTGAAATTAAAAATCTTTTATTTCACGTCTTGTAAATTATTTTATAAAGCATCCCGCCAGGCTGGCGAACAGTACTAATTTTTCATCCCCCCCCCCAACAAAAAGAAACAAAAACATTTCAATGACGCAGTTTACGTCATGATCTCTTCCTCCCCCCCCCCCCTCTGTAGGCACCTCTGCACCCGATCATGCCCGACGGAGGACTCGAACCTCCCACGGCGAGCAACCGCGCGTTCCGCAGCAAGGCGCCTTAGAACGCTCGACTATTGCGCCGCGTAATACTCACTAAAAATCGAACACGTGTCGTACGGCATTTTTAGCTGTAATTCTTCTATAGTACCACCTCCTAGAACACTTAATGCTTCCTCTGAAATACGCTGTGTTGGATTAGGTTAGGTTAGAATCTATGCTGTGCGTGAGGCACAAGTGGTAGCAAGATTTCGTGCGCTTGTAGCTGAGTGCTTCATCACGGTTCTGCTATAATTAACGAGGATGTGGAACGAGCCACGCGGTCAGCTCTTGCAGTTACCAGACAGTTCCAGCGTGTGTGTGAGATATCGGTACACGTTCTATTGCGAGCTCGGCATTTTTCGTGCTCATATTGCAAGGCAAGATTACAAACAATATTGATAAATTTCTTTCATTTCTAGAATACGATGTCTTGACACAATTTCCAATTGAAGCTAATAATTTTCGTTCTTTGGGGCCCGCAGTGTAAAATATATCTTGTAATGACGTAAAGCAACACTGCTTTATACTTGCTGTTATTATTTATAAATCACAATGAGCTCATTTCGGCCTTTAGCCATCATCGGGTGCTCTTACATGGAATATCGTATGTGTCATTGATGTCTTTATTTTTCACCTAGATGTCGATTGGTGCCCCGTTTGTGTCTATGCTGTCTGAATTGACATCCAGGTGTAAAAAATAGATGCAAACAAGGCACCAATCGACATCTAGGTGAAAAATAAAGACAGCAGTGATACATATGATATTCCATGTAAGAGCACCTGATGATGGCTAAAGGCCGAAATGAGCTCATTGTGATTTAAAAATAATAACAGCAAATATAAAGGAGTGTTGCTGGTGTATCATTATAATAATTACGTCATGATATGATATTCCATGTAAGAGCACCTGATGATGGCTAAAGGCCGAAATGAGCTCATTGTCATTTATAAATAACAGCAAGTATAAAGCAGTGTTGTTGGTGTATCATTATAATAATCATGAAGGTAATAAAATCATTATTTGCTTCAGATACGTTGATGTCATTTCGCAGTTGAACAAGGCACTAGAGTATAATTATTAACTTTGTAGACAAACAGTTGCCATAACATCCAGCAAATAAATGTAGATGGTACTTTACGCGTCCGTGATCTCATGATTACTCTAGTAGGTTCCACCACTCGATATGACATTTTTACGAAACCGACGGCCAGAGATTTGGTAATCCACAGTTCGCCCAACCCCTTTGCCACGAAATGCAATGGAGGGTATTACTGCACAGAATTTACGGTGCCTCTCTTTCTAATGAAACAAGAGTACATTGCTTTATCTAATGGATATGACGCTAGATTAGTCATAGCCATTTCTGAGCTTTAGCGAGACTAACGCACAACATTTCATATTCATATCTAGAGACTACTATTCCCGCTACTATTACGGTCGCCCACCTCGTTTCAGGACACTGCTACTGCAGACAGTGGTCTCCCTCCTACTGCTAATACGCTCCTGTAAATGAGAGCCGCGGCGGAGCGGCCGAGCGCATTGAGGCGCTATGATCCGATGCGCGAGGCCATTCCCCGTCGGGGGCTCGAATCCCCCCTCGGGCATGGATGTTTGTGCCGTCTTCAGTATAAGTTAGTTTATAAGTAGTTCATAAGTTTAGGGACTGATGACCCTGTAGTTAAGTCCTTTATTATTATTATAATTATTATAAGATATTCCGCCTAGTGGCAGGTCCATGTCTTCGCACGGAGTATTTCTGATTCCATTGTTCCCTGTCTTCAGCTTCTTCCTTCAGCCTGTTGTATCTCCTTCCATCTTTCATGTCGTCCAGATGTTGAATCCTCCTCCTTCCTCGTCCTGTGTTTCCTCTTATTTTTTTCTTCGATGACATCACGTAAGAGTCCCTCGTGTCTAAGTATGTGTCCAATCCAGTTGGCCTTTCTCTGTAGAATTGTATGCAGAATACTTCTCTTCTCTCCTACTCATCATTTTTCATGCGATCTGTCCATTTGATCTTTTCCATTCTCCTCCAGCACCACATTTCGAAGCTCTCTAAGTAGTTTTTTCTCCTTCTTTCTCATGGTCCACGTCTCTGCTCCATACAGTGCAATGCTCCAAATGTAGCGCTTTACCAGTTTCTTCCTCAATGCCAAACTCAACTTGCTGGTCAGCAGAGTCCTCTTCTTGTTGAAAGCAGCTTTGGCCATGGCGATTCTTGCTCGGATTTCTTTGGTGCAGTGGGCATCCTTTGTGATAAAACATGCTAGGTACTTGAACTGATTCACATTTTCCAGTTCCCGATTGTCAACAATTATCTTCAAGGGTTTCTCACGTTTTGATATTCGCATCACTTTTGATTCTTCGATATCGATTTCCATGCCGTATTTTCTTCCCATTTCCACCAAACGGTTCATCATGTATTGCAGCTGTCTCTGGTTTTCGGCGAGCACTACCAGGTCGTTTGCATACTTGATGGTGTTGAGGAGACGTCCACCTACTTTGAAGTTTCCGCATCTTTTCAGCGCTTCTCTCGCCAGCATTTCTCCGTACAGGTTGAAGAGACTTGGCGACAGACAACATCCTTGTCTCACTTCCCTTCCTATTTCCACGCTGTTCGTTTCTCCACATTTCAGTCGTACTTTTACCCTTTGTCCCAGGTACAAATGCCTAATTAGTCTCCGATCTCCAATTGACTCTGTCAAAGGCTTTCTGCCAGTCTATAAAACACACGCAGATTTCTTCGTTGACAGCCAAAACTCTCTCCGACAATATCCTCATCATGCCAATGGCGTCTCTGGTCCCTTTTCCTTTCCTAATGCCAAAATGGTCTTCTCCCATCATCTTCAATTTTGTGTTCTAACCGTCTATTTGGCACCCTTGCTATGATCTTTGCCACATGTGAGATCAGACTAATTGTTCTATAATCACTACACTTCTTGGCTTGGTTTTTCTTCTCAATAGTAACCATTGTTACGCGCAAAAAGTCTGTAGGCCATTCTCCAGTTTCGTAGATTTTGTTAATGACTTGTGTCAGAGCTTTCAAACTGTCATTTCCGATATCTTTAAGCAAATCCACCGGTATGTCGTCATCTCCTGTAGTTTTCCTTCTCTTCATGTCTTTTATCGCCTTCTCTACTTCGCTAGTTAATATATTGGACCCTTTTTCGTCTTCATCAATAGCTTCCTCTGGTTCTCTGTCGATGTCATGTGGGCGATGTTCTGTATTATATAGTTCCCTTATATATTATTCCCATGTTTTCAGCATTTCCACTTGTTCAGTAACGACTTGTCCTCTAGAAGCTTCTATTCCGAAAGTCCTTACCCTTTTGTTCTCGCCTTCTCCCAGTTCCTTCGTTTTCTGGTACATGAGGTCGTACCTTCCTCTTCTTTGCAGCTCCTCTATTTCTTCACACATTTCTGCTAAGTACTTTTCCTTCGTTTTGTCTGTTTCCCTTCTGAGGGCATTGTTTAGTCTTCTGTATTCCTCTTCATTAACATTCTTACACTCCTCGATTCCTCCATCTTCTCTAGCATCTCACTGGTGATCCAGGGTTTTCTCGCTCTTTTTGTTTCCCTCCCTACTTCACTCTTCAGAGTATTTAACAAAATCGTTTTAACATTTTGCCACTGCTCTTCCGCACTTGCACTTGTATTTTCGTGTCTCACTTCATTAAACTTTTTCTCTAACGATTCTCTTACTGCCACATTATTCTCTCTTAGTTTTTCCAAATCCCATCTCTGTTTTTTCCTCCCATGCTGTTGGATCTTCTTCATTTTTCTGCAACCAAAAGGTTGTGATCCGAGTCGATATCGGCTGCCGGCATGGTCTTGGCGTCTTTCACACTACCCCTAAACTTCTGTTTGACGAGTATGTAGTCTATCTGATATCTGTTCATATCTCCTGGGCTCTTCCATGTGTACAGTCTACTCTTCCTTTTCTTGAACCATGTATTCATCACCACCAAGTTATTTCGCTGACAGAATTCCGTCCTAAACCATATTGTCCAACTATATTTGCTTCATTGCCTTGCCCAACCACACTGTCCCAGTCACCCATGATTATGGTATTTACCTTTCGTGTTCCTTCAGACTGAATGATGTCTTCAATTTCATCATACATTTTCTCCACTTGTTCATCCTCATGATCTGATGTTGGCATATACACTTGCACTATTAGAATGTCCACTGGTTTTGCACTTATTTTCATAAACATTAAACGGTCACTATGTCACACAACTTTAGTCAAACTTTGCACTAATTCATTTCCCATCACTATTGCTACGCCACGTTCAAAACTTTTACCACCGGAATAAAACATTGTGTAATTACCTGATACTATTTCGCCACTATCTGAGCTCTACAAAATTTGAACATTTCGAATGTTACTGACACATCCAGCACGCGATGACGCAGTCAGTACAGTCACCAGCGCGCAATGCGGGCTGCAACTTTCTCATGAATGCAAGTGTAGAGGTGCCGAATGAAGGCGTACCGTATCGCCTGCCATGAATTTCCACCTGATACCTCAGTTGGACCAGATCTCGTGTCGGTCATTAAAAGACGGCCGTCTGCCGTATTACATAGGTTCTTTGAAATTTGTAATTTATTTAAAGTCGCTAGATGGACCTTTCATTGAACGAGAAACGCTCTCTTTTCGAGGCATGAGGAATAGCTTTCATTTCATTTTTTTAAATGTTATTTCCATTAATATTATGTTAGCGTTACTTCTCTTTTTATTATGTTTATGAATTGTTATTGTGTTTATGAACGTGGCAACGTGAACGCCTTGTCCACTACGCCACTGTCCTGTGAGTGTGTGGCAGTGCTTTATCCTGTATGTGCGACCATGACGGTCTTCTGGAGTGCCTGCGAGTGTGTGAGAAATTCCGTTGTCGGCTGCTTCCTGTATGTCTCGCATGCTTTCTGGCTTGGCGTCGATGGGTAATCGTTACCAACTTCTTTTTTTATTTTATTATTTTTTTACACCAGAGACGTTTCTATGGTTAGTGGGTATGCGTCGGTGTATAAACTCAGTGTAGATTCTTTCTATCTTTACAGGACGCTATTATTATATGGGGGCATGTTAAATTTGTGTAGTGCACGTGAAACACGTGGTGGGTTCGTAGAACAAAGTCTTCAGCTTGTCCCATGTCTGTTCCATGCCCTTCAGGCAAGTAATTATGCGTGTACTTTACTGATTTATTATCAATATATTAAAAAACACAATTTTGTGTGTGTTCTACAAGTTTATTTTTGCTTACTTAACCGGTTTTCGGCTTATTGGGCCATCTTCAGAGTATTTACTACAGTGTCAAAGAGGTTGCATTGTTTAGATACAGTATGGGAAGAGATGACAAATGACTACACTTAGATCGACATACATAGTATAACACTTCTTTGACATTGTGTTATTACAGTTATCAACTTAAAAACTAAACAGTAATACAAGAATATACAATGTGTGGAGGATAAAACAAGGAATAAATTTGAATATAACCTGGGAACTGAAACTACCTACTATTATAAACAAACTGATAATGCTGATAAGTAAATATATATAAGTGCCTTGTTAATAATTCTGCACTATAATTATAGATGGTGTTACATATGACAGTTGTAAGGCCAGGTCTGGAGTGGAATCAAGAACTTAAAATGAATAGTTACTGCATTAGACTAAACAAATCTGTCTAATGAAATTAATATTCTAAAAATTCAGGTAGATGAAAATGAATATTATGTTGTAAGCTACACGGGGACCAAATTTTTTTTCTACTAATTTCTATTAATATTTCGAAATTTTTTCTCTCCGTCTATATTAGTTTTGTTGATTCTTTTCCGAACTTGTAGCTCGCGCACAGTCTTTGTCTGTAATTGTCTCCTAGTCTTGTACAACCCCCTTTATTAGCTTCCTTATGAAATTCTGCGTATTTCTAACGGTTACATGTCTTAGTTCTTGTTTTATCTACTCCAGTTACGTAATTTTTTCGCTTTTCTGGTTTTTGGAGACTGTACTTCATCCGTCTGTGTAGACACTTCCAATCGCGAGTAGTTGCCTTTCATTAGCTTCTTTATTAAATTCTATGCATTTCTAAGGGTATAACTAATTTTCTTTATTTTTCGGGAGTTGAAATTTTTGTATTTTTACTGGTTTTTGGATCACGTGGCTCCGGACTCCGACTTAATAGCTAGTCTCTTGAGTTCTCTTTCCTGCTAACAAACCAGTGCCAAAATTGTGTTTATTTCACGGTAGTTTCAAGTTTCCGTATTGATTCCGCTGGAGTGTATTCGATTTTCAGCCACTCCGCCTTCAGTGGAGTGCGCTCGTGCAAGGCGCCAGCCACGTGCCGCCTATCTCCGTCAGCTTGTTTGCTCATGGCCTAGTCTAGATGCAAACTAGTTTCACTGTTCTCTCGCGCCGTCTCAAAACGGAAAAGACAGACCAGAACCACCTGCGAAGTTTGTTTTACTATGTGTGTGGAGAATTCATTCCGGGCCGCTGAAACTGGTCCACGCTTTTGCTTCGCTTCAGCACGCGGATTTGGGGAGTGTCGCTATTGCATTGCGAGCGAAAGAGCGTGTGTTTGATGGTCGGAAATCTTCCCCCAATAGTGTTCAGATCAAAGTACTTTAAAGTAAAATTCAATGCTGGGCATCTTCTACGTAACGTAGGCGGATGTGTGTTAACTGTTTCAGTGCGATGCATTTTTCATTCTGTATTGAAATTGGTCCCCCCCCCCCCCCCGCCATTTACTTGTTTTGTGCGGAATAAATAATTTAAATTCAGTGGAATTTTGCCTTCCCCTTATATAGTAGTTAATGAATACCTTCCCCTTTTTATTTAATATTGTTTTTCACTAGTGCTGATAATATTTCTCAGATGCATTTATTAAGTCATATCCGTTGCGACATAAATGTTCTTTCAGCCACCCCTATGGAATGATTTTGCTTATAGTGGCTTATTTATTTATAATTGTATTAATTTACTGTTATCTGCTGCGTGTGTTAGCCACTTTTCCTTAGTTTCCCACTGCTAAATTAATTTTACCTTAAATCAGTTCCCAGTTTGGGGCCTGGGAACAAGATTTCGTAGTAGGAAGTTCACAGTAGTTAACTTTTATCTGGCTTACCGCTGCCAGGATTCGCTTTTCTAGCGGATCGTCTGTTCATGAAATAGTGTTTCTCTTTCTTTTTTTTCTTTCTTTTTTTGGCTTAATTGCGTGCGTGAAATTATTAACCATTTTGTCCCAGTGTGTGAATGTGTGTTTCAGCAGCGCGCATTAATCTATTTCATTTATCCAGAATGAAATTTTCACTCTGCAGCGAAGTGTGCGCTGATATGAAACTTCCTGGCAGATTAAATTCCTGGCAGATTAAAATTGTGTGCCGGAATCTGCCAGGAAGTTTCATATCAGCGCACACTCCGCTGCAGAGTGAAAATTTCATTCTGGAAACATCCCTTAGGCTGTGGCTAAGCCATGTCTCCACCATATCCTTTCTTCCAGGAGTGCTAGTCTTGCAAGTTTTGCAGGAGAACTTCTGTGAAGTTTGGAAAGTAGGAGGGGAGGTACTGGCGGAAGTAAAGTTGTGAGGCGGCATCGTGAGTCGTGTCGGGATAGCACAGTCGGTAGTGCGCTTGTCCGCAAAGGTCCCAGGTTCGAGTTCCGGCTCTGGCACACAATTTTAATCTGCCAGGAAGTTTTATTTCATCTATGTTTTCAGCACTCGTGTCTTCATTTATGTTGTAATTGTGTAATTTTGGAGGGGCTATTTTATTTAATTGTTTTGTAAAAAGGACACAGCCCACAGTGCATTGCGCGTGACGATTTTATACGTGTTGTACTACGCGGTTATTGTTAAGTTGATTTTGTGTTTTCTGCACTTGCCGTTCTGACCGATTCGTGTGACGAGTTCTGCCTCGTCTGTTTCCACTCGTTCAAGACGTTTAAATAGGAATGAGGACCGTGAAAAGTCTGCTAGGTCGGATCTTTCTGCTGGAAGAGAAAACGTGGTGGTTACAGACGTCCAAGTAACCATTGAACACGCACCTAGTTCAAACACAGACGCTACCGGAAACCAGTGGCGTAACTAGGACTTGGCTTTGGGGGGGGGGGGGGGAGAGGGGGGGGGATAGATCTGCTTGACGAGCTAAATTTTAGTCAGTTTCCAGACAGAGTACCATCTGCCACCCCCGTTGAAGATTAATTCAATCCCATCCAATGAAAGATTATGGTAAAACACTTAGAGTTTCCAATCTTTACCTTTACCAAATTGCTGTTATACAATTTCTTTCTTTCTTTCTTCTTTATTTTGGGGGGGGGGGTAGGGCTCTGGAGGGGGAGGTTCTATCCCCCTCATCCCCCCCCCCCCGTAGTTACGCCACTGCCGGAAACGGTAGCAGAGACCAACAAATCGCGCCGTCCACCATCATGGCCGTTTCTGTTAGGTCACAAAATACTTCCAATTCTATTACTAGCCCCGTGTCCGGTTCTGACAATATTCTGAGCGACATTGTGGCTTTCATGCGGGAAATGAAAGTCGAGATGGCGGCTGAAAACAGTTCAGTTAGGGAAATGAGCAATAAACTAAAAGTGCAGAACAGCAACTGGATGCACCGAATAATTTAGTTAACAAATGAAAGCGGAAATAGCGGCAGAGAGTAGCAAACTAGATGAACAGAGTACGGTATTTCAAACATCTCTGGCTGAGTTACGTACCGACATTGTGCATCAAGTGCAGGAACGGCACGAGGTGGCGATGAATGCTATCTTCGAAACCTCGGCTAGAAATTCGGGGAACGTAGAAGCTATCACCGCTCTGCCCCACCGTGTAACTTAATACTAGTGTCTACTCTCTCGAGGAAAAACTTAGCGAGAGTCGACTTAGTTGACGGCAGGGGAAAGGTGCGTGCGGATGAATTAGGGGCGCCGGTAAACAACGTAGACACTCGGTGGCGCTGCTTCTGCAGTCCGAGGAAGGAGCACCAGGTAGGGCGGTGCCACAGACAAATGTATACAGACGGGAAACCTCCGTAAGGGCCCGGTCCTACGCTCCGGGGTGCGGGGAGGGAGGGTTTCCAGCAGTTCCGTAAGATGTCCCATGATGGCGCTGCGGTCAGAAGCAGCCCTTTAAACTGGCCAGAGCAGGCGGCAGGTAGCGGCTGCCCCCACCACCACCTCCCCTCAAACGCCAGCACGCCGGACACAGCCGTGGCCTCGTGGCAGGCGGCACGAGCTCTCCCCTCACCCTCCCCTCCACGCTACCCTCTGACGTGCGAGAGGCACCCTAAGCCAGCGATCCGCCTGACACCTGCTAGCATCTTACGGAACTGTGAGGGCAGCGTAGGACAGTGGTTTAGGGGGGGCTGCTCCTCTGTATATGTTACTCTGTGGCTGTGCCCGAGAGTGTAGGAAGTCCGCAACTCGCTCCGGTTTAAGGAACAGCAGTAGGAAATGAAGCGCAGGCAGAGCTACAGGACAGAGCAGAGCCACTGCTGAGCTGAGCGCCCCCAGTAGAAGACGGACAGCCCCACCTCTCGGACCGCGGAGACGACTCAGCACTTGAGGAGGAAGAAGCAGGACCACGTGCACTCATCCTTCCATTCGCAAACAACAGGTTCGAGTGCTGCTCCTGAGCCAGTGCAGGCATTTTCTCACGGTCAGGAAATATTGAGTGTTCTGAAATTCTGCCAACGGAATACATCCCATGCGTGGCTTGAACAGTTAGATTTTGCTCTGCCCCCGAACTGGCCAGAAGGGCATAAAATGGAATATCTTTGCGGCTATCTCGAGGGAGGGCCTGCCATGCAGATGCAGTGGCTCCTCGAGTGATGCCGACACCGTCGAGACTTTAGGGAGCTCTTCCTGTCCCCCTACTGGTCTGAAAGGCAGCAGGAAAGGGCTAAAAGCAGCGTCCTAATGATGCCGCAGTTTGCAAACGGCAACTGTAGGAGTCTCTGCGAGTTTTTTCTGGGGATGAAGCCATTTTGTCGATTACCCACACCCCCACGTGAATTAATTAGGATCTGCACATCGAAGCTCCTGCAGAGTGTCCGCAATGCAGTACTTGCGAGCAGCTGCGAGAAAGACGTTGAGTCCTTCCGGGCCTATCTGGAGGACTTGGAATTTGATGATGACTGCGGCTCTAGGAGGAACGGAAACGGCTCCTCTAGGAAAAGTAGTCAGGACAACGAGAGTTCTGGGACCAAAGTGCTAGTGGCGGACAATCCGGCTCTTCCAATGCTGTGAGTCAGCAGAAGAAAAACGATCGTGGTTCTCGGCGTGATCGGCAGTCTAACAGAAGAAGAAGGATTGCGAACATAAACAGGAACTACCGACCCGATCGAGGCCAGCAGAAGCACCTGGCCACGCCTCCAGATGAGGTGGAAATCAGATCCGCTGATCCGAGCCGCAACCGACCCCAAGATCCCTCCGCCTAGTACGAGTCAGTCTCCTGCAGTTCATCGTCACATGATCAACTCACTCAGAAAGGGGCCCGTCCGTTCTAAGTGTTAGCGGAACAGAATGGTATCAGAGACACTCTTCTCAAAGAAGAGCCTGCCGTGGTTGAGCCAGAAATTCAACCGCTTCTCAAGATAAACGTAAAGTACCTTCAACTGGGATGTGTACTTGATACCGGCAGCGTCCTTTCTGTTATGAGCGACTCCACTTTTGAATGTTGTCAGGCAGTAGGAAATGGCCTGTTCTACCTTTGCGAAGGCTGAAGGTAAAGGATGCGTTAGTCGGACGCGATGTTGGAGTCAGAAGGCAAGCAGAAGTTGAGTTTCAATGTCAGGGACACGAATTCCGTGTGAATTTTATTATCGTGCCCTCTTTAACGGTGGACGTCCTCCTAGGCGTAGAATTCCTCGTCGCACATAATGCCGTGTTAGATTTTGGTGAGGGGGCAGTGCAACTATGCAAGGGGAATGTCGTCATCGAGCTAAAATTTGATGAGTGTGCTGATAAGGTGGACTCTGCCGACCTCTGTTGCCAATTTCTGAGTGATTTCTGTCCGGCAATTGCCCCCTATTCCTTCAGCTCCTGTGGAGAGGAAACGGTATCGACGACGATGACCCAATTTCTAGCGATACCTCTAATAAGATCGAGTTCGTTCATGACGTTCCACGTTCTGCCACATCCGATCCGATGGTCGACTTTTAAGTGGAAAAGACAAAATGGAAAGAAACAAGTGTAAGACTCTCTCGTAAACTCCACAGTTCTATTTTCGTGTGTGTTGCACAAAATTATCAACTGTCGGAGAGACTTTCGAAGTCATAAATAATGTAACGGTGCGTAGAGAACAATCTTACGACAATTAAACTCGCCTTATGCTAAGAATTTGAGAGATACAATGTGATGAAATTCTCTTAATCATTACTGATTGTGTCTGGTGATAGAAACTGAGGTTACAGTTTGCATTGTTGGCTAGAGAGGTATAGGGTACGGTGTGAGCGATTCTACTGTACACACTAAAGTAATCTAAAAGTAAATATTAAAATGCCATACCGTAAATAAAAAAGGAAACGTGTTTACAAGCTGTTTCACTTACGTCGCCTGGCGAAAGACAGTTCCGCGCGATTCTCACGAGTAGAGAGTAAACAATGAATCGATTTGATTGCAGGTGCACACCGATAAAAGTTTCGCGTAAATGAAAGATGACATTCCACATAATGACGATGATGATGAAGTTGATATTGGTGATTGTGATGTCGTGTCTAGTAATAAGCTAGCTCTACAGATTTCGACAGTTTTGTACATTTTGATGCCAACCTCGCTGTGTGTGTACAAGATGAAGAGATTGTTGCTGTTGTTTGCCAACAAAGCAGTGATGATAAGGAATTTGAGAGTAATGGAGATGACGACATTAATCTTAAAACACCTGAACGAAGTGAAATGTTTAGTTCAATCTGTGGTGTCGCACAAGTACAAAGTGCGCGCCACCTACTTTCGCCGCGCGCCGCCATGCACGCACGGCGCGGCGATCTTACGACGACAGCCACGAGCGCCCTCTGCGACAACCCCGCTCGTGGCCACCACTGAAGGACTGGCCACTTCGGACTGAGATAGCAACGAGTTAGGACCTTCGTAATCCGATAGGCACGAGTGAAGACTTTGCTATTGTACAGGCACTAGGCAGGCCTCTAACAACTATGTATCACCATTCTGCAGTACTATGTAAAAGTTAAGTATTGTTACATTCTGTGCAATATATATCTCTTTCTAATTTACTCGAGTGTTTATAGTTTCTGGCTGCTCCCCTCTGTACCTGCACCAGCGTGTCGGTCTCATTCCACTCGGCCACCGACACCTACGACGAGGCTGGGACACAAAAGCGGCGACGAAGTTGAGACACAAAAGTGGCGACGAGGATGGGATCCAAAAGTGGCGACGAGGAGTGATAGAACCTTGGACCAGCCCGCTTGCAGCAGCCAGACAGCAGCAGTCGGAGCACGCAGAAATTGCTCCCGCCCACCCACCCTTAATATAAGAATTTTGGGGGGAAGATATTTTGTTACGTGTTTTGTGGACTTTTTTGTTGCAGAGCGTCCTCTTTTATATTGCATTTGTGTTTTGTTATAAGTTACTTGTATGCGCGGCGCCTAATCGGTCAGCATGGCCACTACCCCGAACCCAAACTTAATGGAAATTATTCAGTTACAGACGGCGCAAATAACGCAACTCCTACAGGCTGTGTCCCAGCTCACAGCGCAAGCAGCCAACCAACAACAACAACAGCCGCCGCTTCAGCAGCCCACACCTGCCGCCGTAACGCTTCCTACGTTCCGCCAGTACAACGAACGTGAGGAAGAATGGAGTGACTATTTCGCGCAGTTTCAAGAACTCGTCGCGGCTCATCAAATTACAGGTCAGACTGTTAAGCATCTTTTATTGTCCGTGGTGGGCCCCAAAACTTTTGTGTTACTGCAGAAACTGTTCCCGCAAGCATCTCCTCGTGATGTAGACTTTGAACAAATAGTAGAGGCACTAAATGCTCATTATGAGAGAAAAGTTCTTGTAGCCGCTGCACGATACCGATTTTTCAGACTTAAAAAATTACCGCAGCAGTCACACCAAGAGTGGATCACGGAATTGAAGGGCTTAACCCGCCAATGTAAATTTACTTGCTCTTGTGGACTTTCGTATAGTGACGTGATGTTGAGGGATGCGATTACGCAGAATATTCAGGACCCCAGAATTAGAGCAGCAATTCTGAAACAGTCTGACTCCTCCTTAGACAGTGTACTGCAGCTTATAGAAGCGCATGATACTTTCGACTTAGCTGATGTAGAAATGCAAAGCCATAGTGTAAATTCAGTGCGCCGCAACGGACGCTTTCCTAGCCGTAGTTCTCAGTGTAGCACTAGTGATTCTTACAATAGTACAGGCCGTGCTGAACAGACAGTGAACAGTAGCCAGTGTAAAAGTGCGACACAAAGGTCGCTCCGTCGTGTTAGAAACAGTGATTTGAATAACGGGCGCCAACGCTCATTTCAGAAAAATGTACGTAAATCTTGCCCCCAGTGTGTGTCTCGCCACAAGCGTGCTCATTGCCCTAGTCGCAACGCAACCTGTTATCAATGTGGCAAATTGGGACATGTGCAGTCTGTGTGTATGCAAATTAAAAACTCAAAGAACAGTAACGTTAGAAACAGTGCTTCGCAGAGTGCGAGAACAGTTCATTCTGTAAATGTTATACGGGCTGTGGAATTGAACACTGCTTTCCTTGGATCTCAATTGCATGAAAGTAGTTCTGCGCCTATGGCAAATCTATATAGTGCACCACGTAGCACGCGCCGACGAGCGCGTAAAACAGTGCAACGGAAAAGGGTTCGGGACAAGCAAAATGACTATGAACAGTGCATTCCTGTAGTGAAAATAGTGCCTTCTGCAACTGCTCCTTGTAATAGTGCCCAGTACTGTGTAGCTAGTGACAGTAGACATCAAGTAGCTACTCAAAAGTGTAGTGCAGTAGTTAATAAATCTGTAGTAGCCTCGCAATGCGCGGACGCCGATCCGGCGGTAGTGTCATCTAGTGACAGTGTTATTAATCCGCTGCGTGCCGAGTCTGCGCCGCTTCCTTCACTACGCGGCCCGCGCATACGCAGCAAACAAACCGTAGCAGACGTTGCCCACATTCGCGCACCTGTCGAGCGCCGCAAGCAAAAACTGTTTGTGACTCTCTTCATAGAAAATAAGACGGTGCAATTTCAGCTTGATACTGGTTCCGCTGTCACATTAATAAATAAAGATACTTATGAACTTCTGGGTTCGCCAAAATTGTCGCCGTCACAGCAAGTGTTAACAGCTTATACAGGTCAAAATATTCCCGTGTTAGGAACGTGTAGCCTGCCTGCCTCTTTTCAAGGTGTAACAAAAACAGTTGCTTTTGTAGTTCTTCAGGCCAAATCGACACAGAACATTTTTGGACTAGATGCTTTTGACTTGTTTGGTTTATCAATTCAAAGAGATGTGCTTCAAATTTCGTCAATAGTGCCTCAGGATAAAATCAATGCATTGTGTGACAAATATAGTGACCTGTTTTCGCCGGAACTAGGTTGTGCAAAAGACTTCGTGGCACATGTAACTTTAAAAGAATCTGCAGTTCCAAAATTTCGTAAAGCTAGACCAGTGCCTATCGCCTTGCGTGATACAGTTGCCGAAGAACTTAAACGTTGGCAAGATAGTGGGGTGATTTCTCCTGTTTCTGCGAGTCAGTGGGCCTCGCCTATAGTAATTATACCCAAGCCGTCAGGAAAACTTCGTCTCTGTGCGGACTTTAAATCAACAGTGAACAGTCAAACAATTGTCGACACTTATCCCCTGCCCAGACCTGAGGAACTGTTGGACAAATTAGGACAGTCTCGCTTCTTTTCTAAGATTGATTTAGCAGAGGCATACTTACAGATTCCACTTGATGAGTCAAAAAAGTTTTTCGTCATTAATACTCACATGGGCCTTTTTCAATTTCAACGCCTACCCTTTGGCAGTTCTTCCGCTCCCGCTATTTTTCAGCGTTTTTTGGAACAGCTGACAGTTTCTGTACCGTGTTGTTCGAACTATTTAGATGATATTGTGGTATCCGGACGTACAGTTGAAGAACATTTAGCAAACCTGGAGTGCCTTTTCAAAGTTTTGACTGCAGCAGGTCTACGTTGCAATAAAGCAAAGTGTTCGTTTTTTCAAACTGAAATAGAGTACCTAGGCCATGTGATTAATGCCCAAGGAATTCATCCCTTACAGTCACATCTTAGAGCAATCAAAGACTTGCCTCCTCCTAAGAATGTGCACGAATTGCAAGCAGTAATGGGGAAGCTGAACTATTATTTCAGATTTATTCCCAATGCCTCTCAGATTGCAGCTCCACTGCATCACTTACGTAGGAAGAATGTTCCTTTTGTATGGTCTAAAGATTGTCAGGTTGCCTTTGACAAACTAAAGTCTGCACTACTCAGTGATGCATGTTTGATTCCCTTTGACCCACAGAAGCCTGTAGTGTTAGCAGTTGACGCCTCGTCGTACGGTCTGGGTTGCGTTCTGTCGCATCGTATTGGATGTCACGATCGTCCTATTGCCTTTGCATCCAAGCTACTGACGCCGACGCAACAGAATTACAGTCAGATAGAAAAGGAGGCCTTAGCAATCATTTACGGCGTCACAAAGTTTCATCATTATCTCTATGGCAGAAAATTCTATTTGTTGACTGACCACAAGCCTCTCACGTCGTTGTTCTCACCCACAAAGCCGATTCCGCCATGTACGGCACAAATGCTTCAGAGATGGTCCTTGATATTGTCTAATTATCAGTATGAGATTTTGTACCGATCTACCACTAAACATGCTAACGCGGACACACTTTCCCGACTTCCGGTTGGTCAGGATGTGTCGTTTGATTCTTCAGAAATGGCATGTTGTCAGATAGACTCCAGAGATGCTTCCGCTGTCGCAGACTTTCCTTTGAACTCTCGTCGGGTTGCACAGGAAACAGCTGCGGATGCAGACCTAAGTGTGGTAGCACGTTTTGTTCGCTTTGGTTGGCCTGCCAGAGCCAAAGACATTGATCGGCCTCTGGTTCGACGTTATTTTGCACAACGTCATGCATTATCTTTAAGTCAGGGTGTACTGTTGTTGCATACCGACAACGACCAAGCAAGAGTGATTGTTCCTCGTTCCCTGCAACGAGAAGTGTTACGCCTCCTGCATCAAGGACATTGGGGTATTGTTAGGACATAGCAACTGGCCAGACGTCATTGTACCTGGGTTGGTATGGACGCTCAGATAGAGAGCATGACATCACAGTGTACAGTTTGTGCGGAGCATCAGGCGGCTCCTCCACAGCGTTTCTCAGACTGGCCACGCCCCAAGGGACCATGGCAACGTTTACATATTGACTTTGCCGGACCTTTCTGGAATACGCGCTGGTTAATTGTTGTAGACGCTTTCAGCAAGTTTCCTTTTGTGATTGCCATGAACTCAACGACAGCTTCCAGTACAATCAGTGCCTTAACATCAGTGTTTTGCATCGAAGGCTTGCCTGAAACTATCGTCAGTGACAATGGACCTCAGTTTGTTAGTGCGGGATTTCAACAGTTTTGTCGTGTGAATGGTATTCAGCATATCACTACCGCACCTTTTCACCCTCAGTCCAATGGTGAAGCAGAACGTTTCGTTCGAACATTGAAGTCTCACATGGAACAGATGCAAGGTCAGCACTCCAGGCAGCAAGCTCTTCAAATTTTCCTGCCTACGTATCGGTGCATGCCACGTGACGGCCCGTCTCCTGCCGAGCTGCTACTCGGCCGCCGTCACCGCACTCTCCTTCACCTGCTGCAGCCTCCCACGCACCGAGTCGGTTCGTATGGCGCTACGCGTTTTCAGGTTTCTACGCCGGTGCTGTACAGGGTGTTTGCTGGAAACAAGAAGACATGGTTGCCGGGCACCATTCAGCGCGTGCTCGGTAGCAATATGTATGTTGTACGTTCTTCCACAGGGTCGGAGCTGCGGCGCCACGCAAACCAATTACGCCTGCACAAGCCGCGCGATCCTGTCTCGGGTTTCTTGATTCCAGACCCAGTTCACCGCCAGGGAGCACAACCACATCGTTCGTCCCCGGACTACGAGATCGTCCCGATGGAGATCGACGCGACGCCGCCGCTGTCGCCGCCGCAGATGACAGCGTCACCGAGAGGGACTCCGGGACCGTGCGTGCCGCCCCAGCTTGGGCCACGCACCTCAGAAGAAGATGACCTGCTCCCTCTGGGCGGGGGCGGGCGCCCTTCCCCAGGTTTCGGCGGGTTCCCTGGAGGATCGCAAGGCGGATGCCGGGGCGCGGACGGCGTCTCGATCCCGGCCTCAGCTACGACGCCCGTCCCACCAGTAACGCCCCCGCCCAGGCCCTCCTCCCAGTGCCGTCGCCGTGGCCCTCAGCCCTACGCCACGACGGCGCGGCGGTTTGGGGGGGAGGGGTGTGGTGTCGCACAAGTCCAAAGTGCGCGCCACCTACTTTCGCCGCGCGCCGCCATGCACGCACGGCGCGGCGATCTTACGACGACAGCCACGAGCGCCCTCTGCGACAACCCCGCTCGTGGCCACCACTGAAGGACTGGCCACTTCGGACTGAGATAGCAACGAGTTAGGACCTTCGTAATCCGATAGGCACGAGTGAAGACTTTGCTATTGTACAGGCACTAGGCAGGCCTCTAACAACTATGTATCAACATTCTGCAGTACTATGTAAAAGTTAAGTATTGTTACATTCTGTGCAATATATATCTCTTTCTAATTTACTCGAGTGTTTATAGTTTCTGGCTGCTCCCCTCTGTACCTGCACCAGCGTGTCGGTCTCATTCCACTCGGCCACCGACACCTACGACGAGGCTGGGACACAAAAGCGGCGACGAAGTTGAGACACAAAAGTGGCGACGAGGATGGGATCCAAAACAATCGATCTGTGCAGGCGTTAAATTAGCGCAAAAATTAGTAGTGAAAAGTATCTAAAATAATCAATAAATTCGCAAAATGAGGAATATGCATTTAATGCATGGAAGGTGAAACAAGACAAATGTTTAATCCCTTTAGATTACATTATTGTATCTAATTTTGTTAAACAGGACAAAATGAAAAGATATATTTAAATACTTTTTCTATCTTTATCGTTTGTAAATTTTATAAATATAGCACCACTCTATCCTTTATTTTCACTAAAAAGTGAAAGAATAGTATGGCATTATTGGCTGGGAGGTCCTGTCTGGATTATTCGGCCGCCTAGTGGGAGTATTTTTACTTGACGCCACTTGGGTGACTTGTGTGTCGATGATGATGAAAATGATGACAAAGACAACACACAACAGCCAGCTCCCTGCTGGGAATCGAATCCGGGCCCCTGCGTGGTAGTCAGAGGTGCTGTCTGTATCTGACTTTTAAGTAATTCTGAGTTACAAGTAATTTTTCCCCTTGACATACATTTAAATTATGTTCTGCTGTATTTAAATTTATTCTCAATATCTCTGAGTATTTGCTTCAACCTATCTTATAAATCAATCAGAACATAGGTTAGGTGCAAATATTAGCCATATAACAAACTAATCATTTGTTAATATTTCTGTTTGCATGAAGTTCTTAGGAAGATCGGCAACGTACATAAAAAACTGCCCCTCCTGGATCTGCGCCTGAATATAGTGTTAATGTACGTTTTTCGAATTGGATTGTTAGTAATGGCTTCTTTTACCTTGCGTTGTTCAAGAATATTATCATAGTAGCATAACGAAGTACTTTCTGTAATGTATCTTTACATCAAAATGAATCAAATTACGTAATCACTTTGGTAGCAGGAGAGAAAACTGTGCCCGTCGCGGTAGCCGAGGGGACTGAGGCGCGCCAGTCACAGTCTGCACGGCCACTACGGTCGGGGGTTCGAATCCCCCCCTGGGGCATGGATATTTGTGCCGTCCTTAGTATCAGCTAGTTCATAAGTAGTTTGTAACTTTAGGGACTAATGACCCCGTAGCTAAGTCCCATAAGCTGTACAAACATTTGAGAGAAAACTGTCAAATTCGGCACACATGACAGGAAGCTGACAGGCGATCGCACGCGCCTGGTGGCCAGAGCCAGCGGCTGTGACGTCAGCACGTTTGCCGTGGCGCGGCTGGTCGGCGGTCGGGGGAGAACAGAACGCTGCAGTCCGAGGCAACTCCAGGCTGCCGTCAGCAGTGACAGTAACTGCTAGCATCAGTCTCTTAAAACTGTTACAATAAATGTCTGTTTTAAACATTTGCCTGTTAGTTAAACGATATTCTAACATTCAGTCGGATAACAATATTTTTCCAGTTTGAATTAACACGATTAAAAACTTACACTACATGTGAGCGTTCGCGAGCCCCCTCGAGGTCCGGGCCCTGGACCCAGGGTCCACCCAGCCGCACGCTTGTGGGGGCCATGCCGCTGCCACATTAGGCTGCTGGTGTGAGGCGGCAGCTGACACGGCCAGAGGCGGACTGTCGCTCGGCCTCCAGGGTCACCTCGTCTCAGTCCTCTGGACTTCTGTGTCTGCGGTCACCTCAGAAGCCAAGTGCGCTGCGCACCCGTTACCTGGAGCGGACAGCTGTACACGCTTGTCGAGAACTCCGCAATTATTCAGGGGTCTCCGAAATCCATTGCAGAGGCGACAACTGTATTCCATCCAGATGCAGGGAACACACTTCCAACGTCTCTATTAACTACAACACTTACGTTCAAAATGTTCAACTGTTTGTATAGCTTATGGGACTTAATTACGGGGTCATCAGTCCCTAAACTTACAAACTACTGATGAACTAACTAATACTAAGGACGGCACGAATATCCATGCCCAAGGGGGGATTCGAAACCCCGACGGTAGTGGCCGTGCAGACCGTGACTGGAGCGCCTCAGTCCCCTCGGCCACCGCGGCCGGCCCAACCCAAACGTGAAGTGTGAACTAAATGCAATGTAAATCTTAACAGTGAAATATTAGTTTCAAATTATTGTGTTCTAACTAGGACGATGTTTACAATGACGTCAGAGACGGTTTGGAGCCATACATTCGTAATTCTCTCGTTTGTGGGCCATGTTTCCTGGGACACTTTTGCTTCTATTATTGTGTACTCTCAACCGCGCCATCGTTTTTGAAACACCCTGTATGTAAGGACTTAGTTGTTGCCCCTACTAGCTAAAATATCACTGACAGTTAACTTTGCTTCGGAAGTTATAGGAATTTTTTTTTGGTGAAGATTTTAAATACCTTGCAAAAACTTTATTATTTCTATTTAGAAACGTTCTTTAGAGTTCGATATTGTACAACCAATACTTTTACGATCCTTTCATGTTAATTACACATATGGCAATAGGAGATGTCCATACGACGTTATAAGTGAAGACAGTTTCTAGCGATGTAGACGTTTTTTTTTTGTCAATGTCGACGAAACAAGTAGCTAGAAATAGCCAGATGTTCTTTAGGGTGGACCGAAAAAAGTGAATTTTTGAGTATCGAGTTGTAATAGGGCTCCTAAGTTGCGTATTTATGTGCTTCATAATGAAAAAATAATTTAAAAAATCTATCAAAAATATTTTTATGTTAAACTATACGTGGATACGCAGTTTTTTTGAGTCCTATTAGGACGTGGCACTGAAAGATATATTTTTATATGACCTTTTAGAAATTGTATACATTTATCGTTTTTTTTTTTTTTTTTTAGAAAATGTAAGTCCTTTGCGCGAACTGAAGATATTAAGTTAGATTTTTTAAATTATTTTTTTTCGTAAATCAGCACATAACTCGATACTCAAAAATTCACTTTTTTCGGCCTACCCTAATGTTCATAGTGATGGGCGCTGGTCCCAACCAAAACAAAAACATTTCACCGCGTCACAGTGGCTGTACTAGAGACAGAAGAGCACAGCCCCAAAACAGGCGTTTGCAGACTGGCTGTGGCGCCGGCGTGGCGTGGGCGTGGCGCAGGGTGGGGGTGGCTGTGCGGTGCGGTGCGGCCCCACAGCTGTGCTGTGTGCCGTGTGCCGTGTGCTGGCACACACAAATACGTTACTCCGTGGCTGCGTGCTGCGACACAGCCGGAAGTGTGCGCGCCGCAGCTGGCGGCGGTGCTGGGGCCCAGCCCCACAGAGCCAGCGTCTAGCATCTGTCGCGCTCACCACGCGGCGCGTGTCGACACGCGATGCAGCGCTGCAAATTCTCGCGACCGACATCTTTCGGTGAAAAAACAAACTGGCTACTACACACTGCAATCCGACTGCGAAACCAATATCATACGCTTTTTTTTCCGATGTTTATTTTCACCAGTGATGGTCGAAGTCATGTTATTGTCGCTGTTTGCAAGGTGTCTTGCAAAAAAAGAAAATTTCAAACAAACCGCAATAAGCAGAAAAGACGAACGAAACAATCTAGGCATTCCAGAATGAAATTGCTGTTGACAATTCGAGGTCTTTGTAGGTTGGGGCGGCATCGCGAGTCGTGTCGGCATAGCCTAGTCGGTAGAGCGCAAATCCGCGAAAGGCAAAGGTCCCAGGTTCGAGTCCCGGTCCCGCCACACAATTTTAATCTGCCAGGAAGTTTCAATCTAGACATTGGCTTCTTAAAACAAGGCAGTTGTCACATGTGGTTTTACTTCGTCAGTCGGAGTGCGAATCCGACGATGGCGTAATTATCTGTGAATGGATGAGGAAACTTATAGTTATCTTTTGACACTGGTAACTCCTCGCATAAAACGTAAAGACACTTGTATGAAGAGACAAATTTCTCCACGTGAGCGGCTGACAGTTACTCCTGGCCTCAGGAAGGACCTACAAAGACCTGGAGTTTTCAACAGCAGTTTCTAAACTAGCATTGAGTGAAATCATCCCCAGCACTTGTGAAGCTATTTACGCTGCCCTGGAGGACGATTTAATGAATGCAAGTAAACTAGCCCTACCTTCTAACACGTTACAAACAAAATTAGATATGTTTGAAACACTGTACGCCTACTTCACTTTATATTACATACCAATAAGCGCCGGTAACTCGGTTTTCCAGTCGGTATTTTCAATTCTTAGCCATTTTCATCCACTGTCAACATAGTAAACACACGAGAAAAGCTTACACTGGCACAGATTTGCAGCAGCCTCCTGTGCAGACGTTCGAACTTGTCTGCGCAGATGCGATTTGAACCCACAGATTTGAGCAGATTTGCTCAAACCTCCAACTTCCAGGTTTGCGCACATCTCGTACCTGCACAGATGTGCAGTCCACAGGCAGCGATTTGCGATGCCTGCGCAGACACACGTAGCGTGTGGACCTGGCTTTACCAAATTTTCGTCCGCCCTCTTGCCGCCGTCTGCAGCTCGTGATTGGCTGAAATCGAGTCACGTGGTTCTTTCCGCCATCTTGGTCCTATACGTTGCTTGGCTGCCGTGACAAGTCGTGTGAGTATTCGTATGTTTGAGTTTGAATAATGCCACAGTGTTGTACTTTTGGGTGTTCTTAAGAAGCGAAGAAGGGAAGTATACATTGTAGTACTTCGATTAGGTATCAGAAATGCAGGAAGATGAACAGTCTGACTGACGAAAGTCGACAGGGAAAAGTAGGAGTCCAGAAGTGATCTTCGTCTCTTGTACTGTGATTCTTTTAATTCATAATGTAAATTAACAGATTAAAGATTCACTGATGAATGGATCACGCAGCAGATACCTATATAATTTTAACTTGAATAAATTTGTGAAGAAAATTCCTGCATAATGTCGTGAGGTTAAATTATTCACGCGTCGTTGGTTTTATTTGCAGGTAATTGCTGAAAAACATAAAAATTACGAATTATAACTAAGTAAACTAAACAGATTGTCATTTATATATGAAATTAATATGCAGTTTCTGAAACAACCTTTTCTCATTCGTTTTCATGTGTTAAGTGTATCACTACAGGAAACAAGGAATTGAAACAAGACAGCCGGCCGCGGTGGCCGAGGGGACTGAGGCGCTTCAGTCACGGTCCGCACGGCCACTACGGTCGGGGGTTCGAATCCACCCTCGGGCCTGGATATTTGTGCCGTCCTTAGTTGTAGCTAGTTCATAAGTAGTTTGTAAGTTTAGGGACTGATGACCCCGTAGTATCCCATAAGCTCTACAAACATTTGAACATTTTTGTCTTGTTTCAAAAAAAAAAAAAAAAAAAAAAAAAAAAAAAAAAAAAAAAAAAAAAAAAAAAATAGACATTCAAATTTAATTGGCATTGAAAAGGCACCTTTAATTTCTGTTTTTCGTAAAAGTCATGTAGTGGGTATCTCCTTGCATTTTTCGTAGTTCGTGTAAGATTATAAGTACATAATACGCAAGAAAATAGTCATCAGAGACCATCAGAGACTTATCGATAATGTCAAATATTTTTCTTAATCTACAATATGTTCCGATGACGAAATGTTCGGGGTATATTTGAATATTTGGCTACAGTACAGTACAGTACAGGTCAATCTGAATTAATGGTGAACTCTTTAGATCTGGAGCCGCAAACCAAACTGTTTTCTTAAAATCGGACGCTAAGTATTCCGTAGAGCAGCCACGTCCGCACGGGCAGAACTACGCCAAGTTCCCGCATCTGTCCGTCGGATATAACATCCTGTATCCCGAGAATTAAAGAGAGTTATCTTTCTCCTCTCAGCCTTCAATAAAATTTCTATATCTTACGTACATTTCGTCCTCAGCATTCATTGTACGTGCTAAAATCAACCATACGCAATGTCTACGCAATGCAATATTTCCTCTGCAAACACTTCAAAATTTTTCGCAGTAGTGTACTTAATTTGATGTAGCGTGGAAACTATAAATCATAATGAATAGAAAATCAGATCATTATCGAGCGAATATGCCACACTATAACAAGTACAAAAATTAAATATTTTCATTGAATAGCTTTCTGAACATCGGTTGATAAGTACTGTTAAGCGCTGGGAGCGTCGTGCCCTGGTCGTACTTCCCCTGCGCACAGACAGCCATGTAGCATGTAGCGGAGGAGCCAGCCAGCTGTCTCCCGACTGAATCAGCAGGTCGCCGCCATTCGCAGGCAAGAATCCCAGTACTGCGGTGGTGATTTGAAGAATATCACACGCAACGAGAGCAAAATGAAGCACAAAATAAAAGAATGTTTGTTTAAAAAAATTACTGAGTATTGGAGTCTTTAAAGAGTATTCTTAAGTGATGGAAGTCTCCTAATTTCCGAAATAGCTCTGCATAGAGACACGAAATTTATCAATGTAAGTCTTGATGTGATGTTTAAAGCTTTCCCGGCGTACAGATATTTCCATAAAATCTCGGGCGAACTGGCGGATGTCTGTAACTTCTTGCCACGATATTTCGGCGTAGAGTCTTCTGGCCATCTTCAGGTGAGTACCGCCGAAGACGCACTGAGCTGTGCTATTTATGCCCAATTCAGTCGACATTGCGTACTTATCGTGCGCGTTCACTACAACTACGTACGCTGCTCCGTGGTGGAGGCTTGCCGCTTCGATATCAGGTCTATTGTCGTCGTCATTCAGTTGCAGGGAACTTCGCCGACTACGACGTTTTTCAATGACAGGCAGCATTTATTTGGAATCCGCTGTCTCGATTGATAAGAGTCTCACTGTCAGACAGACTTATTTCCACAGCATAATTGAGCTCCAAAAGTTTGATGTGTGGGCCACAATTTTCGTCTCATTACAGTTCATTGAGTGACCTGTGGAAATGCAATGTTCGGCGATTGCGGATTTGGTGGGTTGGAGTAGCCGAGTATGACGCTGGTGTTCCACAATGCGCTCCTGCACAGTGCGCGTCGTCTGCCCTATACATGACTTTGACAGAACCCAATAGCGATGAAATTTTAGGAGGAGAGCAAAAGATGACTCTTACTTTATACATTTTTAGTATTCTGCCTATCTGCGATGAAATATTCCCAATATATGGGAGATAAGCAGTGGATTTGACAGCCTCTTCTTCTTCCTTGTTCTGCATCGCTCGGTTTACTTGCTTCCTTGAACACTCATTCTTTAGGAATACTGTCTGCAGGTGTTCCAGTTTCGCGTGGAGGCTGTCGGCATCAGAGATGGTGTGGGCTCGATGGATCAAAGTCTTGAGGACGCCCATTGTTTGTGCCGGATGGCGGCAACTAGTAGCTTGTAAGTACAAATCTGTGTGAGTGGACTTCCTGTGTACCGAATGACCAAGTAAGCCATCGCACGAAGACATTTAAAAATGGCAAACAACCATTTTTCTCGATCTCCATAGTAAACTTTGTTTTCGTGTATGGAGACTCTTATCAATCGAGACAGCGGTTTCCAAATAAATGCTGGATGGAATCCTGTCATTGAAAAACTTCGTAGTCGGCGTAGTTCCCTGAAACCGAATGACGATGATAATCGATCTGATATCGGAGCGGCAAGCCTCCACCACGGAGGGCGCTCTGAGCAGCGTACGTAGCTGTAGTGAACGCGCACGCTAAGTACGCGCATGCGCAGTGTCCGCTGAATTGAGCATAAATAGCATAGCTGAGTGCGTCTTCGCCAGTACTTCGGCGGTACTCACCTGAAGACTTTGCGCCGAAATATCGTGGCAAGAAGTTACAGACATCCGGCAGTTCGCCCGAGGTTTTATGGGGGAAAAAAGGTAAGGCTCTTTTGTGACAAGGTGGAGCGATTTTGCATCGAGGTATTTGCTTAAGATGATTCCAGGAAACTTTTAAAGTAGCAGAGACTGCGAATATTATTTAATCCACGTAATTTTTCTGTCAGATCCTGTTCACTTTTGGCCGACTACTCTGTACGTTTTGAGCGCTTATTCTCGTGTAGTACAATTTTGTCTATATACATTTCCATATTACATACAATTTTTCTTTCAACTTGCTCGAATTTGGGTATGAATAATTGTAATAACTCATAACTTTAAATAGCCGTCTCATTCGTACATTACTTTTTAACAAAGACAGTACCTCTTGAAGTGATTCACTATGCAACATTCGATCAAATATTGATCATTTACGAAGTACAATCATCACCTCTTAAGTTTCTTAAAGCAATTATTCGACCTACTTCTGCATCACTCTTATATATATGATTAAAAATCTAAATACCTCTCATTTGCCTAGTTGTTCATACAGCTCAACTTACTACATAAATCGTGTTAGTATTTTATATAAGAATACAATATAAGTACTTGACACGCAACACAGTACTTCTCTCAGTTTTAGAGAATTATCTGTAAGAGGAAACCTAAACAAAAACGAACGCTCCATATTTATTATTTCTCCATGAAAATACTATACGGTATACAAGTAATGACTTATCTGTGAAATGTAACACTGTTTCCGACTTCGTGGTTGCTACCATTCCCACTGTTACAATTAAAAGCAGCACACGGACGAACAATGTTTACGCTCTGTTTCCCTGCAAATGGCGGCACAACAGTCTCTCTAGGTGTATTAAAATGCGTAGGAAATGACTTGTTAAACAAAAATCAAAGTAGTTACATAGTTTGTGGACTGAACACTTTTATCAGTCATACACTGTAACTTCATATACATTGTGTGAATACAGGTTCGTCGTTTTCCTCGTCCGAAATCTGACCTTGGGAATCTGAATGACGAGTAGACACCTACGCAGGCAAGTTCTCGAAGAATGCACGATACACAGGAGGAATACATGTTAGAAGATCAGTCATATCCTTCTTTTTGCTGGTTGGCACTTTCCGTCTGGTCTTGCAAAGTCTCCCTTGTGTCACTGAAGCAAGGCTTTGGGGGGTCTGCCTAACGTGAGCTTACGTAAACCCACCTCGTGAAATTCTCCTCTTTGATTTAACCCTCATGGCGATGCCCTTTCAAGCCGCACCCACCTGACTTGCAACCAGTGTAACGGATGCCCACCAGCATCCCTTTTCACGATCCCTGTGCTGTCTAGTAGCTACTTCGTTGACACAGAGTCGTCGTTCTTCATTAGCGAACAATGAAAGGCTTTTTGACATAATGCGAAAGGATAGTCCAAACACTGTAAGATATCTTTCGGCATTAAATGCCATCATCAGGTGTTTCTGCAAAAACATTTTCTTATATGAGTATGTATCCAAATACTACATAGATAAATTTATGTAAATAACATTTTACAAATTTCACTTAGAAAGTGTGCAGTACGTACCGTATTTAGAGGTTGTCAGTGCTTCAACTGACTATTTAGCAGATGATATATTACATTTGATTTCTGAATTGTAGCGAGTTACAGCATCTGTCGATACCTCAGAATACTATATGTTTACAAATATTTAAAAAAAAAAATTATTTCAGAAAGAAAGTATAGAAGTTAACAGATATGGTATTATTTTATTTATTATTTCTGTCTATGTTGTGTTATTGGCGATTATCGTCAAAAATTTTATTAGAAATTTTGGAGGATATTATAGATTAAACATTTTTATTTTATTTATTACAAGTGGCATTTAGTGCCATGTGCACTATATTGCCAAACTCTAAATTAAAATGTAGGCATTACATATTACAATAAAATTTACATTGACACTTCTACATTAACAAAAAACTTTTCAAATAGTCGATAATCACATGACCCGATTATGTAGTACTGACTGAAACCACTAGTACCGCCAATAACCAATGTTACAATCACTGCATATTTTAATGTCTGCATCTTTCAGAAATTTCGCTACTATACGATACTTGATACTGGAATAGAATTGATGTAACACTTGCAGGTAGCGGAACTCGCATCGCCGTCAGTCTTTTATAGAAGTCCACTCGCTCTTGTTCAAATTTCGTGCACGAGAATATTGTATGATTTAAATCTGCCTCTTCACTGTCGTTCTGCTCACATCTCTTGGAACTGCAAACCTTTATCCTATGCAAGCGTGTTGGGTAGCATCCACGTCCCAGTCTCATTCTTATTATACTGGTCAGATGTCGCTTGCCAATCCTGCACTTTGTGAACCATGGTTTAGTCGTTACATTAGGTTGTATGAGAGCGAGATGTTTGCCCCTAAGTCGCTGTGACTGTTTCCATTCCGAGTCCCACTCTTGATACGTCTGAACCCTGAATTTGACGATAAAGTCAGTGCACGGCAGCCGTACTGGTTGAAAACTGCCTTCCATAGCTCCTCTTCTTGCTAATAGATCTGCCATCTCATTCCCCACTATTCCAGCATGTCTTTTTTTTCCATAGAAATTGAATATGTGTACCTTTTTCAGCTGCGTTTCTGAGGAGATCAGTCACTTCCAGTACATATTGGTTGGTCCTTGGATCCCAACCAGGAGTCTCCAACTTTTGTAGTACACTTCTAGAATCTGTTAGAATTAATATTTTGTTATAGTACTGGATTCCAAAATATATACAGCCTGCCTCACTGCCATTAATTCCGCCGTATATTCTGACGCTTCATGTGGTAACTTGTACATTTTACCAATTCCATGTGCAGGAATATAGAATGCGTAGCTAACACTGTTATCCGTTTTGGAACCATCCGTGTAAATACAAACATACTGATGCCATTTACTCTCGATAAGTTGCCATAGTTCTTGCTTCGCCAAGCCCATGTCCATCCGTTCTCTTGGCATGTAGGATATGGATACTTTAGGTAATGTCGTTTCATGAGGGTATCTGAACACTGCCAATGTAAGTGGGCATTTCATGTACCTTCGTACAAGTAATGGTACACGGTTGTAGGATGACCAAAAGATCGGATGTCGCGATGCACCAGCTTGGTTACTCTCTCAACAATAGCATTGTCTGTTGCTGTTGATCGACGCAAGTAAAAAATGTCTGAAAGCAATTGTCGCCTAAGGTTTAGTGGCACTTCTCCGGCGTCAACTAACAGGGCATTAGTGAGTGTCGAATTCATCGCACCAAGAATTATTCCCATCACCCTAAATTGTACAATATTCAGTTTGCGTAAAGTCGTTACTGGGTCGTTCCCAAAAACCACATCTGCATAGTCCAACACTGACCGTATTATTGCCCTATACAAAGTTAGGTCTGCTCCCCACCATACTCTAGTAACTGCCCGAAGCACATTCAATTTTTTCCCAACCTTTCCTATTATGTAGTCAATATGCCGCTTACAAGATAATTTGCAATCAAAGTAAACCCCTATAAAGTTTGCACTGGGTCGTATGGGGATAACTTATGCCCCTAATTCCTCCTTGTGAAGATCACTACCTCAGACTTTTCTTCTGATAGCGACAAGCCATTCTCCATTTCCCACGTTGCTAATTCTTTTGCTGCCTCATTCAACCACAGGTGTGCTACCCAATAGCTTGATGACTGTGTATAAAGACATATGTCATCAGCATACTGCAGCATTTTGATCTCGTGGCAAAATCTGCTTTTCCAGATCTGCAACATACAGTGTGTAGAGTAAGGGGCTGAGTATTGCTCCTTGTGGTAGTCCTTTATAGACTGTCCGTGGGCCAAAACGTTCGTTATTATCCACCCTGATGTACACTGATCGGTGTCTTAAAAAACTATATATACACTGTAGGAAAAGGTATGCGACATTAAAATTCCTCATTTTTTGCATAAGTATAGGGATGTTAACATTGTCATAACCTCCAGTTATATCTAAGAAAATAGCCATCAAATAACCGTTGTTTAAAAAAGTTCCTTCGATATCCGTTGCAAGTAATGTGAGGTTATCCAATGTACATCTGGATTTTCCAAAGCCATACTGAGTTTTCGGAAATAGTTTATAATAGTCCAGCCAACATTCTAGACGATGTTTCAGGAGTCGTTCAAACGTTTAGGGTACACACGATGAAAGAGCAATAGGCCTGTATAATGTTGCTAGACTTGGGTTTTTTCCCCTCTTTAAGTATTGCTACTATGACCTGTGTAATCCAATCTTCAGGAATAGTTCCTTCCCTCCATATGTCATTGAAAAGGTCGACCAAGGTGCTCTGAGCTTGTTTCGACATATTATATAACATTGCATAATGTATGTTATGATATCCTGGTGTCGAATCAGTACGTATTTTCAGTACTCTTTCTAGTTCAACAACTGTAAACGGGTTGCAGATGTCATTGTTATCTTCAATGTCGTTTCCTATTCCACCGATAGTAAATGCTTGTGGTACAGTTGGTGCGGCAATTATATCAGCAAAATCTTCTACACATTGCTGTGGCATCCTAAAGGTCACTACCCTTCTCCTTAATGCATTAACCATTGACCAGATCTGAGTACCTGGTGTATTTTTTGTCAGTTTACCACAAAATGCCTTCCAATATTCCTTTTTCTGTCTTTTAAGGAATTGTTTGGCTGTCGCATGTGCCTTCTTATAAGCTATAAGATTTTCCAGTGTAGTACGCCTTCTTAGCACCCTGCATGCCTGTCTCCTCTTCGCTACCAGCCTGGAACACTCCTGAGCCCACAATGGTACTGCTTGGCGTCTGACATGATATGTGGTTGTCCTCTTTGGGACAGAACAAGACGCCGTCTCATCAATATACTTGACAAACATATTATACTTCACTTTTGTAGGCTGGTCCCTAGGTAGTAGATTTAATTTAGAGTCTAAGATTTTAGCATACTTCACCCAGTCAGCTCTTTTAATATTCCATTTGCGTGCGGGATGAATATTAATTACTAGCCACCGCTTAGTCCATGTGATAAGTATGGGATAATGATTAGACCCCATGGTAAATGGAAGAACTTTCCACTCAATACCCATAGCTATATTTGCCGAGCAGAGTGTCAGACCAACTGCTGAAGGTCTAGCGTTTGGCGTTGGCAGAAGTGTAGGCGATCCGTCATTAAGAGAAACTCATCCATAATATCTTGAATGCATTCCCCTAAATCATCGTCGAAATTATTCTGTTATGTGCGTTGAAGTCCCCACAGATGATATATTGTATACCATTCCTGCAACTGAATGGCGGTTCTTGGAGGACATTAAATAGAAACGAGAGTAAACTCCCGTCCTGGAACCAAAATTCTCTCTGAAACTACTCGAAAACTTTTGATGTCTGTATAGTTTATATACAACGGCATGTGTTGTATCACATTACTAACTATAATAGCGGATCAACCTTTTCCATCCTCTGTATCATTGCGATAGATTTGATAACCACGAAAAGACACTTCTCTACCAGGACTAAACCATGTTTCAGATATTACAGTCACTGCTATTTTCCGCACCCACAACTCTCTTAATAACATATCCTTGTTTGCAATTGCAGACCTTACATTCCACTGAAGAATACTAAAGTCCATTTTCCGCTGAAAACGCTGTTGCCACCATGTGATGTATCAAGTCTGTATTAATTGTTTCTGGTGCCAAAGTTTGTGCCTGCTGGAGAATTGCTAATATTATTTTGCATACCATGTCCACAAAATTTCCTTCTATATCCTTGGGTATTGTGGTCCCTTGCTTTTCAGGACAAGGTCTATACAGGTTTGTTGGCAATAACTGTATTGGCCTCTGAGCTAGTATCAATAGTTTTTCATATCCCCTCCATGCACTAGGCTTCTGAGAAGGTTCATTTTTTGTGGTGTTATTGATTTTAATTTGCTCCTAATAGAAAGTATATGATTTGTTTGTGTAAACTCCATAGATGGTTTATGCAAGATAACACATTGCTGTGCATTAAAGGTTCCCAGCTTAGGAAATTCAGATGTACTATTGAATTCTTGGGGAAGTTGTTCGATAATTGTTATTTTGTATACGTGGCATTCCTGCTGTTACTGTAGCAAATGACTGCCTATTGAATACAGCCCAAGCTTCCTTAGTGGGAATGTTATGAAACGTCGCAATTTCTTGCACCTGTCGGCGTTTAATGTGTTCTGGACACGATCTTTCTGTCGCCAGATGTTGCCCTTGACAGAGAACACATTTCGGGCACTGGACCTGACATATCCCAGTACTATGAGGGCCACCACATCTTGCACACCTTGGCTGGCTTCTGCATTGTCTGCCTACATGTCCAAATCGTAAGCAATTGTAACACTGCCTGACTGGGGACACTTCACACAGCATCCCATGTATGCTCACATAACTCGGCATTACTCGTGAATCAAATGTGAGTAAAACAGTCGACTGCTTTTTGTATTCTCCCTGCAACGTTCTCGTATTGAACCGCCTGACGCTTAGAATTTTGTAGCTAGATTCTGCCACCTCCAATATCTGCTGCTCATCTAACTCAAAATCCACATTATGTATAACCCGTTGTTTATTTATTAAATGAATGTGGTTGAACATTTCACAGTTCTTATTAGCTAATGATCATTCAGAAACCAACCTGTTAGCTGCATTCCCATTTGATAATTCTATTCGGATTCGGTTCATCCCTGTAGCCTGAATGTCTTTGAAGTCCTTAACTTTTGGCAAACCCGTATGTAACCATTTTCCGACACCCATAGGATGCAGTCGTCCAACATTATGCGTGGAACTTTCCGCATAAACTATATAGGGACCATTGTCTGTGTTTTTGTAACGATTCTGAATAGTATTCTTTTGGGTGTTTGTTGTCTGCCCCCTTGTGCAAGGTCGGGACTGTTTCGAAACACTTTGTACTGGCGAAGACAGAATTTGGTCTTTTGTTCGTCCTGTGACGTCTATTTTATCAGGAGAAAGAATTGTACAACTTCTTGATGGGGCTGGTTCCACACTACGACGTTCCTTTGTAATACTCAGCACTGTTAGCCATCGGGACACCTACTATATCCACTGGTAGATTACTTACCGATACTTCCGATCTGCTTGTATCCTCCTGTGATGCGTCCAGACTCGGAACCACCTCTTGTGACCAACTGCAATCTTGCCTGCAGTCTTGAACCACAAACTCACCATGTGTTCCTCTTAGTAAGTGCACCGCATCGGCCAAAGTTTGCAGGTTTCTGTCTGGCTCCAAGCTTCCCCCTTCTCCGTACTCATCGCCGCTCATAACGAATCAATTACTTTCACTGACCACTTTCCGTCTTTATTTATTTTATTTTAATTTAACTTTAAATTTGAACTCACAATACTTCGATAATGTGTAGCTGTTGCTATCCAAAGATGAGATTATACATTTATATTTGACATGGTTGTCTTTATTTCGTCTTTGGTTGATTTTAACATTATAGTACGATCTCTGATGTATGTAAGCTCCATTATCGTTTGTCCAGCGTTAAATTATCAATAAAATTATCGATGTAATTTTTGTTTTTAAAATCGGTGTGATCGTTTAATAAATTGTTTGCATCGCTAGTTGCGTGGATACATGTGTCTGGTTAAATTGTACGACGCTTCTCGCCAGGCCCCAGTGCTTATGTTGGCACCAATGGTAATGGCGGCAGCTCAGATGACCAATAAATGTTTTGTCTTGAGAACTTCAATTAAAAGGAAAATTATTTTTTTCTGAACGGACAAGGGTACATACAAGAACCTGTCAATCATACAGCAGGTACAGTATTAACTTTGCTGCCAGTGAAACGAGCAGCAATAACATTTACTCAGTAGCTCGTGAAAAATATTAACGAAATTCTATATTTCATTGTTTATCTGTTGCCAACATAAGCACTGGAGCCCAGCGAGAAGCGTCGTAAAGTTTTACCCAATTTCTTCTATAATATTCATTTCATATCCCTTTTGTATTACATGTAGAACTTTGATTGCCTTTTCTATAGTGCCTACTTCCGATTGCAAGTGCTGGTAAAAAGTAGATGGGTTTTTCTCACTCTCCCTAGTGTGTTCACTATAACGAACGTTGAAATTTCGTCCAGTTTGACCTATATAATATTTATTACGTGAGTTGCAAGAGATTTTGTATATACCAGTATTTAGAAATTTAGGTTTTATCGCGTGTGTGACGATTTTGCTTCTTATGGTGTGTCTGTTTTGGTACGAAAAAGTGATGTTAGTATTTCTAAAAAAAAAAAAAAAAAAAATTCATTTCATTTGTGATTTTTTTCTAGATGTGTTGTAACGATATACGTTAATTTTTTTTTCTCTGAGGTGTTTCTCTTTGTAATGTGATTCCTGTACATGTTGTTAGTGGATCATGACTCGTTTTTTTATTGTATAGCTTTATTACGATGTTGGAGTCGTATTCATTTTGTTGGGCAATGTACTGAAGTATACTTAATTCCTTTTGTTTGGCCATCTCATCTAGTGGTAGGCTGACAAGTCTGTTAACCATTGAATGGAAAAATACTAGCTTGTGTGATCAGGGATGACATGAATGGGCATGAATAATGTTACTTGATGTTATTGGTTTCCTGTAAATTTCAAACCTGTGTCTATATTGTACTTTTTGTATGGATAGGTCCAGAAAGTTAATTTTGTTATTCGATTATAGTTCTATAGTAAACTTGATTTTATTATGTATGTTGTTGAGGAGACTAATTCCCTCCCTCAATGCTGCAACCCTTCTCACACCGCAGTTTTTCGTGACGCGCTATAAACAGTACCCCTCACTTAGAGAGAATTGTGATCTTTTGTCATTCTTATTATCACGAGGATTGCATTTGTTAGGAAACTGTTTTCTGTACCAGCGAATTATCTGGGAAAACAGCTAACACTTCGTCAAACGCGCGAGAAATTACTAACCTCTTTCAGCGTCATATGTCTCGAACGGCCGCACGCATCGCATCGAGAGGTCCTAGTGCACTCGGCTATTCCGTCACAGCCCACTTTTTGCTTCGAGTCTTAACAAACACGGTATCCTTAGATCAAAGTGTAAAACACGCCATGATTGCGTTTAGGAAGCAGTTCCTCCAAACGATTTTTAATTACCGACTTCCGTGACTAACAATACAACTTCCTCTCGAGTACAATCATGACTAAAAGTTGACACAACGTAATTTGTATGCTTTTCTGCGTCTGGAAGATTTACCTGCACACCAGTCAGTTTCCAGGTATTCTTATTAACCCAGCAAACAATTTGCAGAAGACAACACAACTGCTCTCTAAGGTATTTTAGCCGATGCCACATAGATGGGATTGACACACAGTACAGCACTGCACTTTGTAAATATTGCATATCCTCAGGAATTAGTTGAAACATTTTGGACGCTATTTGAAACAGAGGTACTTGTTAGAGCTATAACAACACCCAGTTTAATTTTTAAATTTTTTTAAAAACTATTCGCCATTCCAATATAAGTATAGGCACATAGAGCATACAAAATGTGAGGTTCTTAGAATTTTTAGTAAGTGCTTGACTTTTCTTCTTCCTCCAGCTTTAGTTTGTATTCGCCTTTTATATCAGCTGATTTAACCATATATACGAAGATACGAGCTTATGGAATAGGTTCACAGATTTGTGACTGGCTGGAAGACTTCCTAAGTAATAGAACGCAGTACGTTGTTCTCGACGGCGAGTGTTCATCAGAGACGAGTGTATCGTCAGACGTGCCCCAGGGGAGTGTGATAGGACCGCTATTATTTTCTGTCTATATAGACAGAGTAAGTTGTAATATGCGGCTGTTTGCTCATGATGCTGTGGTGTATGGGAGGGTGTCGTCTGTAACTGACGGTAATAGCATACAGGATGACTTGGACAAAATTTCTAGTTAGTGTGAAGAATGGCAGCTAGCTCTCAATGTAGAAAAATGTAAGGTGATGCGCATGAGTAGAAAAAACAATCCCATAATGTTCGAATACAGCATTAGTAGTGAGCTTCTTGATGCTGTCGCGTCGTTCAAATATCTAGGCGTAACATTGCCGAGCGATATGAAATGGAACGAGCATGTAAGGACAGTTGTGAGTAAGTCGGACAGCCGACTTCGGTTTATTGGGAGAATTTTGGGAAGATGTACTTCACCTCTAAAGGAGACCGCGTATAAAACACTTGTACGTCCACGTCTTGAGTATTGCTCAAGTGTTTGGGACCCGCAGCAGATCAGTTTAAAGGAAGACATAGAGGTGGTTCAGAGACGAGCAGCTAGATTTGTTACCGGTAGGTTCGATCAATGCGCGAGTGTTACGGAAATGCTCCGGCAACTCAATTGGGGATCGCTGGAAGAAAGACGACGTTCTTTTCGTGAATTTCTGTCACGTAAATTTAGAGGGCCGGAATTTGAAGCTGAGTGTAGTACGCTCCTGCTGCCGCCTACTTACATTTCGCGTAAAGAGCACAAAGACAAGATAAGAGAAATTAGGGCTCGTACGGAGGCATATAGGCATTCTTTCTTTCCTCGTTCAATTTGGGAGTGGAATAGGAAAGGAAATGCCTAGTAGTGGTACAGTGTACCCTCCGCCACGCACCTTACGGTGAATTGCGGAGTATGTATGTAGATGTAGATTCAAGTTTCCGTTTCTTGGTTTCGATACCCTCCACCTCTATTTCAAATATGGGGTTTAAAGCATATCGTCAATGCAGTCCAGATGGTTGATGCGTGGTGGTAGTACTAAGGGGACGTATTCCGCTAGATATCTTCTCCTGCTATTCTGTCGGGATTTTAAGTTTTATTTTCTAAATTATACAACTCTTAAGGCAATTCTACTCCACACTAATGCAGAAGTCCTATACAGAATTTTTACGATCACAGTTTGTTTTAAAACGAGTCATCATTCCGCTATAAATATAAGCACATAGAGCACAGTAAATGTGGGGTTCTTAGGATTTTTAGTGAGGGCTAGACTTGTGGAACGACGATGTTTTTTGTAGGTACCAGACCTAATTCTGCGATAAGTGTTTCCGAGGGCATTGTGAGGAAAATGTTCTGGACTGGGAGAAATATGATTCTCCTGCTTTGATATAGCTCTTCTGTGTAATACTTATATCGTCCTTGACGACGTCAGTATTAAGAATCTCCACGTAATGTACAGATAGGTAAGAAAGGTGCTTACAGTACATTGTAGCTACCGACTGGAGGCTACTTTCCTGCAGCTATTAAACCGATAAGTACATGGAAGGTAAGTTTTCTAAATCCAATACATATCTGTTTTGACTACATCTTTTACTGCTTTAGTAGAAACTACTTCCATCACCTTCAACGAGCACACCAACGTATGACCACTTAGCACATCGTTCTGTTTATACAGTTTAAGTAACGTGTTACATCGATCCTTAATTACAACTCGTATGGAATGCAATTTTGCAGCTAGATATAGACACGGTATGAAGAAATTCGGTGTAATGCTACGGGTGTGTACTCTAAGTGTCGTATAACCTACATACATTTATCGAGGAATTATTTAAAAACAATTCTAACGAAAGTCAAACATTTTGAACTATCCAAAAAAAAAAAAAGTTCTGTCTTTCGGAAATCGTTCGTCACCTAAGGTGTCTGAGCAAAATAAATGTATCTCTTCGTATAGAAAACGCCCAAACAGCCAACGTTATAATGAACGTAGCAGTACTCTTTGAAAACCATTACTTTACAGAAAGTGAAAAGGCAAACCTCCTAAAGTTATCTACTGTACAGTTTTGGGACAAAGTGTCACAGTGCAAGAACTTTAATGACATTAAACAGTTTCAGAATATAGACATTTTAGCTAACACTGTGCTTTGTTTGCCACATTCCAATGCTGCAGTTGATAGAATTTTTTCAATGGTGACAGATATTAACACCAAACAATGAAACAATATGGGTACAGACACTTTAGAAGTATTAGTGACAGTAAAATGGACATGAAGAATCAAGGAAAGCATTGTTGTGATTATATTATTCCGAAAGACATGTACTCACTGTTTACTTCAAACTACATACATGGTAAAACTTCGAATGCAACAACTTCAACTGCAACAGTGTCTGAGACATTTGTGGATATCAGCAGTGACGAGATGTAAACGGGTGATTCCATAGTCATGGGTGTGAAACATGAACTGTCAGATATTGACTTTGAAATAATCTTAAAATATCCCTTTCAAAATTTCGTCTTTCAATATATATATACTTTAAAAGGAAATTAATTATATTATTAAGTCTAAATAATAACTTTTTGTAATTGCTGAAAACATATTTGTAAGCAAAAACCGTGTAACAGGTGTGATAAAATTGAGAAGGGAAAACTCTGTGTAATTATATTTTGTTACTGCATTCACATGCCTAACTCTTTACTGTATGATCACTTGGCACTCAGTCCCGAAATAAAAGTCGCTGCTGCACATCGATCCAGAAATGGATTTGTAAAAAAAAAATACTATTTTATATTGGTGAGTAATTACGACATTCACCCTACATTAAGTACTAATCTATTCTAAAACGTTTTTACTTTTTAGGTATTAATTTCCTTTCCATTTATTATACTGTTGACGTTTCAATGTTGGGCAGTGGCGTATGCAGGGGGCTGGGACAGAACAAAACAGCATCACGGAGGGAGCGTCTTCATTTATATAAAACTGTTTTTTAATAAGTTTGAGGTATGATGCCACGCCCCCCCCCCCCCTCCAGGCCAGAGTCCTGGATTCAGTCCCTCTCAGTCCCAAATCTTGTAGGGGCTTTAATGAGGTGGTAGGGAGAAGTAGGGAGGACGTAGGTACATTTTTGTGAGGCTGTAGGTATTTTCTCTCTCTGCCATTTGGCAACACTGCAGACGAAGCTCGCGAGAAACTTGGATGGATGCAGCCAATAGGAAGACTGCATTCGGCACGTTTTCTCTCCTCATACCTGGAATTCAGCGCGCTTTCGTGAGATTAACGACACGTGTCGAGTGACACCGGACAATACTTTATTTTTGCGAGATGTAACGCACCACGCACACTGCTGTTTCGGCGTCGAGTTAAGGCCGGGTCCACACATTGGACCCAACGTTGGCGCCAACGTTGGTACGGCTCCGTTGCTTGTCGGTGTTTCGGCCAAACATCAAAGGACGTTGGGTCAATACGGGTACGTCGTACACACATTGGCGCCAACGTTTCATTCTGTCTTTGTCGTCTGCTCATCCCCAAACTGTTTCTTTCTTCGTTCGTTCTTCGTCGCCGTTTTAAAGTTTCGAAATCTCTTTGTAAATATTAGAACTGTATCAGAAAGTGATTCATTTGTGAAAGAAACCTGAAAAAACGAAATGCCACAGCAAAACTTAGGCGCGAACTGTGAAATTAAAAACTGTCTAGACTTTCAACACACTCCATTACTGAATTTAATTTTTAAAATTAACAGTACAGTACTTAATGTTTCCTGTCAAGTTTTAAATATCGTTTTGCAAACTTCAAGCACTACCAGTGATATCAATTACATGGTCATTTAAAAAGGGAAGTGTAGGCTTCTAATATTGTCTCCTTTAGCAAGAAATCGAAGCGTAATACCAAAAGAATAGCATTCCTCCAAAACATCTCTTTCTTTTTATTTTTTTTATTTTCAATCATTTAAAGTAGCAGGTCTAAGTTCTTATAATGTCTATCGTTTACTTGTAGCATATTTTAAAAATTAATGATTTCGTACCGTAATTAATGTTCGGCAGGAAGTGATACAATACCCCATCATCTTTTACGTATGTTTCCCACTTTGATTTACAATGACAAAATGTAATTATTCACACTCAAAAGCGTTAACGCATTGGCCGCGATTTGTGCGTCAGATATGTTTACGTTGGCTCTCGACGAATTCAATTGAATGTTGTCTCCAATGTGTGGACGCTGTCTCAAAAATATTGGCCAATGTTGGCGCCAGCGTTGGTACCAATGTGTGGACGCGGGGTAAGACGGACAGCAGCCGTTATGAAGAGACGAGAATAGCGGGCTGGTCAAACAGGTGAGACAAATCGACATATCCGTGTAGCGAGCCTAATACCGTCATTCTGTGTGAAGCTTTCTTCATGTGTAAAATGTTGTTAAAAGATGTCACTCAACAAAGTCATCATCATATGCTAGCGGGGGAAAAAACGTGTCAGTAACTTGCCGGATATTTTCAGAATGAAACTAGTTACATTTTTATTTTCTGGAGGAATACTGAACGAATTAATCTGTAGTTACATCAGCTTGCAAAGGATTGTGCGGTTTCAGTTAGTTTCGTGTCATGTCTCACTGTAGAAACTTTTCTACAATTTTATAATTGATACACCTGAAGCGTCAAGTCTGCGTGGTTCAACGATCCTTGTGTTACTATGGGATCGTCAATAAATTATTATTATACTCAACTTTTTTCCAAGTCCGCGTGGTGTAACGGTAGAAACTAATTTTTGTCTTCGTGAAATATATTAATAATAAATTTAGAACTGACAATTGCAGACTCCAGACTAAACTGATTACGAACTTCAGACTTCTTACACACTAAGTATTTTACTATCACGGAAATTGACTAACTAACTCTTGGCGCACAGTTTACTAACAATACTGCAAATTGCAAACTATTGGTTACACATAAATTTTTTAATTAACACATGCGAATTATATGATACACTCCTCGATTACAGAAACTTTAGATACATACTCAAAATTATTATCGGGGATTAAATCAGCAGAAATAATCCAGAATTACCATATAGAGCATTGATTAATTATTATTAATTTTCGGTATGATATATATAAACATTGATAAATTACTATTATTAGTTATTACTTACTTAACCGATACTTTGAATGTTCAACATTATTAATGATAAAATTAGGTTTTCATAACATTGCAAATTCGTCTTGATTTATTTAATTTTTACTATTAGAAGAACTTCAATTAATTTTCGTTCGGCTGACAATTCGAATAACAATGCTGTAATATAATTAATTCTCGAATATTCTACTATCATTGAAAATAATAGCTATATAGATTTCTTGAACAGAATCATTAATTATATTCCTTTTTTTAATTCATAAATGCCATATAATTACCAGGACTGTCCAAAATTATAAACGGAAAATCATGTATGGAAAAGTACATAAAGTATTGCAGGTCACGCTTGAAGGAATCGGGGCATCAGGTACCGGAATGGAAACTGGTATCGAGTAGTAGCATAAAGACTTAGCTAGCCGTCACATTACTCACCCGCCTATAGTTTTCGTGCGTTGGAAGCTACGCAGAAAAGATCTGTCAGTATGTGCAATCCTGACCTATAGCAAGATTTATCAATGCAGAATCTAAGGAAAAATATATGCAGAAAAGATAGAAAACTGGAAAAAAATCAATAAAGTTCAAAGTAACACTAGTATTCATAGCCTTACTTTCAAACGAATAGTGATTTTTTTTAGCAATGAACACGAATTTAATTAACATGCGGCAAATTTTTTTTTCTTCTTGTGGGATACATTTCATAGTTTCAGTGCTAAGCTGTATTTTCTTCTTCATGTAAACGTACCAACGGGATTCAAGTAAAGCGAACGGTCACCAGAAAACATATTCCAGGAACAAAATCAAATGGTGGAGCTGAAATAGTAGCAGGAGAAATAGTAAGTAGAATGAAGTGGAATCACACCAACGGCGACCAGGTTGTAGATTCAGCCCAATGCCCATGTGTCTACAGCAGCTCGTACTCAGGTTGAACATATGTTGCGAACATTCATATCGTAATAAATAAAATAGAGATTCTGAGAAATTTAATGAATTAAGAAGTTTTTCTATCCAAAACCATTATTATCTTTGTCATAGAAATACTTTTCCTAATACTAACAAATAAAATATGTAGTACACGCGATTGTCTTAAATTCAACCAAAATTCATATAACACAAAGAATTTATTTAAAAAAATCACAGTCTAATATGTACATGAATAAATGGCTATATCCTTTGACTTGTATTTAATCATTTTTAACTCAAACGTTGAGGCATACACAGAACTGAATTTCATATCACGCAGTTCTGGTGTGTCCATGGACATAGCTTTACTGCACTAGCTACCTTTATGTTCTTTCACATCAAAAATCAATCCTCATACTATGCGAATGTCAAATAGTATGTAATTAATGCTTGCGGGATCTGTTCAGAGCAAAATTTGAAACATGCAAACTTCTTCAAAACTCAATGAGACTCCTTCCACCCCTAATACGATGAATGTCCACAAAGTAATATCCGTTTGGTTATATAAAACAAAGGGGTACAGATACAGAAAAAATATGTACTGTCCAAAAATCTACGACTGTTAAACTACATTTCCACATAGCTTCCGAAATTTTGCAGGAACTTGTCATAGCGTGGCACAAGTTTCTGTATGCCTGCTTCATAGAAGGTTGCTGGTAACATTTCCTTTCAACTCGTCAGCATCGTTGAAGTGTTACCCACCAAGGACAGATTTTAGGTGTAAGGAGAAGTTAAAGTCGCTAGGAACGAGGTTCAGGCTGTACGGAGGATGATCAGACACGCCAACATGAAATTCCCGTCAGAGTCGCTTGGTCACATTCGCAGTGTGAGGTCGGGCATTATCGTCAGTGGTACTGCAGATCCGATTTGGAAGCAGAGCTTTTTTTCTTTAAACTGCATTCCATGAAAAGTCTGTTTAGCCATTAAAATTTCATCTGCCAACTTACGTACAAGAATATTTACCGCCAGTGTTCTCTCTTGATATATGCTACTCAATGAATAAGAGTCACATCAAGCCAGGCAGTGGCAGGTTGTAGAGCTCTAAATAAAAGCCAGCTGTCAACAACCACAGCAGAAGATTTAAAAGTGAACTCAAAACTCAAACACTGTCATTTGTTTACTTTTGAAACATGAGCAGGTTAGAGTCGAAAGCTGTATTAAGTTACCTAAGCAAGATTTTTATCAATGTTTAATACTTACACAATATCTATAAATATTGTATGTTTTATGTTATATTTCCTATATTATGATTTTGTGCCTGTTACTCATTTCATTGTAAGCTTCAATAATGTACAACAAAGACAGGGCATTGTTGCATTCTAAGTGGTGAGTACTTACAAATAAGATCACCTTAACAAGCAATTATTAGAAGGAAAAAGAAACCGCACTGACGAGTTATGCGGCCCACTTTTCATCTGTAGTTTTATACGTTTTTGCGAACATTTTGTACAAAAATAATGATCTAAATAATAAAAATTTAATTAATAAGATACTGAAACGCTTTTGGGAAAAATATTTTTAGGTAGTGGTGGGTTCCGAACCACTGACCTTCACCGTCACAGTACAACGCATTGCCCACTACCCCACAGCTAACAATTACAAGTTGTGTCCTTAAATTTCATACTATTGATGACCGTTGTTAACTGATGCTAATATGGCATTTGTAGACACTAGATGATCATTTATCGTACGAAGAACGACGTGGTTTTGTTAATTCTTGAGTGTGCCATTTCTTTGAAAAGACAACGTGTAAATTACAATAAGAAAATCATCAAATACGCAACGCAAGATGGCGTATGCCAGAGAGAGTTCTGGACGAGGAATATCACGTGACATCTGCGAACGGCTGATTTTCGTTAATTCAATGGAGGGTGTCAAAGCTTTTTTGTAAATATCTCTCAAACGATACGAGATATGAAAAAACGTATTGGAACAAAGCTGTAGAGAATCTTGTCCTCTACAAATTCGTTTATTCAGATGAACGATTTATTTGCAATTAAAATTACATAACAAACGGCTATTTTGGTATTACTAACGTATTTCTTGTCCGAAATATTTGAAAAAGCGAGGTTCGGGTCTTTGTCGGCCTACAATTATGTGTGTAAAATTTGGTGCTGATCGGTTGAACGGTTCGTCTTAAAAATAGGGAACACGTTACGGACACACAGACATGCCAAAATCGCCGTTATTTTTTCAACTATCTCTGAAACGATACGAGATATGAAAACAAAACATAAAAGAGCAAAGTTGTAAGAATTTTCTGCTCTACAAATTGGGTTATTCAATTTTCGTGTCAGATAAATGGTTAAGCCGTTATTTTCATTTAAATTTCGAGCTGTCAAAAGAGGATCTCAAAGGCCCACTTTTAGTGTTACTACCGTAACCTAAAATGGGTCAATAGTAGAAGTCAGAAGAATACACATATACCAGTTTGCGTACCGAAATTACCGTTTCTGCAACACTCTTTCATACAATTAATATTAACTGTAAATACTTATTGGTGTAATGTCTTCCGAAAGAACAGACATCACACCAGTATACAAGTAGTATTCGCATGCGACGATGGCGTTCTCGGATCCAGTTTTAATGGCTAATGTGATGAAATCGTTGGACCTCGTGTGGGAATCCCTGATGGTGACCTAAACATTGAGGAACGTGGTCGAGGGTCACTGCTTTGGTGGCGTGGTGTGCGACTGGTGGGAAGTTTGGGCTGGTGGGTAGACGAGAAGTTGAGGAGGCTGCTGGTCCAGTCTGCAATCGACCAACACACGTGTGTCTTCAGTTCTTTCCAGCTCTAACATCACAGGGTGCAGTAACGAATATTAGTTTGTTCTTAAAACGTTTCAGTTTCTTTTGTATCAGGTAGGGTAATATGTTTTCTTTAATTTGCTCTATTTCAATGGTACGACGACACATGAATAAAAAATTCAGAGACGGAAGGCCAGATTTCATGGCTACACAATAAAGTTCCGAGTTAACGATTAACATTAATTTTCGTTAAACTGTCCGTAAAGTGACGCTTTAATTTTTGACCACGTTCACTTTTTTAGTAACGTTTTAATGAAGTTAACTTTTTGGATAACGACGTTCGGCTCTGACAAATGCCATAGAGGCAGTTCACAGTAACCACTCGCCCTGTCTGACTTGAAAAAAAAAAATTTCCAAATATCATATTCCATTGATTAACGTACGACACGAACAAAGATATTTAACAAAAACGTAACCGCTTGAAATGGTTGTCAAAATATTGCAGCAGAGTTTCAGATGGCCACTCAAACCTTTTAAGTTCTTACATACCTTTGTTTGAAATTATGATTTGTCTAAAGAACAAGTGCACAAATTCTAAAAAACCAAAAAAATATTTACTAACAATACGTTCAGCTATATTTCAAAAAGTAACGTATAATAAAATACATATAAAATTATGTAAAATAAATATTGATTACAAAACAAATGGGTGTAGTTATTTTGTCCTGTGATAATGTTGTGGCCCACTTGAAATAAAACTTTCGAGAATTTGGCGCGAGAAGGAACATGGTTTAGTTTGCCTGTTAAGTCTATGCCAGCAGTAAAGGGTACACTCCGATAGTCCGGACTATCGGACTTTTGCTTTAATTCGTAGTCTATTTCAGAGTTTGGCACTATAAGCTAAACTGGCAGGACTTCCGATGGGTTGCAATAGCGCTATTGAATGACGCCTATTCACTTGAGAAAAGCGACAAATATGAGTGTAAGTAGCTACCACTTAGATAGCTCTTCTGTAGATTTATCTACACTTCATTTGAAGTAACGTACAACCCGGTCTGTACCGATCAGTGTGCTGAGCGCAATAAAGCTTTTCAATGCAAGGTATGACAATAGAGCGCGTTTTGTAGACAAATTGCTTCATTCATAAACAGTATTACGAATTATGAAAAAGAAAATAAGATAAATGGTATCAGAATGTAATATTAGACACTGTTAAATGTGAAAAACCTGATTTTTTACCGCTTACCTCCTACAAAACAGCCTGAAAAACTTTCTTCAACTAAGAGAAAAAATCAAGCAAAATTCAAACTAATGATCTTGTTATCTCAGGAAAAGTGAAACGTTTCGTAAAGAAAAAAATAAGTAAATAGATAAAATGAAATAAAGAAAGTCGTTCATAAAACGATATGGTTTACTTTATACACCTTGAAGTGGTTATAAAGCAAGAAAATCGGAGTAGTTGATTTATCCCTTTCCACATGGTATACGAGCATTGCACGTTGCAGCGAGCACGTGGGAAATGGAATGGTAACGCGCTAAACCACTGCTTTTGCCGTCTAACCGACTGCCACGGGACTGCAGGCATCTTGCAGCAGTTGCAGGACAAGATGCAGACATTTAGCTGCGCGCCTGCCATTGCGGTGACCCGCAAAGCGCGCCAGTTGCGCGGGCTGCAGTCTGCGTCTCTGCAGGCGCTCCACATAACCCAGATAGCGTCTCTCGGCACACACAAAGTTTCCGGTACAATTTTAGCGACTGCGCCACGCTACTTTGATCACGAAAACTAGTATTAAGAGCCATTCTCGGCTAATCACAGTTCGTTCTTTAAAGAAGAGGACTTATATCAGTAGATTTTCAACTGTCACACTCTTACAGTGAGCGCAAAAGGTGGTCGTCTAGCGAAATATTAATTTTTTTCCTTTTAAAAATATAAATAGTAGTTTCTGGCGCGTGAAAAGGAGCGAATACAAAATCTGACGAGTCAGGCCTATAGAAATATCACAGTATATATATAGGATAAATCACTTAACACTTGCACCGCAAATATTGCAGAAACGGAAAGTGCGATTGATGTGCGGTTTTCACAGAATGGGTTGGTAGTCAAGGATTAGTATTGTTAGCTAATAACATATTGTAAAAATACCTAGAAAGTGTATTTTTTATGCCAACATGCATCCATTGTCCCAATTAAAAAACTGTATGTTTGCATAAAAAATACACAATATTACCATCTGTTTGTTGGCTAAAAGTACCAGCCTCTGACTACCAATCCATTCTGTGTCAGGTGATTCAACCTACATATGTATTTATACTTCAATGTAACTGCTTCATCTATGGTGTTCATTCGCAGTTTTTCTTTGTCTTTGTTCCCATCTGTTAGTGCCTGCACTCATCCTTGCCCCTTTCAAATCTGTAACCTCAACCTCGTTAATAAGCCAATCTGTATCCACACAGTTCTCACTCGCGTACAACAAAGTTGTCTGCTAACTTAGTCTCGGTACTTACTACCTTCTTGCGGAATAGAGTAAACCTTAGCTGAGCCCTCACTGCCATAGATTTGCTACTATTTGATTCCAGTTGTTTCACTGCATTGCCATCCTGTGAGAAAGTACTTGAAACTATGCACCTGTTTTAGCTTTGTTCCTCCTATTTGGCACACAAACTGTTTAAACCTATTACCCACAGCCACTACTATGCTAATCTCCAGACCACAACACTTAAATCCCTTATGTATAGCTATAACGAGGTTAACAAAATATAAAATTTCATACAGAAACTACTTCATAAAGTATTCGACGACACACGTTTAGTGACACTTATGGTCTGAAAATGATTTGAAATACAAAAATTTAGTGTGGTTCCCCATTGAACCGGTTGCTGCTTGTAGCTGTCCTGACATAGAGCCAGTGGGGGTTAATGGGGTTGAAGCCCCCTCCCCCAAGTTCCTCCACAAGATTCTTTTAAATTTTATTTACTTCTTATTGTTTTAATTTTTTTAAACAGGTCATCATCAGCAATTTGAAATAGTACACATGTAATAAATCACAACGTAACTATAATTTGGCAAGCACAAGTGAACGTTATATTTGGTCGCCGACGTGATGCCGCCACTGAGAACGTCTGCTGTCGTTAGTGTGAGCGCTTGTAATGCCGCCGCGACCAGCTTTGATGCTGCCGCTGTCGTTACTGTTACGACGAAGTTACCAGCCGATTCTTACCAGGGCAGCGGCGACACCGAGTGGAATATTATAAACAGCAATAGTCCTATATCAGTTTGTGACGCACCCATACGGTAACGTGGGACAAATTCGATATAGGTACAATTCTGATCAACAAAAATGTTCGCGGCATTTGTCAGTCTCGTAGTGTCTCGTTGTGTGGCATTGTAGAGTAGCAGGTTTCTACAGCTCCTCCTGTCTTTTCCAAGAATATACCACTTTGTTCTAAGGAGAGAGAAATTTTTTCCCGTTAGGAGGTAAGTGAAGCTACTTAGTCTAACGAGCTCTTATAAATCCTCTATTTAAGGGTGACTAGATTCTCTACCCAAAATGCAATGTTTCTACAACGAAGTACGCGTTGGTGCCTGACGGAAAAAGTTATTTTTATGTGGAAGATGCCCTTAGTCAAAATTCTACTAGGAAGTGATCACAATCGTACCTAGTGTGGTACATTTTCGATCGATTTTTCTCAATTCTGTAACTTTTTTGTGTGTCTATACCGACATTTGTAATTGTCTGATATTTGTGTTACGTATCAGTTAAACATCCAAGAACATGTGCTATAATTAAAATTACATATTTTCTCAATATATTTCCAGTTAAAATAACATTTGTCCGAAATGATCGAAATTGTACCACCTGACCCTATTTTATATTTATTCAGTGTTTGTTAAACTTTGCCTCTTCCCTTCTTTTCCTTCTTGTCCCTGGGCCACCTACACAAGCTCTGGGCTACTCCCAGCTGGCTCCCACTGAATGACAATAACACGTATTGTGGGATAGGCTTGCATACTTTGTAGGCTTTATCTTACAAGAGCATATGTAGTGGTTCCGAAAGAAGCGAAAGAAGTTGAAAATAGATTGAACAAGACAAGGACAATTAATTAATAACGGCTGGCAACGGATAACGCATCTTAAAGCTAAAGTTCTACATCTACAACCATACTCCGCAAGCCACCTGACGGTGTGGTACCTTGAGTACCACTATCTATTTTCCCTCCTATTCCAGTCACGTATTGTTCGCGGAAAGAAGGATTGTCGGTATGCCTCTGTGTTGGCTCTAATCTCTCTGATTTTATCCTAGCGATCTCTCCGCGAGATATACGTAGGAGGGAGCAATATACTGCTAGACTCCTCAGTAAAGGTAAGTTCTCGAAACTTCGACAAAAGCCCATACCGAGCGACAGAGCGTCTCTCCTGCAGAGTCTTCCACTGGAGTTTAGCGATCATCTCCGTAACGCTTTCTCGATCACCAAATGATCCTGTAACGAAGCGCGCTGCTCTCCGTTGGATCTTCTCCACTTCCTCTATCCACGTCAGGTACGGATCCCATACCGGTGAGCAGTATTCAAGTTATGGGCGAACAAGTCTACTGTAACCCACTTCCTTTGACTTCGGACTACATTTCCTTAGAATTCTCCCAATGGATCTAAGTCTGGCATCTGCTTTACCGACGATTGATTTTATATGGTTGTTCCATTTTAAATCCCTCCTAATGACTACTCCCAGATAATTTATGGAATTAACTGCTTCCAGTTGCTTACCTGCTATAGTGTAGCTAAATGATAAAGGATCTTTCTTTCTGTGTATTCGCAGCACATTACACTTGTCTACATTGAGCTTTAATTGCCATTCCCTGCATCATGCGTCAATTCTATGCAGATCCTCCTGCATCTCAATACAATTTTCCATTGTTACAACCTCTCTATATAGTACAGCAACATCCGCAAAAAGCCTCAGTGAACTTCCGATGTTATCCGCAAGGTCATTTATATATATATCGTGAACAGCAACGGACCCACGACACTCCCCTGTGGCACACCTGACATAACGCATACTTCAGAAGACTTCTCTCCATTGAGAATGACCTGCTGCTTTCTGTTATCTAGGAATTCCTCAATCCAATGACACAATTGGTCTGATAGACCATATGCTCTTACTTTGTTCATTAAACGTTTGTGGGAACTGTATCAAACGCCTTGCGGAAGTCGAGAAACACAGCATCTACCTGAGAACCCATGTCTATGGCCCTCTGAATCTCGTGAACGAATAGCGCGAGCTGGGTTTCACACGAACGCCTTTTTCGAAACCCATGCTGATTCCTACAGAGCAGATTCCTAGTCTCGAGAAACGTCATTATATTCGAACATAATACATGTTCCAAAATTCTACAACTGACCGACGTTAGAGATATAGGCCTATAGTTCTGCACATCTGTTCGAGGACCCTTCTTGAAAACGGGGATGACCTGCGCCATTTTCCAATCTTTTGGAACGCTATGCTCTTCTAGAGACCTACGATACACTACTGCGAGAAGAGGGGCCAGTTCCTTCGCATACTCTGTGTAAAAACGAACTGGTATCCCATCAGGCCCTGCGGCCTTTCCTCTTTTGAGCGATTTTAATTGTTTTTCTATCCTGTCAATTATTTCTATATCTGCTATTTTGTAATCTGTGCGGCAATGTAGGGAAGGAACTACAGTGCAATCTTCCTGTGTGAAACAGCTTTGGAAAAAGACATTTAATAATTCAGCCTTTAGAATGTCAGTCTCTGTTTCAATGCCATTTACGTCACAGAGTGTCTGGACACTTCGTTTTGATCCACCTACCACTTTGACATAAGACCAAAATTTCTTAGGATTTTCAGCCAAGTCAGTACAAAGAACTCTACTTTCGAATTCGTTGAACGCCTCTCGCATAGCCCTCCTCACGCTACATTTCGCTTCGTGTAATTTGTGTTTGTCTACAAGGCTTTGGCTACGTTTATGTTTGCAGTGAAGTTCCCTTTGCTGCCGTAGCAGCTTTCTAATTCGGTTGTTGTATCATGGTGGTTCCTTTCCATCTCTTACAGTCTTGCTCGCTACATACTCATCTGATGTATATTGTACAATGGCTTTGAACTTTTTCCACTGTTCCTCAACACTATCTGTACTTGAGATAAAACTAACGCGTTGAGTCGTCAAGTACTCTGAAATCCCATTTTTGTCACTTTTTCCGAACAGAAAAATCTTCCTACCTTTTTTAATATTTCTATTTACGGCTGAAATTACCGATGCTGTAACTGTTATGATCGCTGATTCCCTGTGTTAAACCAGTGTATGCTATGCAAGAAGGGATATGCCAAATCTTATACGCAGGACAAGTTATATGAATTGTATTACACATTATAATCCCATCCAAAAAGGGTGAACCAGAGGGGACAAATTAGTATTATGATACGAATACACACGTGTAGCTTTAAATGTTGAGGTTTATTCCTTTCCACGAATAAACTGTGTAACACAGACATAATTATTAAGCATGGCATTTATCAATGGTGGTTTGAATAACCTTTTGGTTCTTAAACAAAACAGTGAACAAATCGGATCCTTTACAAAACTATACCAACTTTGGCTGTTCAACATTACCTGGACTCACACGCACCAGATGATTACAAGTTAATTGTATTCACGTCACACGAGGGAAACGGGATGGAAGAAAAATGCACCCAACATCGCTTAAACATTGTCATGCGCGCATGCACATGCCTGGTGGCGTACTCTTGGCAACCTAAATACGTACTGAGCACCAGCTGGTGCTCAGTAGTCATATATTTGGACAGGCAGGTCTTATTAACTAACGACATTTAAGGAATTACAATTACACTTGCAAGAGGCAGCAATCTGATGAACGGAAAGAAACACGATACGTGCTCTGCTCCATAATGTGCAAAGTTAATAATAAACGGACGATGGACAAGAATCAACTCTGATGTAATGCGAGTGCACAGAGATCCCTCGGATCACACTCAGTAATGTTTCTCAAAGTCGTTAACATTTAGGAAAATATTACACACGCAGCAATACCAAAAGGAAACACATTAAGATAGCTGTTGCCCATCAGCACAGCCAACCACGAAATTTCAGCGTAGCTTACTACCCACGTGGCTGACTAAACTATCTTACGTAAAAAACGGACTTAATTATTAAAAATTCCCCTTGAAAGTAATGTGATACGACAGCATTTTTAATACTGAAGCTATTACAACCAAACACCAGGGCATCGGGCTCATTTACTGTGACTGTTCATTGTCTGATACTAATCCCGCCAAAGTCAAAACTAGATGAAGAAACGTACCCAAAAATTTTAATAATTCTACAACAAAATGAACATCAACATGAAGATAGCGCAAAATTCCAAGTGGTAAGCATTAAACGAAAGCCGTATCTGTAAGGGGAAAGATTTTACAACGACGTTGAGACTACACCACCTGTGAAACACTGCAGTCACTTTGTGCGCCCATTTCAAGTGCAATTTCACGATTAAGAAATTTTCTTTCGTGAAACTTTCGCTTCTACTGGTAAAAGCTGCCCTTTGGCCGTGGTTTGGAGCCACATACTATTAATATCCCGCATTTCATACCCAGATTTCTGCAAGTTGGCGGAGCAGCCACCACAGCGTCCGTCCGCCTCCAGAGGCTCCTACCGACAGCTCCTCATGGCTACCGGCCTCTGCAACGGTCGACCAAAGTTCAACCTGCCCGAGAAGGCGCGCGCTCATTGGTCGAGACCGGAGCGCCCGGAGGGCAAGTTCTTTCGCGAATTCGCGATCTTCGACCTGTCCACGATCGACCAGAGGCATAGCTTGCGAACTCTTTGCACTATTCACCAACTGTCATCTACATCTACATAGATACTCTGCAAATCACATTCAAGTGCCTGGCAGAGGGATCATTAACCACTTTCATAACTTTTCTCTACCGTTCCATTCTCTAATAGCGCGCGGGAAGAAAGAACACCTAAATCGTTCCGTTTTCGATCTGATTTCTCTTATTTCATTGGGATGGTCATGTCTCCCTAAGTAGGTGGGTGCTAGCAAAATATTTTCACATTCAGAACTAAAAGTCGGTGATTGAAACTTCGCAAACAGATCACGCCGCAATGAATAATGTCTTTCTTTTAATGATTTCCACCCCAATTCGTGCAACATTCCCGTGACGCTCCCCCCCCCCCCCCCCCCCCGTAACGTGATAAAACAAAACGAGCTGCCCTTTTCTGAACCCAGTACTCCAGGAGAGGACGCACAAGTGTGATGTAGGCAGTCTCTTTGGTGGAGCTGGGGCGTCTTCTAAGCGTTCTGCCGATAAAACGTAACCTTTGGTTCGCCTTCCCCACAATATTTTCTATGTGTTCTCTCCAGTCAAAGTTGTTCCTCCTAGGTATTTTGTATAATCTACGACCTTAAGGTTTGACTGATTTATCGTGTAATTAAAGTCCAGAGGATTTCTTTTAGTGGTCATGTGTATTACTTCACACTTTTCTTTATTTAGTGTCAATTGCCAATTTTCGCACCATGCAGAAATTTTGTCTAAATCGCTTTGCAGTTGCTTTTGATCCTCTGTTGACTTCACTAACCGATAAACGACAGCATCATCCGCGAACAGTCTAAGGGAGCTATTCAGATTGTCTCCTAAATCATTTATAAACACGAGGAAGAGTGGGGGACCTATAACGCTTCCCTGTGGAACTCCAGATATCACTTCTGTTTTACTCGATGACTTACCGTCAATTACAACGAACGGTGTTCTTTCTGATAGGAAATCGTGAATCCATTCGCACAATTGGGGAGATATTCCATAAGCACGCAATTTCATAAGAAGCCGCTTGTGGGGTACAGTGTCAAAAGCCTTCCTGAAATCCAAAAATATGGAATCGATTTGAGATCCCTTGGCGATGGCACTTATCACTTCATGTGAATAAAGGGCAACCTTTGTTTCGCAAGAGTGATACTTTCTGAATCCGTGTTGACTACTGCTTAATAGGTTGTTCTCTTCGAGGTAGTTCATAATATTCGAACAAAGTATATGTTCCAAAATCCTACTGCAAATCGATGTCAATGAGATAGGCCGGTAATGCTGGCGAAAGCAGAAAACTTGCACACTACCACCACCACCTCATGACTATCCCACCAATTACTCTACAGGGGAGAAAACGTGCAAGCACTCTCTCACATACGCAGTGGAGGGAAACAAGGAGTGTGACACGAATGTTGGAGAAATAAAGTGAAACCAAATTTGCTATCTCCACTTCTACATCAACCACCGAATAATGTTCAGATAAATTAAGTATTGCTCAACTGTCAGTGAAAAACCACTAAATCATGTTCATATCAATTAACTATTGTTTAACTGTTAATGCAAATATTAGTTTAAGTGGTCCTGACAAGAGCAAATGAACACAAAAACTGACAATCAGCACGAGTAGAGCAATAAGGCGGTACAGCAGTAACGTCTCGAGTTCAAGTTTTACACATAGAGTATAAGGTGGTAGTGGTAGTTGAAATTAAATTTTGAGTGGAAATTAATTTTTAAAAAACGGCCCTGAATTATAAATCGTCGGTTTCAAATCTGATGTAAGCATCGTGTCTGTCAAGCTGCATACAATGTCATACAACACTTGATGTAATATTTTGTCCTGTAAATTAATTCTCTGCTCAAAAAGCGAATGAATTGCCAGTATTCAATTAGTCGCCCCAGTAAGTCGAATACGCATCTGCACTGCATCACAGCTGAGGTCCTTACCATCCACCTCATAAATGTCCAACGGATGCGCCACGTGCAATCCGCGGAAGCTGAAAATGTGTAAAATATCTACGTGCACGTAATGAACGCTCATGTGATTTACAGATTTTCGATCAGGATCTATCTTTTGCTGTGGCATATGCTACATACAATATATAAAAGGCTTCTTTCTGAATAATTTAAATTGATAATTACTTTCATTAATTATGTTATTAAATATGATACAATAAGTCATTAATGTCTGCAAGTTTGGTGCCTTTCAGGTTTTGTCTCTAGAAATGGTACTCTGTGACATATGCAAAAAGCTCTAATCATTTAAAATGTTCACTGTGTTTTTTGAAACTTCAATAACCCTCTTAAAATTGCGTGTAACTTGAAAATGTCTATACTCCGGTGTATTTACCACTTACAGATCTGAATCAAATTGCTTGCAAATCATTGTTTTTCTCCTTTTTTTTATATATACGGTTAAAAATTTTTTAAAATAAAATGTCAATATTCATAAACATTAGTATATGCTTGTCTACTTGTGGATTGCAAATACTATCACAAGACTCTCATGAAATTTTTGTACACCATCTTTCGCTCTCAAAACAACAGAAGTGCTTCATCAAAAATAATGTATAATTTTCTTTGACGTAAATTTGTTTCAGTCCTCTTTGTTCACTGTTTATCGTTACAATGCTGTCTGTTACTGTGTGAAGAGTGTGCAAAGAAGAAGTCTTGTTTTTTTAATAATTTTTGTCAAGTTATTACTCACTACTAAATATTTATAACACATCAGATACGTATCTTTTAACATTCTTCTTCTCCTGTTCCTCCGAGTTTTCCATGTGCAACACAAGAATCCTTTTGTTGATGGTACAGCTGCTTTTCACCTGCACAATCCAATGAACAACGTACAGGGTCACTTTCAAATACTGTGGATAAAAACATTTTTTGCATCTATAACAGTTCTTGTGGGTCTAAAAACGCGATTTCGTGTTCGTCTCCCGGTTGAGACACGAAACGTTGGCGCGCAACGCGATCGTTTGCGAATGACGCGACCCCTACCAGGTACGTTTTGGCACTCACTTATGCTACGTCACTCCCGCACTGAATAAAGTCAGCTTTTGTTCGCAGTAGATTCACTTACATCCAATGAACCACGCGGCATACGCGATATTTCTATGGCGGTGCCGGCGATTGCACCCGATACGCGAATTCCGTCCGCTCACGACGCGACCCACCGCTCCACCAAGGTACGTAGACCAGAAAGGTATGCCAGTTTGGGCTGCTTCACTGTCATTGGTTAGCGCTGTATTACGTCACTCGGCAGCAAGCCGCTGTATTGTGAGACCGCCGTGAACACATTTTCATCGTCTTTTCTTTTCTCATTCCACAAAAAACATTGCTATTAAGCGGTGGAACACGCTTGTGATTAATATATGTGTATACTAACATACAAAGGACTGAAAAAGAAAAGCTTCACACATTATTAACAACTAGCTAATCCGTACCGCCTCGCGACTTGGCACGGGTAATATCTAAACGTCTTTAACTCGAGAACCACTGAAAGTATCGTGATGAGGTTTTATTTAAATTGTAGAGCTCATAAAGATCTAAAATAAAGTCCGTGACAGCACATGTCTAACTTTTATAGATTTCCCACAATAGGTATTTATGTAGTCTGAAGCCATCCGGCGCCAGCGCCTTAGGAGAGAAAAATGGTACATATGCTTCACTCGTAAAAGTTAGACATATTCTCTCCCGGACGTTTTTTTTTTTTTTTTTAGGTCTTTGTGCGATCTACAATTTAAAAGAAACCACATCACGATACGTTCAGTAGTTCTCGAGTTATAGAAGGTTAAAGAGACAGACAGAGAGAAAATGTTTCTGTTTTATATACAGTATCATGATTTCACTCCCTTAGAGAGCGAATTTCGAAATTTTACTATGCCTATAACCGTGACGCTAGTTCATGCAATAAGATGACGACGTTTTACCGCAATCGACTGAATTACATTGACAGGCATAGCATACCGACAAACAGAGGCCAACAGAGGCCCCCCAGTGCTGCTGCAGCAGTTTTAGAATCATTCAAGGAAAGTCTACACCAGGTAGTGCATAGGTATCCGGGCCATGTAATATCAGTCGGAGGTGACTTCAACCTTAAGAGTATAGATTGGGACCTCGCTAGTTACATTTCAGGCGGTACAGACAAGCAGTCTTGCGAGCTACTTTTGGACACATTCTCCGAAAACTGTCTTGAGCAGATAAACCGGCAACCCACGCGCAATGGAAATATTCTAGACCTTATAGCCACAAACAGGCCTGACCTTATTAACGATGTCTGTGTAGAGACAAGAATTAGTGATCATGATATCGTCATAGCGTCGATGGTGACCAAAGTTCATAAACCAATCAAGAAGGCTAGGAGCGTGTTTTTGTTGGGTAGAGCCGATAAGCAAATGTTACGATCGCACTTAGAAAATGAATGGGCATCGTTTAATTCTGGGACTATGGGTGTAGAGAAATTGTGGACTACATTTAAGTGCATTGTTAATAAAGGGTTATAAAAAAATATGTGCCTGTATAGCCGATGAAAAGATCCACCGTGGTATAACAATGATATTAGAAAGCTACTGAGAATGCAAAGGCTGTTGCACTCTCGGTTCAGAAAAGAACACGCAAATGATGGCAGGCAAAAGTTAGTAGAGATTCGTGCGTCTATAAAAAGATCGATGCGTGAAGCATACAATAATTATCACAGCCATACCTTAGCAAAAGATCTTTCCGAGAAACCGAAAAAATTCTGGTCCTATGTAAAATCGATAAGCGGGTCAAAGCCCACTGTCCAGTCACTAGTTGATCATTCCGGGGCAGTAATAGAAGAAAGCAAACGGAAAGCTGAAGTTCTAAATTTAACCTTTAAGAAATCTTTCACGCAGGAGGACCGCACAAATATACCATCATTTGATCAACGTACTAATTCCGAAATGGGGGACATAGCAATAGGTATTTCCGGTGTAGAGAAGCAGCTGAGAGAGCTAAACACGAAAAAGTCTGCTGGTCCGGATGGAATACCAGTTCGGTTTTACAAAGACTATTCTGCGGCGTTGGCCCCCTACTTAGCTTGCATTTATAGCGAATCTTTAATTCAGCGCAAAGTTCCTAGTGATTGGAAAAAAGCGCAGGTGACTCCCGTGTATAAGAAAGGAAAGAGAACTGACACATACAATTACAGGCCAATATCGTTGACATCGGTTTCATGTAGAATTTTGGAGCATATTCTCAGTTCGAATATAGTAAATTTCCTTGAAACGGAAAAACTTCTTTCCATGAATCAGCACGGGTTTAGGAAACATCGTTCATGTGAAACTCAGCTTGCCCTTTTCTCACATGACATCTTGCGAGCCATGGACGAAGGGCAACAGGCGGATTGTGTTTTCCTCGACTTCAAAAAGGCGTTCGGCGCGGTGCCACACTGCAGACTGCTAACAAAGATACGAGCTTATGGAATAGGTTCACAGATTTGTGACTGGCTGGAAGACTTCCTAAGTAATAGAACGCAGTACGTTGTTCTCGACGGCGAGTGTTCATCAGAGACGAGTGTATCGTCAGGCGTGCCCCAGGGGAGTGTGATAGAACCGCTATTATTTTCTATCTATATAAATGATCTGATGGACAGAGTAAGTTGTAATTTGCGGCTGTTTGCTGATGATGCTGTGGTGTATGGGAGGGTGTCGTCTGTAACTGACTGTAATAGCATACAGGTTGACTTAGACAAAATTTTAGTTGGTGCGAAGAATTTGCAGCTAGCTCTCAATGTAGAAAAATGTAAGGTGATGCGCATGAGTAGAAAAAACAATCCTATAATGTTCGAATACAGCATTAGTAGTGAGCTTCTTGATGCTGTCACGTCGTTCAAATATCTAGGCGTAACACTGCAGAGCAATATGAAATGGAACGAGCATGTAAGGACAGTTGTGAGTAAGACAGACAGCCGACTTCGGTTTATTGGGAGAATTTTGGGAAGATGTACTTCACCTGTAAAGGAGACCACGTATAAAACGCTTCTACGACCACGTCTTGAGTATTGCTCAAGTATTTGGGACCCGCAGCAGATCGGTTTGAAGGAAGACATAGAGGCGGTTCAGAGGCGAGCAGCTAGATTTGTTACCGGTAGGTTCGACCAATGCGCGAGTGTCACGGAAATGCTCCGGCAACTCAATTAGGGAACGCTGGAAGAAAGACGACGTTCTTTTAGTGAATTTCTGTTAAGTAAATTTAGAGGGCCGGTATTTGAAGCTGAGTGTAGTACGATGTTGCTGCCGCCTACTTACATTTCGCGTAAAGATCACAAAGACAAGATAAGAAAAATTAGGGCTCGTACGGAGGCATATAGGCCTTCATTTTTTCCTCGTTCAATTTGGGAGTGGAATAGGAAAGGAAATGCCTAGTAGTGGTACAGTGTACCCTCCGCCACGCACCTTACGGTGAATTGCGGAGTATGTATGTAGATGTATATATTAGATAAAGAAAACTTTCGTTACAACGCTAACATAGCCACCGATTTTCGCATTAATGCTTTTATTTTACTCATATAATTACTATGAACATCGAACTGCATACTACTTTTATACATAAATTTTTTTCAATCGGCTTCACAAAAATATTCAAAAAAAAAAAAAAAAAATTCTGGTATTTTTGACATTTATCTCGTCTAGTCTTTCACAGCGAGAGATCCATATACGCTGAAGTTCCTCATCTTTTGGAAACCGATGGTATAAAATGCCTTCCGTCTTGCATCCACTGTTATTGCACTCCGCAACAGCACAACACAAAGTATTCTTACTCATAACTACCTTTTTTATCTTAATTATAGAAAGAATACATAAAAAAATTGTTCCCTAATAGAAGAAAGCTACTTTCTATTCGAACACTTCACAGGTCACGAAACAACTTCCTGCTTGAACGTTTCATAAGGGTAGTGCTCGGCGCTTGCTGCCATGTGACGTCACAGAAGCAAAGCGCGCGACTCAAATGTACACCCCCCTGCCTCTCGACTATCACGTCTTCAGACACACCAGAGTCCCAGCATGCTCTCCGCTGAACGTCGTTTGTTTACAAAATTATGTCTCTGGCTAGCACGTGCGCTTATATGCCAGGCGAAAAATCTTTGCCAGAGATACTACACAACCTGTTGGCATTAGGCAAAGATCTAAAACGTTGATGCAGTACGGATGTAGAGATGTCAGCAGACGACGTTGTCCTGAGTATTTTGTACACACTTGAAACAGAAATTAAATTTATCCTGATAGGATCTTAGTTAACCTCACACACTGTAATCGTGACATATGCAGAAACGAACTGCCAAATATTGGTGACAAGTAAAGAATATCTGGCTAAGCACACTCTCTGAAATCGAAATATACAGGGTGTTTCACTAAGTGTGTTTGCCTCTGTAACTTATAAAATAAAAGGTGACGGGAAATTTTAATGCGGTAGGTCAACACAAGAAATGTTACACTCTCTGCGGAGCTATGAACATAGTTTATTGTATCATTTTTCCAAAGAGTTACACCACAAAGATATAATTTTTTAAATTGAACAGTAGTTTTTTGTCGTTTATGGGATTCGTTTAAACCAGCTGCGTCCAAATCAATTTAAACTACATTCCTATCACTGTTAGTTTGGGAGCTGCAACCCTTCAGAGTTCCGGCGGCGGAGGCTGCGATAGCGTAGCTGACTGGCGGAGTGGCTATCCCCTGGGGCACGGCCCACTGCCTCATGACCACCAGCCAGTCAGCTACGCTGCCGTAGCCTCCGCCCCCTAAACTTTGAAGGGTTGTAGATCCCAAACTAACAGTGATAGGAATGTAGTTTAAATTGAATTGGACGCTGATGGTTTAAACGAATCCAATGCACGATAGAAAAAACTATTGTTCCATTTAGCAAATTATATCTTTGTGGTGTAACTCGTTGGAAAATGATACAATAAAGTATGTTCATAGCTCCGCAGAAAGTGTAACATTTCTTGTGTTGACCTACCTATTATTTTATAAGTTACAGAGGCAAACACACTTAGTGAAACACCCTGTATATATCCGAAACTAAGCAGCAAAATGTTGGGGGAAAACAAGAAATATCAGCCTTTCCATACGCCCGGAAATCACGAGATATTCGGAAATAAATAGTCAAATCTTTCTGACTAGCGAATAGTGTAGGTCTAAATGTCATTTATATTCATTTCACTTACTGTACCAGCGATTTAAACGTTCGCATAGTTTTGTCTCCAACAATATTCTCGAAAACCGCAACATATTTGAAACAAAGAGAAATATTTGTGAGAAGGAAGAACACAAATGTCATTGCTAATCGTACCACTTCCAGCAGTAATTTCATTTTCCGTTGTTCAGTCACACATCAGTCACCAAATAGATGTTAAAAACTCCAGAGACAGCAGATAAGATTACTGAATAAATAATACAGTTATGTGAATAAGAAAATCCCACAAAGTGTTGTGGATAAATAACTTCTACAATGTGTTAGAAACGATAAGAATTAAAAAAAAAAAATTTATTCGGAGGAGCTTTATCTCTGTTCAACTGACATATGTGATCGAATGAGGCACGAAAATATTAACAAACATACATATAAAATAAAAGAACTACACAATACATACATGTTAGTATACCGAGAATACAAAATAATTAAAAGCATACATTTTTAGAATGCGATGTGGAGGCGTGCTGCCATATGTAAACGCAAGGTTCACCTCTGACCTTACATATCTGCGTCGTTCTAAAAAAAAAAAAAAAAAAAAAAAAAAAATGGAAAATTTTTTGATTTAATAAAACTTTGAGAATATTTCCTAAAAAAATTTCTTGACTTTCACTTTCGTCGTACATGACTTTAATACACAAAACACTTTCACTTTTAGTCGTAGCACTTTGCACTGTATCTCGACAGCGCATTACTGAATCTAAACAAACATGATTTAGCACTTTCACTCGTAGGTGTCTACGCGGCGAATTCGCTGCTCAGCACGGCGAAGCGTCGTTCTTTGTTGTTATTGGTCAGTGACGTCGGCGTACCTTAAGGCCGGTAACGCACTAGGCAGCCAAAATATTGAGCAGCCAGTTGGTGGCAGCCAGCGTTGGCAGCCAATCGGCCGAGCGACATGGACCTGGAAGGTACGATAATCGTTTGGCATTCTGGCAAATAACTGGAGAATGTTTCATCGCCCAATGGATGTTCGGGAAGAATTTGCAATTGCCATAATAAAAACATGCTGTGTTTTTCATAACTAGTTGCTAGAAAGAGATGGCTACAAATTTGAAGACATACTGTATGTCGCTGTCCGTCCAGAACTGGAAGTTTCCCCAGGTCCTGCAACAGCAGGGGGCCGTTCATCAGCATCAGATTTATTTGCGGATTACTTTACGAATGAAAATCCGCCGGAATGGCAAAACAGAATTGCTTTTTTGGAATGATTAATGCTGCATCAGTCACTATTTATAAATATTTTTATTGGCACGACGCGTTTCGGCAGCATGCTGCCATCATCGGGTGCATGTTTACAGTTACTGGTTACATTCTTGATGTATTGTGTTTTGTGTTGTGGATGCCAGTGAGGTTATATTTGTACAGTTTTAACCTGTTAGGAAGATATAGCTATTTTTACAATTATGTTTCATCATTATAGTTTTTGGATTATTGTAGTGTTTTGTTTACTTACAGTTTTGCTAATCTTGATAAACTTGTTGTCTGGCACACACAACACAAGCACATAGTTACAAATACACTTATAACACATGTGGACATTTTGTATTTGAAGGTTACTATGCAAAGATCCTTAAAAGCTAAGATAAACTACTTACATCAGTATATGGTGAATGTGCATGAGTTTAAACAGAAGTTGGTACATTTTGAAGAATTGATCAGTGTTACATTATTAATTTTATATTTTACTTTTATTAATTTCATATTTTAATGAAAAATGCATTCAATACTGGAGAAATTTTTGAAAAAATTAGTATTGTTGCTTTCCAGTTTATCATTAAGTAGAAGTTCACCATGTATTTTCTCATGGATGAAGATTTCTAGTTCTTCATACAGGTCCATTATGTGTTCCTTGTCCATTTTATGCAGTATATGAAGATCACTCTTGATATTCTGGAATGGATGTCCTGTGTTCTTTATATGGGTAGCTACTGCTGATTTATTAAAGTTATTGGTGTGGTAGGCATTTATGTGTTCATTGTATCTTGTTTTGAATTCTCTTCCTGTTTGGCCTACATACAGGGCATTACAGGTGTTGCATACTATTTTGTAGATGCCTGAGTGTGTGTGTTTATCTGTTAGTATGTTTACATTGTGTCTAAGTGAGTGCTGTAATTTATTGTTGGTTTTAAAGGCTATGTTGATGTTGTGTGGTCTGAAAATGTTTGCTATTTTGTAGGATAGTTTGCCAATGAAAGGGATACATGCTGTGGCTTTATTTTTTGATTTCTGTGTGGGGATTGGTTTCTTTTTGGTTTTGCTTTTTTGTGTAAGGTTGTCCACCAGTGTGTCATCATAACCATTTGCTGTGGCTATTTGTTTGATGATATTGAATTCTTCAAGTTTTGTATTGTTCTCCATTGGTGTGTTGTTGGCTGTGTTAACAAATGCTCTATATGCAGCATGTTTGTGTGTTGTTGGATGGCAGGATGAGTTATGTATGGTGGAATCTGCTGTTGTTGGTTTTCTGTAGACTTTGAAGGTGTGTGCATTGTTTACTTTACTAATAGAATTGCATTGGGGTAGTAATTACATATTATGTACGTAAGCAATTTTTTCTATGTAATAAATAATAAATAACTTACCGAATTCATTCTTTTCATTTTCAGACATGTTCTCCTCACACATTACGTTTGCGATTTCCTCCCACCTCCTCCTCGTCACATCACGATCACTATATTGCTCACAAGACACATCCCAGATTTCTCTTCGTCTTTGAGTTTCATCAGTAAATTCCTCTGTGTCGAACGAGTGACAACTTGGAAACAAGGTGTGGCTGCTTGGTGAAGTGCGCGCAGATTGCTGTCAGCCCCACGCGTCCACCGCGCGGCTCGCTGTTCTGTTGGCACCGGCTGCTGTGTGCTGCCACTGCCGTGCAGTCGGCCGCGTTTTGACGGCTGCCACAGCCGCAGCCACCAATTCCTGGCTGCCCAGTAGTCTTATAGCGGCCTGCCGCCTACCACCACTGTTTCATTGGCTGCCGCAGCCTGGCTGCCTAGTACGTTACCGGCCTTACTGTCCGGCGTCAGTACGAAGCGCAGAATGATGATTATTGGCTCAGGAATGCGTCGACTCGCCAGATGGCACGCTGATTGTTGCTGCTGTGACCGTTCTGCCTGCATAGTCACTTCACATCCAACTCACAACAGTTCTGAAAACATATCAGGCTTTCTTAACTTCCCTTATCCACATTTCACCACGCGAAACGAATAAAAAAAATTTTCCTTTACATACTGTTTTTACATTGACATTTCACATTAACACCTATCAGTTTTGCTTAAAGTAAGATACTATACTCTATTTACGTTTCACTACATGGAGTATACAAAACTGTCTCGAAATATTGCTCTCATTTGTAATAAGGCTGGAGGTCAACTACGTGACGTATTCCTAGATTTTTATTGATTTTAAGTGACAGGAGTTCATATGTATTAGGATGTTTGACTTGATGCACTTCAAATGGTCCAATATAACATTTGAAAGGTGCACGGGAAAAACGATCAAAGTCCATCGCAGATCGAATTTTAGCTTGCACTGCCATCTTGTAGTAGAAATGAAGAACTTTCAAATTAAACTTGTATCCATTCTGGAAGTGTGGAACCTGCGACTGTGTTGATTAAAGAAATCAGAAAATAACAGCAACCAGTCACCTTTCTTATGTATTTAATACCACAACCGGTTTCGAACTGCCTGGCAGTTCATCATCAGGCGGTGTACATGATTTAGATGTTGCTTATAACACAGCTGAACTTTCAGCCTGTGAAACTTAGAGTTCGGAGAATTGATCGGTGTCCATGTAATTCAGTCTCAAAGTTTTTGTACACTTTGTAAGAATGATCAAAGTCACGTTGTTCCTTTTCCCACAGACGCGGGCATTAACGATCTATTATTGCATTTCACTGTTATAAACACAGTCTTAGAATAACATTGTTAGTGCACAGTCAGTTGTGATGTAGCTGTATGTGAGTCAGTGTTCGAAAAATTTCACAATGTCAAGCAGTAGTGAAGAAAATTATAGTACAAAACCTGGAACCTATTAAATAATAACTTGTGTGCCACATATAAAGGTAAATAATTTAGAAAATCTGTCTCACTATAATAAAGCCCTAACAATTGTTTGTATGCTTTTAAAATCATTTCAGATATTGTAAGCATTTTTATAATAATTTTACTATCCAAATTCTGTGTTTTCTTGTATTAACTTTTTTCAATGTCTTACTAACTATCGCAAGTAGACCTATTATTAGGTAAAGATGTAAGATTTCTTTATTGAATATATCCTGTGTGTCATGTGTAAAAGTGGTGCAATGGTAATAATATTCACAAAAAAGTAATTCATAAGCTTTTAAATTCATTTATGAATGGACTTAGATCGTTTTTACCTTGGAAATTTTGTGTATTGCTGTTTGGCTATGATTTTCCATTGTTGTGCTGTACTATTGTAACTGGTTATTATTCAGTGATATAACAAATAAAGTAGACAACAATTTCAGGGGAAGGAATCTACAAATTAATTAAATCTGTAACCAGATAACAGACTTCAAAGTTTGAAATTTAATTTTCTCAGGATCCTCCAAACTGGACTTAGATCGTTATTCCCGTGTGCCCTTCATTTGTAGAATTTCTTACATACGTCATCCCCGCGTGTTGCAGCTTTCTGCCGCGGTGGAGTAGCCGAGCGGTCTAAAGCGCCTCGCTGCGGAGCACGCGGTTGCTCGCCGTAGAGGTTCGAGTCCTCCCTGGGGCATGGGTGTGTGTGTTTGTCCTTAGCTTAGTTTACCTAGGTTTCAGTAGTTTATAAGCTACGGACTGATGACCACGCAGTTTGGTCCGATAGATTTACAGACTTAACAACAACAACATAACTATCATTTCCTTGACGGGATTTTTCGGTGGTATTCCCAGTAATACTTGCGTTGGTGTAAATCCGGTAGACGTATGCATTAGGTTATTAGTAACATCAAATGCCTGCGGATAATCGTCCCACGACCTCTGCGTCTTATGCGCATGTGTTCTCAGAAACATGCCTAGCTCACGCATAATACGCTCTGTTGGATTACATTCTGGCCTATAAGCTGATATAAATATAGGCTTGCATGATTTTGTGTCTTCTAAGCATGCTCTTCCACCTTTCTGATCGGTATTGAGGTCCATTATCACTCAAGACGTGCGCTGTTCGCGGATATTCTGATAATAATTTTTCAAACACTGTGCAGACGTTCTTACTATTCGCCTTCTTCAGCGGTGGAACTCTTAGGTATTTTGAGAATAGGTCCACAACCACAAGAACATAGCGATTTCGTCTCCATGACATAATTACTGGCCCGTACAAATCTGTTGCTATTACTTCATCAACTTCTGTTGGTATTATAGCATACTGGCTGGTCTCCGCTCGGGTGTGGGTTGATGATAGATAACGCGCGAAACGTCAAATAGATTTTTTAAAGAGATGTACTAAAAGAAACTTATTTATTTATTGTTATATTTCCTTATTCGTATTCTTATCCTTACAGAGAAAGAGCTGAAGACATTGTAGCACGCATAGACCAAAGATACGGTCTGTGGCATCACATATCGCTGTATGTAACCTCCTTGCTATAGTCGCAAACGTCATTCTGGCCTTCAGTCCGAATTTTTTTACATAATTTGACGACTTTCAACCACCATATCTTCCACCCCCTTATAGCTTTCGGCATGGAACTGCTAAGGTATACAACGGGAGACTTCGGACGACAATTACACACAGACCATTCGTTTGCGTTCTGTAGTTTTCGCAGCAGAGCGAAATATTAACACACACACACACGTAGAATTTTATATACACCGATAACTTTCCATCCAAATATACTCCACCCTTTGATCATTATCAATCCTCAAGCAACAACGCAACCAATAAAAACATTTTCTAAAAGTAAATATAATTTGCAAAGAGTAATTATTGTTCTAAATTTCGCGTTATGTTCTTGAAATTACTAAATCTCTATAAAACCGTGCCTAAACCTTCCTCAGGTATAAATTAGTAACTGTACAAATATTTAAGTCTCTGCGTCCTGTTGTTCGGGCGTGATAAGCGTACACCGAACAGACATTCACATTTATAGATATACTGTAGATCTTTTGGTCTGTTGAGTCACTGTGCTGGGATTGATCATTTGACAACTCTTACATATCTTCAAAACCTTTCTTGTCCTTTTTAGCATCTGTGGGAAGTAATAACACTCGAACAGCTTTTCTTTACATTTAGCAGGCCCACAATGTCCGAACTTGTAGTGTGTGTACCATATCAATTTGTTGATCTTTTCGTACGGTATGCAGATTTTCCACGCTTCATGTTCCCCAAAGTTCTTGTAATATAATATTCCTTTATAAATTTTGTAATATTACCTAATGTTCACATTTTCTCTAGTCTGCAGTCTTTGTTTTATCTTCTGTATCCATTAGTCCTTACTTTGTTGTTCTTTAATTGGTCGAAAATGTTCTTTAAGATAATTTTCAAAAGGTGCCGTATTAATCAACATAGCGGTGTATTCATCTTTCTTTCCTGCATTTCTTTCATAACCAGTTTCACTTATAGGTGCCCTTGACAGACAGTCTGCTACAATTTTTTCCTTTCCCCGAACACAATAAATATCAAAGTTATATTGCTGTAGATAGAGCGTCCATCGGGTAAGTCTTCCTGGCATAAGCTTGGTCTGCACCAGGAACTGTAGAGCACTGTGATCCGTATACACGCGGGTTCTCCTCCCTGCTAAATAAATGTGGAATTTTTTAAATGCCCGCAGCACGGCGAGACATTCTTATGTATTTTCTTTCAGCGGGACTTAACACGCGCCTCGCGTATGCTACTGTACAATAATCTCCCCTCTCATCAATCTCATACAACTCGGCCCCGATACCAAATCCACTTGCGTCAACATTAATACAACATTCTAGATTCATATCAGGATCTTTCAAAATCGGTCCGTTAATTTAGGGTTACCACACGTCCTCTTTTTCCCGAACACGTCCTCTTTTTGGGGTAAGAAAATGTGTCCGGCCGGAATTTATAAAATTCTACAAAATGTCCTCTTTTTTGGGTTCCGAGGAAGAAAATTATTTTTGTGATATTTGCGACAACTGGTTCGTTCGCACTACAGTTCCAAACTGTTCGCAACTATCACGAGCATACACAGAGCGATATTGCCGTTCACAATTTCGCTCTCCGCATGGATCTGACAGTTGCAAACTATTCGGATACAAATTACTCAAGAGTAGAAGAACCGAACGTGAAGCAGAATGTTTGATTTGCCCTGCTGGAATGTATATATCCGATGCTGACAAAGGTAAGTCGTATAGGTACCGAAAGGGTTAATATTGGATCGTATTAATGTAAATGAATGCAGGAAATTATGTTAGAGGAATAGATTTAAAATAGAAAATATAGAATCTATTCTAAGAGTACAGTATAAAATCACATTTGAAATGCCTGAGCTTTTATCGGTGCTTGTTGAAAAGCAAAAAGCTCTTCACAGAGATTTCGTCGTCCTTCAAATATAGTTGGTTCAAAAGTGAAAAAGACAAGAATGAGACAACTGAGTGTAGTGATGAAGAATAAACTGTCAAGGTTCATAATATTTTGTTTTACAATAACCACACAAGGTTACTGTTTTAGTTTATATTAGTTTTACGTGGTTCATTAATAAAGTAGTAAATTACATTGTTGTTGTTGTTCTGGTCTTCAGTCCGGTGACTGGTTTGATGCAGCTCTCCACAATACCCTATCCTGAGCAAGCCTCTTCATCTGCACATAAGAACGGCAACCTACATCTGTCTGAATCTGCTTACTGTATCCATCTCTTGGTCTTCCTCTGCGGTTTTTACCCCACACACTTCCCTCCAACACTAAATTTACAATCCCTTGATGTCTAAGAATGTGCCCTACCAATCTATCCCTTCTTTTAGTCAAGGTATGCCATTATTATGCCATTATTATAACAATAAACTGTCCTCTTTTTTGATGATGAACATATGGCAACCCTAGTTAATTAAGCTTACTTTAATCAGTTTAAACACTCTTTCGCAATCCTGAGGCCACTCCCAAACTTTATATTTTTTTAGCAACCCATGCAAATATGGTGCAGTCGAAGTTTCAACTGTAGCGTACTTCCTAAAAAATCCCACCATTCCGAGAAATGACTTTAATTGTTTACGTGTTGTTGGTCTTGGAAAGTCTTTTATCGCTTTGATATTCTCTGGGTCCGTCGCTATTCCTTCATGTGTGATGACATGTCCAAGGAACTTTATCTCACACTTACAAAATCGTGATTTCTCCAGATTAATCGTCATATTACTGTCACCAAATCTTCTTAACACTTCCTACAGTAATGTGAAGTTCCCGTTCCAATCTTTAGCTCCAACTATTGTGCTATCAATGTACACAATAATTTTTCCCATCAAATCCTCGCCTAATACGAAGTCCATCGCTCACACAAAGGCTGCAGTACTATTTTTTAGTCCAAATGGTAGTCTTCGAAATTGGTAACACTTTCCATTATTGAGAAAAGCCGTGTAAGGTCTACATTTTTTTCTTAGTTTAATCTGCCAAAAGGCACTCACCAAATCAAGTCCAGCCAGTACTCTCACATTATGAAATTTTGCTAAAAGTCCGTCTATGATTGCCGGACGGTCTGTTTCCGACTCAATGATTTTATTTGGGTGTCTGGCGTCCAGAACCAGCCTTATATCACCATTTCTTTTTACCGCCGGTATAACTGGGTCATTGTTTTGTGAATTACTTCGCTCTATGATATTATTTTAACATCCTCTGCACTTACTGACTCCCTCGATCTTTTAATGCGAAAGGAATTTTGTGTTGGTGCTTAAAGAATACCTCTTTGCTCTTCACTTTGAATGCATATTCGTAGTTTCTGACCTATCGCACCTCGTCCCTGAATACCTTTCCATATTTCATTAATAAGTCCTCTAGCTTCACTAGCTGGTCTTCAGGTACATTCTCAAGATTCGATACAATTTGTCGTATTTTCATAACAGTTTGTTGTTCCCTCTTGTCTTCATTGCAACACTCATTCTGTTCCTCTGCTTGTGGCAACTTGCCATAACCAATGACGTTAACTTCAGTCCTATAGTTTCCCTGATAATTTTCCATCTCCATCCCACTCTGCGTCCATTCTACATTTTTCTGTCCATAATCAATTTTCATTCCTAATTTGCACATAGTCTCGTATCCTAATAGCGCATCCGTCCTCAGTACCTTAATTACTACAAACCACTCGCAAAGCACTCGTCCTTTAATATTCAATCTTAACAAAACCTCTCTTTAACTCTATCTTTGATCCTGAAATGATCAATTATATTGTACTCTTAATTATTTTTTCATCTCGATCCGTTTCTCCCTTTTACATATTAAAATACAAATCTTCGTCAATAGCGCACACTTGACTCCCATTGTCTGTTGTTATTGTCATAATCTGCTCTCCCACCATTGCTGTCAACATCGGGTTCATTGTTGATTCCTCCTGCTCTACATTCTCTTCCAGTAAAAAGTGTTCCTTGTTCAAATACGTCAATCCCATCATGTTCTCTCCATCCTCCTTCGGATTACTTTCATCGGTCTGCTTCATATCATGTTTCCCCGTTTCAGAGTTTCCTCTCTTTTGGTAGCAATTCCGACGCATGTTAAGAACATCTCTTTTGTATATAATGTCTCTGTCACAGAACCCACTACGCTGTTTATTCACGTAACGGCGAATCCCTGATTCTCCAACGTTGTTTTGTAATTTCATTTTAACTTTGTGTTTGCTGAGATACAGCAGTTTATTGCAAATATTGATTTTTCTGATGGGCTTCTTCCATGTTTTCACGCGATTTCATTTTAGTTTTGTGTCCTTTGAGTTGCAGTGGCTTGCTGCATCTGTCGCACGTTTGGTACAAGCCTTTTACATCGTCCGTTTTTCGGTTTCGTGATGTCTTCGTCTCATCTTTGTTTCCTTTACAATAGTTTACAAAGTGTACCATGTGTGTACCGTGTCGCACATCATTTTCGCTCATCGCTGCATTACTGCATTCACATGCTTACATAACTCCCATAAATTTACTCAATGAGCAAACAGAGCTTAAAAACATATTGCTCCAGTAAAATAAACAGCTTTAGAGTATCAAAACCACCGATATATCTGAGTGTCAAGACCAACAGGCATTTGTAACTAAACGTATTTATAAATTTAACTTACAGTTAGTTATAAAATTCCATGTATTGTACTGAAAACATGTACATTTCCACAGATAACCTGATGATGGCATTCAAGCTGAAATAGATGCCTTATAAGGTAGCTTTTGAAGCTTTAATTACATAATGTCGTAAAAATGTTATTTCACACAGTTAAACTATTATGTCAGAAATCACAATGAGGCAACAAAATAAATTTGCAAATAATTCACATTATTTCTTAATTTAGGTCACCTAGTCGGGATTGGATGTGGATAATTGGGATTATAACTGCAAAGCAAGTGAGCTTTAAATAACATCAGTTTATATCTTTGTAAGTACTACGGTACATGAACTCAGGAAACGTACTCGTGTAATTCCTACTGTACAGATGAGTTCCTAGTATCAGAACCGCAAACAGTTGCTCACTTGAAGCTTTATTCGAACTAAATGTATCGTTAAGACCTCAAATCTAGATGGAAGACTGCTTGGGGAAAGTGTGACAAGTTTCCTAATCTGTCAACTGCAAAGCAAAACGAATGCAAGATCCAGCAAATAAAACGGCAACACTAGATGTGTACTGTACCATGCAAATTGTGAGCCGCCAGAGACCGGATAGCGCAAACACAAAGTGTGGAAAGTTGCTTAAAAGTATAGTAAACGAGCCGTGCCCAATGCTGTTGTTTAAATGTTCAAATGTTTGGTAACAAACAACCATGGAATTTTAATGTAGCTCGTGACTATAATTCAAATGTTTGTTAAGCTTAAGGGCGTTAACTGCGGCGTCATCAGTCCCTAAACTTACAAACTACTTGTGAACTGGCTAACACTAAAGACGGCACAAATATCCATGCCCGAGGGGGGATTCGAACCCCGACCGTAGCGGCCGTGCAGACTGTGACTGGCGCGCCGCAGACCGCTCGGTCCAGGGCAGTCTGAAGCTCCGCAGTCTCCTTCAGAATTTCGTTCCTCTCTCCCCCACAAAAATTCTCTTGGAGGGCAGAACTCCAGCCAGAGTCTTATTACGGTTACCACCGAATTCTGTGGACACATAATGAAGCTTTCTTCCATCGCCACAAATTTTGCACAAATTTATTGAACTAAATAAAGAATAAAAATATAAATGTCGGACGTTACTGAAAAGCCACAAAATATATTCATGATATAACAGTGTAGACGTAAAAATTATAATTTATTTTCATGTCAGGTAAATGTTGAATAACCTACACCACCTTGGAACATTTTTGTACGACTCTAGAAATGTCCTCTTGTTTGAGGGTCGTCATCTGGTAACCGTACGTATTGAAGAAATACTGGTCTGATGCGAAACAATAAGAAGCAATTAGAGAGATCTATGAAGCCCCGTTGTATCAGTCTAGCAGGTTTAATACAATGGCAAAATATTTCAAGCTTTGTTGGTACAAGAACAAACATTTGGACAGTCCCATAAACGAAGCAAACTCTCAAAATAATGATAGCGAGGCTGCCTAAATAGATGAAGCAACACGTATGTTTCCAGACAGTCGATCAGATGATAGAAATGTTAGAAGAATTTGACAAGCTACAAGACAGAGATAGGGACCAAAGGCGATGCAACCAGGAAAGAGAGACGCATAATGAAGAAAGAAACGCATCGAGGAATAACTACCGCACGGAAAATCGTGATGGTATGCAGCGAGATTCGCAAAACGATGAACGAAGGAACGAAAGAAGATAAAATTATCAGCAAAAGAATTACGAGAATAGGCAATCTCAAGATGAAAGAAGGTACTTTAATCAGAGGGGAGAAATTGGAAACAGAAATAGAAGTATGGGAGAAAAGGGATGGGACAAGACGGGTGCCAAGCAGAACAACAAACAGACTGGCGCGGAGGCCACTCGAACAACAACAACAACAACAGCAGCAGCGGAGGTACGACTGCGAAGGGGCCCCCGAGTTTGTGCAGCAGATGCGCGCACGAAAACCGACGGCGCAGTTATAAGTCAAGGTGTCGGGAACTAGCGAGCCGAAGCGTTTACAGTGAACGAGCAGCCCACAGCTGCGATCAAACATTAGGAGAGACAGGTCATACTGACGAAGCAAATGCCAACAATAAAGTAAAACAACTACGAGAAGGAGATACAATGAAAATACATGATGCTGAGCCAGAAGGAAACGCCATGCAAACGATAAATACCGAAGAAAAGGCAAGCGTTCACGAGAAGGCAAACGAACACTTTTTTGTTGCGGGAAGAATGTGACAACTTGATAGAGAACGTAGCAGATTTGAACAAAACCATCAGCCGTGTAAATTCCACGTACACAATAGAGAACGGACCAGTAGAAACGTCACAGGAGGAAGATAAAGAAGAAAAGGACAGTAATCTAAGAGGTATGCAAGTGCATATTCTCATCAAAACCGGAAAAGACAATGAACGATGTTGTCCATAATTAAGCATCTTAGTAGGACACAAAAGGTGTGAAGCGCTACTAGATACAGGATCTATGACTTCTATAGTGACGAGCAAGTTCTACGAAGACTTTAAAAAACACGTGGAAGCGAACGTAAGAATTTTCTTGCCATTTAAGATAAATGAAATAGACCCTCTGTTATATCATGAATTTAAAATTGTGGAGAATATCAACGTACCATTCATAATTGGATCTGATTGGTTACAAAAACAGATAGCTATTGTTGATTTTGATAATAACCAGTTGGTATTTGAAGATGAAGGAACAGAGTAGGTAACAGGACTAATCACACAAAAGGAACAAAAACACGGTACCTGTACTTACAATGCGAAATACTTTGAAGTGCCGGCAGAACAAACTTCAGCGGAAGAGGATTGGAAACAGAAGGAGAATACCTATGAAAGAGTGGACTGATATGGACTTTACGGTTCGGGAGGAAGCAGTGACACAATGTTCGCCGAGAAAGATGTACGACATAAAAAGACAATTGTAAACTTCGTGCAGCATCGCAAAAAGCAAAATGTCAAAATACACACCTGGCCATTAAACTTGCTACACCACGAAGATGACGTGCTACAGATTCGAAATTTAACTGACAGGAGTAAGACGCTGTGATATGCAAATGATTAGCTTTCCAGAGCATTCACACCAGGTTGGCGTCGGTGGCGACGCCTTTAATGTGCTGACATGAGGAAACTTTCCAACCGATTCCTCATACACAAACAGCAGTTGACCGGGGTTGCCTGGTGAAACGTTGTTGTGATACCTCGTGTAAGGAGGAGAAATGCGTATCATCACGTTTCGTACTTTGTAAAAGGTCGGATTGCTGCTCGCGTTGGTCGCGAACCAATGACTGTTAGCAGAATATGGAATCGGTGGATTCAGGAGGGCAATACGGAACGCCGTGCTGGATCCCAACGGCCTCGTATCACTAGCAGTCGAGATGACAGGCATCTTATCCACATGACTGTAACGGATCGTGCAGCCACGTCTCGATCCCTGAGTCAACAGATGGGGACGTTTGCAAGACAACAACCATCTGCACGAACAGTTCGACGAATTTTGCAGCAGCGTGGACTATCAGCTCTGAGACCATGGCTGCGGTTACCCTTGACGCTGCATGACAGACAGCAGCGACTTCCAGGATGTAGGGAACGACGAACCTGGCTGCACGAATGGCAAAACGCCATTTTTTCGAATGAATCCAGGTTCTGTTTACAGCATCATGATGGTCGCATTCGTGTTTGGTACATCGCGGTAAACGCACATTGGAAGCGTGTATTCGATCACGCCATATTGGCGTATCTCCCGCTGTGATGGTATGGGGTGTCATTGGTTACACGTCTCGGTCACCTCTTGTTCGCATCGACGGCACTTTGAACAGTAGCCGTTACATTTCAGATGTGTTACGACCCGTGGCTCTACCCTCCATTTGATCCCTGCGAAACCCTACATTTCAGCAGGATAATGCACGACCGCATGTTGCAGGTCCTGTACGGGCCTTTCTTGATACGGAAAATGTTCGACTGCTGCCCTGCCCAGCACATTCTCCAGATCTCTCACCAATTGAAAACGTCTGGTCAATGGTGGCCGAGCAACTGTCTCATTACAATACGCCAGTCACTACTCTTGATGAACAGTGGTATCGTGTTGAAGCTGCATCGGCATCTGTAGCTGAACACGCCATCCAAGCCCTATTTGACTCAATGCCCAGGCGTATCAAGACCGTTATTACGGCCAGAGGTGGTTGTTCTGGGTACTGATTTCTCAGGATCTATGCACCCAAATTGCGTGAAAATGTAATCACATGTCAGTTGTAGTATAATATATTTGTCCAATGAATACCCGTTTATCATGTGAATTTCTTGTTGGTGGAGCAATTTTAATGGTCGGTTGTGTAAAATCAGCGTCAAATGTCATAGTGAGTGGCAGAGACAGGTTGCAGAAGAATAGCGGGTGCAGAAAGTTACCTTACAAGAAGAAGCACCAAGTAAACATGAAGACGATGCTTACAGGTAGTGGTGAAGCAGAGGTTCAGCAGAACGTGAATAAAGAGCGCGATGGTACTGTAATTTTATTTCTGTAAATACTTTTGTAAAGAATCATAGAAATAGGTCTTTTATGAAGAATGCATATTTTGTGTAGTATGTTTATTATGTAGATGAATTATATCATTAGGAATATATACTGTCTTAAAATGTAGTGTCGTGTAGAAAAGTGACTTGTGACAGACTAATTGACGAGCGACAGAAAGACCCTGTGTTTGGAGCGCCACCGCGGACAGCGCACTGTGACCGCGCCGCGGTGTTTACTTATTCTGTAGTGTGAATCTGAAAGAAACATATGCAGAATTAAAAGAGCCACGGTGGTTAAAATGAGACATAAGTAGATATGTAAAGCCAAAGGTGATCAAAATCACATCGGTGGAGCACACTAGATGAAGACACTGAGTAAACAAAAAATAGCACTGACGTGTTTTACGGCCCACTTTAGATTTGTTGTTTAAGTTTTTGCAAACATTTGAATAATAAAAATTAATTAATAAGAGTATCTGAAACCCTTTTAGAAAAAAAATTAGGGTATGGCGGGATCTGAACCACTGACCTTCAGCGTCACAGTCCAACGCTTTGCCCATACGCTACAGCTAACATTTTTTTTCGTTCTTGTTTGTTTTGTTGTTGGCTCAGCTTTTTCTTTTTTTTTTTTTTTTTTTATTACAGAGGGCGTCGAGCCCTCTGACCGGGCGCGCTGAGCCACGGCGCCCGGCAACACTCGGACGTTGTGTTCTTGAATCTCATGCTATTGCTGGCCGTTGTCAACTGATGCTAATATGGCATTTGTAGACACTAGAGTATCATTTACAGTACGAAGAACCACGTGGTTTTGTTAATTCTGCAGTGCGCCATTGCTTTGAAATGACAACTTGTAAGTTACAATAAGAAAATCATGAAGTACGCAACGCAAGATGGCGTATGCCTGAGAGAGTTCTGGACGAGGAATGTCACGTGACATTTGGGAACGGCTGGTTTTCGTTAATTCAATGGAGGGTGTCAAAACTCGTTTATTTTTGCAACTATGTCACTAACGATACGAGATATGAAAAAAACATAGGGGAACAAAGCTGTAGAGAATTTTCTCCTCTACAAATGCGGTTATTCAATTTTCGTGTGAGATGAGCGGTTTATTTGCAATTAAAATTACATTACAAACGGCTTTTTTTATTACTACCCTATTTTTATTCGAAAAAATTGAATAAGGGAGGTTTTGGTCTCTGACCGTCTACAATCATGTCTGTAAAATTTGGTGCTGATCGGTTGACCGGTTCGTCTTAAAAACAGGGAACACGTTACGCACAGGCAGACAGACAGATAGACCGATATCCAAAAATCGCCGTTATTTTTGCAAATATCTCTGAAACGATACGAGATGTGAAAAAAAAGAAACATAAGAGAGCAAAGTTGTAGAGAATTTTCTGCTCTACAAATTAGGTTATTCAATTTTCGTGTCAGATGAACGGTTAAGCCGTTATTTTCATTTAAATTTCGAGCTGTTAAAAGACGATCGCAAAAGTCCACTTTTACTGTCTCTATCGTATCCTAGAGTGGGCCAATACGCGGCAGCTTGCGTATTACGAGACACTAGTAGCACAATACACAGAGACTGGCACAACACTTGGGGTGCGCTGTTAAAAGTGTAGGGCACAGGAGATGAGCAAGGGTGGCAAGCGGCGGCGGTGAGGGGGAGGAGGAAGGCGGCCGCGGTGGCCGAGCGGTCTGCGGCGCGCCAGTCACGGTCGGCACGGCCGCTACGGTCGGGGGTTCGAATCCCCCCTCGGGCATGGATGTTTGTGCCGTTCTTAGCGTTAGGCCGAATCCACACATTGGACCCAACGTTGGCGCCAACAGTGTTGGTCCAACGTGTGGATCGGTGAAATAGCGTTGGAAGCAACGTTGACGCCAACGTTGGTACGGCTCCGTTGGTTGTCGGTATTTCGGCCAAACATCAAAGAACGTTGGCCCAATATTGGTACGTCGTCCACACATTGGCGCCAACGTTTCATTCTGTCTTCGTCGTCTGTTTCATTCTTCGTTCGTTCTTCGTCGCCGTTTTAAAGTTTCGAAATCTCTTTGTAAATATTAGAACTGTATCAGAAAGTGATTCATTTATGAAAGAAACCTGAAAAAACGAAATGCCACAGCAAAACTTAGGCGCGAACTGTGAAATTAAAAACTCTCAAGACTTTCGACACACTCCATTACTGAATTTAATTTTTAAAATTAACAGTACAGTACTTAATATTTCCTGTCAAGTTTTAAATATCGTTTTGCAGACTTCAAGCACTACTAGTGACATCAACTACATGGTTATTTAAAAAGGGAAAAGTGTAGGCTTCTAATATTGTCTCCTTTAGCAAGAAATCGAAGCGTAATACCAAAAGAATAGCATCCCTCCGAAACATCTTTCTTTTTTATTTTATTTTCAATCATTTAAAGTAGCAGGTCTAAGTTTTTATAATGTGTATCGTTTATTTGTAGCATATTTTAAAAAATTAATGATTTCGTACCGCAATTAATGTTCGGTAGGAAGTGATACAACACCCCATCATCTTTTACGTATGTTTCCCACTCTGATTTACAATGACAAAATGTAATTATTCACACTCAAAAGCGTTAATGCATAGGCCGCGATTTGTGCGTCAGATTTGATTCGTTGGCTCTCGACGAATTCATCCGAATATTGGCTCCAATGTGCGGACGCTGTTTCAAAAATATTGGCCAATGTTGGTGCCAGCGTTGGAACCAATGTGTGGACGCGGGGTTAGCTATTTCGTAAGTAGTTTGTAAGTTTAGGGACTGATGACCCCGTAGTTAAGTCCCTTAAGCTTAACAAACATTTGAACGTTTTGGAGGTGGAAGGCGCAAGGGTGGGAGGTGAACGGAGGGATGAGAGGCGAGCGGCGGAGGTGTCCAACCCGGGGCCAAACGACTGCGCATATAGTGAGGCCAGTGGAGGCCGGCTGTACGACGCACAAGTTGTAAACGTCGGAAGCACGGCTGCCTGGCAGGCAGGCCGCCCGCGTCGCTGGGCGGCCGCGCGGGTTGCGTCAGCGCAGGCGCCGCATGCTGCTCGCCACGCCACGCGCCGCGGCCGCACGTGCCGTAGCTGTCTGCTGCAGTCCGCGGGCTACTCTGCCCTCACTTCAACTGAAATGAAATAAACTTTTGCCGAGATCGCAAAGTAATTTGCAGACCCGTTTCGGCACTTAAAGATACCATTTTCTGGTCACTGACAAGATGTTACACTCATATTGTTACTGGTGAACACGAAATTACGTTTAATGAATGTACATATACTAAGTCGAAGATAAAGACGTACAAGATCGTTATTGTGCACTGCCTTCTTACTGTCTCTGCTCAACCCCGCCTCCTCAGACCATCTCCTCCCCACTCTTCTTCTCTTGGGACTTTTCCCTGTTCCGCAATGTCGGCGTGGTTGAGTACGGAATTCGCTCGGACACTTTTATGGGCACCCGGATGCAGTTCCAGCGTCATCTCTCCGTCTGCGTCTCTATGAAAAATCACACGCTCCTATTAACTTTAGTAGGGAACAATGCACCCTCTGCCGTGGACTGTACGGTAACTTCCTGAAGGTCGTGTGTACAAAATTACATCGACATCAGAATAAAAATATAGATTTTAGATAAATACGAAAGTAAAGTACACTCCGCCAAGCACTACACGAAATATTTCTCTTCGGTGGCCTCCCTTTTGCTTTGAAGGTCAACGGTGCGAAAATTCATCAACATCGAAATAAAACTGTAGATTGAGTTGAGGTCCGTAGGTAAAGTAACCTTCGTTAAGCACGATATGCCTCGCATTTCAGAGACTATGTGTCGCAGTTGGTTCGTACCCCTACAGTAATTTCTACCTCACCGTAATGAATAGATCCACCAAATTCGGTTGCAATCGGCCCAGTGGTAGAGAAGGAAATGTGCAGAATTGTGGTGTGATGCTGCGGTTTTTCTCGATTTCCATTGCGTATACACGTCCTGCCTCCTGAACTACGTGTCGTAACGTGACGGCGACCATACTCTTGTTTTCCAGGTCAGATGTGAAAAATGTCATCACAGTCGGAACAAAACAGGAGGTCTGTACGCAATAAATTCACGGATCCACTGAAGAACGCACATTCAGTTTTCTCAAATTTTGCAATTTTCCGGTGCCTTCCACAAAAGTTTGATTTCAAAAATACCTAGTCATGAGAATTACGAACACCAGGGAAAAAAAAAAAAAGATTGATCAAATTGGTCAAGCCTTTCCCAAGTTATGCAGTGACCGTGGGAAATAGGGATTAATTTGTACCAATAAAGTTTCGTACATATCTCGATCATAATGTCTAGCTGTCCTCTAAAAATGTAATTGTAACGTGGTATTAGGGACCAGTATGCCGAAACCAGTCCTCTATACAAATAAAAACACTTTTGCGTCCTTTGCAAAACATTAGTCAATTTCAGCAGTGTACGTCTTGAAAGCTTCATGCTTTTGGGTCGTTTTGTAAAAGAGACACGTCAAGCCACGCTTTGGATAAACGTACGCCCTGTTCGTGTTACCAGTTCCACGGTGCCAGCGCGACCACGCGTGGTCCAACGCGCCTCGTCACGGATTGCGTAGTTTGAGTAGTGTCTGAGTCTACTAACAAATGCCGCAAACAGTTTGGTCCTTAGTTACACAAACTTTCAACTTCCCAGTACAAATCGTACGGAAATTCACTGAATACCACCGCCAAAACAATAATGTAATACTGATTGCAATTAGGTTTCTGAAAATGCTGAATTTAGAACTCTTTAATGTACTGACAGCATGCGTCTGAAACGGGTCTATATTGTTCTTCGGTGCAGTTCCAAGGGTTTCGTGGTGTCCGTAACGACAACAAAATTTTGTAAACAAGCGAAAACAAGACTTGAGAAAACAAAGCGATATTAAACGACCTGACACGGCTTAAAACACAACGCAACAGCCTGTAGCTACACCTCTGGCCGCACTCATCCAAAATGTTTGTAGAGCTTATGGGACTTAACTACGGGGTCATCAGTCCCTAAACTTACAAACTACTTATGAACTACTTATGAACTAGGACGGCACAAATATCCATGCCCGAGGGGGGGTTCGAACCCCCGACCGTAGTGGCCGTGCAGACCGTGACTGGAGCGCCTCAGTCCCCTCGGCCACCGCGGCCGGCGCGCACTCATCCAGGGTTTCCACAAATGTCGGGGTGGTTCGTATGAAAGAGCACAGTCAATTTCCTGCACCAACATTACCCAAACAATCCGATCGTGAACTTCCGTCTCTAATGGTTGTCCTTCTTCACGGGTTCGCGGCCGGGTTATGTCGACTGCTGATAGGATATTTCGGCGTTGCACCTGGCCGCCATCTTCAGGTATGACTGGTGCACAATCAGCCGGAACTGAGCACACGTCAGTTACGGCGGCTCCTTTATACAGGCCAGTGCGCTTGTGCAACAAGTGGAAGGACGCCCTCTGGGAAGTGGAGAGAGCCGACCGCGGTGGCCGAGGGGACTGAGGCGCTCCAGTCACCATCTGCACGGCCACTACGGTCGGGGGTTCGAATCCCCTCTGGGGCATGGATATTTGCGCCGTCCTCAGTCTTAGCTAGTTCATAAATAGTCTGTAAGCTTAGGGACTGATGACCCCATAGTTAAGTCCCATACGCTTAACAAACATTTGAACGTTTTTGAAGTGAAGAGTATTGCAGCGCCACCAGCGGTAGAAGTTGGTCAAAGCGAGTAATCGAAAATTAAGGAGGAGCTGGTCAGAAACTAGACCGTTGATTTTTAATATCAGATAACATGGGATTCCACGTTTTACGCAATGCAAGTCCTTTTCCCCTATTAATAAGATTATCTGATAATCTTATTTTGATCAGTTCCTTAAGGATACAATACCAATAACGTGAAGTTAGAGCAATAATTTGCGTGTCTTTAAATGACATGTTATGCTACTAGCTGCCCGCTCAAAAGAGCTTATGCCATTTCTGATTATGAATATTTGACGCAAGAATTGGATCATCTTAAGGTTGTACTTAGGCAGAATGGCTATACCAATCATCAAATCAGTAGAGCTTTGCAATTCGGACGACCACGTGAACCACCCACGGACACTTCAAAATCAAGTGCATTTTTACCTCATGCGGGAAGTATTTCTTCAAAAATATCAAGAATCCTTCAAAAATACGACATGAAAAGTATCTTACTGCCTTTGTCTAAAACCAGACTCTTCTAGGAACTGTAAAAGATGATCTGGGATTGAAGAAGCCTCGAGTATATAAAATCCCCTGCCACTGTGGAAAGGTATATATTATTCGTACTATTCACGATCGTTGTGTAGGACATCAAAGGCACACACGTCAGTTCCAACCAGAAAAGTCTGCAGTGGTAGACATTGTCTTAATGAAGGGCATGACATGTCATTTAAAGACACACAAATTATTGCTCCAGCCTCACGTTATTGGGATTGTGTCTTTAAGGAATCGATAGAAATAAGATTATCGGATAATCTTATTAATAGGGGACAAAGGATTTACATTGAGTAAAATGTGGAATCCCATTTTATCTGATGTTAAACAACAACGGTCTAGTTTTCGACCAGCTCCTCCTTAATTTTCGATTACTCGCTTTGGCTACTTCTACCGCTGGTGACGCTGCAATACTCTTCCCTTCCCAGAGGGCGTCCTTCCACTTGTTGCACATGCGCACTGGCCTGTATAAAGGAGCCGCCGTAACTGACGTGTCCTCAGTTCCGGCTGATTGTGCACCAGTCATACCTGAAGATGGCGGCCAGGTGGACCGCCGAAATATCGTATCAGCAGATCGACATAATCCGGCCGCAACTCTTGAAGAAAAACAACAATTATTACGCCGGGAAAATATACGGAATTACTTCCGTCTCTAATGACCACGCTGTCGGTGGAACGTTAAACCGTAAACTTTCTTTTAATTCAGAATTTCTGTAGGATGAACAATGAATCTCTTGTGATGCCCTGATATTACGAAAAGCTTTTACCTGTAATTCTGGAGAAGCACATAGCCCAGTCCCATATTCATCTACAACAAGTCTAAAAGAAACAGATTTCTTTGCGCCCTTCTGTGGTCTATGCGTGACGAGAGAGCGGTGCATTGCGTTGCCACGACCTCTGCTTAGAACTTAAAAGTAGTGTGTGTGTGTGTGTGTGTGTGTGTGTGTGTGTGTGTGTGTGTGTGTGTGTGTGTGTGTGTTTCAGTGAATGCTAAAGGGAATATGTATGGGGCGAGCGTGTCACTATTTTTGTTAAGAGACCGTCCCCGCTAAAATTCACAAATAAATGTTCTGTTCTGGTTTTGGCTACAAAATAATTTGACTAAGCAATGAGACTTAGTACATTCCTTTGCCCTGTTAGAATAAATTGCAACTGACATGGGATGCAATAATCTTACGTAAATGTGGTTTAGTTTGATGCGCAACGGATAACACTTTAAATTGTACAGTAGGTAATAAGTTAACAGTAATTAAATTCGTAATTGTTGTACAAATTAATCTCGTGTGTGAGAATGAATGTGAGCAGATGAAATGTTCAGATCTGTTAGCGTGCACCATATACCAGTAGCCAGACTATACATGCACAATTCGACTGCGAAAGTCAACAGAAAGAGCGTGCTACTACTATGATAATTTTGTCACTTGAATAAACAGAATGTCAAACAAAGATATTTGAGATTAATTGGATACCAAAATCACTGCACTTGATAATGTGCCTATCTGAACAATAATTACCTTTCTGATTCAACGTAATAAAAAAAAAAGCCCTAAAATCTGGCAAAGATTTCAAGTATCAATGTCTGCAAGTATTTCTTATCTCTTCACGTGATCTACTTCTTTTCTGTTCGGACAAATCACTTTAACTGTTACTAACATTAACTGACTTAATAATTTGAACTTTCATTAAGACTCAGAAAATCTCTAACTATGAACTTTACTAGATTTATAAACAAACTACTTCCTGCTCTCATTAATAGACCAATTGATCATGACAAAATCCCTACACTGAACTGTTCTAATTAGCACATAATTTACAAACTCAATAATTATGTAACACTGTCATAAGAAACAATGATCAGAACGGATAGCAATTCAAATTGGTGAAAGGAACGAGGAACTGGTAAAATGACTCAAGGGTAAATGATAAATGCAAACTGCACTAAACAGTATTCATTAGCAAAAAGACAAACACCAACTACAAAGTTCAAATACAGGCTAACATACATAAGAATAGACAAGTACAAGTTTACCTTATTTGAGACAGATTAATTACCATACAAAAATTACAATCTGCAGACTTGGCTGCGACTCTTCAAAACTATCAGATTTTTCTTTTTTAACTCTTAGAGTGTAACACACAGACGGACTAACCCGACCGTTCCACGACCACTACTCATCGACTCAGCTCTACCATAACCAGACATCGACTCTCTCGCACGAAGGTCACACACCGACTCCTTAAACGCAACAACTGCCAGAGCAAGACGTTCTCCAAAGATGAAAAAAAGTCTTTGGTTTACAGCAAAGATATGAAAATAAGTACAGAATGTTATATCGATTAATGAAATGGTACAAAATATTAGATAAATTTGTTTTCTACAGTATAGCTTAGTTTTTTGTAACAAAACATGCTCAAGCTGTATGACAGGCAAAAATTAAGTGAAAATTATTTTTCGTACTCCTTTTAAAGTGCCAAGTGCAGTCCAAGTACAGACAGGTAATACAGCTACGTAAGTACTCTGCAAGTGACAGCCGATTGCATGGCAGAGGGGTCATCAAACCGCTTTCTTGATCTTTCTCTACAGTTCCATTCTCTTAATAGCTCGAGGAGAAAGGAACACCTAAATCTTTCCGTTTTCGATCTGATTTCTGTTATTTTATTTTGATGATCACGTCTTCCTATGTACGTGGGTGCTAACAAAATCTGATCGCATACGGAAGAGAAAGTTGGTGAAAACAATTTCGCAAACAGATCTCATCGCGACGAGTAACGCCTTTGTTTTAATGATTTCCACACCACCGTGTGCATCATTTGCGTGACACTCTCTACCATATATATCGCGATAATGCGAAACGAGCTGCCCTTCTCTGAACTTTCTCTAAATCGTCTGTCAATCCCACTTCGTGGAGATCCCACAGCCGAGCGGTATGGAGCGCCACGTTACGAATCGCGCGGCCTCCCTCGTCGGAGGTTCGAATCCTCCCTCGGGCATGGATGTTTGTGTTGTCTTCAGTATAAGTTAGTTTATAAGTAGTTTGTAAGTTTAGGGACTTATGACCCCGCAGTTAAGTCTCATGAGCTTAACAAACATTTCAACATTTGAGATACCATAATACGCAACAATACTCCAAAGTAGGAGGCACAAGTGTGGTGTAGACAGTTTATTTAGTAGAACTGTTGCATCTTCTAAGTGTTCTGCCAACGAAACGTAGTCTTTGGTTCGCTTTGCATTCTATACTTTCTGTGTGTTCTCTCCAATTTAATTTGTTTGTAATCGTTGCTCCTAGGTATTTAGTTGAATTTACGGTCTGTAGTTTTGACTGATTTATCGTATAAATGAAATATCAGGGGCTTCTTTTGGTTGCCATATGGAAAACTTCACACTTCTCATTATTAAGGGTCAATTGCCATTTTATGCACCATGCAGATACCATCTCTGAATACGTTACTTGCAGTGGCCATTTTGAGCAGCAGCTGAATTGTATTTCACTGTAAGGTTTTAAAAGTAAACGCCTTTTGCTCCTGCGAATGGAGGGTTTTATTTTTATATTTTTAAATCACCTATACGCGTTTCGCCTTTCTCTCAAGGCATCATTAGGGGGTGTCCTGAAATATTTACATCTTTTTGTTTACACATATAGGTTAGGTCTCTTACATATCTACAAAACATTTCATTTCTGATTTAAAACAGTTCGTTTTTTCGTATAAAATGGTGTACCAAAAAACGAACTGTTTTAAATCAGAAATGAAATGTTTTGTAGATATGTAAGAGACCTAACCTATATGTGTAAACAAAAAGATGTAAATATTTCAGGACACCCACTGATGATGCCTTGAGAGAAAGGCGAAACGCGTATAGGTGATTTAAAAATATAAAAATAAATCCCTCCATTCGCAGGAGCAAAAGGCGTTTACTTTTAAAACCTTACAGTGAAATCTTACCTGAATAATTTTGCATTTCACTATACTAACCGATGAGTGACAGCATCATCCGCGAACAACCTAAGGGAGCCACCCAAACAGTAGGGGTCCTACAACACTTCCCTGGGGAACGCCAGATATCACTTCAGTTCTAGTCGATGACTTGTCAAGTACATCGTACTGAGTCCTTTCTGACCGGAAGTCACGAATCCAATGGCACAATTGTGGCGATATTCCATAAGCGCGCAGTTTGACCAGAAGACGCTTGTGAGGTACAGTGTCGGAAGGCTTCCGGAAATCTACAAATACGGAATCCCTTGTCTATAGCTCACATCATTTTAGCAAAGGGATACTTTCTGAATCCGTGTTGGCTATGGGTCAATAGGTCGTTCTCTTCGAGGTAGTTCATGACATTTGAGGAAAGTGTGTGTTCTAAAATCTTGCTGCAAACCGACGTCAATGATATTAGGTTTATAATTTTGCAGATCACTCCTATTGCCTTTCTTGAATATTGGAGTGACCTGTGCAACTTTCCAGTCTTTGGGAAAGGCGAACCAGAGACTGCGTTTTATTGGCAGAACCCTTAAAACATGCAACAGAACTACTAAAGAGACTGCATACACTACGCTTGTCCGTCCATTTTGGAGTATTGCTGCCCATTGTGGGATCCTTACCAGTTGGGTTTGACGGAGGACATCGAAAGAGTCCAAAGAAGGGCAGCTCGTTTCGTATTGTCACGATACAGGGGAGACAGCGTTACGGAAATGATACAGGATCTGGGATGGGAATCATTACAATAACGGCGCTTATCGCTGCGACGTGGGCTACTTACGAAACTCCAATCGCCAACATGCGAGAATATATTTTTCACTCCCACTTACATAGCTAGAAATGATCATCAGAATAAAAATACGAGAAATCGGAGCTCGAGCGGAGAGATTCAGGTGTTCTTTCTTCCCGCGCGCTATTCGAGAACGGAAGGGGAGATAAATAGTATAAAGGCACTTAAATGTGATTTGCAGAGTATCCCATGTAGATGTAGATGTAGAACGTTCGCTGAGCGAGCGCTTGTGTATGACAACTAGGTATGAAGCTAATGCATCAGCATACTCTGCAAGGAAACTAACTGGTATGCAATCAGGACTGGGAAACTTACTTTTGTTCAGTGATTTAAGTTGCTTTAATACTCCAGCCGTATCTACTTCTAAATTATGCATGTTGCCAGCTGTTGTTCATACGAATTCTGAAATATTTGCTTTATCTTCTGTAGTAAAGGAATTTCGGAAGCCTGTGTAAAGCAATTCTGTGTTAGTAGAACTATCATCAGTAGCATAACCGTTACTGTCGTGTAGTGAAGGTATTGTGTTTCACCGCTACTATCCTTTATATACGACGAGAATTTCTTGGGCATCTGTACCAAATTACGTGACAGGGTTTCGTTGTAGTGTTTATTATAAGCATATCGCATTGAAATTCGAGTTTCTGTAAAAAAAAATGCAAGGCTTGATTATTTTGTCCGTTTAAATTTGGTATACTTTTTCCTTTGCAAGAGTGGTCTAGCCTCTTTCGTGTACTATGGCGGGTGAGCCCTCTCTTTTGTTAATTTGTTTGGTACAAATCTGTCAATAGTTGCCAAATCTGATCAACACTAACATTGTCAGTTTCGAATGACTGGTGATTCTCACTCAGGAAAGCGTTAATCATTTTATCTGCTTTTTTGAATAGATATATTTTTGGTTTGCTTTTGGAAGATTTGGTAAATACAGTATTAATTTTCGCTACAACAACTCTGTGTTCACTAATCCCCGTGTCTGTTTTGATGCAATTTATTAACTCCGGATTATTGGTTGCTAAGAGGTCAAGTGTATTTTCACAACCATTTACTATCCTAGAGGGTTCATGAATTAATTGCTCGAGATAATTTTCAGGGAATGCGTTCAGTACGATTTCGAACGATGTTTTATGCTTGCCTCCGGTTTTAAACGTGTATTTTTGCCAACATATCGAGGATAGGTTAAAGTCGCCACCAATTAAAATTGCATTGTGTTTGAAATTTCGTCCAAGCTTTCTATGAAAATTTCTGCAATCGAGTACTCGTAAAGAGAAAGTATTGTCTGCAAAAGCGATCTGCAGGACAGCTAACACCACTGAAATGAAATGCTGTGAGCAATTATTGTCTTTAAGATGAACTAGTGAAGAGGCGAGACATTAAATGAAATGTTTTCCACAAAGAAAAGGAAATCGACTGAGTTAAGAAAGTGAACATTAAAGCAGAATGCTGTACAGAACATTTGCGGTCACGCGGTCCGTGGCGTGGATAACGCCCTCTTCGTGCCAGCATTAGCCCAAGGGAAGCACATCTGCCCCTACCGGCTGCCTATGTTTCTTTAACAGTGCACGTAGCTTGCAGTTATCGCGAATCTTTAAGTCAGCGCAAAGCTCCTAGTGACTGGAAAAAAGCGCAGGTGACTCCCATTTATAAGAAAGGAAAGAGAACTGACCCACGCAATTACAGGCCAATATCGTTGACACCAGTTTCTTGTAGAATTAAGTAGCATATTCTCAGTTCGAATATAGTAAATTTCCTTGAGACGAAAAAGCTTCTTTCTACGAACCAGCACGGGTTTAGGAAACATCGTTCATGTGAAACTCAGCTTGCCCTTTTCTCACATGACATCTTGCGAGCCATGGACGAAGGGCAACAGGCGGATTGTGTTTTTCTCGACTTCAAAAAGGCGTTCGACACGGTGCCACACTGCAGACTGCTAACGAAGATACGAGCTTATGGAATAGGTTCACAGATTTGTGACTGGCTGGAAGACTTCCTAAGTAATAGAACGCAGTACGTTGTTCTCGACGGCGAGTGTTCATCAGAGACGAGTGTATCGTCAGGCGTGCCCCAGGGGAGTGTGATAGGACCGCTATTATTTTCTATCTATATAAATGATCTGATGGACAGAGTAAGTTGTAATTTGCGGCTGTTTGCTGATGATGCTGTGGTGAATGGGAGGGTGTTGTCTTTAACTGACTGTAATAGCATACAGGATGACTTAGACGAAATTTCTAGTTGGTGCGAAGAATGGCAGCTAACTCTCAATGTAGAAAAGTGTAAGGTGATGCGCATGAGTAGAAAAAACAATCTTATAAGCATTAGTAGTGAGCCTCTTGATGCTATCGCGTCGTTCAAATATCTAGGCGTAACATTGCAGAGCGATATGAAATGGAACGAGCATGTAAGGACAGTTGTGAGTAAGGCAGACAGCCGACTTCGGTTTATTGGGAGAATTTTGGGAAGATGTGCTTCACCTGTAAAGGAGACCGCGTATAAAACGCTTGTGCGACCACGTCTTGAGTATTGCTCAAGTGTTTGGACCCGCAGCAGATCAGTTTAAAGGAAGACATAGAGGCGGTTCAGAGGCGAGCAGCTAGATTTGTTACCGGTAGGTTCGACCAATGCGCGAGTGTCACGGAAATGCTCCGGCAACTCAAATGGGGATCGCTAGAGGAAAGACGACGATCTTTTTTTTCGATAAATTCTGTTGAGGAAATTTAGAGGGCCGGAATTTGAAGTCGACTATAGTCTTGCTTCCGCCTACTTACATTTCGCGTAAAATTCAAAAACACAAGATAAGAGAAATTACGGTTAGTACGGAGGCATATAGGCATTCTTTTTTTTCCCCGTTCTTTTTGGGAGTGGAATAGGAAAGCAATGCTTGATAGTGGTACAGTGTACCCTCCGCCACACACTTTACGGTGGATTGTGGAATATATATGTAGATGTAATCAGAGTCAATGTTGGTATTGTTTTTTCGCCTTGAATTCTTCTATTGATCAGATCATTGCTGAAATTCGTTATTCTGTGTGACATCAGCCGTTCAAATAGCACTTGCACGAATAAAATGGAAAAATATGTAAAATTATTTCAATACAGAGTTAATTTGTACGTTACGAAAACACAAAGAAATTTCAAAAGTGAAGAACCAGTTACAAAGGTTGTTTACGTAGAGACTGAAGAGCTTAATGAGAACATTGTAAATATTTTAGATTGTTGTAAAAGGTAGACAGGAGGACAAGACACCCAATGAAGTCGGAAACAAATTACTGTAAGTGGCAGTAGCTACTAGTTGTTTTGTGGCATCTTGACGGCCTCTCAGTTCTAGAAAATTTTAGGTGTGATCACTTAAAATTGGTAGTGGAGCATTTAGAAACAGAGATGGACCTTTAGTCATTAAATAATAACGTTCACTTGTTGTGTGAAATAGCCAAGACCGCGAATTATCTGTATTTCATTAATTGAAAGATCAGTTGATGGCAGTTTTACCTGCCGAAGCCAGTCATCTTAGCAAATAGACTATAATCGGCTGTTGCACGCAATAAACTAACTCAACAGATCGCCCCCCCCCCCCCAAGTACGACGAACTTTTGTGTAATAAAGTTGATGTCTCATATGATGTATATCATCAATTCGAATGGTGAGAAAATTGTAAGAACTTGGATAGAATACTCCCCCAACGAAGATGCTTTTTATACAAATAAGTATTACATTTGACAAAATAATTATTTTATGTTAATTGTTTATACCAGATTAGTAAAGTAAAATATAATGTTCAAATTAAAATGTTTGTTAAGCTTATGGGACTTAACTACGGGGTCATCAGTCCCTAAGCTTACGAACCACTTATGAACTAGCTAAGACTAAGGACGGCACATACATCCATGCACGAGAGGGAATTCGAACCTCCGACAGGGACGGCGTCGCGCATCGTTGCATGGCGCCTCAGTGCGCTCGGCCGCTCCGCAGCGGCGAACAACTACCGGAGCTTTGCACTGCACCTGTGTCTCAGCTGACCTGAGCCTGCGTAGTGTCGTGTGGCCGCCCATGCTCTTATTGGCCTGTATTACAAAGCAAGATTTCATTGTATACTCTACTATACAGGTGCGCTGTCTATCCTATCAATATTTATGGCCGCGGTGGAGTAGCCGAACAGTCTAAGGCGCTTCGCTGCGGAGCGTGCGGTTGCTCGCCGTCGGAGGTTCGAGTCCTCCCTGGGGCATGTGTGTGTGTGTGTGTGTGTGTGTGTGTGTCCATAGGTTAAAGTAGTTTGTAAGCTACGGACTGATGACCACGCAGTTTGTCCGATATATATATGGCTGCTCCTAAACATCAGTGATGAAGTATGTGCCTGTGAATTCATGAAAACTATACACCAGTCAAAACGTCCTAACAGATTAAAATTGTACCAGGATTCGAACCTACGACCTTCGCCTTTGGCGGACAAGCGCACTACGGACTGTGCTATCCCGACACGACTCACGATGCCGCCTCACAACTTTACTTCCGCCAGTACCTCGCCTCCTATTTTCCAGACTTCACAGAAGCTCTCCTGCGAACCTTGCAAGACTAGCACTCCTGGAAGAAAGGATATGGTGGAGACATGGCTTAGCCACAGCCTAAGGGATGTTTCCAGAATGAAACTTTCACTCTGCAGCGGAGTGTGCGCTGATATGAAACTTCCTGGCAGGTTCGAGTCCCGGTTCCGGCACACAATTTTAATCTGCCGGGAAGTTTCATATCAGCGCACACTCCGATTCAGAGTGAAAGTTTCATTGTGGATACATGTGATGTATGTTTCAATGACTACATCTTCCGTAGGCACATATTACGCCCAATGTTGTGGGCACAAACAAATGCCGGAATGCGCAGTTTGCTGGCTTCACTTTTTCAGTGTTGGGTCATCTCCAGAGATTAAAATTGTGTGCCGGAACCGGGACTCGAACCTGGGACCTTTGCCATTCGCGGGCAAGCGCTCTACCGACTGAGCTATCCCGGCACGCTTCATGGCCCCTTGTTACAACTTTACTTCTGCCAGTACCTCGCCTCCTACTTTCATTCTGGAAACATCCCTTAGGCTGTGGCTAAGCCATGTCTCCACCATATCCGTTCTTGCAGGAGTGCTAGTTCTGCAAGGTTCGCAGGAGAGCTTCTGTGAAGTTTGGAAAGTAGGAGGCGAGTTACTGGCGGAAGTAAAGTTGTAAGGCGGCATCGTGAGTCGTGACGGGATAGCTCAGTCGGTAGAGCGCTTGCCCGCGAATGGCAAAGGTTCCAGGTTCGAGTCCCAGTTCCAACACACAATTTCAATCTGCCAGCAAGTTTCATATCAGCGCACACTCCGCTGCAGAGTGAAACTTTCATTCTGGAAACATCCCTCAGGCTATGGCTAAGCCATATCCCCACCATATAGTTTCATCCAGGAGAGTGGGATAATTTTATAGGTTCTGGCTCACTAGCTCAATTTTATAAAAAATAAAAAGTTGCTCGTTAACACTCACAATTTTGTTATTTTTCACAAAATTGAGCTAATTATCCTGAATCTACAAAATCATCCTACTATCCCTTCCTTACAGCATTCCTTACAAACATACTTATGTCCACCTGTACGATATTTATCTTTATAAAATTCCGCAATAGTTTCTTTAATCATACATTGACCACAATTTAAAAAATATAAAATTAAATAAGAAAAAATATATTTATTTTCAAAAAGTGCGAAACATCCTACACATTGTCCTTCACACATTTTCTGTGGTTTGGACTCCTCTGACACTGTGTACACAGTCGTAACTTCTGAATTAACACAAGTGCTTCATTATTTCAGGCTGTTATTAACTACATATGTGTGGGTGCTGGATATTTTAGCCAAATCGCTAGCTTTCTCGACATATAACGTTTTATTGATCTTTGGTGTGGCCACTCCCATCGGTCAACGTTTCTGTGAAGATAGGCTGATATACAAGTTTTTGTGTCCCAGCCTCGTCGCCGCTTTTGTGTCTCGATTCCGTCGTAGGTGTCGGTGGCCGAGTAATTAGAGACCGACACAGGAATAATGGAGGCACGCTTGTGCAGGTGCGAAGGTGAGCAGCCAGTGGGACAACAGAAACTAGAAACACTAGAGTAAATTAGAACGTGATATTTATTGCACAGAATTTATACAATACTTAACTTTTACATAGCTCAGTACTGCTGAATGCTGATACATGGTTGAGCTAGAGGCTTGCCTAGTGCCTATCCGATAGCCAAGTCTTCACTAGTGCCTATCTGATTCCGAAGTGTTAACTGGTTCATATCTTAGTCCCAAGTGAACGATGTCGTTCAGTGGTGGCCACGAGCGGAGTTGTAGCAGAGGGCGCTCGTGGCTGACGTCGTGCGTGCATGGGGGCGCGCGGCGAAAGTAGGTGGCGCGCACTTTGGACTTGTGCGACACCACACAAGTAATCACGAATCGTATGTATAGTTGGTATACAACAGACGCAGTTGATTCAGATTTATCGATTTTCGTTTGTTGTTTTCAGATGTAAATAAAATGCAACAAGTGGATAGCTTGATAAATATGAAATGCAACCAACGCAGTTTGTTATAAAATGCAACAAACTGGATTTTTTAATCAAATACGTCCGAATGGTAACTTCAGTAGGCCATATACCGAATTTCACCAAAATGAGTTAAGGGCTTTACACAGACTGTCAGGCAGCAGTTAGAGTAGATGGCAAATTAAGCTCATGGTTCAGGGTAGTTTCAGGGGTAAGACAAGGCTGTACCCTGTCACCACTGTTGTTCATACTATTCATGGATCATATGTTGAAAACAGTAGACTGGCAGGGCGGGATTAAAGTAGGTGAAAACAAAACAAGCAGTCTCGCATATGCGGATGGCAGATTCGATTGAAAGGTTGCAAATTAAAATTTCGGAGCTCGATCAGAGGTGCAAGGATTATGATATGAAGATCAGAGCCGGCCGCGGTGACCGAGGGGACTGAGGCGCTCCAGTCACGGTCTGCACGGCCACTACGGTCGGGGGTTCGAATCCCCCCTCGGGCATGGATATTTGTGCCGTCCTAGTTCGTAAGTAGTTGATAAGTAGTTTGTAAGTTTAGGGACTGATGACCCTGTAGTTAAGTCCCATAAACTATACAAACATTTGATTTTGAAGATCAGCATCCCCAAAACGAAAGTAATGTCTGTGGGAAAGAGATTCAAACAGATTGAGTGCCAGATAGGAGGAACAAAGTTCGAACAGGTAGACAGTTTCAAGTACCTGGGATGTATTTTCTCACAGGATGGCAACATAGCGAAAGAACTGGAATCGAGGTGCAGCAAAGCTAATGCAGTGAGTGCTCAGCTAAGATCTACTCTCTTCTGCAAGATGAAAGTAAGTACCAAGACTAAGTTAGCAGTGAACCGCTCTATCTTTCGACCAACTTTGTTGCATGGGAGTGAAAGTTGGGTGGATACAGGTTACCTTATTCATAAGGTAGAGGTTACAGATATGACAGTAGCAAGAATGATTGCAGGTAATAATAGATGGGAACAATGGCAGCAGGGTGTCCATAATGAGGAAATCAAAGAAAAACTGGGAATGAACACCATAGAAGAATCAGTTAGAGCGAACAGACTGAGATAGTGGGGTCATGTTACACGCATGGGAGAAGCAAGGTTACCTAAGAGACTCATGAGCTCGGCAGCGGAGGGTAAGAGGAGTCGAGGTAGACCAAGAAGAAAGTACTTAGATTCGGTGCAAAATGATTTTGAAGTAAAAGGCATAACAACAGACGAGGCATCAAAGTTAGCATTGAATAGGGGATCATGGAGGAATTTTATTGGCGATACTATGCTCCAGACTGAACGCTGAAAGGCATAAACAGTCTCTAATGATGATGATGAAGTTAAACAAAAAAGTCGATTTTCATGACTCAGTACTTTTTGACTTTTAGATTAAGTGACGATTTCTCAGCCAAATCTACATAAAAAGTGCTATATAGAAAAAATATAATGAAACAAATCAGAAAGTAAGATACTAAAGTTTTCAGTTTTATTTTTCCTATCTTTCTTAAAACGTTTCAGAAATGTATATAAGCACGAAGTTAACAATTTTATAATTTTTTTTAAGTTTTTCATTTCAGTTATATAGAATCAAACATTAATAATTAAAAGATTTCCGTTAGTATTCTATGTTGTGAATGGTACGTTAGATTCTTCTTACCATACATTATTACATATGCTATAGTGTCTGCAGGAATACTACCACTGAAAGTAGCACAGAGTTTCAAAGTGCTTCTTTGAGTTGCAATAACATTTTTTTCTACGTGTCATGTTAATTACATATATGGGATAAGTCTCTATAAAACTGAATGTACTTACATCTAGATCTCCTTTTAGTAGTGAAACTCGTTTAAAATCGCAAAAAGCGTCGTAAGCTTTCAAGTAACTATTTGGTGGATCTAGGTTCCACATTTCTTGAGGATATATCTCATTTCTTCCATTTTTGAAATAAATTGTACGTAGTTTTATATGATCATACAGTGATGAATCACACATTTTTTCGATTAGTTTGAATTGCAACAAATACAAAGTATGGCATATCAAATTCCAGGGAGTTATAGTAATTGGTAATGTCATGTTCAAAATTGTTCTTACCACTTAATCCTACTACCTCAACTGAAGTTCATAAAAAGATATGCGTACTTTAGGATTTTTCAGAATATTTTCTCGTTGTTCAGGTTCATAATTTCGTTCATATTTAACAATAGGAACACGAATTTCCATAGATTCTACGACAATTTTTCCTTCTTTTGGAAATGTAGTTGCATCTTCAACACCAGCTTGATTGTAATCTGCCCAACGAAAAATAGAATCTCCAGCACTTAGTGGCCATGTAAAAATTACTGTTAAATCTCCTTCCTACATGATTTCTTTGTAATCTTTAAAAAATCCACCAAATATACTAAATGGATAATTTTTCTTACTCTTTATTTTTTCATTATTAAGAATATGTCCTTCCATACTTATTTTATCAGTAACAGATGATGCCAAGTGTAGTAAAACTGATGAAGAAATAACAGGATGTTCTATTCTACACATAATAGTATTTCCTTTCTTAATGGCTATAAAATCGAACGGTTTTGCAACATAATTATCGATTAATTTTTTACTGTACTTTCCATCGTATGTTGGCTAATCTGATCCATCAGTTCCAATAATACTATGTTCATGCAATTGAGCATGATTAGGATGTAAAAATCCATCACCTATATTTATGTTAATTCCAGTATCCTTGTTGGGTACATTCAAATTATTTTTAGTTATCTCATTCACAAGGAATGAGTAAAACTGATAACTCTCGATTTTGTTCATATCGCTTATTTATTAGGGAAAAAATTTATTTAGTCATTTGTAAAACACTGTTACAGTAGCACCATTAAAGTCGATCACGTCCAGGGCGACGTCTTCAAACACAGCACCTGTAAGGCCTAGCAGTCTGTGGTGTCGCACAAGTCGCACGGCGCGGCGTTCTTACGACGTCTGCCACGAGCGCCCTCTGCTGCAACTCCGCTCGTGGCCACCACTGGACGACATCGTTCACTTGGGACTGAGATAGGAACCAGTTAACACTTCGGAATCAGATAGGCACCAGTGAAGACTTGGCTATCAGTCAGGCACTAGGCAGGCCTCTAGCTCAACTATGTATCAGCCTTCTGCAGTACTATGTAAAAGTTAAATATTGTATAAATTCTGTGCAATATATATATCGTTCTAATTTTCTCTAGTGTTTCTAGTTTCTGGCTGCTTCCCTCCGTACCTGCACAAGCGTGCATCCTTTATTCCTGTGTCGGTCTCATTCCACTCGGCGACCGACACCTACGACGGAAACGAGACACAAAAGCGGCGACGAGGCTGGGACACAAAACAGTCGATGACAAGTTCGTTGTCTGGCCGCATGGACGTGAAAAACTTGGTGATCTCCTGCACCACATCAGTAGCATCCGCGACAAGATCAAGTTCACGATGGAGGTGGAGACAGAGGCTGCCTTGCCGTTCCCTGACGTCCTCGTCGGCCGTAAAGCAAATGGATGTCTCAGCCTCGGTGTTTACAGAAAACCCACCCACACAGACCGCCACCTGCACGCCACAAGCCATCATCATCCATCGCAGGAACTGTTCTAAGGACCTTGGTGTACCGAGCGGAAGTACTGCTAGACACTGAAAATCTGCAAAAGGAAAGTTTTTAGGGACAACGGCTACAGCAACAGCCAGATAACGAAAGCTATCTTCCCGAAGACACAGAAGCAAAAGACCCCCGAGGAGACAATCACTGGAAAGATTAGCAGCCTCCTTAAAAGACACAAGTTCGACTCGGTCTTCAAGGCTCCTTCAAAAATACGTCAGTTGGTGAGACCTGTTAAAGAAGGTTTTAGGCCTAAGAACATCGGCAGTATATAAAATACCTTGTGGTTGTGGACTATTTTATACAGGACAAACGGTGCGCACTATTTAACTTGCTGTGTGGAACACGAACGATGTTACCGTTTACGTTATCCCGAAACGTCGGCAATTGTGGACCACTTGAAAACGGACATTGTACTGCGTTTGAGGAGACATCCATACTTACAAGAACGAACAGTTTCTGGGATAGTGCAATAAAAGAGGCGATTGAGATGAAAATAGCTGACAACACTCTCAACAGAGACGGCGGCCTGCAGCTTAGCACGATTTCGAACCCGGCGATCGGAAGGTTGAAGCGGGCGCGGCAGGCACGCGACCAAAACATCGCCTTATATGGTCATGTCGCGGAGCACCAGTGACGTCACAGCCCGCAGTGCAGCTATATAAGCACGACAGCGGCAGTCACTCGACAGTCAACCACTTGACAATGGCAGGGGAGATGTCGGCCGAAACGTCGTGGACAGCAAGCCACATGACGAGGCTGAAGCCCGAGAACATTTATCAACATAACACACTGCGAAACAGTGCATTCAGATATGATGAGGATGTTGTTAAAAAAGCTAAGCGAAATAGAAACAAAGCTGAAGAATTGAAAGATCAATTCAATCTATGGAATAAAACAACCAAGAACAGAATATGAAAAATATAAAAGAGAAGATCAACCAGTTATTGACGCAACTGAACAAGTTAAACAAGGAATCGAAGGATTAGGTGATAATGTTCTCAAAGCAATTGAAGAAAACAGAGAAGCTGAAAAACAAATGATTCAATATCGTCATGATTTTGGAGACCAATTAGATGATTGGTCTGATGATATTCCTGGTAAATATGACTATACATTAAGTGAATCAGAAATTCAAGATACACTGAATAAGTATGAAAAAGAGAAAGAAATAAGGGGGTACAGAAAACAACAGAAGAGAAGCAACAACAAATGTTGGTAAAAAAGATTATAGAGGTAGAGTCTGATAACTTTCATGATGATATGGGTGAAAAATTTGATTCTGTAGATTTATCAAATTATGCAGATATATTGTATCGTTCAGGAGCATTGTATTCTGAAACTAATCCAAATAAAATAAAATCAAGTAGATGTAAAAAATACAACAAAATGATAAAAGAAATTGTTAATGTCTATTTCCCAAAAGGATATCAACTATCATAATCATCTTCAGATGAATCAGACTTAGTCATTGGGCATGGTTTAATTAAAAAGTACACAGAACAACCAATTGAATATATTTCGATGAATGATGTTCGACATTTAACCTATAGATTAGCAGTAATTCATGGTGAAGAAATAGCTGGAAATAAAAATTATCACAATGAAAAAGTTAGTATTGCACAAATGTTAACAAATAAATTTAGTGATTTCATAACCGATTATGCAAAATGAATTCCATATTTAATCAAATTTTTGAATAGCCTTCCTCACACATTTTGTAAAAGTAATAAACATGGAAAAGTATTAGTAAATACTTTAATTAACAAATTGCCATTTGAAATGCATCTTCCTGGTTATCGATTTTGTGGCCCAGGAACGAAATTAGATGAAAGATTAGCTAGAGGAGATGAAGGAATAAATCCATCAGATGAAGCTTGTAAACAACATGATATTGCATATAGAGAGCACAAAGATATAAAATCTAGACATGCAGGAGATAAAGGACTTCAATTAGCTGCAAAAGAAAGAATGTATGTAAGTGATGCTTCATTAAGGAGAAAAAGTTGCAGCAACAGCTGTTACAGGAATAATGTATGGTAAAAGGAAACTAGGTATGGGAAATAAATTTGAAGACAGTATTCTAGAAATGGTAGACGAAGTAGAGGTAGATACCATACTGCGAAAAGAATTTGACAGAGCACAAAAAAATTTGAATAGAAACATGATCCCTCGAGTAGAGGATGTTCCGTCTAAACTGCTATTATCGTTAGGAGAGACAGTCTTGTGTAAGACGTATGAGACAGGGGAAATACCTTCAGACTTTAAGAAGAATATAGTGATTCCAATTCGAAGAAAGAAAGTGCAGACAAATGTGAAAATTACTGAACTATCAGTTTAATAAGTCATGGTTGCAAAACACTAACACGAATTATTTACAGACGAATGGAAAAACTGGTGGATTTTGACCTTGGGGAAGATAACTTTGTATTTAGGAGAAATGTAGCAACACGCGAGGCAATACTTACATTACGACTTATCTTAGAAGATAGATTAAGGAAAAAGATATCCACGTTTTTAGCATTTATAGATCTGGAGTAAGTTTTTGACATTGTTGACTGGAATACACTCTTTCAAATTCTGAAAGTAGCTTGGGTAAAATGTAGGGAGCGAAGACTTATAATGAACCTATACAGAAACCAGTCAGCAATTATTAGAATCGAAGGGCAAGAAAGGGTCGCAGTGGTCGGGAAGGGAATAAGACAGGGTTGTAGCCTTTCCTCAATGTTGTTCAATCTGTACATTGAGCAAGCTGTGAAGGAATGCAAGGGGAAGTTTGGAGAGGAAATTAAAGTCCTCGGAGAGGGAATTAAAACATTGCAGTTTGTTGATGACATAGTAATTATTCTGTCAGAGACAGCAAAGGACCTGGAAGAGTAAATGGAATGGACAATGTCTTGAAGGTAGATATAAGATGAACATTAACAAGAGTAAAACGAGGGTAATGGAATGTAGTGTAAGAAAATCAGGCGCTGCTGAAAGAATTAGATTAGATAATGAGACGATAAAAGTAGTAGATGCGTTTTGGTATTGGGGTAGCAGATAACTTCTTATGGGCCAAGTAAAGAAGATATAAAATGCAGAATGGCTATGGGATAAAAAGCGTTTCTGAAGAAGCGAACTGTGGAGAATAAAGAGTTCAGAGAAAAAGTTGACAGAAGCTATAGACGAATGATGAAGATTAGATGGGTAGATCACGTAACTAATGAGGTGCTCAAGAGAGTTGGGGAGGAGTCTGTGGCATATCCTGACTAACAGAGCGAGGACGCATCCTCGTCATCGCCGAATTCGTCCAAATTTATGGTACATGTAGGGCGTGGTGAGACATGAAAGTGTACTAAGTGGGAACTCCAGCTGGCTAAGTGTTTAGGAAATAAAAGGAATTTTGATACGGATCGATGACCATATTCACTTTATCAACTGCTACTGAGAAAGTCTGTATAGAAAGCTGTGGTTTGTTTTTTTTTTTTTTTTTTTTTTTTTTTTTTGGACTGCGCGATGAAAGAAGCTGTTTTCAGAATGCTTTCGATGCATATCGGCTCGTACATGTAATTGATCAGTTGCAAAAGAATGGAAGTATCGATTTACATACACGACGTCCCCAAGTACGGATTAACTACAGTCCCGAATTTCATCCTTTCCTTTTTTTTTTTTAAGCTTATATCTATATTTTTAAATGTGAATGTCTGTTCGGTGTACGTTTATCACGTCTGAACCACAAGACATAAGGAGATAAGGAGCTAAAAATTTGTACAGTTATTAATGTCTACCCGGAGAAAGCTTTAGGTGCGGTTTTATGGCGATTTCCGAACGATAAGACGCAGAGACTTAAATATTTGTACAGTTACTAATTTATACCTGAGGAAGGTTTTAGGCACGGTTTTATAGCGATCTGATAGATATTTAGTAATTTGAAGAATATAACGCGAAATGCGAAACAGTAATGATTCTTTGAAAATTATATTTACTCTTTGAAAATGGTTTTATTGGTTGCATTGTTGCTTGAGGGTTGATAATGATAAAAGAGTGGAGTATACTGGGATGGAAAGTTATCGGTGTATATAAAATTCTACGTGTGTGTCTGTTAATATTTCTCTCTGCAGCGAAAACTACAGAACGTACACGAATGGTCTATGTGTAATTGTCCAAAGTCTCCCGTTGTACACCATAGCAGTTCCATGCTGATAGCTATAAGGGGGTGGAAGATACGGTGGTTGAAAGTCGTCAAATTATAAAAAAAATTCGAATTGAAGGCCAGCGATGACGTTTGCGACTCTATAGCAAGGAGGTTACATACAGCGAAATGTGATGTCACACACCATATCTTTGGTCTATGCATGCTACAATGTCTTCAGCTCTTTCTCTGTAAGGATAAGCATACGAATAAGATATAAAAGAATAAATAAAGCATTAAGAAAGAAATTTCTTTTAATACATCTCTTTAAAAAAATCGATTTGACGTTTCGCGCATTACATCAAGTGATCCATCTGTGATATTATTACGATCATTATTGTTGAATTTCGTGATTCGATTCTTCGAAACGAGAGCATTTTTACCTGTGATTTCTTATATATTCCCTGATAAATGTAACATGTTTTTAGAAAAAAGGAGATGCACAGAGACAGAGAGAGGATAGGAAAAGTACTAACTCAAGGTTCGAATAAATAAATAAATACCCGGGCAACACCGGGTTTTCAGCTAGTAGATTAATAAAATAACCTATATGACGTTGCGATTAATTGTGAGGTCAGTCTACATTTACACCTATAGCAATACTCTGAGAACCACGGTGAAGTGCATGGCAGAGGGTACGCCCCACTCTACCAGTTATTAAGGTTTTTCCCATTCCATTCACTATTGAGCGCGTCAATATTGATTGCTTAAATGCCTCCATGCGTGCTGCAATGAATCAAATCCTGTCCTCACGATGCCTGCGGGAACAAAATGTAGTTGTACGCATTGCTGAGGAGGAGAAAGCAATTTGCCGCCGGGTGCAGTTGAACCCGCGACCTTGACAACACGAATCCCAACTTTTACCGCTGAGCCAAACTCCGCTTCCTAAACATGCCGCCACAGGGGCAGTTGATAAGATTAAAAGTAGAACACTGTACGTAACAAGAGCCATCCTTTTGTCACTAAAATTAGCTAATGAGGTCCGTGTGAACTACTGGCTACTCCCTGCTACAAAGCATTGTTCCCTGGCCCAAACTGAGAACTGACTCGTTTCAAATTACTTCAATAACAGGATGTTAATACTACAGTGGTCAATATAGATAGCAGCTCACACGTTATTACACACAGACATTAATAAGCAAGCCAGCACAATTGAAGTTATCTTAGAAAGGTGGCTTAAGAAAACATTTATGGCGCAACGGAATTTAGATATTTAAAAAAAATGCATCTGAACTAGTTCTCAGCACTTGTGAAGAACAATATTAAATAAAAGAGGGAAGATGCTCTAAAACTACAATTTACAGGCAACTTATGGATTATGCTGAACATAAACTTGTTTATTCAGATAGAAAACAAGCAAAATGGGGAACCAATTTCGTAAACACAATAAAAATTCATCTCTTACGTGGATTAATGCGGACGGTGTCCAGCCTAAATTATATATGATTTAACGCTACTGGGGGGAAGGATTCACAAACAACACTCATTCTCTCACACACACGCAATGCCACATCGAAACTCACCAAAATCAGCGTGCTGAGACGAGGCGGAAGCAGGCGCCGTTATCGTAGGCGAAATTCAGCAAGTCGGAGGTAGCACAAAACACAATATTCAAAAACACTTTGAAGCTGGCTCTGGCCTGTCGTGCCTGTTTTGAGATGGTACGCATGTATAGCCAAATTAAATTACATCTGAATTGGACCGCGAGCAAACACGCTAACGGCGACACACGGCTACGTTACATGAACGCACTTCACTGAAGGTGAAGTGGTTGAAAATCAGATTCATTATAGAAAATCACGGTGGATTATAAAGTTGCAGTCTGTCAGCAATCGATCTAGGTACTGGTTTTATATGAGAAGTGGCGTGAACTCAGGCGACTAGCTGCAAACCCCGGAAGTCGGAACTCGGACACACGTGGTTCCGAAAACCGATAAAATTGAATAAATTCAGTTTCCGAAAAAATAAAGAAAATTAACTATTGCATGTAACACATAGAAATGCTTAGAAATATATAAGGAAGCGAATGAAATACAGCTACACGCGATAGGAGGCGATTACAGAAATGGATGAGGTCCTGTCTCAGAAAAATCACAAAAATGAAAAAATTACGAAGTCGGAAAAATAAAACATAAGAAGTACGACATCCAACCCAAAGAAATGTTTAGAATTGCATGAATAAGCGACAGAAATGCAGCTACACGTGATAGGGAGCGCTTACAGAGACGGATGAAGTCCAGACTCAAAAACTCGTAAAAGTGAAATAATCACAAAGACTGAAAAATAAAATTAAGAATTACAACATGCAACCCACATAAATGTTTAGAATTACATAAGGAAGCTATTGAAGGAGGTTGTACAAGGTTCAGAGTGAGTTACTGACAAAGACAGAGTGCGTACTTCAAGTTTGAGAACAACAGCAAAATTAAAATAGGCGGGGAGAGAAGATCGCGAAATATTAGTGGAAATCTGAAGGATACCCGCATAGTTACTTGCCTGATGGCCTTGGAACAAACAAGAGTGGAAGCTGAAGGCTTTGCTCTATGAACGAACCACGTGGAACACATATCACTCACGGAAGGAAACGATGTACAAAATGAACATATCACCTATTAGAAATCGGGACCCACAAAGTTAGAAAGCATTTACACAGAGTTCATACACCGCCACATGATCACAAAACGATTTAACATACTAGGCCGTTATCAAACTGCAACTAGAATCACACACATCGCGCTTATCTATCAGAAATCACTGAATTGAAAAACGAGAACACATTTCCGCGAACGATCGGAGAAAATATTTAAAAAAAATGATTCTAAGTTCACGAATCTAAGTTAAACATGCTCGACAAGGAAACACTACCATCTCCAAACCTAAGAGCAGAACCAACCTTACCCCACCAGACGACCAGCACAGAATGAAGATCCAGCAGTCATGAGGTGGGAAACTGCTATCGGACGCGGGAAGCCACCGGAATCCGGAAAATCCATGAAAACAGCGGTGGTGGGGACGGACAGGGACACTCGCGCTGGAGGGAAGGATCGGTAACTAGCTCGTAACCAAAGGGTGTAGAAACCTCTTTGGTAACCTAAGCAGCTATCGACTCTGAGCCAGAGAGAACGATGCAAAGCAAGCTAACACACCCCACATTCAGCCATAGACTCTCGCACACACTTGAAAGTACAACTGCAGATTCTCACAGGGGCAGTGGTGTAGCGGAGAAGCCGTACTTATGCCACATAATTAATATAATAATAAATAATTAACATAACAAAATAAGAAAAACCCAGCAATACTAACTAATATTTTAACACATGAAATAAAAATGTTATTCCTCACGCCTTGAAATGAGTGGGGTTAAAGTTTTAACAAAATGATAATCTAGCGACATCAAATGAATTATAACTTTACAGATATATACAAAAAACATATGGAAGACGACAGATGGTCGTCTTTCAAGATGCGTATGGTGATAGATCAGTATCAGTTATCCTTTGTTTCCTAAAAGCTTGGCCATCTGGAGTTTCCACTTGGGACACTTTCTTGTCTTACCACGCCCTACATGTACCGTAAATTTGGACGAATTTGGCGATTACGAGTAGGCATCCTCTCCTTGAAGGAGAAGGGACAGGTTGGTGGGACACATTCTGAGACATCAAGGAATCGTCAGCTTACCATAAGAAGGAAGTGTGTGGGGTAAAAGTTGTAGACGGAGACAGAGGGACGAATACAGTAAGCAGATTCAAAAGGATGTAGGTTGCAGTACGCATTCTCAGATGAGGAGGTTTGAACGTTACAGGGTATTGCGGAGAGCTGCGCCAAACCAGACCGCAATAACGATAAGACATTATCCTGATATATATTCGTCCCTAGATGAAATGCCGTCGTGAAACCATTAGTCGTATTTAGACAGGTGTAAAAAATTTCACAGTAAAAAAATAATAATAATAATAAAATAAAGAATAAAATATCAGACAAAAGTTAATCGTTAATAAATCTGAATAACTTTTACACGTTTCTCGTGTTTTTAATATATTTTTTTACCCCTGCATTTCAGTCGAGATGTTGAAGCAGCTTAAGGGCCATGCGTGAGTAGCCGAGCGGTCTGGAGCGCCATATTGCGGATCGCACGGACTCCTGCGTCGGAGGTTCGAATCCTCCCTTATGCATGGATATTTCTTTTGTCTTTAGTATAAGTTAGTTCATAAGTAGTTTACAAGTTTAGGGACTGATGACCCCGCAGTTAAGTCCCGTAAGCTTGATAAACATTTGAATATTTCTTTTATGCACCTTAATGCACATCCCGATCTTGAAATTAGCTCCACCAAGTGAATTCAAAATGCTGCCAGCCCTACCTTCCTGATGCGTTTTTTTTCCGGAATCTGCATCGTCAAAAATGTTTCAAATGTTTGTATAGTCTATGGGACTTAACTACGGGGTCATCAGTCCCTAAACTTGCAAACTACTTATGAACTACTTACGAACTAGGACGGCACAAATATCCATGCCCGAGGGGGGATTCGAACCCTCGACCGTAGTGGCCGTGCAGACCGTGACTGGAGCGCCTCAGTCCCCTCGGCCACCGCGGCCGGCATCTGCATCGTCCATCGACCTCCTACTCAAAGTGGGGACCTTCATTCACAAACACTACTACGAGGTCGATCCCTCTTGCTCCCGAACACAATCCCAACATTGTGGGCGATGTCTCCCCTACGAGCACCTCACTGAAAATTGTAGCAACCCCCCTAGTACATCTCACTGTAAGTCCTAGAATAGTGTCCCAACCTCGCCTCCCCTGTAACACCAGTGGTGGCACCCACCCCACCTACTCCTATAAATGACAGGCTCACCCGCTCCTGCCACCCCCGAGCTGACTGTCCCAGCAGTCCATCCCATCGACTCTCCCATCCACCCCAAAAATTCCCTATGGCCCCATTCTGAAGTAGAGGATGTTATCCGCTTAGTAACCACTGTAACCAACCTCCAGCAGATCATCATTACAGCCTGCTCTATCTTTCAGTTCGAAACAATTGCCACTCTCTCCCACAATAGTTCCCATTCTAACTTCTCCCACAAAGTCACCCTCGTTTAAAGCACACCTGTAACCTTTTTCCCGTATCTCGCTTCCTCAACTGCCACCCCCTCCCCCTCTGCAAGCCCACATGGCACGTCCACCTTACACACTCGTGCACCACATCATTCGCTCCTTCCCTGCCAAAAACACCTCTTCATGCACACCCTATCCCACAACCGTGTCGATGCCTTTCTGCTCAGTGAGACTTTCCTGCAACACCCTACATTCCACCAGCACCACTCTTTACACTCTCCACCTGCCCTTGCTCTTGGCGGAGTGGCGATTGGCCACCTCTGTCACCACCCTGACTGGTTGCAACCTATCCTGACTATCCTGCTGAGCACCTCATCCCCAGCCTCTTCCTACCCTCTCTCACTGTTACCCTGGCCACCATCTACATTCTGAGTACCATTGCCCTCTCCTACGATTTCCATTCCCATATTCAACCACACCTTACAAGCTATGTGGTTGCTGCCAACCTCAACCTTTCTTCCCACCCCATTGATGAACTCAGGCAATGGCATCACTTTCTCACCTCGCTCCAGGGCTACTCCGTCCCCTTCCCAAAACCCACACCCGATGTTGTCTGGGCCTCTCCTAACCTCCTGGGCCACCTGCAGGTGGAAGTCCTTGACCTTATTTCCAGTGACCGTGCCCCTGTTCCCCTCACCATAGACCCCTCATCCTCCTGACCGCACCACCTGTCCAGAACCCCCTCGCAAGATAGTCCGGTACTACTCCCATGCCGACTGGGATGCCTACCGTCACTCCATCGCCACCTCGGTCACCAGCCACCCCGTACCCCATTCACACCCTTGCCAACATAGACCACGCCTCCTCCACCATTCCTGATGCTGTCCAAACCCACGTCCCCACCAAAGCCATCCACCCACACCATCCCACCCTCCCTCCACAGGCCGTTCTCCTGCTCCACGAATCCTGTTGACTCTACCAACCCTTCCTGCAGACCCGTGACTGGGACACACTTGTATACCACTGACAACCCCAACGCCTCATCAGAAAGCTTTTGACTGCAAAAAGATGCTGGTACTAGCGTCAGACATGTGCCTGCCTTAATGCAATGCTCCTCGTGACTCCTCCAAACATTGGCAAGCCTTTCACCACCGCATATCCTCTCCACCATAACGACTTCCCTTTCCCTGACAACGCCAGTAAGGCAGAGCACTTCGCTGACCACCTCTCCCAAGTATTCTCCATTCCAGATAATCCCAGATTCGACTATTCCCGCTTCCCTGACGTCCATGAGCCTACTCGCCCCTGACTTCCAGTACTTGGACCACATCCCCCCCCCCCTAATTCAACTCACCTATCACAGTCCTTGACATAAAATCCACACTATGCACCAAATGCACAACCGCCTCACCTACAGGCTCCTGTGTGCCTGCCCCCTCATTTCATGCCGCCCTTGCTTCCGTGTATGCTATGTTTAAAATCCGGTTCGAATAGTTTTCAGTCTGGATGACTGTAATGTTCAAATAGAATTTTCCGTCGTTGTTCTTACAAAATACTAGCTTATATGCCCGTGCTTCGCAACGGTTGTTAAAATCTCTCTGTCAATAACCTCAGTTCTCCTACCCAAGATGTCAAATTTAAGTAGAAGTCATTGTCGAAAACGATGAATGTTCATAAAGTTTTTCATCGTGTGTGGCGCGCACGGGGCCCCGAGCCGGAGCAGCCTTTCTTCTGCCCCAGGCTGCTTCACTTTCCCTCCCGGTTTATGCCTTCGCCCGGAGACGGGCATATTTCGTGAGATACGGTGGTTCTTGTTGTGGTTTTTCTTCCTTCGTTCCTTCCTTTCTTACCCTTCGTTTTCTGTCTTTCTCTCCTTGAACTCTCCTAGCCTTCTTCTCCTCATTAGTCTCCGCCTCGGCGTTTGAGACACTTCTTTTCTTTCCTTCTTTCTCTTCCTTTCCTATCCTCTTCTTCTTTCCTCACTGTGCGTGTCTGAAGGCCGACCCACGCATTATCGTGCGTAGCAGGTGACGGGGTAACGCGTAATTCCCCGCCCCGGGTAGACAAGTAAGGCACGTACGTACCCCCTGGTAAAGGCCAGGCCCAGGGAGGGGTGATTACCCGAGCTGGTACCTTCCGAACGTGCCGATTGGTCCCTCCGTCAGTTCTCGGGAGGTGTGACCTGAGGTGTGAACAATCACCTAAGGCGGGTAAGCCCTCGGAGAGGGCCCCCACTAGGAAGGAGCGCGCCATCGGAGACGCCGGTAATCACGGGGGACACTTCCGCGATGACTTCCTTATCTTCTTTCGTGACGTTGACCCATAAACGTAAGTTAGACTCGCCTCAGCCTAAAAAGACTCTGCCTAATGTACCTAAATTTCTGGTTGTCTCTCGCACCGACGGAAAGGATTTCAATTCTGTCAATCCTTTCGTTATACAGAAAGGTGTAGATGCAATTGCTGGCCCTGTTAAAACCTGTTCACGTCAGCGCAATGGCACATTGTTGCTGGAAGTGGAAAGTGCCTTCCAAGCCCAAAAACTGATACGTACTACGTTGTTGCACACTTTTCCAGTTAAGGTCGAAGCGCACCGCACACTCAACTCGTCACGGGGGGTAGTTTTTACGAGATCCCTTGACGGGTTGTCTGATGAAGATATCCAATCGTATATGTCCGATCAGGGTGTGACAGCCGTCCACAGGGTCATGAAAAAGGTCGATAACCATCTGACACCGACTCGTACTGTGTTTTTGACGTTTGACAAAGTTGACCTCCCGTCGAAGGTCAAAGCAGGGTATGAAGTCATCTCCGTCCGCCCTTATGTACCTAACCCAACGCGCTGTTTTCAGTGCCACAGGTACAACCATACCCGTGAACATTGCCCAAATGCAGCAAAGTGTGTCACTTGTGGTAGGGACGCCCATGAGGGGGATTGCCCACCTCCGTCCCCTCACTGCCTAAACTGCAACGGTGACCATGCGGCTTCCTCTCGCGACTGCCCTGTATACAAGGATGAGAAGGTAATCCAGCAAATTCGGGTTACGGAGAAGGTATCGACATCTGCAGCTCGTAAGTTGTTGGCGAGTCGAAAGCCCACTGTCCTCCCAGCGGGTACATACAGTAAGGTACTCACCTCAACTCGACCTACCAAGGATTCCAGTACCCAGACATGTGACTTCACTTTCGCTGACACAGTTGTGCGATCCGCCAGCCCGAAGATTGCCCGTTCCACGTCCCCGCTCCCTCTTGCTGCTTCTAGGGTACAGTCTTCGTCAAACTCTAGTAAACCGCGGGCACCTAAACAAGATGCCCGGACCTTGAAAAAGGAACCCGTCCGTGAGGATTTTCTGCGTTCTCAGGCTTCCCAACCGTCAACTGCCTCTTCCCGCCGTCACTCTTCCAGAAGAGCTGACAAGAAAAAGAGTTCCTCTCCTTCCCCGCCGAGGCGTGACCCATCTGTCACGCCGTCCAACAGTTGCCGGCCTCGGCCGTCTTCTGTTTCACCGGGACGCTCCGTTTGCCGGGCGCCCGGCCCTTTACCGGCGGTGGAAACTGCCCCTCCTGATCAACTCAGGGAGGTGGCAGGCGCGTCGGTCGAACCAATGGAACATGACCCTTTGCCCCCAGACAGCGATAGCAGTGCTCCCTCGAAATCCGGTCCTCAGCGGCCGTCGAGGTGACCCCGCTCGCTACTTGGTTTTTATCCTTATTTCATCTCTCATTTTTATCATGGCGCTCCTTCAATGGAACATTCGCGGCATTCGTTCTAATCGGGAGGAGTTAAAACTACTCCTTCGATTGCACTGCCCGCTTCTAGTCTGCCTCCAGGAAACTAAGTTGCGTCCACGTGATCGTGCAGACTTTCCACACTACACCTCTGTGCGGTTCGACCTGCCACCCGTGGAAGGTGTCCCAGCCCATGGAGGGGTTCTGATGCTCCTTCGAGACGACGTCTATTTCCATCCCATTTCCTTGCACACTCACCTACAGGCAGTTGCCGTCCGCATCACCTTATCCACATTTACCTTCTCCCTCTGTAATATATATTCGCCATCGTCATCTGCCCTTACTAGGGCAGATGTGCTAAACCTTGTTGACCAGCTCCCTTCACCTTTCGTGTTGGTAGGCGACTTTAATGCCCACCACCCCCTATGGGGCTCTCCGGCACCTTGTCCGAGAGGCTCCCTTTTGGTGGACATTCTCCACCACCTCGATCTTGTCTGCCTCAACACCGGTGCACCGACCTTCCTTTCTGACACAACACACACTTATTCCCATATAGACCTCGCAATATGCACTCCTCAGCTTGCCGGTCGGTTTGAGTGGTATGCACTTTCTGACACGTACTCGAGTGACCATTTCCCTTGTATCATCCACTTCCTACATCATTCCCCATCTCCACGTCCCACCAGTTGGAACATTTCTAAAGCCGACTGGGGGCTTTATTCTTCCATGGCTGTTTTTCACAATCAGAATTTTCCCAACTGTGACAGTCAGGTCGAATACCTCACAGAGGTTATTCTCACTGCTGCTGAACGTTCCATACCTCGTACATCCTCTTCTCCACGTCGTGTCCAGGTCCCTTGGTGGACTGCAGCCTGCCGCGACGCGCTTCGAGCCCGGCGCCGTGCTTTACGCACCTTCCGCCGCCACCCAACTTTGGAGAATTGCATCAATTACAAACGTATGAGAGCGCAGTGCCGTCGTATCATAAACGACAGCAAGAAAGCTTGCTGGACTGCTTTTACTAGTTCTTTTAACCGTTTTACTCCCTCCACGGTTGTCTGGGGTGGCCTACGCCGTTTGTCCGGCATCAAGGTCCACTCCCCGATTCCTGGCCTGACCGTGGAGAACGCAGTCCTCGTGGACCCAGCTGATGTTTCAAACGCATTGGGTCGTTTCTTTGCGGAGGTTTCGAGCTCTGCCCATTACCACCCTGCCTTTCTCCCTCGCAAACAGGTAGAGGAGGCACGACCGCCTTCTTTCCGCTCTTTTAATCGTGAAAATTATAACGTCGCCTTCACCATGCAGGAGCTAGATCGTGCTCTCGCCCTGTCCCGGTCTTCTGCTCCCGGGCCCGATTCCATTCATATTGAGATGCTGAAGAACCTCTCTCCTGCGGGCAAGTGCTTTCTTCTTAGTACCTACAATCGCATATGGACTGAAGGTCATGTTCCCACAAGTTGGCGTGAAGCCATTGTTGTCCCCATCCCCAAACCAGGGAAGGACAAACACCTTCCTTCCAGTTATCGTCCCATTTCTCTGACGAGCTGCGTCTGTAAGGTGATGGAACGCATGGTTAACGCTCGGTTGGTCTGGCTCCTCGAATCTCGCCGCCTCCTGACTAATATCCAATGCGGTTTTCGTCGACACCGCTCTGCTGCTGAACACCTCGTTACGTTGTCGACCTTCATTATGAACAACTTTCTCAAGAAGCGTCAAACAGTAGCAGTGTTCTTCGACTTGGAGAAGGCATACGATACCTGTTGGAGAGCGGGCATTCTCCGCACATTGCACACATGGGGCCTTCGGGGCCGCCTTCCGCTTTTCATTCAAGCGTTTTTGACGGATCGCAAGTTCCGGGTACGGGTGGGCTCTGTTTTGTCAGATACCTTTTGCCAGGAGAATGGGGTACCACAGGGCTCCGTCTTGAGTGTGGCGCTCTTTGCCATTGCAATCAATCCGATCGTAGATTGCCTTTCAGCCGACGTCTCCGGATCTCTTTTTGTTGACGATTTCGCAATTTATTGTAGCGCCCAGCGGACGTGTCTCTTGGAGCGTTCTCTCCAACGCTGTCTTGACCGTCTATATTCCTGGAGCATCGCAAACGGCTTCCGATTCTCCACTGAGAAAACTGTGTGTATCAATTTCTGGAGATACAAGGAATTTCTTCCACCTTCTCTACGTCTCGGCCCTGTTGCTCTCCCTTTCGTGGAGACTACAAAATTCTTGGGACTCATGTTGGATCGGAAACTTTGCTGGTCCACACATGTGTCCTACCTGGCTGCCCGTTGTGCCCGATCCCTTAACGTTCTTCGTGTCCTCAGTGGCACGTCATGGGGAGCGGATCGTACCGTCCTGCTTCACCTTTACCAGGCCATTGTTCAGTCGAAGCTCGACTATGGAAGCCTTGTATACTCTTCAGCACGGCCGTCGATTCTCCGCCGTCTCAACTCTATCCACCATCGTGGATTACGTCTGGCGACCGGTGCATTTTATACCAGCCCTGTTGAAAGTCTGTATGCCGAGGCTGCTGTATTACCCTTGACCAATCGACGTGACATACTCTTGTGTCGGTACGCATGCCGCCTACGGTCGATGCCCAACCATCCATCTTACAGATTATTTTTTGACGACTCACTCGATCGCCAATATCAGTTGTCTGCGATTGCCTTGCTTCCACCGGGAGTTCGGTTTCGCCGCCTGCTACAGCGGCTCGATTTTACCCTTCCTTCCACCCTTCGGTTGAGCGAAAGCCCATTGCCACCGTGGCATCAGGCCCAGGTTCACACACACCTCGAACTTAGTTCGCTCTCCAAGGAGAGCACTCCGGATTTGGTATTCCGCTCGAGGCTTGTCGAACTCCGTTCGCGGTTCGATAATGCCGTATTTATTTACACTGATGGTTCCAAGAGCACTGCCGGTGTCGGATCTGCCTTCGTCGTCGGGGACAACCGGTTCCAATACAAGCTCCCTGACCGGTGCTCAAACTTCACGGCTGAGCTTTTCGCCCTCCACCAGGCCGTTTTGTATACCTGCCGCCACCGCCACCCTTTCTATGCCATATGTTCTGACTCCCTTAGTGCCCTGCAGAGTCTTAAGGACCCTTTCTCGAACCATCCTCTCGTGTATCGGATCCAACGCTCCCTCCAGTTGCTGGCGGATGACAGCTGTCACGTTTCTTTCCTGTGGGTCCCTGGCCATGTGGGTGTGCCCGGGAATGAGGCCGCCGACACAGCAGCCAAGGCAGCAGCTCTTTTGCCTCGCATGGCTACCTTTTGCGTCCCATCGGACGATGTTCAACGGGCTCTTCGCCGGAGTATCGTGTCGCAATGGCACAGTGTGTGGCTTTCACTGTACAACAATAAATTGCGAACTGTCAAACCGATCCCGACCGCTTGGAGGACATCCTCACGCCCCTCTCGGCGGGAGGAGGTCATCCTGGCCCGGTTGCGGATCGGTCATTGCCGTTTCAGCCACCGTCACTTGCTATCCGCCGAACCTGCACCGCTATGCTCCTGCGGTGAACTGCTGACAGTGCGACATGTTTTACTGACTTGTGTTAATTTTAATCATCTCCGTGTAGCCCTTCACTTTCCATCTACTCTGGGGGAAATTTTAGCTGATGACACACGAGCAGCTGCTCGACTTTTGCGTTTTATCAACTTGGCCAACTTATCCAAGGATATTTAACTCTTTTAATTGTCTTTTATCTTTCGTTTTTAGCCTCTTGTTGATGTTCTGACAGTCAACATTTTTTAGATCATAGCGAATCTATGTTCTTGGCTGGGCGCTAATGACCATAGAAGTTGTGCGCCCTAAAAACAAAAAGTTTTTCATACTAAGAGTGAAATTAATTTAAGTCCGTGCTTCGGAACAATGTAAATTCAATGTTAGATTGTGTTCATAAAGTTACACATTGCAACAGTAGCGCCGAAAGCGGCTGGCAAATTACATTTCTGAAAACGGTACTGGATAAGTGCGAATATTGATTTGTAACAGTTTTCACAAATATCTTCTTGAATAGGAGTTTGGAATGAATTGTAAGACTGTGTGAATCATGAGACTGTATACAAAAGAGTTTCGCGTGAAAGTGCTGGTCATAATAAGATGTGACACCAACGGATGTATCGGATTCGGTAAAATTTTACTTTCTATCCTCGCGGCCTCGTGTTTTTATGTTGGCAACATCAATAACACTATACAAAATCGTTGCAAAGATGACCGAACCACATAGAGAGTAGATAAATACTGCTTTTCCTGCTGTATGCTTGATCTCACGACAAAATATTCGCGTGTCACGCGATTGGCTTATGACGTTATTCAACATCTGTTGCCAACATTATCACAGGAGGCCGCCGGGATATGAGTAGGATTATGTCGCATAGTTTTTCTTGACTCAGCAGTCAAACTATAACACCTTTCACAGCAGAGAGTGTCGCGGCTATATGTATCAGAGATCACTGATTAGCACAGACCAGTGAGCTTACTGGCACAGGCATATCAATATCTATGGTCTAAGAGACATTCATTAATGTATGTCTGTGTTTCCACCACGCTTCCACAACAGTGATCAATGTTCCACGAGAATTTTTATCTTTGTTTTGTGTCTCTGATCATAGTCGGTAATGTGTGGTTAACGGAAACATGTGATCTATTTAAAAAATTGCGTAATATTATTCCTCGTCGTTATTAAAGTCTGAAAGGACCGCATTGTCTGACGATTGAAAGAATGAACAGATTTTGACTCGTACCGTAAAGTTCGTAAGTCACAAAGTATATGGCTTTTCCTAAGAGTATTTATTGCATATTTTGCGAATTTTTGCTCGTCACACTCACCCACTGCCACGCACCGCGACTAAACTCCCTTAATAATATCATTAGACCAAGGGCTATCTACCACCACAACCACGAGTGGGTGGCAGTATGTAGTCATGGGGAAAAGTCTGTCAGCACGTACAAACACAAGCCTTTTATATATAGATATAGATTTGTTATTATTTCGAGATTATAGCACGAATATCATTAAATTTCAAGTTTAGGTCACACGATCAAAAACACTCTGTTATTGGCTTAAGCTCTGGTGATTGCACACAACACGAAGAAGAAGAAGCCATATGCGTGTTAGAGCAGTGTTAGCGAAAGTTACTAAATTTTTTCTTACTTTTTCTGTGTAAAATTAAGTTTTTTTGTGATGGAAAACGCATTTATAACTTTTTTGTTTGAAGGGAGAAAATTATGTGAAGTCTGATAGTGAAAAACTCTTCCGAAGGTTGATGCGTTTAAGGTATGTTACTTTCTCGACAACAATCCAGATTTTTACGTACCGTAAGTAAGAAAGGTGAAAGTTGCATTTAAAGTAAAATATACGTATATTTGTTTGTGTCAAAAGACTGACTCTAGTCCAAAGATACAAACTATTACACACCATAAACGTGTGTAAATATGGATTGCGTCTTAGATTAAGACTTCGTTTTTCTACCAAATGCATTTCACTTTTAAATTAACTCTGTTATAAAAGCCACTGCAAAAATTACACTGTAAGTGCGCTACTACGTAGTTACATTTGGGATTCAGATTAATTCATGTGTATATGCAATTTAATCTTGCGCGCTAGTCACTTTCCACAAATTACTATGCATTTTTCTCGCGCTGTTTGGTTACAAAGAAATTTGTCAGGTTAAATCGGAACTTGTTAGGCTAAAGAAGAATGAAATTAAAAGGATAACTATCTTGGCTTACGTGCCAAAATTAAAATATTCCAAGAAAAAATGTCAAAGTTTTGACTTGACTTATTCACTTCCAAATAAGCTTGGTAGCGATGCGGTTCCAGAATCGTTCACAAATTTTGCATTCCGTGTACAAATCCAACCTAAAAAAATTTCAAATGTTTGTAAAACTATGGGACTTAACTGCTTTGGTTATTAGTCTAGCCGTCCGCGGTGTCCGAGGGGAATGAGGCGCTCCAGTCACGGCCTGCACGACCACTACGGTCGGGGGTTCGAATCCCGCCTCGGGCATGGATATATGTGACGTCATTAGGATTAGCTAGTTCATAAGCAGTTTGTAAGTTTAGGGACTGGTGACCCGTAGCTAAGTCCCATAAGCTATACAAACAAACAAAAATTATTAGTCTAGGCTTGCAAACTACTTGAACTAAGTTAAACTAACCTAAACACACACACACACACACACACACACACACACACACACACACACTCACTCATGCCCGAGGCAGGACTCGAACCTCCGCAGCAAGGCTCCTTAGACCGCCCGGCCACTCCACAGCGGCAAAATAAAACCCTCTCCTATTTTCTCTCTTTCTCTCTCTCTCTCTCTCTCTCTCTTTTATTTTATATATTGCGGAAGAACGTGATGCTGTGAAATATAATGAAATTATTGACGAAGTAAGTAGTTATTTCAGATTTTACTAAATATAGTTGTTTACACTATATGCGCTTAAAAGTCGTTTTTGAGACAAGGTATTGATGTCTTTATCATATACTGAAACACTGTCTCACCGACGTAAATATTGAAAAGACAACCATCATGAAATTTGTACTTCCACCAACTACGTTTGTAAACGACTTAAAATACAAATCGTGGCGTGTTATATCGTGAACACCTGTTTCACAAATGTAAACATCAGTTCACTGATGTGTACACAATAATACTATACACCTTTGCGGCTGCAGAGCATGATTCTTAATACCGGTTGTGAACTAATAGGATAATAATTGTTGTACGGAGTGTTTACTTACATCAAAGTAATCCTCCCAAAATTAAACGCACCAAGTGACCGCTATCTGATTAGAATCTCTACGTGCGAGTATAAACCACATTTTATGCCTTTATCATTGCTTGGAACATGCAAAATCAAATTTTCTAGATTTTTATAGATTTATTTGTACAGTTCGACACAACGCAATATTTGTAGACCTTTCCCCAAAACACGAATGCACAGACAATGTATCACTGTTAGTGAATGTTACAACAGTAGGAGCACACCATGTGGGTTGAGGTTACAGGCATAACATGACTCAAGAGAAGCGTTTCAGCTGGGTTTCAAATTATATTTGAATTCCATTTCCAGTTGTTTTTAAAGAATACTGCAATTGACGAGGAAAACAAGTCATGTTATGAAATGTTAACAACAACCGTGGTTATCAGTCCCTAGGCTTACAAACTACTTAAACTAACTTAAAGTAATGTAAGACACACACACACACACACACACACATGCCCGAAGGGCGACGCATTTTCCGACGAGGAGCAACCGCGCGCTCCGCAGCAAGGCGCCTTAGAGCGCTCGGCCATTCCACCGCAGCTCATGTTATGAGCATAAGATGATATGATCACCCATTTAACATGATTTTGTTACCCTGTTGCCCTTGAGAAAAGCATTTGCTTCCTGCATTCTGTCTACCATTCTCTTCCCTCTGTCTCTCCCGCAATCCTGTCCGTCCTATACTTCCTTTCATCCTGTCTTCCACCTCTTCTTCCTTTCTCTCTCTGACCATCTCCTCTTCCTTTCTGCCTCTCTTTACCTCGTCGTAGATTCTGGGAATTAAGGAAATAAAATCTTAAGGACTTAATAGGATTTTATGTGATAAGAAGGTGACGAGAAAGCTACTCTTACAGATAAAGAAAGCGAAATAACGAATGCAAGAAGTAATGTTATTTACAGACTTTATTAGTAAGATGTTTTGATTTCCACTACTGACCAGATCGTAGAACTAGATGTTGTGACATTGTAGTTTAGCGTTATACGAGTGTTACTGCAAATAAACCATTTAACCGAAACGTCTATAGAATGTGATTTCGCGAAACGTTACTACTTTTATGTGTCATTTCTACCATAAAACCGGATCGGTACACAGGCCAGAAGTTGGTTTTATTTTAAAACTTCGATTCAGTAATCATTATTGGAGATTTCAGTGCTCGATAGAAAGGCAACATCACTCTTAATGGCAACGTGTAGAAATGACTTTTAATTTCGTGTCATGTAAGTTTCTGTTGCCTCCAGGTATAATTAGTATTAAATTCGGTATTTCACTTTTCGTTTTCAACTATTTGAATTATGACTGCACAGTGATATAATGACGAAAGTGTATAGTTTCCATGTCTGTTTGTCCTTCTGTTTTTCAAGTGATTTCCTTAAATTATTATAGGAAAATGGCAACATGGTTCCTTTTCAAAAGCATAGCCAATTTCCTTCCACATTCTTAACGAAACAATCTGAGCTTGTGCTCCATTTCAAATACCCACGATATATCGACAGGATATTAACTCCTAATCCTCCTTTTCTGATTTCGTAAATTTTACGTGATACTCAACCAAGTCGATGAACAGGTGTATTGGACGACAAGCTAATATGAACAGGGTCTACTCTAAAAGCGTTACTTAGAGGTTTTAATGGGCTTTGAGATGAAATTACAGTAGGCTTTGACCACTGAGTTATATTCGACTGCAAGTTAGTAAGTATTTAACAATTAATAATTATCGCTGGAATGTTGTGATTACCTAGAGAGTTCGTGAGAATGGCACAACCGAGAAATAAACTACGAAGGAACTACGCCACCTGTGAGATACTATATGGAAATCCCGACTCACACACGCTGAGAGAAACCTCTTCGCGTTTCCTTCGCCCCTTTACGGTTTCTGGGAGTCTGGAAATTACAAAGCTCATTCATCAAGTGCTTTTCATTTTATTAGCAGCTACACTGTAATCGTAACGTTGTTTTTATAAAATGAATTACATATTCTTGACATTACTGACGCGACTTTTTGTTTCTTGTTTCATATTCTCATCATAAATGCTTCTCCTTTCACTTAGAAGCTGGAATCGAGCTAACATTGAAATTGTTCAGATGCTTAATGTTCCCGCAGATGATAAGTCCTATTTTTCAGTCACTGGGAAAGGTTTATATGCACGGTTCCTTTGATTGGAAAACTATATGCTCGAAACTTATGAAATTTGTTTGTGAAGTTCGCGTTTTGCAATCAGTGTAATGCTATCTTTACATTTGTGCATTTATGTGTCAGAGATGGTGCCAATGAAATCATTCATAAGGAAAATCGTATTCAGGTAGGCCTATGTAAAATTTAAATGTATCGAAGCAGTCTGCTTAAGACAGAAACAAAAAAGTACATCCAACAGCTACTGATCAAGAGAGCCGCTCAAATGATTTCCGAAAAAGGTTTATTTAATAAGTAGGAGTAGCAGTCGGCGCATCGTAGCTACGCTTTCGACACAGCTTATAGTTAAAGAAATGCGATTAGACTTATTGGTCTATGCTAGGCATTTCTCTTCTCAGGCAACACAGTGGCAGGCTGCGCGCCGCGCCTTCGAGGCCGCTATCTCCGTCAGCGCTAAGGCAGCGCGAGGAACACAGACGCCGAGCAAACGTATTCTGCCTGTCGCTAGTCTAATGGAGAATTGGCAACATTGCAGAGTGCTTTTGGCAACTCTGTGAGCGGCGAGTTACTTCCTGGTTAGCACAGAATTAAGCTGATAAATTCACTTGATTTTTCATGTCATTTCCATTCAACAATCTGTGTGATTTGCACTTAAGGTGTGAGATAAAGTTATTGATTCATGTTTTTGAGTACAGGAAAGTGGTTTCACGCGAAATTGCAACCAGTCTCTTTTGCGTTTCCCTTCATCTGGTCTACTAACTAGTCGCCCAGTAAGAAAGTACCTCATACTGCACTTCTTCGCTAGCCTTGATAGTCGCCTGCGATGCAACGGTGCTTGCGGCTCGTGGAGCCAGTCTCGTTCGTCGTAAATTTTTTAGCTGTTCTGTGATAGAGCTACAAGTATCCACATAGAAAACCAACAGGAAAATCTCAAGAAAACTTTTAATTCAAAAGTGGGTAAGCTGTTTCCAGTCCCGTATTCTCTTATATCTGGAAGAGTTTGAAATTGCTTAGGTAGTTTACTCAGTTCATGCCCGTAGAAACAAACTGTTCCAAATTAAAGAAGTCGTAAAATGATATTTTAAGTGCATCTTCGTCTGGAATGAATTTTAGCTGAAGATTGTTCGATTAGGAGCGGTGAAGGTAAACATTTGTGAGCAAGTGATCGGAAGAATAAGGCAGAGAAGTATTTTAAAAACCGAGTCTTGGAGGGTTCTGTTTGTGAAATCAGTAGAGAACGGTATCATGTAGTAGCAGTACGTTATGAAATTCAGTAGGTTGTTTCGCTCACAGTGCTACGGATCAATTCCATGCATATTGGCAGCCCATACCAGCACCAGGGACGCACCTCGGGCGAGGTGTTTCCTATGTAAGTGCATGTGCGGGGCAGTAGGTGATTCGGTGCATAGTTGATCTACAGGAAATAGGTTGGAATCCTGTAACTTGAATTTTAATTGATGATAAGGGCTTTAATACAGGAGGACAAAGACAACTGTAGCGATTAAAGTATTATTCGTGTAATTGGGGATGTAGTGGACTCAAACGCTCGAGTTTTCGTCTACCAGCAACACTTTTAAAAATGATACCTCTCTTATGATTTTATCTGTACTGGTACCCTGCCTACATCTAAATAAACAGAATATTAATAAATAAAATGCCTTCTTCACTAGATAAAAAAAAGTAAATAGTTCTTTCTTTGATGCCTTCATTGACATCGACGTCATAAGCCTTCTTCATTTTCATGCTGGTTTTGGTTTGTCTTAAAGTTCGTGTAATAATTTAAGATGAAATACTTTATTACAGAAGGGTAGAGATTAACACAAAATACTTTTTCTTTTCTTCGAAGTAGTGTAAGTCTTAAAGAAAAATAATCAAGAAAATAAGACACTTCCATTTAATATAAATAAAGCTTTGTCTCTGATGACAACATAATTTAGTATCATGTCCAGTTTCCATTCTCCTCTACAACTGCACTTAGCCGCCGGGGAACAGAGGTAACTACTTTTCTTACAAACCCGTTATTCTGGGACAGCTCTACCCATGCATCCTGAACTGCTTCAGATAGCGCTGCCTTCGTTGCTGGCGAAGGTCTTCGGCTCCTAATAATCTTCTCCATCTCTGCCCACACGTGCTCTATGGGATTGAAGTCAGCACCTTTGGGAGGCCAGTCCAACATATCAACGTCTCCGTTCACTCGAAACCACTGTTTCACACAATTTGCTGTGTGGACCGGGGAACGGTCATATTGGAATATTATTCTGCCTTCCGGAAACGTCTCACGAACAGAAGGAAGGATTATGTTATCCAGTATTTCACAGAGTAGTAACTACTGGTAAGCGGACGGTCCAGTTCCCACAGAATGCCGCAACCATTTGCCGACATCCATCCCCAAACTGTGACAGCAGTTCGGCCACACCTTTGCCTCTGATGGACATATTTTCAGTCGAATCTCGCTCCAGTTGGACGAAACACATGGACAGAACCGTTTGGTGCTGTGGAAAATACCTTCTCGTCAGTAAATATTACTTGCTCCCAGAATCAAATTGGTTTGCTTACATATGCCAGTACGAAGTTTAATCTGGCAGTCTTATGTTGTTCTGTCAATATTTCCTTTATCGCCGATTTTCGTCCATGTCTTCCTTCCTCGTGGAGACAATGGCGGATGGTCGATCTATTTACAGGTAGTTGTAGCACGATCCTAATTTCGGTGCTGGTGTGGAATAGGTGTACATCACTGTAGCGGAGTAGATCATTGTCTTGCTCGTTTGTCGTAGTGCGTGGACGTCCGGGGCGACGACGACTATTGACATGGCCTTGATCTGCCATCCTCTTCACCCACAGGTGTGTGACTGCGCCCGCAGTCGTTTATAATTTATACTATTCTCCAACGTTGGTTGGCGGTGGAAGGTGCGTAAAGCACGGCGCCGGGCTCTAAGAGCGTCGCGACAGGCTGCAGTCCACCAAGGGGCAGGGACGTGAATTGGATAAGAAGAGTATGTACGAGGTATGGAATGTTCGGCAGCGGTGAGAATAACCTCTGTGAGGTATTCGACCTGACTGTCACTGCTGGAAAATTCTGATCGTGAAAAACAGCCATGGAAAAATAAAGCCCCCAGTCGGCTTTAGAGATGTTCCAACTGGTGGGACGAGGAGATGGGGTATGATGCAGGAGGTGGATTACACAAGGGAAATGATCACTCGGGTACGTGTCAGAAAGTGCGTACCACTCGAACCTACGCGCAAGCTGAGGAGTGCACATCGCGAGGTCTATATGGGAATAAGTGTGTGTTGTGCAATAGCAATAGCAATGGTAATACTACCGACGACAGTACTGCTAAGGCAGAGTTACTAAACACAGCTTTCCGAAATTCTTTCACCAAAGAAGACGAAGTGAACACTCCAGTATTCAATCCAAGAACAGCTGCCAGCATGCGAAACTTAGAAGTAGATGTTCCTGGAGTAGTAAAACAACTTAAGTCACTAAACAAAAATAAATCTTCCGGGCCAGATTGTATACCAACTAGATACCTCTCAGAGTATGCTGATGCAATAGCTCCGTACTTAGCTATAATTTACAACCGATCACTCAGCGAAAGATCCGTACCCAAAGGCTGGAAAGTTGCCCAAGTTACTCCAATATTCAAAAAAGGCAATAGGAGTGATCACCAAAATTACAGGCCTATCTCATTGACGTCGATTTGCAGTAGGATTTTGGAACATATACTTTGTTCGAATATTATGAACCACTTCGAAGAGAACGACCTATTAACCAATAGTCAGCACGGATTCAGAAAGTATCGCTCTTGCGAAACACAGCTTGCCCTTTATTCACATGAAGTGTTAAGTGCCATCGACAAGGGAACTCAAATCGATTCCATATTTCTGGATTTCCGGAAGGCTTTTGATACTGTACCCCACAAGCGGCTTCTAATGAAATTGCGTGCTTATGGAATATCTCCCCAATTGTGCGATTGGGTTCACGATTTCCTATCAGAAAGGACACAGTTCGTTGTAATTGACGGTAAGTCATCGAGTAAAACAGAAGTGATATCTGGCGTTCCACAGGGAAGCGTTATTGGTCCCCTACTCTTCCTCGTGTTTATAAACGATTTAGGAGATAATCTGAATAGCTCCCTTAGACTGTTCGCGGATGATGCTGTCGTTTATCGGTTATTGAAGTCAACAGAGGATCAAAAGCAACTGCAAAGCGATTTAGACAAAATTTCTACTTGGTGCGAGAATTGGCAATTGACACTAAATAAAGAAAAGTGTGAAGTAATACACATGACCACTAAAAGAAATCCGCTGAACTTCAATTACGCGATAAATCAGTCAAACCTTAAGGTCGTAAATTCTACCAAATACCTAGGAGTTACAATTACGAACAACTTTGACTGGAGAGAACACATAGAAAATATTGTGGGGAAGGCGAACCAAAGGTTACGTTTCATTGGCAGAACGCTTAGACGATGCACCGGCTCCACCAAAGAGACTGCCTACATCACACTTGTGCGTCCTCTCTTGGAGTACTGTTGCCCCTTGTGGGACCCTCACCAGGTGGGACTGACGGAAGATATTGAGAAGGTTCAGAGAAGGGCAGCTCGTTTTGTTTTATCACGTCACGGGGGGGAAAGCGTCACGGAAATGTTGCACGAATTGGGGTGGAAATCATTAAAAGAAAGACGTTATTCATTGCGGCGTGATCTGATTGCGAAGTTTCAATCACCGACTTTTAGTTCTGAATGTGAAAATATTTTGCTAGCACCCACCTACTCAGGGAGACATGACCATCCCAATAAAATGAGAGAAATCAGATCGAAAACGGAACGATTTAGGTGTTCTTTCTTCCCGCGCGCTATTAGAGAATGGAACGGTAGAGAAAAGTTATGAAGGTGGTTAATGAACCCTCTGCCAGGCACTTAAATGTGATTTGCAGAGTATCTATGTAGATGTAGATGTAGATGTAGAAAGGAAGGTTGGTGCACCAGTGTTGATGCAGACAAGATTCAGGTGGTGAAAAATGTCCACTAAAAGGGAGCTGGAGAGCCCCATAACGGGTGGTGGGCATTGAAGTCGCCCACCAACACGAAAGGTGAAAGGAGCTGGTTAACGAGGTGTAGCACATCTGCCCTAGTAAGGGCAGACGACGATGGCGAATAGATATTACAGAGGGAAAAGGTAAATGTGGATAGAGTGATGCGGACGGCAACTGCCTGTAGGTGAGTATGCAATGAGATGGGATGGTAATAGACGTCGTCCCGAATGAGCATCAGAACTCCTCTATGGGCTGGAGTACCTTGCACAGAGGGCAGGTCGAAACTTACAGAGGTGTAGTGTGGAAAGTCTGCACGATCACTTGGACGTAACTTAGTTTCTTGGAGCCAAACTAGAAGCGTGCAGTGCAATCGAAGTAGTAGTTTTAATTCCCCCCAATTGGAACGAATGCCACGAATATTCCACTGAAGGAGCGCCATGATAAAAAATGAGATAAGAAATAAGGATAAAAACCAACTAGCAAGCGGGGTGACCTCGACGGCCGCTGAGGACCCGATTTCGAGGGAGCACTGCTATCGCTATCTAGAGGCAGAGAATCGTGTTCCATGGGTTCGACTAACGTGCCTGTCACCTGTTCGAGTCCATCGGTAGGGGCAGCATCCTCCGCCGGTAAAACGCCGGTTGCCCGGCTACCAGTAGTGCGTCCCGGCGAGACAGAAGATGACCGGAGCCGACTACTGTTGGACGGCGTGACGGATGAGTCACGCCTCGGCGGGGAAGGAGAAGAACTCTTTTTTGTTGGCTCTTTTGGAAGAGTGACGGTGAGAAGAGGCAGTTGACGGTTGAGAAGCCTGAGTACCGAGAAAATCTTCACCGACAAGTTCCTTTTTCGAAATCCGGGCATATTGTTTAGGTGCCCGCGGTTTGTTAGAGGTCGACGAAGACAACTTTAGAAGCAGCAGGAGGAAGCGGGGACGTGGAACGGGCAATCTTCGGGCTGGCCGATCGCACAACTGTGTCAGCGAAAGTGAAATCACAGGTCTGCGTACTTGAATCCTTAGTAGGTCGAGTGGAGGTGAGAACCTTACTGTATGTGCCCGCTGGAAGGACAGTGGGCTTCAGACTCGCTAGTAACTTTCGAGCAGCAGATGTTGAGACCTTTTCCGTGACCCGAATTTGCTGAATGACCTTTTCGTCTTTATAAACAGGGTAGTCCCTAGAGGAAGCAGCATTGTCACCGTTGCAGTTAAGGCAGTGAGGGGACGGAGGTGGGCAATCGCCCTCATGGGCGTCCCTACCACAAGTGACACGTTTTGCTGCGTTGACGGGTGTGGGTGTATGTGTGGCATTGGAAACAGCGCGTAGGGTTTGACTTTGGACGGGAGTTCAACTCTGTCTAACGTCAATAACACAGTACGACTTGGTATTATCTGGTTATCGACCTTTTTCAACACTCTATGCAAGGCTGTTACACCCTGATCAGACATGTAGTTTTGGAGCTCTTCGTCTGACAACACGTCAAGGGATCTCGTGAAAACTAGCCCCCGTGACGAGTTTAGCGTGCGATGCGCTTCTACTTGGACAGGAAACGTGTGTAGTAGCGTAGTTCGTATCAGTTTTTGCGCTTGGAAAGCATTGTCCGCTTCCAGCAACAATGTTCCATTGCGCTGCCGGGAACAGGTCTTAAAAGGACCAGCAATCGCATCAACACCCTTCTGAATTACGACAGGATTAACAGAAGTGAAATCTTTACCGTCAGTTCGAGAAACAACCAGAAATTTGGGAAGATTAGGCAAATTTTTCTTATGCTGAGGTGAATCTATCTTTCTTTTTTGGGTCAAAGTCACAGTAGAAGAGAAGGAAGTCATTGCGGAAGTGTCCACCGTGATTACCGGCGTCTCCGATGGCGCGCTCCTTCCTAGTGGGGGCCCTCTCTGAGGGCTTACCCGCCTTATGTGATTGTTCACACCTCAGGTCACACCTCCCGAGAACTGACGGAGGGACCAATCGGCACGTTCGGAAGGTACCAGCTCGGGTAATCACCCCTCCCTGGGCCTGGCCTTTACCAGGGGGTACGTACGTGCCCTACTTGTCTACCCGGGGCGGGGAATTACGCGTTACCCCTTCACCTGCGACGCATGATAATGCGTGGGTCGGCCTTCAGACACCCTCAGGGAGGAAAGAAGAAGAACAGAGGAAGTGAAGAGAAAGAAGTGTCTCAAACGCCGAAGCGGAGACTAAATGAGGAGGAGAGGAAGGCTGGAAAGGTACAGCAGGAAGAGAAAGTCAGAAGAAAAGTCTGAATGAAAGTCCTTGATCCACTTGAGCTGTTTTTTATTGGAGTCGTGAAGCCCCGACAACCGGTTTCGCAACCTACAGTTGCATCTTCAGGCGCTTTTTACTGTACAAAATGATAATTGTTTTAATAAATGAATGTTTAGAATGAAAATTACATATTAAAAACAGAAAATCCGAACTAGTATGTATGAGAAAGTTACATGCAAAAAAAAAAAAAAAAAAAAATTATATAGAAGCCAGTAGGCTATTGATAGCAATAAATGTTTTTTATATTACTTGCACAGTTTTCCATATAAGTGATTTATAATGGATAACGGGGTTAATGGTTGGGTGGTACCGCAAGCATCTTGGCCCTTTTCGTCATAAAGATAAAAAAGAAGTCTACCGTGCGGTTCTTGTCATTTTTGTTAAAAGAAGAGAAAAGTCGGCAATTGGTAAAATTTGTTTGGCCTGTGAGAAAAAGCGACGTGATTTGTAGCCCTACAATAGACAACATTATAATGATTAGTGAAAATCACGGATGTTTTTGTGAAATCAGATTTTTGCGTAGAATAAAGATACATAATTATTTAAACTTACAGATTGTTGTCGGTGTAGTGAGGATCAACAGATCCATCCAGGTGATCAAAAGGTTGCATATTCGTGCTGGGCGGAAGTGCAAATACAACTGAATAGACGGATCACCCTGTGTATGGGCCGCTAGACTGAGGCCAACTGGCTGTGGTCCGAGGGGGCGCTAGGTGTGACGTCAATGCATGTTGCGGTAGTAACCGACCAACAAACCACGTTAACCATTTTACACAAGTATGTATAGTAATTTCGACTCATGATTATGTGCTAAACTGAAGTCGTGTTGACATCACGGTTACAATGAAATAAAATGAGATAAAAATGACGAATTTTTTAAAATAAAAATGCATCATACTGGACTTAAAATAAAACGTTATGGATTACAATTCTGCTAATGGATGGTAGTAAAAAACATTAGAACTTATTAAATGGGGGGATAATACCACAGGTATACATGGCCGCATGACCGTAACAAGCGACAAGACATGAAGTAAAAAGTGTGGTTGGGAAGGGCGAAGACATGGTAAATTAATTAATGGTACACATGCATATTTCTTTAATGTAATTACATTGCTTGTAGGTAGTCATAATTTGCCAATATTCCATTACGTTTTAAATCTGTTTGATTATTCAGCGTGTTATCAGGTAGCTGTGCAATAGAGCGTTTTATGTATATTTCTTCAAGTGCATTCAAAACAGTACCCTTACTTTTAATGTGCAGAATGTCTAATTTATTTTGTAGGCTTGTAACAGAATGTCTATTGTCTTTTAAATGTGCAGTTAATGCATGCCCCCCTGGGGGGGGCACAGTGAAGCTAAGTGAAAATTTAAGTGCTCTGGTGAAGTGTGATGAGAGGACTGGGAGATAACGTGTCCTCCTTTTTTTGTGCAAAACAAACGTAGGACTGGGGGATGAGTGTTCCTCCCTTGAGATGCAATACTCACATGTTTGAGTGATAAAAACATGTTCAACTTGCAAGAAATAATTAACTTTGTAAATTTTCCATTTGTTTTGTAAATATTTTGTATATTTATGTTAATAATGACTGCATTTTATTTATTTTGAATTAGGATTTTATATAATTTTATGGCCAGCATAGGATGAACGGAATGTGTAACACAGGTTAAGGTTATTTTTGTAACTACATAATTGTGTGTCTTTCATGATGTTTATTTGTAGCTATTTGATTAACTTTCCTATCAACATGCTTTTGGTTTTATCATTTAATTACAGTTAATTAGTTTTTTCAAATAACCATCTGGTTAATTAAATGAGGGGGTGATTTAATTAAGCATTTTGGGATTATTCCCATATGTTTGCATTACTGAACCTCTAACACCAGTGTTGCATAATAATAGATACGAATGTAATTAGTCTATTATTTTCTTTTCCAAACCTTTTGTTACTCTTTTTTCTAACGTGACTAGCTGAAGTTATTTTCTGTTATTTGACGTCGCAGGAGTTTGTTTAATTAGGAAATATTAATTATTTGTTGCCAGTGGCGTATTGTTATATTTCAGATAGTATGCTAATTAGTATTTCTGTTAAAACTAATTAAATCATTTTCTCATAATATTTAAGTAGGTATTATTATGTTTCACATTTAGTCTTAGCAAAGTTTTGCACTCATTATTTTCTGTATCATATTAAATTATATTTGGATATGAAATAATATTAATACAAGGAGGATTTGCATAGCAATTTGCTCAGTGTTATTTACGCTATCTTTTACTATAGCCAGTTGAATGTAATTGTTAACTTTTCCATTATAATTGGTTTAATTTACATAACTAACAACATGGTTCGTAATTTTCAATGTCATTGTTTGAACGATGTAAATAGGATGCTTTCGCGCCATCTGAATGAGTCTGATTGCATCCTCGATCTGAGGCACAATTGACGCCAGTTCCGAATCTACATCTAAATGGGATACTCTGCAAATCACAGTTAATTGCCTGGCAGAGAGTTCATCGAACCACCGTTCTACTATTTCATCTGCCATTCCATTCTCGAATAGCGCGCGGGAAGAAAGAACACCTGAATCTCTCCGTTCGGGCTCTGATTTCTCGTATTTTATTCTGATGATCATTTCTACATATGTAATTGGGAGTAAACAATATGTTTTCGCATTCGGAGGAGAATGTTGGCGATTGTAGTTTCGTAAGCAGCCCACGCCGCAGCGATAAGGGTCGTTTTTGTAATGATTACCATCCCAGATCCTGTATCATTTCCGTAACGCTGTCTCTCCTGTATCGCGACAATACGAAACGAGCTGCCCTTCTTTGGACTCTTTCGATGTCCTCCGTCAAACCCACCTGATAAGCGTCCAACACTGGGCAGCAATATTCCATAAAAGGACGGACAAGCGTAGTGTACGCAGTTTCTTTAGTAGTTCTGTTGCATCTTTTAAGGGTTCTGCCAATAAAACGCAGTCTCTGGTTCGCCTTTCCCACGATACTATCTACGTGTTCTTTCCAATTTAAGACAGAAGTAATTGTAATTCCTAGGTATTTTTTGGAGTTTACGGCCTTCACATTTGATTGATTTATCATGTAAACAAAGTTTAACGGATTTCTTTTCGTACTCATGTGGACGACTTCACACTTCTCGTTATTTAGAGTCAATTGCCAATTCTTACACCATACAGATATCTTATTCAGATCGTTCAGCAGTTGGTTTTGATCTTCAGATGATTTTACTAGACGGTAAATGTCGGCGTCATCTGCAAACAACCTAAGAGAGCTACTTAGATTTTCCCCGAAATCGTTTATGTAAATAAGGAACAGCAGAGGACCAATAACACTACCCTGTGGAACGCCCGATATCACCTCTGTTTTAGTCGATGCCTTACCATCGAATAGTACGAACTGTGTCCTCTCTGACAGGAAATCCCCTATGCAGTCGCAAATTTGGGCCGATATACCGTAACCACGCAATTTTTATTTTTCCTTGGCGTGTCACGTGATGTATCTGAGACGCAACCCACGTCACTTTGAACTCCAATTTGAACAACTACGTAAAAGTTCATCAGAGTTAGCCGTGTGGAAAGTGTTTCTATACCGTTATGATTAAAAGCTAAATTCTTCCGTGCTATAGTCGGATTTTTGTATTCCTCACAGGAACTGTGAAAATTTGTGTTATTGGCGTGTGGGGGTGGATGTGCTTACTGGGTAGTGGTGACTGTTATTGGCGAGAGTTGTGCGCTGGCCATAAAAGGGGACAACCGAGCACTGGCGAATCACTAAAGTGTCAGTGACTTGTAACTCTGCGTGACGCCTGCATTATTTGTGGCAGACTAGTTTGGCGCCACGAAACATCAGCCAGCCATTATCGAGAGCGCCAGTCTACGTGACCTGCAGGAGGCGACGGGCTACAACGCGGTGCGTTGCCAACGGCGAGTGCACGGCTCGGCTTTTCAGCCGTCGACGCTGCGTCGCGCGTGCTGTCCGGTCACTCCCCAGCGTTGTTCGGCGCTCGTGGTAGGCGAATGGAGGCGCGCCGACCTCAGTGACGAGCGTCGTGCGTGTGGCGCGGAAGTGTGGAGCCGGTGTGGCAAGCCGTGTCCTGCACTGGCCGTTCACCGTCGAGGGAACAAAACCACCATTCCACCCGTATTGCTGCCGTTCATATCAGGGTGGCCACCGAACCTTGAAACCGGGAAAACCGGCAAAAAGCCTTGAATTTGAAAAAACCGCGGAAAACCGGGGAAAAGCCTTGAATTTCAGCCAGAAACCGGGATTTTTAACCCATGAGATCTCGCGGCTTTAAGAGTTAAACGATCGTTCGCGTGTATAGCCTATTGCTCAGATTACACGACCAGTTCGAAATGTACTTAAGTGTAAATAAGTAATACCTGTAGTTTTAGTAAGAAAAAACCTCGAAGTTGGGTTCTGAAGCATCATCAATATGATTAATCTTTATTTTCTTTGCTGGGTGGTACATTTCTTCAACAGTATGGCAAATCATTCTTAGCATTACGGTGCAATATGTTGGCAATTGAATTTAAAAAAATCAACCAAACTGTACATGATTTAGTCTGTAGAATCTGAATCTGCAATAAAAAATGGCAGTTTCCATTTAAAATTTTACACCAGCCACCCACACCGCTCCCAAACGGTTCAGGCAGTTCAAGTTTAGTATCATTTCCTACGCCTCTGCCGTCCGTTAATAATGGTGAAAACTGTTGTTGAATATATACTTCTTTCTTTTTTTCTGTAGTTATTCTGCTTTGTCAACTTAAAATATAAACCCTGTACTATACACAGTGTCAGTGTCGAATCTGGGGTGGGGGAGGGGGGTCTATGGGACTGTAAATCTCTCAAAACCATGAGGAACACCTCATAATATGAGCTAGTTCTTTGTAGATCAGTTTGAGGTACAGTGCCACAATTTGTATTAGCTTTGCCCCCCCCCCTCACTCTCTCCCGAATCCAAATCCAGGATTCGCCACTGCTTGGTGTATATTACAACGTGACCTGGTTCAACTTGGATGCAATGTGTCTTAAAAATATGTAACTAGTTTCTTTACGGTATAGTTGTTTGCTAAACCCTTTGAACAAAATTAAGTTTCGTAAAAACCTGGAAAATAACTATTTTTAACCTCGAAAACCGGGAAAAAACCTTGAATTTGAAAATGAAGATTTGGTGGCCACCCTGAATATGCTCTTCAAACAGGACAATGCACGTCCACGTGTATCCCGCTCCGCACAACGCGCTCTTCGAGAGGTACGTCAGCTACCCTGGCCAGCACGATCCCAAGACCCGTCCTCCATTGACCACATTCGGATCCAAAGGGAGAGTCAACTTTCGCAGTCTCCAAGATCTGGTCCAATTGAGGCAGCAGGTGGAAAATGCGTGGCACACTATTCCGGGACTGCATTCGGCACCTTTACTTCACAATGTTCGCCGTGTGAGGTTTGCAGCAGGAGGGCAGCATACGCGGCACTAGCGTCGACATTCCGCACGCTCTGTCTGATCGTAAACAATCTCTACATATAAAAGGAAGTGTCCCGATTGGCTGACTGACTGATTGACTGACTGACTGAATTACTCATCATCGCCCAGCCCAAACCACTGAAGATAGAAACTTGAAATTTCTGGAGGGTGTTGATCTTACTCTGTAGGCGTCATTTAAGAAGCGATTTCTCGATATTCCGTCCGTAAGGGGGTGAAATAGGGGATGAAATGTTTTTTTGAAAATACGTAGCTATTTAGGCAATTTTGAAGCTAGAACTACAAAATTTCGGATTTTAATTCAGGCTTCGAATTTAAAAGACACGTGTTTCGGCATTTCTTGAAATTCGACAAATAAGGGGGTAAAAGCGATGACGAAAAAAATTGATTTTCAAAAATATGTTGCTATTAACTCAAATTTTAGCTACAACTACGAAACTTCGGATATGGAATCTTGGTCAGGATTAAAAATTCATGATTTTTACTATTTTTGGAAATTCATCACGTAAGAGGGTTAAATAGATGATCAAAAATTCTTTTTGAAAACACGTTGCTATTGATACAATTTTGAAGCTAGAGTTGCAAAACTGATATTTGTATAGTTGGTTAGACGTTACAAAATACGTGTTTCGGTATTTTTGGAAATTCAACCATCAACGGGGTAAAATTGGAGGGAGGGTGTTTTTCGAAAATATGTTGCTATTTAGGCAATTTTGAAGTTAGAACTACAAATTTTCGGATTTGGATTCGAGATTCGAATTTAAAAGACACATGTTTCGGCATTTTTTTTTGAAATTCAACCAATAAGGGGGTAAAATAGAGGACGCAAAAAATTGATTTTCAAAAATATGTTGCTGTTAACTCAAATTTCAAGCTATAACTACGAAACTTAAGTTATGGACTCTTGATCAGGATTAAAAAGACACATGTTTTGGTATTTTTAGAAATTCAACAACTAAGGGGCTAAAAGAGAGGATCAAAAATTCTTTTCGAAAACACATTGTTGTCAAGACAATTTTGAAGCTATAGCTACAAAAATTTGTATTTGTATTGTTCGTTAAAATTAAGAAAAATACGTGTTTCGGTATTTTTGGAAATTCAACCATCAAGGGGGTTAAAATTGAGAGGGGACGTTTTTCCAAAATCTTTTGCTAATAAGGCAATTTTGAAGCTACAACCACAAAAATTAGTATATGTTTTCTTGGTCACAATTAAAAAGACAAGTGTTTCGGTATTTTCAGAAAATTAATCAATTAGGGGGTGAAATAGGGGATGAAACATTTTTGAAAATACGTTGCTACTAAGCCAATTTCGGTTCTGTTAACTCAAATTTCAAGCTATAACTACGAAACTTAAGACCAAACAGCCTACGCATGCGAAGCAGCGGTGGTTCAGCTAGTGTGTCAATAAAGTTTATCTCTGCTCGGTCGACGAATTCGTGGTGTTCTTTTTCTATTTTCCAGGAGTGTACTTCGCAAAGCAAACAACAATTCCCAAACGGAAATGAAGCCGAGACCGCTTTCACTGTAGTCCTTCATTTTCTGACACCCGGTTTCTATGCATTAACTAATCATCTTCAGATGAGGTGGCGTCCTCCTGCGACGTCAGGTGAAGGCGCAGTAAGTCACGGTCCACTGCCACTCCGCCCGACCGATCGCCGTGGAAGCTCTCCTCCTAAACCACTGCGCCGACTACAGCCAAACATGTCGCGCGTGTAACGGGGCGTTCACACGGGTCAAGTTTAGTTGAACGAGTTTACTTGAGCAACAAATGCTGAGTGAAAAACCTCGTGTGAACCTTCCTTTCAATTGAGTTGATCAACTTTTTAGTGGATCAAGAAAAGATTGACCGAGTCACACTTTTCCGTTCAAGTGATGATTCAACTTTGAGTTGAACCATGTAGTTACACGTAAACCCAGCTAGCTGTTTTAAAACATCATTGCGGATATAGTGACGCTGTTTTCCGTATTGTTAAAGTATTGCATTTTCAAATATCTCACAGAATGAGTGTCAAGAGGTCATAAAGCGTGATGATGATATATATATATATATTTTTTTTTATAACTGTACCATAAGCGCGAATACCTGTGGAATCGTCGTATGGATACTTAGAAAACAAAGATGTGCGGGAAAATGCTTTGCGAGGTATCGTGAAAGAAATGGACATTAGCGGTTTAACCACTGACAACGTAAGAAACAAATTAAAAACAATCAAATGTACAAAAGAGAATATTCATTAGGGTCCAAATAAAAACAGTGGAGTGGGAACGGAGGAATTGTATGTGTCCAAATTGTTCTGGTATAAAAGAGCATATATTATTCTGAATGGTGTTACATATTTTTCTTCCGACATTCTCAAATGGTTTCGATATTCTTCCACGTCCCCTAATGATAGTTCCCTTTAACAAAGCCTCCGACGCTCCCAGTCTGTTCATTCTTAATATCCACTGACGCACCCGAAAACGACTTCGCGCACCGCTAATTTCAGCCATTTCGATCGCTTTCAGTAGAAACGTGTGAACGAAAACTGATTCAAGTCGCTTTCAGCTTTTGTTGATCGAGTAAAGTCGTTCAACTAAACTTGACTCGTGTGAACGCGCCTTAACTTACTGCCGATAAACGAGCTGTGTTAGTGTAAAAACCACTTCCGTACCAAATGCTCAAATGGTAGTAAATCTAAGCGACTTCTGTGGTTATCAGTCCCTAGGCTTATAAACTACTTAAACTAACTTCTACCGAGCCCGAAAGAGGACTCGAACCTCGGACGGCAGCAACCGCGCGCTCCGTAGCAAGGCGCCTTGGAACGCTCGGCCACTCACACTTCCGTGTCAGAGCAGATTAGGGTAGGGCGGAATAGGCGTGTGCCTCACTAGTACAAATACCGAGAATTATTCATACAGTACTTCAGTATCAGCACTTAGAGACTTATGACAAACTTTGCTAATAGTTTCAAACATAACGAAGCGTTTTCTCGCCGAATCTCCATCCACACACACAAAATGATGAAAGGAAAAACGTTTTCGTTTGCTACATTGTCTCTATTCGTACTAACTTTTCGCGCCAGGCACAGAGTTTAATGATAGATTACTATATTTCTGGAGACAGGAAATCTCTTCTGTGGGAATCAACATAGCTTCCGAAAGCAACGGCCATACAAAACTCAGCTCGCTCTATTCACATACGAGATCGGGAGAGCGGTAGATGAAGGTTCCTAAGATGTTTGTAAAACTACTGGACCAAACTGCTATGGTCATCAGTCCGTACACATACAAACTACTTAACTAACTTACACTAAGGACAACACACACGCACACTTATGTCCGAGGGAGGACTCGAACCTCCAACGGGAACGGCCACCTAGTCGGTAGCATGGTGCCTTAGACCACTCGGCTGCAAGATCTACATCTACATACATACTCCGCAATTCACCGTAAGGTACGTGGCGGAGGGTACACTGTACCACTACTAGGTATTTTCTTTTCTATTCCACACCCAAATTAAACGAGAAAAAAAGAATGCCTATATGCCACCGTACGAGCCCTAATTTCTCTTATCTTTTCTTTGTGATCTTTACGCGAAATGTAAGTAGGCGGCAGAAAGATCGTACTACACTCAGCTTCAAATTCCGGCCCTCTAAATTTACTCAACAGAAATTCACGAAAAGAACGTCGTCTTTCTTCAAGCGATCCCCATTTGAGTTGCCGGAGCATTTCCGTGACACTCGCGCATTGGTCGAACCTACCGGTAACAAATCTAGCTGCTCGCCTCTGAACCGCCTCTATGTCTTCCTTCAAACTGATCTGCTGCGGGTCCCAAACACTTGAGAAATACTCAAGACATGGTCGTACAAGCGTTTTATACGCGGTCTCCTCTACAGGTGAAGTACATCTTTTCAAAATTCTCCCAATAAACCGATGTCGGCTGTCCGCCTTACTCACAACTGTCCTTATATGCTCGTTCCATTTCATATCGCTCTGCAATGTTACGCCTAGATATTTGAACGACGCGACAGCATCAAGAAACTCACTACTAATGCTGTATTCGAACATAATGGGATTGCTTTTTCTTCTCATGCGCATCAGCTTACATTTTTCTACATTGAGAGCTAGCTGCCATTCTTCGCACCAACTAGAAATTTTGTCTAAGTCAACCTGTATGCTATTACAGTCAGTTACAGACGACATCCTCCCATACACCACAGCATCATCAGCAAACAGACGCAAATTACAACTTACTCTGTCCATCAGATCATTTATATAGATAGAAAATAATAGCGGTCCTATCACACTCCCCTGGGGCACGCCTGACGATACACTCGTCTCTGATGGACACTCGCCGTCGAGAACAACGTACTGCGTTCTACTACTTAGGAAGTCTTCCAGCCAGTCACAAATCTGTGAACCTATTCGATATGCTCGTATCTTCGTTAGCAGGTAAATGCCGTGTTTCCTGGCTTCCGGGAGGCATCAGATGCGGTATTGCATAGGCTCCTCGTCAAGACAATGCGAGCATACGAAATATCAGGCCACCTGTATGACTGCATTTAAGAGTTTCCAGAAAACAGAAAACAGCATGTCGTTCTCAACGGAGAGAAGTCTTGAAATGTGTAAGGCCGATATTAAACTATCAGATTTTCTTCGACGAAAAATCTTTGTCAAAGAATATTGGACAATGTACTATGGCACTTTTATAAAAGATGGCTTTCGTCGTATGTTATCTGTGGTGACAAACGTGACCGCTTGAAGCGCTAGCATCGCAGTAGCAGTTTTTTACATACTGTTTGGAAACGTTGACTGTATAATTCGTAAAATGTGTCGCCGCAATAACAAAATTTATGCAGTTGTGTGAGGATGATTATAAAAACCGGCTGCACCGATCCGAAAGCTAGAAGAAAATTGCGGAGCCCATTAGCGATCAACTGAGAACTGGTTGCACGGCAGGCGATATGAGAATGAATGGCCTCTGCAACAGTACTGCAGCAGAGCAACCAAAAGTATACGAGTATAACGACACTACTCAGAAATGTTCAAATTTTTGTGGAGCTTATGGAGTCATCAGTCTCTAAACTTACAAAATACTTATAAAAGACAATACAAACATCCATGCCTGAGGGAGGATTCAAACTTCGGATGGGGACCGGCGTCCCGCATCGGAGCATAACACCTCAGTGCGCTCGGTCACTCCGCCGCGGCGACACTGCTCATTTCCCTACATATATTTATTCAGACTAATATTATTTACACGAAATATATTTACACAAGATATAAATGTGTTAAATGTTTTTGTTTACTGCAGACGCGAGTGAGTACTAGCAAAAGAGAAACAGGGCACAGGTTCCGCAAATGTACTGGCAACACCTCTAGAAATGCTTAGAGTATAAATCCACTGCGCACGCGAGCGTCACCGATATTGTCAGTCTTCCAAATGCGTAACCGCTGCAATCATAAAGTATAAATAGAAATTTATGATCTATGTAAACAACAGTTCACGTTAATAACAAATATTCATCCGCCATTTTCGGTGCACTTTGACAGATTCATTGTCAAAAATAATTTTTGATAGTGTAATGTCCCCTTTTTACAACTTCAAAGACTGTTTGTCAAAGAATATTGGACAAAGTTTGTTTGTCAAAGAAAATATGATAGTGTAATATCAGCCTAAGCGATTTCTGGCTTGCCCCATTGGAGCCGGCCGCGGTGGCCGAGGGGACTCAGGCACTCCTGTCACGGTCTGCACGGCCACTACGGTCGGGGGTTCGAATCCCCTCACGGGCATGGATATTTGTGCCGTCCTTAGTATAAGGTAGTTGATAAGTAGTTTGTAAGTCTAGGGACTGATGACCCCGTATTTAAGTCCCATAAGCTTAACAAACATTTGAACATTGGAGTGTTGTGGGACCGTCCACTCAAAATATACAATTTCTGACAATAAAGTTCGGGGATAGTCCTGTAACATTAACTTACATGAACTACAGTTACCTTACTACCCTGCGAATGGTTACCGCCGATAACTATGGACCGCTGAGCTCTCCGGTTCGTGTCCTGAAAAGTTTGCACGAAGTCTTCCTTTTGTATTAGTATTCAAGAGCCTCGTCTCGTTTCGTCGGATGTGAGGAATGCCGTCAAATCTCTTTCCTTCAAAGCGAGTTTGAGTCGATGGAATAGGGAGAAGTCTGGGAGACTGAGGCCAGGCGAGTATGCCAGACGACAAGGCTCGCCCACTGTAGTGAAACAAGCAGGACTGCTGGGCCACGAAAGGAAAGGTGTCGCGATATTTAAAAATATTTCAAATCTTAGATTTAATAGAGTCGGTCATATACTGTGCGCGGGTCTTTGATCTATTATGCAAATCGGACAGGGCACAGCGGACGAGTGGTGGAGTTGTCAAGGACATTAGAAACGCACCAAAGTGGATGGCGAGGAAATGTCACGCAGAAACACACTTCCGGTGAACATTAAAAACAATACTTGTTGAAAAAAATTAATTTCGAATGGAGTTACCAAAAAAAACAAAAACGAAAAGGACATTAAGTCGAGTTAAGTGTTTCTTGAGACGTCTGATGTATATGAAAGTGATTATTGTGAAAATTTTGTGTTTTTATGGTACTGAAAATAGAGTTTGTTGTCACAGGCAACAGTCTGTTTTCGTCTCTTTATTTTAAAATATACTATAAAATAAATGAAATTAGTTGTTACAAGAAGATCACTTACCCTGCAGAAGATCGGAGTATATCGAAGTCTGTGATGCCAAAAATATTTATTACACGGTTACAAGATTATTAAAGAAGAGTTTAAGCGGCGACCAAATCACAAAGTTACGTTTAGTTTTTAAGGCTGTGAGCAAAAAGGTAATTGCCTTATACATCCTAGGTCACAAAATTCATTACATCCAATTTGGAGGGCATTCGATTTACGTCTAGCCGAAGCAGTGAATCAGAAAAAAGAAACCCTCCACCACACGCAGCCAATATCGTCAAACACGTGCTGGCAACAAGGCGCGGTGGAACTTGAATAGCCACAATTGGTAAGTAATGTACAACAAATAATTCACAATAAATAAGGAAGAACGTACAAAAATCACAACCGAAATTTTTTCTTTATCCAAATAGCTAAAAGCAGTGACTCCAAAACTATTTTTTTTATGAGACCAGGGACACAAGGTTCAAGAAAAATAAAATGCGTCAATCTAAAAAATAAATTAAATTAAAACTTATAAATTAATAAAATTCATCAACCAGTTGCTTGTAATTATTTATTTTAGACGACCGGTTTCGGACGCTTGAGTGCCCTTCTTCTGGTCTATTTTAGTATTGGTGCTTAATTAATGTAGCTACATGCTATTGCATTATATATTTCAGTATTATACATGCAATAGCATGTAGCTACATTCATTAAGCAACAATACTAAAATAGACCAGAAGAAGGGCACTCAAGCGTCCGAAACCGGTCGTCTAAAATAAATAATTACAAGCAACTGGTTGCTGAATTTTATTAATTTATAACCTGAACAGTTGCTGAAATGGATAAAGTACTTTAAATTAAAACTTGTAACATATTCGTTAAATTCAAAATTAACAGTAGACCTAGTGTTATAACAAACTTTGGTAGAAAAGTAAACGATTGGCAGATCACATTGGAATGAATTAATAATTCAAATGAACGAAAGGTTGAAACTTTGTATCTTTCGGCGACGTATTTTAGCTCTTGAGGACGACTTGTGATCCGCGAAGCACAGGACGGAAAGCATTGGCTTAAACGAAGACTGGATTGCCACAGAAGATTTTCTCAGAACAACCACAATTCTGGTGAAGAGCATGGGGGGCCCAAATACGAACAGACCAAACTATAAGAAAGGCTCCTGAAGTCGTGTAGAAAACTGCAGTCAGAAACTTGGCACTGAAATTCAACTAAAACGTAAACACTGTAACAGTTTTGAACCTCATACAAGTAGGTCGAGAAAACTACGATTCCGAAGGTCCTCACAAAACGACGCATTAAAAAAAAAATGTCCCCACACGCAGTTGTCAATAACTGTGCGGATGCAGAAATAAGTCCTATGCTTTGCAAGAATACAGAAGCTTGGAGTTTAACGTCCCGTCGACAGCGTGGTCATTAGAGACGGAGCTTACGCTCGGAGTGTTTGGGTAAGAATGAGGAACAACATCGGCCGTGCCCTTTCAAAGGAACCATCCCGGCACTTGCCTGGTGTCATTTAGGGAAATCACTGAAAACCTAAATCTGGACGGCTGGCGGTGGATTTGACCACGGCCCTTTCGAATGCGAGTCCAGTGCACGAATGCACTTGGACGGCCAACAAGGAGAAGAGATGGTGGTCGCGCTACCATCCTAGTGCTCGCTTTGTTCAGGGCTTGCCTGGTTAGTCTAGTTAGGCAGATGCTTCAGCCGTGGTTGTCCTACGTTCAGATACGCCGGCGCGGTACTTTACCGCGTTCTTCCACCGCAAAAAAGAAAATAAAAGGCAAAACATCAACAGCCAACATGGAACAAAACACGACTCCACGTCACGGTCGAGCCCTTTCAATATTCCCAATTCCTGACTGAATAAAATTCTAGCAGCAGCTGTTTACAGAAGATCAGTTTGGATTTAGGAGAAATGTAGCAACATGTGAGGTAATGCATCTTACAAGATAAGTGAAGGCAAACCAACGTTTATACCTTATGTATATATGTGGATAAAGCTTTTGACAATGTTGACTGCCCAGGGACAGATATAGACTCTGACCATAATTTGTTGGTTATGAACTGTAGGTTGAAACTGAAGAAACTACAAAAAGGTAGGAAAATAAGGAGATGGGACCTGGATAAACTGAATGAACCTGAAGTTCTTAAGAAATTCAGAGGGAGCTTTAGGCAACAATTGACAAACGGGGGAAAATAAAACGGTAGAGGAGGAATGGGTAAGCATTGAGAGATGAAATAGTGAAGGCAGCAGAGGACAAAATAGGTAGGAAGGCAAGACCTACAAAAAATCCGTGGATATCACAGGAGATAATAAATTTAATCAATGAAAGAAGACATAGTAATTCTGTCAGATACAGCAAAGGACCTGGAGGAGCAATTGAATGGAATGGACAGTGTGCTGAAAGGTGCATATAAGATGAACATTAACAAGAGCAAAACTAGGGTAATGGAGTGCAGTGTAAGAAAATCAGGTGATGCTGAAGGAATTAGATTAGGTATTGAAGCAATAAAGGAGGTAGATGAGTTTTGTTACTTGGGCAGTAAAATAACAAATGATGGACGCAGTAAAGAGGATATAAAATGCAGAATGGCAAGGGTAGAAAACCGTTCTTGAAAAAGAGAAATTTGTTAACATAGAATAATGATTTAAGCCTAAGCAAGTCCTTTCTGAAGGCATTTGTATGGAGTGTTGCCTTGTATGGGAGTGAGACATGGACGATAAACAGTGCGGACAGGAAGAGGATTGAGGCTTTTGAAATGTGGTGCTACAGAAGAATGCTGAAGATTAGGTGGGTGGATCGCGTAACTAATGAGGAGGTACTGAACAGAATCGGGGAGAAAAGAAATTTCTGGCATACCCAGACTAAAAGAAGGGATAGATTGGTAGGACACATTCTTAGACATCAAGGAATTGTGAATTTAGCGTTGGAGGGAAGTGTGTGGGGTAAAAACCGCAGAGGAACACCAAGAGATGGATACAGTAAGCAGATTCAGACAGATGTAGGTTGCCGTTCTTATGTGGAGATGAAGAGGCTTGCTGAGGATAGGGTGTTGTGGAGAGCTGCATCAAACCAGTCTCCGGACTGAAGACCACAACAACAACAACGACTGGAATATAAATTCTGAAGTCGGTAGGGGGTAAAACATAGGGAATGAAATGTCATTTCCTCAATGATATTCAATCGGTACACTGAGCGAGCCGTGTTGGGAATCGTGGGTAAAAATACCCCAATCAAATCAAAATGTACCCTCCTCTGTGAATGAAAGTTAGAGGAAGAGGTTTTCTCAGCCGGCCGCGGTGGCCGAGCGTTCTGCGGCGCATAATTCACAGTCTGCACGGCCACTACGGTCGGGGTTCGAATCCCCCTCGGGCATGGATATTTGTGCCGTCCTTAGTATTAGCTACTTCATAAGTTTAACTAAACTAGTAAGTTTAGGGACTTATGACCCTGTAGTTAAGTCCCTGAACTTTTTTTTTCTCAGGAAATCATTATTGACTGTAAAGTAAGTGCGTTGACTAAATTTGTTTGGCAGTTTTTCACATAAACATACAGATTATCCTGTTTTTATCTACGATGGAGCATTCAAGTAATTGCCCTCAAGATTATGAATGGTTTATCTTACCTCGTAGCTACTCAAAGTCGTGAAACTAAAAGTTAGTAAGTTTGAGATAACGGGGAAACTGACCACAAGTTGCTCGTAGAGAACAAGAAACGGAGTATCGATGCCGCGGTGTAGTGGCCGAGCGTTCTAAGGAGCTTTGCTGCGGAACGCGCGACTGCTTGCGTTGGAGGTTCGAGTCCTCCCCCGGGCATGGGTATGTCTGTCGTCCTTAGCACACGTTAGTTTAAGACGCTTTAAGTAGTTTGTAAGACTAAGAACTGATAACCACAGAAGTTAAAAGCCTCAGATTTTCAAACATTTGAACATTTTGGAGTATCGACACCAATAAACAACGTTATTTACCGAATCCGATGTTTTGATGTCCAATGCTGCATTTAGCAGTTGTGGCATAGCCTCTGATAGGTATGTGTGTCTCAATGAAAACGAACCCATTAATTTCCTTTTAACGCTCTTTCACGAGTGGCATTTTTACCATAGCACCTGATTAGTACGCAGGCAGATATTAGCAGCACGTTGATTTTCGATGTTCATTTATAACAGTTTGAGATTTTAATGCATGATTGATACGAAAAGTTTGATTTCTTTTGCTACACAAATAACGGCTACAAAGGCGTATAATTTTCCATTTGTGCACATCTATGGTAAAACACCATTCGACTTTCATTGCCCTCCTTGTAGATTCTTGTAAATGTACAAAAATGATTTTGAAAGAAGCTTGTTAAATTTTTTAAGTAAGATCTCGGGCTGTTGAGATCTGCAAATGCATATTAAAACGCTCACTGCTGCTCTAAATTACTTTGCGAGTGATCACAGCATTTGCGCAACAGAAATTTATCTAACTGTTCACTCCTTAAGGGAGCAGCCAACGTTTTACAAACACAAAATTAATGTTAAAAATAAATGAATAGATAATTAAACATGGGAGGGGGGCATGGAATTATAAAGCTGAGGTTTGATACCTTAAACAATCATCTATTCAATAAAATGAACAAGCAAATAAATGTGGGGAAACCAAATTAAGGACAATAAAGCACACACCTTGTACAATAGTGAATTAAATCATAAAGTTACTCCCCGTAATAAAATTGTTTCTGCCCTTTATGAATAAGGAGGTAACGTGGGAGGGAAACTGCAAACACGCGATGGATAGATGAAGCACATTAATTCATTCAAAGCCAGACACGCGCAAAATGCTTGCGGTACATCACCCGTGCAGGAACAGTCCATAGCAGCAACAAACGAAGCGGCGGCAGCGTTTTAACGACATGGCAGGTGTATTGAAGCACAAATTTAAAAATCACTATGCACCAAACGGACTCATGTTCGGGCAGGCAGTGGCATACTATTCTTAAATACCATGTGGTGTGCGAGAAAGGCGAATAGAACTTACAAAAGAAAGAAATTAATTTAGAATATGCAAGTAAAGCACATGCGAGCTTTCATATAGAAGTAAGCTAGTATTAGTAAAAGCATGGCTGAAGGCCGAAATAACGACGGAATCAAACTAGAAAATCTGAGAACTATTTAGCATACTCGCAGATAGAGACGTGATGTGAAAACGTTAGTTAAAAAACAACAAGAAAATTTAAACATACTAAGTTTACACAAAGGCTGAAGGCCACGCATGAGTATTCTAACTTGTGAAAAACGGGACACAAAACATCACCAGCATGAAAATGCAAATATAAAGTTTACACCGAATTACCCGATTTTTGTAAATTAATAAACACTTCGCTCACATAGCGAAAGAATTACTCAATAAAACTATCACTTATAAACCAAGACTGCCTGATCACAAAGAAAGCAAAGTTCGAACAGCATGCCTTTCCCTCAGCATGATTCGACGAAGTACTTACTTCCGCGGTTGCAGCAAGAGTGAAACCCTAAGTCCACGTCAAAACCTTCCCCACCACACACCGGATGTAAAGCACGCTAAAAACCCATATGGGGTGTCTACCAACCCTCTCTACCTGAGGAAGATAATACCCTCTCCAACAGCTCCCTAAACTTACAAACTACTAATGAACTAGCTACTAATAAGGACGGCAAAAATATCCATGCCCGAGTGGGGATTCGAACCCCGACCGTAGTGGCCGTGCAGACCATGACTGGGACTGGAGCGCCTCAGTCCCCTCGGCCAAAGCGGCCGGCGGTCTCTTGTCACCTCTTTCATGCAAGATTAGGTTGGCACCACACTAAGAACACGGCCACCCCGCCATCTTGCCAAGTAAGCTTGTCTCTGGCTATCCAGCAGACCCCAGTGCAGACGACAAACGAAGCCATGCGTCCTTAATTAAAGTAAACGAGGCCCTAAAGCGCAAGGCGGCGACTGTAAGCCATTGCGCAGCAGTCAGTCAATATTAAAAGCAACCTTCCACATTCTCATGAACACACAAGTTCAATCACACAGGTGGAAACATACATAAACATGGGGCATTGATCATTAATAAACAAAATAAAAATAATTAACATACTAATAGACACTTAGCTGTAATGGCCGATTCAACTGAATGGTTGCAAACTAATATTTCAGAGCTCGATCAGAGGTGCAAGGATTATGATATGGAGATCAGCATATCCAAAACGAAAGTAACGTCAGTGGGAAAGAGATTTAAGCAGATTGAGTGCCAAATAGGAGGAACAATGTTAGAGCAGGTAGACAGTTTCAAGTACCTGCGATGTATTTTCTCACAGGATGGCAACATAGTGAAAGAACTGGAATCGAGTTGCAGCAAAGCTGCAGTGAGTGCTCAGCTAAGATCAACTCTCTTCTGCAAGAAGGAAGTCAGTACTAAGACTAAGTTAGCGGTGCACCGCTCTATCTTTCGACCAACTTTGTTGTATGGGAGTGAAAGTTGGGTGGATACAGGTTACCTTATTCATAAGGTAGATGTTACAGATATGAAAGTAGCAAGAATGATTGCAGGCACTAATAGATGGGAACAATGGCAGGAGGGTGTCCGTAATGAGGAAATCAAGGAAAAACTGGGAATGAACACCATAGATGAAGCAGTTAGAGCGAACAGACTGAGATTGTGGGGTCATGTTACACGCATGGGGGAAGCAAGGTTACCTAAGAGACTCATGAGCTCGGCAGCGCAGGGTAAGAGGGGTCGAGGTAGACCAAGAAGAAAGTACTTAGATTCGGTGAAGAATGATTTTGAAGTCAAAGGCATAACATCAGACGAGGCATCAATGTTAGCATTGAATAGGGGATCATGGAGGAATTTTATTAGAGGTACTATGCTCCAGACTGAACGCTGAAAGGCATAATCAGTCTCTAATAATGATGATGATGATGATAACTAATAGACAATATTGATGGTGCAGAAATACTTTCGGTTAATGAGTAACTCGAAAATGGGACACGACCACACATTCAATGGACGTGTTTCAATGTTTGCATGAAGTTCGTATTTTTTGCCCTTTCTTTCCGCTCATCCTATTGCGACGCAACTTCTTCAACATACTCCTTGCACTTTCGCGACATTTATAACTGTAATTATATCAATGTACGACACATAGTTCAGGGGATATGAGGTCTTGAACACTGGAATCCGCTTAAAATTGCCGCACTATGAGTGACGTTATAATTCATTAACTCTTTAGCGCCAAATGTATTGGCAACATGTTTTGCAAACAGTACCCATTTATGTCATTGAATGTACGAGTTATAAACATTGAGACCCGTGGAAACTTTCCGCATCACGTTTTGTTCGTATTTTATGCGCTGCCGTACCGGTCATCCGATTTCGATGAAAGTTCGCACACTCGATCATCGAAACAAGAGGAAAGTCACTGTCTACGTAAAATATTGTATGGTGCTTGGCAGAGGGAACTTTACTGCGAATTTGGATAAAATCTACAGTTTTAGTCCTATCTTGATGAAATTTTGTACTATTAATCTTTATAATGAGAGGAACATCACCGTCTACCTAAGGTTTCATACGATGTATGGAGGAGGGTACTTTGCAATAAAAGGTAGCCACCACTTGAGTGAGCACCATGAAAGTTAAGACAGTGAAATAATTTGTCACGGTTGGAGGAGGCAGCGGACTGAGCAGGGGGAGAGGGGGGGGGGGACTTGGACAGAGGGGGGAGGGGGTAGGAGGGCAGGGGGGAGGGGGGACTGCAAAAACAAGTGCCAGAGAGTTCATCTCAAAAACCTGCACTTCAGTTTTAATACAATGACGATAGAAACACATAATTTAAGAACGAAGGAGAGACACGAAACTGTAACATGAAGAGCACAACCCAGGCCTGCCCCCTCCGACGCACGTAACCACTGCAGAGAAAGAATGTATCCGACCTTCTTGGGGCTGTACATTTCCTCACCGGTTTGATACGGACAAGGCGGGACTGTAGAGCAGACATCCGCTCTTTCCTCTCCCTATAATGATTCTGACTCCCCAGTGTTGATGCAAGTCGCAGAGTGATTGACTGTTACATGACTGTCACCATCATCATCATTCATCATTTGGTTGTTTGCAGTAAGGCAGGTTCAGACTGCATAGCCCTCCGTGCTTCTCTATCTTTTGCGATCATCTTCGTTCTTTGGTACCCTCCTAGTGGATTGCTGACGTCATCCAGCATCTGGTACCTTCTTCTGCCCCTTCCTCTCTTTCCCGGAACGCAACCCTCAATCGCCTCTACCAGAAGGCAATCTCGTCTTAAACTGTGACCTAGCCAGTTCAGTTTTATGTTCTTTATCGCCAGCAACATCCTCCGTTCCTCTCCAACTCTGTTCAGTACTTCTTCAGTTCTGACTTTATCGATCCAGCTGATCTCCATCCTACGCCATATCCACATTTCTCAAGCTTCAATTTTCTTCTCATCTTGCTTTCTCAATGTCCACGTTTCTGCTCCATATAAGGCCACACTCCATATTAGACACTTCACCAGTCTCTTTCTTAATTCTTTGTTTAAACCACTGGTTAGGAGTCTTATTTGCTTCTGGAACGCTTCTTTCGCCAGAGCCATTCTCATGTTGATGTCTTTCCTGTCACCAGGAAGACCCAAAATTTGTAGCATGGAATTGAGTCTGAAATGACGGCAGTTCTCTGCTCAGAGAATTCCTCAAATAGATTCAAAATCAAATGTTCAAATGTTTGTAGTGTCTATGGGACTTAAGTACGGGGTCATCAGTCCCTAAACTTACAAACTACTTATGAACTACTTACAACTAACGACGGCACAAATATCCATGCCCGAGGGGGGATTCGAACCCCCGACCGTAGTGGCCGTGCAGACCGTGACTGGAGCGCCTCAGTCCCCTCGGCCACCGCGGCCGGCTCAAATAGATTCCCCGAAGCCCGTTTAACCCACCGGGGACAGCTCCGAAAGTTACAGCAGAACATACCGCCTCCCCCCCCCCCCAACACACACACTAATGTTCTCGCAGGCCGGTCCACAATTGAGATTTGCTACGACAGCATCAGTGTTGCTCTGCAACAGAAACAAATTTAAAAGATGTGTATCTGGTAGAATGAGGGTTCCATCCCCGCTCTGCCCCAGGATTTTGTTACTTTTCAGTTCTTTCACCTCTGCCAATGTGATTGAAGTGAAGAACGTCGAATTTCACCGTGGTCAGGAATCGACGTTAAACTGTAGATCCGCCTCTAACGGGCTGGATAAGTCAGTTCAAAGGTCGGAGGAAGGCAGCGGCACACCAGCTCAAAACGGGTCCATGCCTGCTGAAGCACTGAGGCGTTCAAAACGATCCGCGGACTGCTGCCTACAGTAACATGGGGCCCACAAATATGAGCTATATTAATGGATTAGTCACGTAGAGGCCAATGGCAATTTGTTTGCCAAGACACAAATCACGTCGGCCGCGGTGGCCGAGGCGACTGAGGCGCTCCAGTCACGGTCTGCACGGACACTACGGTCGGGGGTTCGAATCCCCCCTTGGGCATGGATGTTTGTGCCGTCCTTAGGATAAGCTAGTTCATAAGTAGTTTGTAAGTTTAGGAACTGATGACCCCGTAGTTAAGTCCCATAGACTCTACAAACAAACAAACACAAATCACACGATGCAAAACTAATAGGCAGGATGCAGTTCTGAGCCCAGTGACCGGAGTCAAACATTCAGATTGTCTAGCGGTCGCTGAATAAACTACCCACATACGTTCGTACAAAAAGAATGACTTTCAAGCACGCATCTCGTGCTATAACAATGGCATCATCTGCGAAGGACGACGTGGGGTAGGCGTATCGATACCTACCATATCTGACACACACCAGCCTTGATTGCTCGATCCATGAACCTCATTCGAAAGTGCCATTTGTCGACGTCTCCATATCTAGAAATCACAAATTCTGACCGGCAGAACTATCGAAAGCTTTTTAGATTGTGTTCTCTACACATTACATTTTCGGTAATCGAGCCTACACTTTTGGAAGTATCTGTCAACATTAAGTTTATCCCACAGCTACGAAAAAAAGACACAAACTCAACGTTCAGTCTATACAATCAGAAATTTTCGAAGATAATTTAAATACACTCACTAAAATCCCCGAAACAAAGCGAAGAATGTATCTGTCTACGGGCAACAAATGCAGACTCCCGAACTCAAGTACGAATTTAGTTCCGAACAAACCAAAAACAAAAACGATTCTATAATATATATATATATAAATATATATATATATATATATATATATATGGTGTTTCACTAAGTGTCTTTGCCTCTGTAACTTATAAAATAATAGGTGACGGGAAATTTTAATGCGGTAGTTCAACACAAGAAATGTTACACTTTCTGCGGAGCTATGAACATAGTTTATTGTATCATTTTCCAAAGAGTTACACCACAAAGATATTTTTTTAAATGGAACAATAGATTTTTCTATCGTGCATTGGATTCGTTGAAACCAGCTGCGTCCAAATCAATTTAAACTACATCCCTATCACTGTTAGTTTGGGAGCTACAACCCTTCAAAGTTCGGGGGCGGAGGCTGCGATAGCGTAGCTAACTGGCTGGTGGTCAAGAGACAGTGGGCCGTGCCCCATGGGATAGCCACTCGGCCAGTCAGCTACGCTATCGCAGCCTCCGCCCCCTATACTTTGAAGGGTTGTAGCTCCCAAACTAACAGTGATAGGAATGTAGTTTAAATTGATTTGGACGCAGCTGGTTTAAACGAATCCAATACACGATAGAAAAAACTATTGTTCCATTTAAATAATTATATCTTTGTCCTGTAACTCTTTGGAAAATGATACAATAAACTATGTTCATAGCTCCGCAGAAAGTGTAACATTTCTTGTGTTGACCTACCGCATTAAAATTTCCCGACACCTATTATTTTATAAGTTACAGAGACAAACACACTTAGTGAAACACCCTGTATATAAAAATGAGCAATGATAAACATCGGCATCGAGGCCAGAAGCGTACTGTACTCACACGGAGGTTACTCACATAGGCTATTGCATTGATCTCTAAAAATCCAAGGAGGAGCTTCTAACCATTCTAGAGATGGGAAAAATGAAACATCTGAGGGTTTCGGAACAAATCAAACCGTACTGTCTGAGATTTCGAAACACTGTTTCGAAAGCATGAAAGAGTGTGTATTTTTGAATAGTGTGGGCCTGTTTGTTGTAACTTCGTCAATGTGTAAGTATTGCTATAGAACCACATAGTTCGAGGCCAGCAACTGCAGGAGAATAAATAAAGTTTTATTCTGATGCCTTGGCAGTTATATATTTCCTACACCGGCAAAATTTGCCTACCACGCCGGCGGCCTCACGTGGTTATGTTGACAACATCAAGAAACACGGCAGGAAATCTTTGCCAAGATGTTTATATTCTTCCTGTTCTGTAGTTGACAGGTTCTTGTATGTAGCCTTGTCCGCTCAGTAAAAGTAATTGTCCTTGTACAACGAAGATTTCATGAAAAAACATTTGCATTGTAACGCGATTGGCTAATGCCAACGTCATATGATTGCCAAAATTATCACGCGAGGCCTGTAGGACCATAATAAGTAAAATTTAAACCTTGTACCAAATGCACCGCTTTCGGAAAAGTGACGTTCCTACTTTCCCATTAGCTGACGACTGACGTTTTTATGTCTAATACTCTGGTTTATATCACGGTAGATGTGATTGATACATTTGGCTTACCTCTATTCTAGTGCCTAATATTGATATTGTTGTGTGTGCTAACCTACATGTGATATTGAGAAGGCATATTATCACATGTTTATTGAGCTAACATTTTGGGAAGGGTTAACTTTTTATACGTCGTTATCGCACTGATAGGTACTTTAGTAAAATATAAACCTTATCTTAAAATTCTAGTTTTGGATATATCTTTAAAGCGCGGTCAAATTTACCGTCCAGATTTTCGTAATATGGAAGCATAAATACGAAATTCGTCAAATACGGCACATTGTTAGATTTTCATGTATTTATGTCTTTTAAAAATATCTTTTGTTTTACATGAGTGTCCGGTCAACATGGCGCGCAAGAAACTAACGGTGTGGGGAAAAGTTCTAAGTCTTCAAAACGAGATTAAATCTGCGATCTCCCCTTGTTAGTATAAAGTCTGTCAGTGCAGACGTTTTGTTTTTGTTTATTTATTTATTTTTAGAAGAAAGGAAGTTGTAGGTATAGTCAAGAGTTTTTAATATTATTAACGTACATGGATAGATAAACCTAGAATTTTACTGGATATTTCAATGCAAATAGTGAGTAATGTCTTATTTTTCATTTACGTTTATAAAGCTGACATTCTATCATTTCGAAATACTGCAGTTACTTTAGAAACGAATCTTGATTCAGTAATCTTTATCTTCACACTCATGTTTGTCCATTAGTTTTTGACACTCTTTAAACTGTTGATATACTAGTAAGTTAAAGGTGTATCTGTGGAAAGCTACAGCAAAATGAAACACCTCTCTCTCTCGATGCAATTCGTCGGCTCCACCTTCTTCATTATCGGTCCGAAACAGCACTGTTTTGAAACAGTGAAACCGACGGACGAAACAGTTTAAGTATCGACCGCCAATGTGAACCGAAACCGAGCAGAATGAAACCCGTCGGTTTCGAAACCGTGAAACGTGGCGATTTTGAAACAGGGAAGCAGTTTCGCGTATCGAAACATGGTTTCGAAACCACGAAATAGTGGCTATGTCTACTACCAACCTTGATAGAGATCTCTGGGCTACTCGTCATGGCGAAGAAGCGCCTACGCGAGTTAGCCGATCGTTTATGTGTGCCAAGTGACACACTCTTGTCGGGACGAAAAATGTGTTGAAATATGTAATTTTTAACACGCAGCAAATTCCACTGCAAATCATCACTCTTTCGAGGGATTAGTATTTTTAAAATGAATCATGGGGCTCAGTAGGTGGTTGTAAAAAGTAATCACACGTTCTTTAAAAAGAGAAATATCTATTACAGATAATCAGTGTTTCAAATTATTACTGTCTTCAAATTAAATCATGTGGGTTATTAGCTGGATCAGTGAACGTAAATGAATCAGGTAGCAATGTAAAAAGTAATGATACTTTCAATAAAGTCAACGCGTAATAATCCATTTCATTTAATCAACTGGCCTGCAGTAAAGACGCAAGAGTATAACCGGTACACACAAATAACAAATCGGACATTCGTTTTAAATAAGGCGGTATAAATTCATTCCATAGTTTCTCGTCTGCTATTGGTTATGTCAAAACGACACATCGTTGGCTACGAGAAATATAGTGCGTTACCAACCTATTAGCGCTACGGACTACAAACAGAAGCTGAGACATAATACAGTATCAGAAAAAAAGGAAATTACGGAAAATATCAAAATCTGCACAGTATTCTCATATATATCTACACAGTTAAATACTAAAAAGTTTAAATAATTAATATGAGTCTCAGATTATACAATTAGTTGGGCGTTATCGGCCAAAGGAGACGGCGTGAAACGGACTGTACTCTTGGCCCGGAATAAACTGCTAAACGCAACTGAAACGTAGTGTTGCCTTTATCATAATACCGATTAGATATCATTTCAATGAACTTGCTGCTTCTTTCTTCCAAAATTGCTTAGTTAGTGTAAACATGAGGCAATGGAGACATCTCAAAGGGCAGATAGTCACTATAAAATTAATATACTTACAATTTGATAGTTTTACTATCAATATAGTAAGAAAATTTATCATCATATAAGTAGGTATGCCAGTATCGCCTTTTTTTCTGTCTATACAGGTTTTTTTTTTTTTCTTTTTAGTGTGTTCATTTACTTAATATCTCTTATATTATTAAAAATTGCTAAATTAAGACATTGGCTGGTTAAATTATACCTACGGCAGTGACGACGAAGTGTGTAGATGTTGACAATGAAATGTTCACTTTACGAGGATAATTATTTACTGACCGAAACATAGGGCAGGAACAGCATTAATTATTTATTTCATCGTCAACACGAAACATTATTCCCTTCGTTCTATGTGATGAGTTTTCAAGAAGTATTTAAAAGTTGTTGCCAACATCAGCACATCACGCCATCGCTACCGTAAGTAAAATTTTACGCATTGGTTCTATAATTTACTTTACGTCAATATATAATTTGTCTATGCTAAATGAAATTGCGTGGCATACTTTTGCTAATCTTGGAAAACATCGTGAAAACTTACTTCGACCGGAGAGCTACTAATTTCTCTTCTTGGTAATTTCAAACGATTTGCTATAAGCCACTTCCATTCTATGATGTTGCTTCTCCTGTGCCACGATTCACAACTCCCGCGCAACGTTGCCGCGTAACCGCTCCATTGAAGAAACGCGTGACGTAGGCTTTTGTCGCGGCGCGCGAGTCATTTGTTCGTGCATGTTGCCGACTAGCGCTGCGCTACGGCAGTCCCTGAAAACTGCCGTCAGTTAACAGTCGACTACAGATGGAGAAAAAGTGAAAATGGAATCTGTGCGGAGTCTGGGTGCTCCTTCGAGCACACCAAATTGTAGTGTGGACAGATTAGTGCGTGTGGGATATTACGAACTAGAACGAACAATTGGGAAAGGAAACTTTGCCGTTGTGAAACTGGCGACACATGTTGTGACGAAAACGAAGGTGAGTCAAGCACACTATCTGCAGTAACCACTGTTTCGCATATTATAAATCTTATATGAACCACATAAACAATAACGAAGGGTCAGATAGTATATGTTGCATGTAAATAGATACTAATTTGCAGAGTTCAGTGTTGATAGTGGGCTTATGGTTGATGTTTGCTTTTTGCTGTGTAGGAGGACATTATGCTGGCCAAGTTATCACAACAGGGCTGTCATTGATAAAGACTTATCACAGTGTTCAGAACTAGTCATTTTCAGTCTAATTGCAAAGACAACTAGGCAAGAACACAGTCGCACACCGGTACAACGTTTTAGACGTCCATTTGTTGACAAAAATAAAGCTTTCATGTTTCGTTGGTACCAAAATATGTCGAAGTTAAAACATAGTTCTTATCTGCGATTATACGTGATTCAGATTGTTTTCTATGAAAACAAAGTTCCACTGAAATGTCAATTAAAGGCGTAACTTTTTCATAACATCAGTATCAAACAGCTGTGTGTGTTATGTTTGTTTACAGAATGCATGATTTTATTTTGGTGCAAAGATTTTGATAAATCTTGGAGCTTCATTTTGAGAATCTAAAATTTTATTTCATATGAGGATTGTTATAAAATCTTTAAATGTAAAGCACGCACCAGCCACAGAAATCCCCCTACCAGGTATTCTAAAAATCTGTTTATCTAACGTTGTTATACAAGTTTCCCATATTTTTCTTGACATCTTTCAATGGAGCGTTTGCATTAATTTGACCAGAAGTAATGCGTATCTACCATACAAGTAAAATACTCACTTGTTAGGATGAACTTATAAACTAGTTATTCATATAATAAAAGATTTCATTCGTCTGTACTGTAAACTACGGTATAAACAAATTAATCCATTTTAATATACTGCCAAAATTGAAGCCTTAGTTATTGCAGATTTGAGATTTAATTTCCGATATATTGAGATAACATCGGTTACTGTCACTTGTCGTTTGGCATTAAGTATTGAGAAATTGCCGCTTGTGGTTCCACAGGTTATCAGCAATAACCTTGGAATGTGTCAAGCAGCGATAAGAGGATAGGCGCCAGGCTGTTGCTAGCATCAGCACGAAATACACGCCGTTCCAACAAACGCGGCCTCGTATGCTACGGCGAGATGTAACTACTAGGCGTAACATGGGCTAACTGTCGTAAATTTATATAAATTATACAGTTTAATTTATAACATGTATCCATTATGGCTTGGGACATGTGACTAGGAAAATCTGATACCAGTACGGCTTTTAGTTTAAATTTGTAATTGACATCTGTCAAGTGTGTACGCGTTAGTGATGTTGTCTAGCGTGTTCTGTAAAAACCACAAAGTCTCTCATTATGGAACTAAATTCTGATAATCATTGATTTCGCTTGATGTTACAAATGAAACCACATGTATAACAAATATGACTTATGAATGGTAACATTTGGTACTTGGGGAGATCGGTATGTTCCAATTATTATTATACGTTGGTTAACGATATGTCGTACAGAGCAGACAGTTTTAAGATCGTCTTAACAGTACTTCATCTGAAACGATTGTTTCTTACATACATCACTAGCTACCCGCCCTAAGTTCGTACAGATAGTAAGAACAACAATGTTGACTTGTTCCCCTGCCGTATTAGTGTTGCGTTGATAAGATTAAATAGGGAACTCGTCCATCGTACTTTGGAGTATTTTTAATGTATTTTATTTCCAAATATTTATTTGAAAAGTAAATAAATATAAACATGTACGGCGAAGTTTGTAAGCCACAGAATAAGAGTATTTATTGCTCTATTTCGCGATTTTTTGCTCCCATAATCACTGACGTTAACGAAATATACTACTAAAACTTCCTCACGAATCACATCATGTATTGGGGAAAACAATATCAAAATCCGTGAAGAATTTTCTTGAGTTGTCAAGGACGGTCAGACTTTGCGGGAGGATTTGTTCTTTTATATATATTTTTAATAATATGTGCAGATTAGACAGGATTAAATATTTTGTTTCAGCGTTGTGACCGACGGCCTCAGTCTAAAAATCCGCCATTAGCGGCATACTAGAATTTGAGACCTTGTCTTGAGATGGTGTGATGTTTTGATAAGAATACATCTATTTCACTATGTAAATTGAAACATAAATTTCGGTTTACAGAGAGATTTGCATATTTTCCCGAGTCCAGTTGGAATGTGATGATCTGATTGTGAGCTGTTAAAGCCAAAAAATATGAATTTGAAATAGACGTTGTACTTTCTATAACGAAAGCTAAAACAAGGCAAATTCGAAAAGACTATTAGAGAATAGAGGAATCTAAGAATACTGTTGTTTAGTATGCTCATTTGTCGTACATAAATTATAGTAAATGTAAGATGCCCCCCACCGCTTAAATGCGAACGATTCCATGTTTGACAACGCTTTCCTCTTGATATTTCTATAAATTTTCTAATTCAAAAACATTTCCGTGCGTGATTTTACCATTAGATGTAACAAATAACTAAAGAAATCCTGTATATGCGACCAAAGAGGGATTTTCAAACCCGGAAGCGGTTATTGTGACTTAAAAAGGTTGTTCTCAAGTTATAACAGTCATTATCGTTTATGTTGTTATGATAGTTAAACATTTCCTTCCCCTTTCACAAACTCTAACTTCTCACGCCACAATGTCTGTCGGCTTATCAGCCATACAGTACTGACTCAAAGATACGAGTAATCAGAGTGTTATGTAACATGGGCTGTTCATGAGATACTTCCAACAGAGTGTTGATTGTACTTCACGGAGCCGAAAGCTGGTTGTGACTTGGCCAGAGACATCGTTAGACAACCGCCGGGCCTCAGTTATACAGATCAAAAGAGAAAATGTCCTTCGTGTTGGCCTTCCTCGCATGTTGATATCATTGCCGTTTCGCGTCCGTCAACTCTCTGACAACACTCTTCACCCGGTGTTCATCCCGTCCTCAAAAATCATTAAGTCGTCGTTATCATTTGTTCAGACTGATGTAACGGTACTCTTACAGTATTGTAAGAGCATGGGTACTGCAGTGTATGCAGAGGATAACAAAAGCTGGCAGATCTGCATGAAACCAGTTTTCGGACTGAAAACAAAAACATATTTTCCATTATGATGTGCATAGTGGACTGTTTTATTTACTATGGCAGTGTAATTAAGGAGCAAAATCAGAAAGTTTGTTAATTAAAATTGTACATCTTTCCTCTCGTTATTATATAATTGTTCGTCAAGAAACTTTAGTACAAGAAATACTTGATTAACCGATTGGGATTAGTAGTATTGTGTGTAATGCATATGCGTCCTCCTCACGATTTGATGTAACTGTTCTATTTTATCGGGAAAACCGTTGTTTCTGATCTACAATTACACGACTCCGGAATTTAAGTATGTAGAGGTTGCATGAAATTTAACATCACAGATTCTCAAATTGCCTGTATAGAGGTTGATTTATATCAAGTAATATCTGTAGCGAGCAGTTAAATCGCGAATAAAGATAATGGAATGCTGAAGTCAGTCTGCCTCTTTGTGGCACAATTTTCATTTTGCCGCGAATCTTGATCGACAAGCTGCTCGCTGTGACATCTGGCGGCGAGTGCTGGTACTCGCAGCACTTTGCCCCGTTGTGGGCGCGCTTTTGCTAGACTGCGCGGTAACTTTACTTCACGGCTGTAGCGAGAGGTCCAGTACCTTCGTCGAATACCAAACTGGTCAAGACGAGCCTGTTTTTTTTTTTTTTGTTTTTTTTTTTTTTTTTTTTTTTTTTTTTTTTTTTTTTTTTTCCTCGCAAATAATTCTATACAGCCAATCGAGTTATTTCCTCATTTCTGCCCGCATGTTTTCTTAGTTCTGATACTTTATTCGGTTTTCCATAAGACGGTAATTGCCAATTTTCATTTTGTATCATGCATTCGATGTCTTATTTCCCTAGCTTCTATTTTAATTTCGAGTAGTAGCTCTTCAGTTTCATCGAGACGGAAAGATAGAGAATTCTATATATCGGTCCTAAATTTGTAAAACATTTTATTATTATGCCAGAGATTTTAATGTTTAGTTCTTAATATATAGATCACAATTTTTTTTTATTTTTTTTTTATTTTTAAGTTTTAGTTTCATAAATATTCACGTAGCGGCTTAGTATCAATAATGAATTAAATTGCAATCAGTGTGTAAGGCAGTGCTTTAGTTGTGGCGGTACGGCGTACCGTCTAAAATTCAAACTCGCTGTTAATGTACCGGCTAAAATTCTTTGTTAACTCTGTAAAAAAATAAACCATCTGTAAACTGTAAATGGATTTCGGAAAGAAAAGTTAGGAAGTTTTCGGTTCGTTCTAGTTGCGATCATAGCCGTCGAAGCGTTCAAATTGCACTTTCGCACAATTCCAATGGAATCTGACTGGCGGTCAAATGTTCGAATTATCCAATGGAGAGTTCCGACTAGTCTGAACCGAGACAGAGGAAATGTTTCTTACCGACTCGAAAGCGTTTAAGAACCTTGCCCTAAAGAGATAAGCCACTATAAACGCAAAGTCTTTCGTATGCAATATCGTTGCCTATCCGTTGAAGAAAGCAAGTGCGAAATTCCGGTAATTCTTTTAAAAACTTCAGGGACAGTACATCGCAAAATTTTGACTTTTTTCCATTGGTTGAATCATGAAATACTGCAAGAGTTACGTATGTTTTCATGTTTAGTACATGTTTTGAGAACGACTCACTGTCAAGATAAAACATTGACCGTGAATATCATGTTTACTTAGCCGTCTTTTTCGCACTGTAGTCGGTTTAAGATTATAGGACTCGCTCGGTTAGGCGTGTGGTTTAACGCACCGCTTTCCGAGACGGGGAGGCGTACCGGCGCTAGTTCGAATTGCCCGGTGGATTAACGGGGGGGGGGGGGGGGGGGGGGGGGAGGAGGGAGGCGGGGGCGGAGTGCCTGCCAGCCTGTATGTGGTTTTTAGGCGGTTTTCCATATTCCTTTAGGTGGATACCGAGCTGGTCTCCAATTCCCGCCTCAGATACACCGTTTGCAAACATTTCGTAACTCTTCACACTTCCCATGTATGACACTATACACAGACATTTGGAGTACACATATCCTCTCAGGGGTTGGCGATAGGAAGGACATCCGGCCACCCCGTAAATATCAACACAAGCCAAATCCGAATTTAACAAGGCCGACCCTGCATGTGCGGGAGCACGGCGAAAGAGGAAGAAGTAGAACAAGTTAAAGATTATAAAATATTGTGTCGTAGCACTAGTAGAAATTAAAATATAAGCGAATTTTAATCTCTTTGATCAATGCTTCTTCAACCGGGTGGATGTGTACATGTTCAACTCTTTGTAACGCTACCAGTTTTGCTCCTTTCGGCGGTAAACGCTTGGTTCCGTCTTTAAAAGTTCCACGCAGTTCCGTTGTCCGAATTTTGTAATGGTTTCCTTGTGATTTAAATCTGTTTTTAATTCCCGTCAGAAATACGCACTGTTATTGTCTAATGGAACGCCACTCGTGATTAGTTACGATAACATGTCCAAAGCTCACTGGTGGTGTCGTCTACACTAAACCCTTGAATACAGTAGAAATAAGTTTCAAATCTGTAAATTATAGCTATATTTTGTTAGTGTATTCACATGCCTAAATTTACACTTTCTTGATCTTCTAAAAATGTCCATTTGACTCATTTCATGTCGAATGAGCAGAGTATCGCCTAAAAAATTTTTCCGTCGAGCATAGTACCGCCCAATTTATTTATTTCGAGTAATATTTGGTGTGAGGCACAACTTTCAAAACTATTCATAATGGTCACACCACTCAATACACACACCTTCATGAGACAGCCCTCCACTAACATTAATAAAAGAGAAGTTGTTACAAATGATAGGCTACACATCAAATATTGACGTTTCTGATTCGTTTGTAAGTACAGTATACACAGTAAGAAGATAAGGATGTTTTTGACAATATTTGTTTTACATTGTCAGCTTGATGTCACTATTCGGCACCCAGTTCAGGAAGGTCTAGCATAAGGCGTGTTCTGTAATATTTTTATACAAATAATGCACGTGTTTCGATTTGCTTTTATAATTTCTATTTACAATTTTATGTGGTAAGGTTAAGGGTCCTTTTTGCCCCCTATCTTTTCGTAGGTACTTTAATCTAGATACAAGAGCTATACTACCGGGTTGTTAAAAATCCTGGGTATGCAACCCTTAAGGGAATCTTCCGGTGAACCTTATGTGTGAGTACTAAAGTCTAGTCGTGAACGCAGTCTCACTTTGGAGGTAGTAAATAAATATATTGTAGAGTTATAAGGAAGGACCACCTGCAAAAGTGAGAAAGTTAGTGCTGCCTAAGTGATACTGAAGACAGAAGCAAACGGTTCTATCAGACATTGCTGCGGCAATTATCTGGCTTATCTTGACAATAACGATACTGCAGTTTCTGATAGGACTGGCTCATAATTAAGATGCATTGGAAATATCGAATTTTGTGTGATGGTCAATGTTCCGTGGATCGGGGGATTGAAGCGCCGTACTGGCGAACTATTGCTTGCACAGCCTCGTTGTGTGTGGAGTGTTCGCGGCCCGTCATCAAACTAGTGGCACAGTAGGGACAGACAGAGCCGCTTCGTTACTCCCTACTTCTGCTGTTACGTCCAAACTCACACGCCCTGTCTTTTTTCGTCAAGATCGTTAACAATTTCACACCCACTACTGGATAAGAACACAAGTCCCCAATTCGCGTATTACGGTTTTATTCTCAACAGTGTTCATTAGTTAACTGAGCATTAGACTGTCACTGAAATATTTTTATTTTTAAACAATCAAGTTTCTAAACTGACTATATTTACTCATTCGCAGGGAAACTACTCGTACTTTCTTTAAATAACGGTTAGTCGTTAAAACTGCTTCAAAGAAAAAAAATACCAGTTCTGTCTTTAAGATTAAATAAACTGTTTTGGTATTACAGCGCCCAGTAATTTGTTCTGTTCAAATATATTTATTAATTCACCAAAACTGGTCTTGCAACAAGGCAAAGTACGTCTCGGTTTTCAAATTGGCAGAGTCGTTAAAACTTCCTTGTAGATTAGAATGACCTGTATTGCGACTCAGTTGTCATTCGCCTGAAGTCGGCCTAGAAAGCCGCAAAGAGACTAATGACCAAGTAAAATATGTTTGCATAACGTTTGGAAGTGCTTTCCTTTTGTAATAAGAAGGGCGTTCTTTTGCTTACCCATTCTAAAATGTAACTCTTCATGTAAATGTTGTTTATGGTTTCACAAAAACAGTCTAAAGAATTAGCTGCATGATCCTATTCACGTTCCACTATACCCGGGCCGCTGAAACATTGCACTTGACGTTTCGCGTTACGGCTAGTTAAGATGGCTACACTGCTTTAGCGACGTTGCAACACTAGCCTCTATACACACAGCAGACGAAACGGTTTTCAATTGCATCTCGTAAATGTAAAGAAGTAATAAAAGTGCATATAATAATTCGTTCTTGAGCAGGAATTAACGGCATATTAATGGAGACCAGAGAACAACGCGCACACTTGCAATAACGGAGCAAAGCAGTATAGGAAATAAGCATTGAATCACGACAGATACGAAATAAACAATAATCAAGATAGTAACTTCTCTCTCTACGTTTTATAATCAATGATTTTCACTCACCAATTTACGGCGACAATGGTACAATTACATCCAGCTAACCATCTTGACTGTTGTCGTCGCTACCAAAATCGTTTGCGCTGCCACAGTGGCAACAGCTTCATGTAACAGCTTTTCGACCTCTGTTATTGTGAAAGACTTATTGTTCCTTAAGTAATTCTTCACATCACTCCACACCAATTTTATAGGGGTAAAACGGCTGTGAAATGGGGGCAGATTTATTTCATTGTGACGCTGCTCCTTTGCGATTTCGTCTACTGCATGTGTGGGTGTAATAGGCTTATTTGGTTTCACGAGCGAATATAAAAGAAGTTTTGACATTGACATATCTACAGCAATATTTCTTTCTTTTAACCACTACACCATAACTTCTTTCCGATCGTTTGAATCGAGAATGAACTTCCTGCTCAGAGCATAAGCTTCGAAGTTTTTATTCAAACGAAACTGAGAAATTACTCAGAAAACGTCACTAGAGAAACGTCTTTTCGGTGACATTTTTCAATTACGTGAACTCGGAAAGTCAAGTTAAACCACTCGCAGTAAAACAAATCCCAGAGAAAAAAGCACACACAACATAAACACGCGATAAACACGATACACAACTTTGTTTACGGTAGCACTGAACAAAGCCGGCAACGTGGGAACGTTTACGTGACGGCACGTGACCACTGGAAGTGTTTAGCGCGCTGTGATTGGATCGTTCCTAGCGACTAGCGCCTCGCGCTTCTTGCTCTTCACTTGTTATTTGTAAACGTCAACTGCAAAGTTTCAGCGGTCCGGGTATAAGTCTGATGAAGAGCGCCAGTACAAAAACAATAGCAGCACCGCGTTTTTCAGAAATAAATCTCGTTAGAATATTTCTGCCACTGCCTCGACAATGAATTCAGCTACCAAGCTTCTTCGATGTGGGAGCAGGTCAGTGCCGAACGACGCCTCCCTCGGTCTAAGGAGCGTATACGTGGAGTGGTTGAACGGCGGAAAAACGTCGTGTGCAGTGAAGAGTCACGCTGCACACTGTGGTGATCCGATGGCAGGCCGTGGGAACGGTGAACGCCATATACCGTCGGTGGTATGGAGGGGCTTTTTGTTTTGCACAGCATTATCTCAGCCCAGGTCTACACTTCTCGCTTCCAAATGTTGAAGACGAATCCGGGGGTGGCGATTTCATCTTTCAACACGATCGAGCACATGTTCATAATGCACGGCCTGTGCCACAATAAGACGAGTAACGTGCACAGAGTCCTGACTAGAATCCTATCTCTCACTTTCGGGGTGTTGGGGTGGCAGGCCTCACCGACCTACATAGATGCCCGTCCTTAGTGCAGCCATTCCCCGAGAAACCTTCCAGCGCCCGATTGAACGCTTGGTTGCGACAGCGGCTAAGGCCGGTATTACACTATCAAAGAATTGGACGAAAAAATTAAATGAAAAATTGGACATATTTTTTGACAAAGAAATTGGATGAAACGCAAAAGGGGGTATTACACTATCACTCAATAGTTTCTCAAATTTTCTTCAAAATGGCGGTGTAATGCTCAGCTGTTGTTTATACTACAGTTGCGTCATGTTTGCATTTAGAAGAGGAGGGAAAAATGAAAAGGAAACACACTAGGATGAAACCGTGGGTGTCAGAGCGAGATAAATAAAATTTGTTACGGGACCGGAAAAATTTTATTTTTCTTTTTTTTTTATGCCGTCGGCCGAACAGCCAGGCCGTTCACTGCTAATTATTTTGTCGCTCTTCATCCTTCACAGTTAGCAATAGAGTAACAAATAGGCTGACTCAAACAGTGTATACGAATAAGATTGTAAAGTTGATAAAGCAAGTTTCATTAAATAACCTTTTAAATGGAAAATGTGAGCACTGACAAAGAGGATAATCTAAATTGTTTATGACGTTATTAACAATGTAAAGGGGGAAACATTGCTGATAAAGTAAATAGGCTCTATTTATTTCTTTACAAAAATTGGCTGACGTATTTATATGTAGCCTACATAGATTCGCTTGCAAACAGATGTCGATGTTTTGAAAGTTGTTTCACTTCCCAGCACTTAGCACACCAAGTTACTAAAATCATACATTCTAAAATCTGTTTCGGCCGTAAATAAGATTTAGGGGTATTACTTCTTCAATTCCGATAGTATATGACTTTTTTTACATCACGAATTATAACTCAACCTCACTTTCCCTGCCGGGTATTGGGCTACGCGAATTGACGTGACGGACAGTGTGAATTGGCATTGTTGTGTGTTATGCAACTGGTTTTTTTTTAATTTTGTAGCTGCTAGAAAACACTACACAAACATTCCACTACTAGCCATGTTTACGAATACGAACGTTATTCCAAGTATTGTCAAATATTTAACCACCATACAAAACAGCTGTAGTGGCAAGGAAGCTGTATACTACTAGCGCTCGAAGCGGTCACATTTATCACTGCAGGAAACAGAAGACGAGCGATTTCTTTGATCAAATCTAGGCCGAGGCCTTAGATTTGTTGAAATATTGGACGACGTTCCCATTACACTACGTCCAATTTTTCTTTGACAAATAATTTGATAGTGTAATACCGGCCTAACGGTGGGCCGACACCGTACTCAATTCCAGCGTTTCCGACGGAGGGCGGCACGAACTTGTAAGTCATTTTCAGCCAGGCGCCCGCATACTATTAATGAACTGAATCACAACAACGAAAACACCAAAGACTGTTTGCCACCTACAGAGTTCCAACATTCACCGCAGTATGGCAGCACTTGATACTTCATTTGAAAGGATCGGGAGGAAATTTGTATAATTCACGCGCTTCATCTCCCGAACCGATTCGGCCAACATTACCGTAGTATGTATGGTCTTCCGTCAGCTTTTGCTCCAGAAACAAAGCAAGTAATGATTGAATCCCATGTAAAAAATGAAGCCTTTTTTTTACAAATGCTACTTAATTCTGCGTAAGCTAATTAAGTCTTGGTGAAAAAATAAATAATTACCAGTTTCTTAACCAGTATTTGCCACGTGAATATAAATTACAAACCATTTGAATTTATCCGATTTCAGAATGATATATCTCCTATCTAAATGTAGGTAGAAAATTGGGGACATTTTACTCTCAAACAGTCTGCAAGTTAACTGATTTTTTTTTCTGCAGTATGTCTGCTACATACGAGAACATGATTATAACCTCGAGGAAGGAGCAAAATTTGACGGCTGCGCAATCTGTTCTGAAGATTCTGCGGTCAGTAAACCATTCCTTCGATTGCAATGAAACTTTGGTGAACTGTTCACCATACGCCCACGAAGGTTCCTGACCCAGAAACAAAAGAGCACGACACATAGTTCCGGAGATATGACGTCATAAATAATGAGGCCACAGCGTGAGAATACTCAGATTTACTCGACAATTAATGGAAATTGGGAGTAGTTAGGGACCTGCAACAAAGTTTGCATGTAATTTCAGACGTTCAATAAGCGTTTTAGCGTTTTGTAACTGAACCCCCCCCCCCCCCTCGAGAGAGATGAAAGGAAGTCTAGCGGTCACAACAGTTTCGCTGTAGATCCCGTAAAACTGTCGTATCAGTAAACAATATAGTTGCAAGAAACTGCCATATAATGCGACGAGACTTTATTCACTCACTGTATAACTATGACAGTACTTAGCGACTTGCAATCAACTTTAAACATAATTTTAAACCTTTATTGAACATTTTCTCGCTTACTACTTGTCTGCTGTTCATAGACTAAAACTACAGCATTCGGTATAACGTTACAATTTACAATTTCTACACTACAAATTGTAGTCACAGGATATTTTACAGACAGTATGCGCACAAATATCTCAATCTACATTCAAAATTTTATTACAGTATGACATGTAGTTCATGAGATATGACCACATAAACAGCAACGTTCATAGAAAACCGCTCTATCACGAACCAAGTATTAATCTGTTACTTCTTTACTACTAATTATATTCGCAACAGATTTTCAAGACATACAGCAGTTATGCAAATAAATACCTGAAAAATTATTGAGTTTTACAACGTATAAAACTCAATAAATATGAGATCGTGCGAATTTTATATTCCATTTGTATTTTGATTGGTATCATTCTTTGTTTGGATATTGCACGTATAAATTTGTACATTATGCAAGACAGCGTTAATTCTTATATATTGTCCTATGAATATAACATGTTTTTAGAAAAAAGGAGACGGAGAAAGAAAAGGGATAGGAGAAGTACTAACTCAAGATAAATACCCGGGCAACGCCGGGTTTTTAGCTAGTTAAAGAAATAAATAAAACCACACACACACACACACACACACACACACACACACACACACACACACACACAAAAATATATATATATATATATATATATATATATATATATATATATATATATATATATATATATATATAACTGGGTGGACCTAGTAGGCGGCTTGCAGTCTCGACCATCGCTGTTTCGAAGTTATCTGAACGCAGAAATCAACAGATTATCACTGGATAATGCGTGTTTGATCTTCAAACTTTCCCCCTTTGATATCTCGTTGTAGATTACAGTCCTCTAATTTCATCTCATCGGTGCGTTCAACCGACGAAGATTAATGCCGATGGGAAAACAGCGATAACGAATGTCCGATGTTGCGTCACCGGCGCAGACGTGGGATGGACCAGCTGATGCGCGTGTTCACTGCCAAAAATCATTCGTGTTTCAAGTTGCTGACGAAAATGTACTTTGCAAAGGGCAGCAATCACAATGATTACGACTGCCTGGCTCCCAGTGCTAGTAAAATCACTTTCTTGTAGTATCTGTTTACAGACGCCGTAATGCATTTCGAGCCATCAGCTGTACAAATTCGACAGTATTCCTCTACCGGATTCACTGTATGAAATCACGACGGCGGAATGCACGTACTTCTGAAGGCAAGGGCAGTGGGCCGACTGCAGCTGACAAACGAAATACAAGAAACGTGTTTGCAGTTGGGCATATGGGTCAGTCAGCTGCACATGTTACATGTGAAAAATTGTGTACAGATATTCATATATCACTAGTAAATTCTATAACTGATTCTACGTGTACATCTACATACATACTCCGCAATCCACCGTAAGGTGCATGGCGGAGGGTACACTGTACCACTACTAGGCATTTCCTTTCCTATTCCACTCCCAAATAGAACGAGGAAAAAAGGAATGCCTATATGCCTCCGTACGAGTCCTAATTTCTTATCTTGTCATTGTGATCACTACGCGAAATGTAAGTAGGTGGCAGCAAGATCGTGCTACACTCGACTTCAAATTCCGACCCTCTAAATTTCCTCAACAGAAATTCACGAAAAGAACGTCGTCTTTCCTCCACCGATCCCCAATTGAGTTGCCGGAGCATTTCCGTGACACTCGCGCATTGGTCGAACCTACCAGTGACATAGCTGCTCGCCTCTGAACTGCTTCTATGTCTTCCTTTAAACTTATCTGTTGCGGGTCTGAATACTTGAGCAATACTCAAGACGTGGTCGTACAAGCGTTTTATACGCGGTCTCCTTTACAGGTGAAGTACATCTTCCCAAAATTCTCCCAATAAACCGAAGTCGGCTGTCTCCCTTACTCACAAGTGCCCTTACATGTTCGTTCCATTTCATATCGCTCTGCATTGTTACGCCTAGATATTTGAATGACGCGACTGCATCAATAAGCTCACTATTAATGCTGTATTCAAATATTATGGGATTGTTTTTCCTACTCATGCGCATCACCTTACATTTTCCTACATTGAGGGCTAGCTGCCATTCTTCGCACCAACTAGAAATTTTGTCTAAGTCATCCTGTATGCTATTACAGTCAGTCAAAGACGACACCAGCCATACCCCACAGCATCATCAGCAAACAACCGCAAATTACAAGTTACTCTGTCCATCAGATCATTTACTTAGATAGAAAATAATAGCGGTCCGATCATACTCCCCTGGGGCACGTCTGACGATACACTCGTCTCTGATGAACACTCGGCGTCAACAAGAACGTACTGCGTTCTATTACTTAGGAAGTCTTCCAGCCAGTCACAAATCAGTGAACCTATTCCATAAGCTCGTATCTTCGTTAGAAGTCTGCAGTGTGGCACCGCGTCGAACGCCTTTTTGAAGTCGAGAAAAACACAATCCGCCTGTTGCCCTTCGTCCATGGCTCGCAAGATGTCATGTGAGAAAAGGGCAAGCTGAGTTTCACATGAACGATGTTTCCTAAACCCGTGCTGCTTCATGGAAAGAAGCTTTTCCGTTTCAAGGAAATTTACTATATTCGAACTGAGAATATGCTCTAAAATTCTACATGAAAATGATGTCAACAATATTGGCTTGTAATTGTGTGGGTCAGTTCTCTTTCCTTTCTTATAAACGGGAGTCACCTGCGCTTTTATCCAATCACTAGGAACTTTGCGCTGAATTAAAGATAAGCGATAAATGCAAGCTAAGTAGGGGGCCAACGCCGCAGAATATTCTTTGTAAAACCGATCTGGTATTCCATCCGGACCAGCAGACTTTTTCGTATTTAGCCCTCTCAGGTGCTTCTCTACACCGGAAATACCTGTTACTATGTCCTCCATTTCGGAATTAGTACGTTGATCAAATGATGGTATATTTGTGCGGTCCTCCTGCGTGAAAGATTTCTTAAAGGTTAAATTTAGAACTTCAGCTTTCCGCTTGCTTTCTTCTATTACTGCCCCGGAATGATCAACTAGTGACTGGACAGTGGGCTTTGACCTGCTTATCGATATTACATAGGACCAGAATTGTTTCGGGTTCTCGGAAAGATATTGTGCTAAGGTTAGGCTGTGGTGATTATTGTATGCTTCGCACATCGATCTTTTTATAGACGCACGAATCTCTACTAACTTTTGCCTGCCATCATTTGCGTGTTCTTTTTTTGAATCGAAAGTGCAACAGCCTTTGCTTTCTCAGCATCTTTCTAACATTATTATTATACAACGGTGGATCTTTTCCATCCTTAATCGACTTTATAGACACACATTTCTCTAACCCTTTATGTAGAACGCACTTAAATTTAGTCGACAATTCCTCTACATTCATAGTACCGGAACTAAACGATGCCCATTCATTCTCTAAGTGCGATCCCAGCAATTGCTTATCAGCTCTTCATCTTCGCAATTCCAAATACATTTGTTTGTTGAAACATCATACCAGAACCATAGAAGCTGTCTGTAAAGTCGTCTGCACAAGGAAAAGCGCCCGTCGCACCGCTTGACCTCAGAGGGTCCTCTGGATAGCACTGGACACGGGAACAGCAGGGAACTGCTAGCGCTCCAGCTTACAACATACATTTTCAAATCTCCCTCGTGTTTTTTTCAGTAAATTACGTACAAACTGTCCGTCCGGTCATTGACCTGTCTTCTACATCTACATAAATACTTTGCAAATCACATCTAAGTACCTGGCAGGGGGTTCATTAACAACTTTCATAAAGTTTCTCTACCGTTCCATTCTCTAATAGCGCGCGGGAAGAAAAAACACCTAAATCGTTCCATTTTCGATCTGATTTTTCTTATTTTATTGGGATGGTCATGTCTCCCTAAGTAGGTGGGCGCTAACAAAATATTTTCACATTCAGAAGTAAAAGTCGGTGATTGAAACTTCGCAAACAGATGTCGCCGCAACGAATAACGTCTTTCTTTTAATGATGTCCACCCGTGCAACATTTCCGTGACGCTTTCCCCCGTGTAACGTGATAAAACAAAACGAGCTGCCCTTCTGTGAACCTTCTCAATGTCTTCCGTCAGTCCCACCTGGTGAGGGTCCCACAAGGGGCAACAGTATTCCAGGAGAGGACGCACAAGTGTGATGTAGGCAGTCTCTTTGGTGGAGCTGGTGCATCTTCGAAGCGTTCTGCCAATGAAACGTACTCTTTGGTTCACCTTCCCCACAATACTTTCTATGTGTTCTCTCCAGTCTAAGTTGTTCGTAATTGTAATTCCTAGGTATTTGCTAGTTTATGACCTTAAGGTTTTACTGATATATCGCGTAATTGAAGTTCAGCGGATTTCTATTAGTGGTCATGTCTATTAGTTCCCACTTTTTATTATTTAATGTTGATTGCCAATTTTCGCACCATGTACAAATTTTGTCTAAATCGCATCTGCGAACAGTCTCCTAAATCATTTATAAACACATGGAAGAGTAGGGGACCTATAACGCTTCTCTGGGGAACGCCGGATATCACTTCTGTTTTGCTGGCTAAGCTCGCCACCACCGCTCCTCCCCTGGGTATTGGTATTTCGGGACGGGATATCCGTTTGGATTTGCGCCACAAGTTTTTGGAGGCTTGGAACACACAATGTGCAACACTGAGCACTTCCTACAAGCTGCGAGCGATCAAGTCCTCTACGGCCGACTGGAAGTCGTCTTTCCGGCCTTCCCGTAAGGACTCTGTTGTCCTGTGTCGCCTACGTATTGGCCATACGTGGTTGACACATGGCTACCTTTTACGTAAAGAGGACCCACCGAACTGCCGTTGTGGAAGTTTGTTGACAGTGGTCCGCATCCTGTCGGACTGACAGCTTTTAGCCGCCTTGCGGCAGTCTTTTAACCTACCTACTGCGCCTGCCTTGATTTTATCTGATAATGCCTCAATGGCTGACGGAGTTTTAGGTTTTATAGGTGCAGCAGGATTTTATCATTCTATTTAGTGGTGGGCTTGTGGCTGGTGTCTCAGGCTCCCACCTCTCATATTTTACTCTGTTTTTCTTACTTCTACCCTGCTTTTACCTCATTTTTTAGTCTGTGCAGAGTGACTGTCTCATCTGGTATTTGTGATCAGCCAGCCACTGTTGCCTGCTCTATTTTAGCTTAGTCCAATACTTGGTCTCCTTTATTCCCGTCTACTTCAGTGTTGTTGAGAGTATTAAGTTCATTGGCACTGTGTGCCCTTACGCTTCTCTTGAGCTATATTTCCTTTTTCCTACTTGGATGTATTGTCTTCGTATTGAACAGGGGACTGAAAACCATGTAGTTTAGTCGCCTCTAAACCTACAACAACAACAACAACTTCTGTTTTACTCGATGACTTAGCGTCAATTACTCCGAACTGTGTCCTTTCTGATAGGAAATTGTGATTCCAGTGGCACAGTTTGGGCTATATTCCATAAGCAGGCAACTTCTGCTCTCTAGTGTGGCTAATTCTACTTAAGAACACCTTGCCGGTCAGGCTGTCCTCAGCGGTTGAGGATTCTACACAGTGCGGACTCCACTCCAACTGGACGCCCTGGCCGCCTGCAAGTCGCAGAGGTGCGCCACGCCACTCTCCCTTACCCAATTACCATCGTTTGATTACAAAAGGAATACGTACATTTTTTTTTTCCTTTTCGCCTTCGTCTTTTTCTCTTCCCTAAATCTCTTCATTCTTTGACTTGTGTTCATGTTTCCTTTGTTCTGCCCATACTTTCCCTTTTCTCTTCGTCCTTTTTCACTTCAGATTTTATATCCGAGTGTGTCTTTCTCATTTACCATATCACTGTTAATTCCTGGTTCATAAAACCAGTTGGTTTTCTTGTTTGAACTGTTTACAACATCAAACATCTTCTTTGTTGTCCGTTCTATGAATGTGTCCATAGTGTAAGGCGGCGTTTTCTGATCATAACTATGTATCTATGAGTTGGTATAATTCTGTGGTTGGACTCTTCAGCCGTACACCATCTCTATGCAGTACTGAAAACTTCTCTCTTCTGTCTCAGCGATTTCTGATACTCCGATTGTCGTCGTTCCTGATGCATTGAGTGATTCCGGTGGTACAACTGTGTTCTAGTGCTTAAATTTGGCCAGTCTTGATAGTTTTCTTTTATTGCAGTGTGTCCACGGGCGTTTCTACGATTTCTGTAGTTTTTCTGTTGGCCGCGGCAGAATAGCCGTGCGCACTAATGTGCCCAGCCGCGGTGTGCGCGGCTGTTCGCCGTCGGGGGTTCGAGTCCTCCCTCCGGCATGGCTGTTTGTATGGTCCCTAGCATAAGTTACTTAAAGTTAGTGTAAGTAGTTTGTAAGCTTAGGGACTAATGACCACCTTAGTTAAGTCCCTTAGAGTTACAAACATGCGAACAATTTACTACAGCGAGGAAGCAATGTGCAACGGCATTTACAACCTGGGTTTTCGATAAGAGGAAAGACAAGCAAGCATATAGCACTATCAGACGACCGAAGACGAAAACCGCCAGAAATATAGTAAACATCAGTTTTCAACGGATAAGATGGCATTAATTTTGTCCAGGCAGAATTTAAGCAAAACCCTCCATCCCTATTCATAAGGTTATTCACTAGTTTTATTTCAATCGCTTCCTTCATAACAAAATCCCATGTGGCCTGTATCTAGGCAGCAGACTTGTTAGGCTGTTGCAGACGTTCGTGATGTTTGTGCTCAATACTCCGGTCCTCAACAGTCCTAATTGTTTGACCAATATGTGATATGCCACAGCTGCATGGGATACGACAGACACCTGCCTTGCGCGAACCGAGATCATCCTTCACGGACCCCAACAGGGCTTTAATTTTAGATCGTTTTCGAAACACACATTTTACATCATATTTACGTTGGAAATGCTGCCAGTGTGTGGCAGAAAGGCCTCTGTGCTAGCATCAGTAGCCAGTTGCACATTAGATCGATCGCGCAACGCTCTTTTAATTTGCCCTTCACTATACCCATTCTGACGAATTGTGACCCCTAGGTGGGACAGCTCAGTTGACAAACTTTCCGGGTTTGAAATGACGTGAGCCCTGTGCACGAAGGTGCGAAGCTGAGCTGGGTGGTGACAACTATCAGCCTGTGTGCCTTGGCTCCCTATAAACAGCGTGTCTTCCTGACCAACACACCAATGAAAGGAAGGCAACCATATTCTACACCTCCGTGGCTATCGGATGTTGGGGTGTATTGAATTAAGATGTCCCCAAAAAATAAAGTCCTAAGTACCATGAAGCTAAACAACAAAGGTAGCTTCTACATGTTGTTGTTATGGTCTTCAGTCCGGAGACTGGTTTGATGCAACTCTCCACGCTACTCTATCCTGAGCAAACCTCTTCATCTCCTCATAAGAACGGCAACCCACATCCACTTGAATCTGCTTACTATAGGCGTTTCTTGGTCTCCCTCTGCGATTTTTACCCCACACACTTCCCTCCAATGCTAAATTTACGATTCCTCGATGTCTAAGAATGTGTCCTACCAAGCGACCCCTTCTTTTGGTCAGGATATGCCAAAAGTTCCTTTTCTCACCAATTCTGTTCAGTACCTCTTCATTAGTTATGCGATCTACCCACCTAATCTTCAGCATTCTTCTGTAGCACCACATTTCAAAAGCCTCTATTCTCTTCCTGTCCGCACTGTTTATCGTCCATGTTTCACTCCCGTACAAGGCAACACTCCACACAAATGCCTTCAGAAAAGACTTCCTTACACTTAAACTAATATTCGATGTTAGCAAATTTCTCTTTTTCAAAAATGCTTTTCTTCCCATTGCCATTCTGCATTTTGTATCCTCTGTACTGCGACCATCACACGTTATTTTACTACCCAAGTAACAAAACGCATCTACCACCTTCAGTGTTTCGTTACCTAATCTAATGCCTTCAGCATCGCCTGATTTTGTAAGACATACATATCTGGAGGGAAAAAAAGAAAGCTGGTTTCAACGCACGTTGTTCAGAGTAATTAGTAATTATAGGCGACAAGGGGGCTTCCCATCGCAACTCCATCTGTCTGCTCAATAGTACTCGCCATTGAATAAGAAGTAGGTGTCAGCGAAACCTGTCGAAATTCAGTACCAAACCTAGCCTCAATTAATTGCAACGAATCAGAGTTACGCGAGTGAAAAGGAAAACCACGTAAAAACTGACTAATATATGAGCCATGCAAATGCAATTCCTCCAATCGACGTAGGAAATCTGCAAGTTCTTTATATGATGTTCACTACGACGTTCGTGTAGGCTCAGCAAACCAGGAAGATGTTCTGCTACACTATATGTAGGAGCACCAGTGTTGGGCATAATCGTCCTCAGATGACATCCTTTCTTATGGCCCTTATATCTAAGAGGTACAGCACAATAAGAATGACGACTCTAGTCTTCATAATCTTCATCGTCTCCTGTGACAAGGAACTTTTCTTAAGGACATTATTATTCGGCCTCTCAACACTTTTTGTGGGATCGACAGCAATCCTGCGATATGGAATACTGTTGAGGACCGATGCATTGAGCTTAAACGTCACACACGTTTACAACAACCGAACAATTCTGATGTTGACGAACACTGCCTAAACATAGGTCACTCTATGGCATATAACAAGACGGAAATTTTGGCATGCGCTACCAGATATTGGGATTGTGTTATCGGGGAAGCGATTGATGTAAAACTAGTGGATAACCTTACGATTAGGGATGGAGGTTTTTGCTTAAATTCTACACGGAATCTTGCTCTCTCTCTCCTTTGCCTGAAAAAAAAAAGAAAAGAGTACAAAAGTAATGCCACCTCCCGTTAAAAACTGATGTTTACTATCGATATTTGTGACGCTTTTTGTCTTTGGCCATCTGGTTGTTCGATCGGTGTGTGTTGTCTTTCCTCTTGTCATAAGAAACCGATGTTTTAAGCGTCGTTGCACACTGGCGCGGTGACATCGGCAGGTCGTTTTTTGTACCTGGCTGCATGCGCGTAAGTCGTTTGAGTATTAGGTACGCCGGGAGAAAATAACGAGTAACATCGTGCATTGTTGCCGAGTATTGACAGCTCATCTGCAAATGCCAGGTATTCCGTGATTTTCTTGTTTGCACGTGTTCTTCCAAACTGAATCCCGTTTACTTTTTGTTCCCATTATTTGATAATTTTGTCCGTGGCTGTGTTTACTAAATGTCGTGAGAGATTATCAAAGTCCAAGCTCTCGCGCATATAATTAACTTCGCTCTCGGAAATTCCAGGACATGGTCAGATTGGCTTGAGCAGTTGCAGGATTTGATGATGCACCTGTGGGGGGGGGGGGGGGGGGACCATGTGCGTTTTGACGGAGCGCAGGGACTCCGTGACTCAGAAAGTGTTGCTGTTATTTGTTTTAACTTACATGACAGACTATTGTTTTTTATAATTTGTTTGAAAGTGATAACGTTCACATTCGAACGAGCACCTAAATCGGGCTACGGCGCAGAGCTCGTTCACTCTCCAGGTTACAAGTTAGGTGCGTCGACACGAAATTCCAACTTTATGAGACACTTACAGCAATGCACGCCATACACGCTTACCTGTGGAGGGTGCCCTTAACTTGTCGCCTTGTCGTCGAGCGTTTGCAGTTCCCGTGGTAGTCGCTTCCTAATAGAGCAGTTGCTGATCAACTCCACAAAACTGAAGAAGCGCAGGCAGGGCCCTCTCTTGCTTTGTTTTCCACAGTTCCATACGGCTTCCTCCCGCTTTGACGCTCCATCTGTGGTCTGTTTTAGACTGATTATCCACTGGACCATCTGATAAATCTGACGGGTACAATGGGGAGTTTGCATCGATAGTCTACGCCAAAGCTTATTATTTCAGTTACGTAACCAAATCTTCGCTCCAACTGCCCGCTGTCCAGACAGCGGCCCCGTTATTCTTCGTGGAATACGCCGCTTTACAAAACGACAATACTTTCCGTTTCAATTTGGGGATCTCCATTGACCTTGTCTGATCTCAAATCATTGTCGTCATAGTAATCCCGAGAATTTACATCCGCAAACTCGGCAGCTGCATTGTTTCACGTGCTGAAAGTCTGCCCCAGTTCCGACTACAACTTTAGATTAGGCAAATACCAGATATCGTCAAATTTGAGCTTTTGGTAAAGACCGTGGATTTGCGTCGGCGTATTGCGCTATACAACTGTGAGTTCATTGAACACCTGTCTTGTCAGTCTAGGTGATAAAACCCTTTGCTTGATAAAAAAAAACTGTTACTCATCCGTAATTTAACTGCACAACGATCTCAATGTCTTGTTTGAGCAATCCAACATGACAGGAAGAACGTATAACCTTCGCATCAGAGTATTTTACTAAATTACACAAAACTGTTTTTTTTTTTAACATTTACTTTGGCAACAGCTTCTGAACAATATTGATCTCCATCAGTCATCTGAACTTGGTCATTAGTAATTTAATTTAGCTGAGTGTACACATGGAAACGCTCGTTTTGTCATGCAATTAATTCCCTTCAAAATAACAACTAACTTGACTCCCATTAATACCTTGTAAATTAATTTTCTTTATAGTGCCTACCACGTACAATATAGCACAATCATACACGTACCAAACAATGTAGCATAAACCATTTTATCAAAATTCTATGAAAGAGGAAATGCAATATTACTAGCTACTAAAAAATACAATCTACGATTTGTGACATTATTATTTAAATCTTCCTTTACACACTAGTTTAACAATGTCTACAATGTCAAAACTGACTAATATTAAATAGCTTTTAATATTTCCACCTCTGCAAGTTTCTTACATAAACAGACGAATCTCATATCTTTATTACAAAGAAATCTGATTAATAATACCGCCTCCAGTACTTGGTAGGGCAGCCTACTCATTCAAGACTTGCTACCACAGCAACTCCCTGCACACAACTATAGCATACTGCTCGCTCTCTCTCTCTCTCTCTCTCTCTCTCTCTCTCTCTCTCTCTCTCTCTCTCTCTCTCTCTCTCTCTCTCACACACACACACACACACACACACACACACACACACACACACACACACACCAGCGATAATGAATACCACAAAGATATGACATAAATACTTTGATACACAATGTACAGACAGTAAAAATTGTTCATTATATGAAAAGCAATTTCTATATATATTTTTAAACATTTTTTAAATATTTTTATATATTTTTAAAAAATATGACGCTTGTAATAAAACGCATATAGGAATAGTCTTCACCAAAGAAAAGTTCCAGCAATCCATTTCTTTCCCGACCTACCTGTTTGATTAGTTGCGAAACTCTTTCAGTAGTTTGCTGTGGAATACTCTTTGAATATTATCGGGTACAGAAGACGCCGCAGTACCGCGGGAACACTTGAGAGCCAGGTCACCGGTTAGCGGTATGTGACCAGGCCACAGTTCTCACGACACCAGTGGATGTCTGCCCCGAACAGCGAGTAAGTGCAGTATTTATGCGTCAAATTGTAATTAGTCACGACTGGCTCAGCTCACCTGTCTGCAGAAGCACAGGGCCAAGTGGTCACTGCGCCAAACTTGGCCTCCGCTCCTCTTCCTACCAAACTCCCAACTTTGCCGGCAATTATCACAGCGCGTGAGTCCACAACTCGCCCTAATCGATTTCACGTACTTCAGTTTTCCTAAAACTCTCCCTCCTCCTTGTTACGTTTTTCTTTCGTTCGTAACCGTTCGTTTAATCTGGAACTTTCAGAAACTACTTTAGCTGATAATTTCTTTTCCTATGCTGTCTTCATCACTGCGACAAAAGCTTGAAGTTTCAGTTGAGTTCCTATCTAATTGGAGTGTCTATTACGATCGCACATATATGGCAGTTTGCATATTTATGTATACTTCGGTGTGGTTCAGTCTGGTATTATGAGTGCGAGAATAAATGAAAAATTCTTCCATAGACGGACCGAGATGCTATGTGAAATAAAAGAAGAAAGACGTTTTCTCAGAATGACACGTAGTATTAAATTTTTTGTCCGACCTTTTTCTGAATAAACATGGTCAGATGGTTGCGCAGATAACTACACTGTCGGAAATAAAAATTACTAGACCTCTTAGAGTTTTCCGATTCATTCCACATTTACTGTTGAAAGAGCGTGTATGGAGATCAATAGCTCAAGCACTACTCAGGTACCAGGTTTCAAATGTTTGTAACCTAACTGCAGTGCTTACCGGTCCCTAGATTTACAAACTATTTAAGATAACTTATGCTAAGAAACACACAAACACACGAGGGAGGACTCGAATCTCCAACGGGGATGCCAGGTATCGAAAGTGAGTATGTGATGCAGCCTCCACGGGCGTCAATTTAGTCACTTCCACCGCACAGATGGCCAATGCTGTTTTGGGATGCATCATACCTCACCTCGCCTGCTTCACTTGCTCGCATAGCTATGGCGTGAATGTAAGGCGGGCCATAAGTGTGCGTGCCCTTGCTATTAGCCGGTTGGCAACAGCTCATGCTGAAACTTCTGGGCTAATTGACAAACCCTCGTATCTGTGCTGTCGAATACGACCAGCTTGTCAGACGTCTGTGCTGCGTGAAATTTCAGCAAGTGACCAAGAAGTTACTCTCACAGAAAAGTAAGCCAAAAACGAAGCAAATAAGCCGGCCGCGGTGACCGAGGGGACTGAGGCGCTCCAGTCACGGTCTGCACGGCCACTTTACGGTCGGGGATTCGAATCCTCCCTCGGGCATGGATATTTGTGCCGTCCTTAATATAAGGTAGTTGATAAGTAGTTTGTAAGTTTAAGAAATGATGACCCTGTAGTTTAGTCCCATAAGCTTTACAAACATTTAGAAGCAAATAAACAAGGTGTTTACAGATGTTATTTCAACGATGCTCTCATTTCCACTGATGTCAGCGAGCTAGGAGTTTTAGCATTTTAGTTGACCGAATTGTGTTACCACAAATTGACCTTTTAAACATGATCGTAACCAGAATATGAGTTTACGAAAAGATACTTCCGTGTGGCATTTCTACTATAACACGTGGTCGATACGCAGGGCAGAAGTTGTTAGCAGTGTAATTCTCATTGTTGTTGCTGCCCTTGTCTTCAGTCTGGGGACTGGCTTGATGCAGCTCTCCACAATACCCTAACCTGAGCAAGCCTCTTCAATTCCACATAAGAACGGCAACCTACATCTGTCTGAATCTGCTTACTGTGGTGTCGCACAAGTACAAAGTGCGCGCCACTTACTTTCGCCGCGCGCCGCCATACACGCACGGCGCGGCGTTCTCACGACGACAGCCACGAGCGCCCTCTGCGACAACTCCGCTCGTGGCCACCACGGAAAGACATCGGTCACTTCGGACGGAGATAGCAACCAGTTAGGACCTTCGTAATCAGATAGGCACCAGTGAAGACTTTGCTATTGTACAGGCACTAGGCAGGCCTCTAACAACTATGTATCAACATTCTGCAGTACTATGTAAAAGTTAAGTATTGTTACATTCTGTGCAATATATATCTCTTTCTAATTTACTCTAGTGTTTATAGTTCCTGGCTGCTCCCCTCCGTACCTGCACCAGCGTGCTATTTTTGTTCCTGTGTCGGGCTCATTCCACTCGGCCACCGACACCTACGACGAGGCTGGGACACAAAAGCGGCGACGAAGTTGGGACACAAAACTTACTGTATCCATCTCTTGGTCTTCCTCTGCGGTTTTTAATCCCACACACTTCCCGCCAATACTAAATACATGATTCCTTGATGTCTAAGAATGTGTCCTACCAATGATCCCTTCTTTTAGTCAAGGTATGCCAGAAATACCTTTTCTCCCCAATTCTGTTCAGTACCACCTCATTAGTTACGCGATCCATCCACCTAATCTTCACCATTCTTCTGTAGCACCACATTTCAAAAGCCTCTATCCTCCATCTACCGTCTAACTAACGTCCAAGTTTCACTTCCGTACAAGTCAAAACTCCACACAAATCCCTTAAGAAAACTCTTCCAAACAAATATTCGAGCCGGCCACGGTGGCCGAGGTGACTGAGGCGCTCCCGTCACGGTCAGCACGGCCACTACGGTCGGGGGTTCGAATCCCCCCTCGGGCATGGATATTTGTGCCGTCCTAGTTCGTAAGTAGTTCATAAGTAGTTTGTAAGTTTAGGGACTGATGACCCCGTAGTTAAGTCCCATAAGCTTAACAAACATTTGAACAAATATTCGATGTTAAATTTCTTTTTTTTTTTTTTTCAGACACACTTTTCTTACTATTACCATTCTGCATTTTATATCCTCTGCAGTGTAACCATCATATGTTATCTTGGGACTGATGACCTAGCTTTTTTAGTCCCCTCAAAAACCTAAAACAACAATATGTTATCTTACTGTCCAAGCAACAAAAGTCATGACAACTTGTATTGTCTGATTACCTAATATAATTACTTGAGCATCGTATGATTTTCATTGACAGCATTCCATTATCCTTATTTTCCTCTTGTTAATATTCATCTAATACGCTGAGACAATTACAATGTCATCGGCAAAGCGCTAAGTTTTTATTTCTTCCCCTTTTAACTTTATCCCTTTCTCCAAATTTCTCCTTGCTTTCCATCGTAGCTTGCTGAATTAACTAATTGAATAACGTTTGGGAAAGGCTACAACCCAGTCTTACTCCCTTCCCAGTCACTGCGTCTCTTTAATGTCCTCCTAATGCAGTTTGGTTTCTGCACAAGTTGTAAATAAACTTCCTTTCCCTGTATTTTATCCCTGTTGACTTTAGAATTTAAAAGAGTGCATTCCAGTTAACATTGTCAAAAGCTTTCTCCAAATCTACAAAAGCCAGAAATGTAGGTTTGCGTTTCCTTAATCTGTCTTCTAAGATAAGTCGTGAGTATTGCCTCCCGTGTTCCTGTATTTCTCCTGAATCCGAACTGATCTTCCCCATGATCAGCATCTATCAGCCTTTCCATTCTTCTGTAAATAATACATGTTATAATTTTACAACCAAGACTTATTACACTCATGGTTCTGTAATTTTCATATCTGCACCTGCTTCCTTTGGAATGAGGATTTTTACATTTTTCTTGTAGTTTGAGAGTACTTATGGATTGCTTTCCCAGAGAGTTAATCAGAAAATCTGGCAGTCTTCTCGTTGTTTTTGGTGTTGGTGTCGCTTTTGCTATTGTAGTCTTCATTCCAGAGACTGGTTTTGTGCAGCTATCCATCCTACTCACTCCTGAGCAAGCCCCTTCATCCCCTCATAAGAACAGCAACCCACATCCATTTGAATCTGGTTAGTGTATTTCTCTCTTCTGGCTCTGCGATTTCTACCACACACACTTCCCTTCCAAAGGCTAAACTGACGATTCATTGATGTGTAAGAATGTGTGCTACCAATGTATACCTTCTTCTAGTCAAGATAAACCAGAACATTTCTTTTCTCCCCAATACTCTTTAGTACTGCGATCTACCCACCAAATTTTCAACATTAGTCTGCAGCTCCACAATCAAAAGTTTGTATCCTGTTGCTGTCTGAACGATTTATCGTCCGTGTTTCACTCCCGTACAAAGCAACTCTCCACACAAATACATTCAGAAAAGACTTCATAACACATAAATTGACATCCGATGTTAACGCATTGCTATTATGTCAGTGGTAGAGTTTAATGCGTGATACAGAAGGCAACCTCTATGCACACGATTTTTATTTTTTGAAAGAAAGTACCTTTCCGATTAGCGACATTTCGTTGGCCCCGACCACTGCCGCTTCAGCTTTCATTTTCTTCGTTCCGCCCACGTGTTTTACTGGCGGGGCGTGCTAGTACTGACTAGTGAAGCCTTCGCGTATTTACCTAGTATTCGACTTCTGTCGTAAACATGGTTCCGTTTCGTCGCTGCTGTTTCTAGGTCTTCACCCGATGAGTCAGTCCATGTCGAATACGATCGTTTGAGAGATTGTTAAATGGATTTCGTAAATGAGCTTTTGATGGTTGATCGTCTCAAGATAAACAAAGAAATAATCTTTTTCTCTTTCTCATAATTGTGACAACGTCTTCTATATTTTCAAATAATTATCAGTTTTGTCTTTTACTGTATGTCTCATTTCAACTTACTGGTCTTAATATCTTCCTTAGGATTTTTCTGTCCTTTGATACTAATTTCCATGGTGGTACTTTTTTTTCTTTTGTCATTAGTATTCAGATGTGTATAGAGCAGATCATCTTACACGGTATTTTAACGGGAGAGACTGAGGTTTACTTGCGTATGTGTTGTGCCGTTTTCAATTTATGACATCTATTTTACGGCCATTTTGTCCATGTACTGTGAACGTCTTTGTTTAATCTGTTCTGTTTTAATATGGCTAGGGTTACAAATTACGTTTTGTCTAATGCTCTCTTTAATCCTGAGTTTCTTGCGATGCGCTGCAATTGTATTTTGGCTCCTAAAATGATTGTAGTGATTGCATGCAAATCATCCGCAAAGGCAAAGAATTGAACGTCACGGTTTTCTCTCTTGTATCGAATTCTGATAGCATCTGAGTTAAACAGTAAGGGTGAAATATCTCCTAATGGTACACCGATTTCAATTTCGAAAGACACTAACAGCTCACTCCTTGTATAATTTCTATGAGGAGCGTCGTTTCAAAAGGTATTAGGTGCACCAATGTGCATTTTTCAGTAATGAAGAAAAACGTTTTACTTCCGAACTGGGAAAGTTATCCACAAAATTGAGAAGTCAGAGTTCATATACTAGGGTAACGTTTGAGAATCCACAAAAACTGAAATTGGTATTTCATTAAGTGGCCTTATATTTAAATTTAAACTTGTCAATACGTTTTGAACCGATATACTGAACATAATACGTTCTAAACAGTTTAGTGAATAAACATACACATAGGAAATCAAACACTTATAGCTTTTCAAATCAGTTTTGCTGTAGTTTATGTTTATTTAATGTTTTAAAATTGTCACAACAATACACAAAGTTCAGAGAAAGTATAAAAAATGTATTATTAACATTCAGTAAATTTTTCACAGGTTAAGATATTAGGTCATACTAAATTTACATACTTTGAGATTAAAAACTATGCTGTATAAATGCATATAGAATCAAAACCTGAATTTTACAGTACGACATCAACATGTCACAATCTTGAAAGTCCCGTTTCTTCTTCCAAACAATTAGAATCTTCAGGATCACAACACTCGGGTGCTGCATCGAAATCTAGAGCTAATTTATACATCTGCAAACTATGAATTTCTCTTCAGTTATCGCCAAATTTTGCATTCAAAAGTGTGTCTACGTCTAATTTCTTTGCATCGCTTAAAGCTCTCCTCGTTTCAGTATTGTTACAAAATGTTTTGATGGATCATCACATCTATATTTTGGCTCCATCTTTACTCTGACGAGGGGCTTCCCATTTATAGTACATGTCTTCAACATCACCCTCTTCATTTCCTTTATTCCATGCCAGCCGGCTATATTATAACCCCATACTGCTTCAACAAGCCTTCCAATATAACAATTGGAAGTAGGGAGCAGTGGGAGAAAATAGACACCGTACGGGGGATATTGTCTGGTTCACTGATGGGTCAAAATCAGACCAAGGTGTTGGGGCTGGAGTATATGGGGTGCAGCCAAGACTGGAGGGCGTCATCTCTCTAGGAAAACTGGCCTCAGTATTCCAGGCCGAAATCACTGCCATCAGGGCATGTGTGGAGGAGAATTTGCGTAGGTGTTACAAAGATTGTAGCATCTATATCTATTCAGACAGCCAGGCAGCCCTGAGATCACTGGCAGCTCCTGCATCAACGTCTAAAATTGTTGCAGAATGTCACAGGGTTCTGGTGGAGCTAGGGGAAAGCAATAGAGTAAACCTGTTTTGGGTCCCTGGCCACTCGGGGATCAGTGGCAACGAACATGCCGACAGATTAGCCAGGATGGGGGCAGAGACTCCATTTATTGGATCGGAACCTGTCCTGACAATCACCAAGGCAATGATCAAATTGGAGCTACGTAACTGGCTCAGAAGACAGCACGTAGAATATTGGACTAAAGTCCATCAACAAAAACATGGCAAGGTAATGATGCCAAAGCCATGTTTTAAAAGAAGCTCTGCAATCCTGGGTCTGAACAGGAGAGAGATTAGACTCATGGTTGGGTTGCTGCAGGCCATGGGAATTTCAAAAAAACACCTACATACAATGGCAATAACAGAAGAGGACCCTAAATGTAGGATCTGTGATGACGATGATGAAACTGCATCACATCTAATCTTCGAATGCATTGCATAGGAGAGTAAAAGGCACAGAACATTTGGGACAACCAGACCCGAAGAAATTGTGTCTAATAAAGAACTGGTAAAGGGACTCCTTGCACTGATCAAGGGCATTGGTTGGCTGTACTAGATATACAGGGAGTGATACCGCACAATAAACTCAGTTTCGGTGCGGGCAGTGGCGGGTTGGACCAACACTGTTTTGGCTTCCCTGAAAAAATCAAATCAATCCTTTATTCCATCCAATTTTCTGAATTGTTTTGGGAGTATTTTGTAGTCTCTGACAGCCCAGTCATGTCCAAGAGCTCTTACTTTTCCCGCAGATTTGTAAACTTCTCTATATTCTTCAGGAGTGAGAATGTCGGAACATTTCCGGAGGGCCTTCTCTACAACTCCAAACAAGCGATCTGCGGGTAAATAAGAATGCCCTCTAACGGGTAATATTGCTGTAATGTTTTTGAGATGAGTTGTGCTTTCTTTTGGAGCCAATAAACGAGAGCATGAATTACGTGCATGTTTTTATTTTGGCCTCCGCAGCCATCAGCGAAAAGCCTAATAGTGGTGACCGAATCCTCAAAATGGGATTCCTCTAGATACGAAAGTGCACCAGATGCCACCTCGTTTACCCCTGTACCACCGTCAGTCTCATTCCATGTAAAGAACTTAGCATTCTTGTTGCTGACGTCAATCACACATAGCGCATAAAAGGATATTTGTCGAGAGTAGTATGCTTCGCCAATTGATAATTTTGGAAGGGGCTGCACCTGTTGCAAATCGAAGCAGAAGCTTCTTGTTTCAGCAGAACGCTCCCTTTGTGGAACGTTGAATGCAGGTTGTCCAACTTAACTAGACGAAAATTGGACATAACACACTTTGAACCGATCGTTCCCGTGCACTTAATACGAAATTGATCCGACGCATCTACTCCGACATGGAAGTTTTAAGGGATATAACACGAAATGTTGCAATCTGAATTCACAGCATTAAAGAGCGCATAAAAAAACAAGGGGAAATCGTATCAAAACATATTTTGATCAAGAGTGCACTTAATACGTTTTAAACGATGCTGCTCACATTGAAACAGGTCCATTAATTTTGGCGTGGGCGTATTTACGGGTTGTCGCTGGCACACACCTGCGCACTGCACCTGTTGCATCATTCGCAGCGCGGAGGCGGCGGCAAACATTGAGTCGCTAACCGGAAAACACCGCTCTCTTCTCTTCTCCCCTGCCTTACGCTCACAGCGACTTCTGCGTAAATGGTCTGCACTGCGTACTCGTAGCGCAAATTAGCTGGCTTTTGGACGAACATTGCGTCATACTTAAGTATTGTAGTTTGATGTTGCCGAGCATCGACGGATACGCATAGCTGCCAACTATTACGGATTGTCCGTAATTGTTGCGGATTTATCGTCATATTTACGGAGTTACGGGTAGTTCGTGAAAAATTACGGAAACTAGACAATGTACGATCCGGTTGTTTTTTAAGAAAATCGCAGTAGTTACTATCTACATTTTGTTAATAGCCGAGAAAAGTTTTATATAAATAATTTATTTCATTCCTGAGTACGTAGCAAAGCTGTAGGAATGTTACAGATAGCATTTCCGTTGTAACAAATCTGGATCAAATCCCGCCTATAATCACCTACACACCTACCAAATGCACGCTCACATACCCAATATCTATGTAAATTCTGTGATCTATAATGAGTATAATGTCTTTGGTTCAAGCTTAATAGCCCACGTGTTTTACCGGGTGGCGGAAGTTACAGTTCGTTTCCGAAGAGAAAAGCTTTTACTGGCTTTTCTCGCGGGTACATGTTTTCATAGCAGTCTTGTGCAGCTAGATTGAAATATGAGTGTTGAGCCATTTGTGACACCTCTGTTCAGTGGTTTCATTCGTCGTTTAAAATCCAAAACCATTTTGTGTATCCTTAGCTGCTAAGGATTTTGTATTTAAAAAATGCAAGGAATTTCACCCTTTTCTGTTCCTTCGGCAACTGTTAACTTTCCGTACAGACAATTAATTGAAACTTCCAGAAATATTTCTAAGCCACTCACGGTATTTACACAAATGTTTAGGTTCTTCCACCTAACCTCAGTCTTATGATACAGAATAGTTTTTATACGGTTCGTTGTAGATATTTAGGAATACAGTGTCATATTTAAATTTTTAAAATATTCTTGGGACACGGCCGTAGCCCCACGCCCTCTTTGGTCTTGCGCATCATTACGGACAGCCAATTGTAAAGGTTGGCAGTTATGGGATAGCATTCATTTATTTATTGTGAACCCCACCAAAACCAAATACGTGACAGTTGGAAGAGCCCTACACGCAGAAGTCCAGGAGTTAACTGTGGGGAGTAACACCTACAAAAGAGTAAAGGATTTTAAATAGCGTGGAGCCATAATTTCAGAAAATTCATCTCCTGAAAAGGAAATAAAGGCAAGAATTCTAGCGGGTATTGGATGCTTGCACTCACTACACATTTTGACTTCCCGGAGCATATCACAAGCCCTGAAACCGAGGTTGTATAAAACAATAATTCTCCTTTCATTGTATACGGGTGTCAATGCTGGAGCACTAGAAAACAGTAATTATACAGGCTCGCAGTTTTGGAAAGGAGCTGCTCGAGGAAAATATTTGGACCTGTATAAGACAACAGGAGAATGGAAGAGAAGACACAACATAGAATTAGAACAACTTTATAGTGAATGAAACTTTCACTCTGCAGCGGAGTGTGCGATGATATGAAACTTCCTGGCAGATTAAAATTGTGTGCCGGAACCGGGACTCGAACCTGGGACCTTTGCCTTTCGCGGGCAAGCGCACTACCGACTGTGCTATCCCGACACGACTCACGATGCCGCCTCACAACTTTACTTCCGCCAGTACCTCGCCTCCTACTTTCCAGACTTCACAGAAGTTCTGCGAAACTTGCAAGACTAGCACTTCTGTGAACTCTGGAAAGTAGGTGGCGAGGTACTGGCGGAAGTAAAGTTGTGAGGCGGCATCGTGAGTCGTGTCGGGATAGCACAGTCGGTAGTGCGCTTGTCCGCGAAAGGCAAAGGTCCCAGGTTCGAGTCCCGGTTCCGGCACACAATTTTAATCTGCCAGGAAGTTTCAACTTTATAGTGAACCGAACATTGTGGGCTTGATGAGAAGTAGAAGATTAGAATGGGCAGGGCCTGTGGTACGTATGAATGAGGAGCGATGGCCTATGTTGGCGATGAAGACGATACCAACAGGCAAAAGACCACTGAGACGACCGAGGAAGATGTAGATGGGCGCGATAAGAGAAGACCTGCAAAAACGTGAGGCCTGAAAGTACTGCAGACAGACAGCGAAGAATCGCCATGTATGAAGAGCCTCGATTATATCACCGCGCGTTCCACCAGGCCTGGTCGCGTAAAGTGAGTAAGTATTGTTCACTGTGCATATCCACAGTTGCGACACAATAGTTTTACTTTATACCTTATTTCGAGTGACAATTAGTTGACTTCAGAATTAGGAGTTGCCAACTTATAAGTTAGCTGTTGTACGCTTTAGAGTGACATTATACATACGTTATGTGCATATTAACGTGAACTAATGTATACATGTCTTCACTATAATTAATCTTAAACTTGCGATTTACTGATACTGTGAAGTAGTTTTTAGGGTGCTACCAGACTGCTCTCCTCAATTTTCTTTTCTCGTGTTATTAAGAAAACGTATTTCACTTACCAATACTAGTGCAAAAACTCAGACAATAAACTACCATATTTTGTAACCAAAAGAATATATGGTTTTGAATTAAGGACAATCGCTTGCACTTCATAACAGTTCTCTGCATGCATTCGAAATTTATTTTAATTTTTTCTTTTGTATTTTAGCGACAATGAAGTTGTACGCAGAACAAACATTTGACAATTTATACTGTCTTAGGGATTATTTCTTCTGATATCCGCACGACTCTTCGAATGCGCACTTGCCATATAGAGGTTCTACTCCCCCACTGGAGACGTATATAATTCTGTAGCGGTTCTTGTGAAGCAATGAGATCCAAACCACCTCAGACAGGTCTGAATTTCTTAGCCAGCCTTTATAGCAGGCAACTGAAGAACAATATTGTATTTTTGCATCCCGTTTCTCGAGATAAAAGGTTGAGAAGACGAGGTGCAGAAATGTTGTTGATCGCTGGCGACTGTGTAGAGCACTGGGATGCGCGCTGGCACGCAGGGCTTCCCGCACGTGGTGCAGCTGACGCTAATAGCTGGCGACGGACGGAAGCGAGGCTGAGAGTTTGTGACACTTGCGGGGAAAGGTAATGAGTGGACACTTGCGGGGAGACCCGGACGCTGCAGGTGGTCAACAGGGTGTTCCAGGGGTAGGGATACACCACCCCTACTCCACGCCCTCCAGCCGCTACCTGTGCCGTATTCAGTGAAAGGCCCACCGAGAGAGGTGGAGCAGTAGTAACGGCCTTTTTCTTGAATGTTCTGAATATAAATCTTCACACGGACTTCTTGAGGAGGAGAATGATACGGATATCTGATTGTAAACCACTGCCTATTACCTTAGACCTTTTTGACTGCACTGAACAGGAGTTCCGCGTATTCCGTAATTTATATTTATACAGTTAACAGGCAAAGTAATTTATAACCAACTATTGGCTGCCAATTTCGCTTCATATTTCCTGGAAGTCTTGCAACTTGTTTGTCCCTGTTGCTTTATGCCAAGTTTGGAGTAACAATGGTTCTATATGACGATGATAGAACATAGAATTTATCTTTAGCATTTTTCGGTGTGTGACATTCCCTTACACATTCCGTATTTCATACATTTATTAGATGTATTTGTAATTCGAATACAGCAAATGTTTTTGGGGTCTATGAATAAACGCTTCAAGTATGTAAAATACTCATTGACTTATTATTAACGTTTTTAATTAAAGGTTGAGTCTCCTATTAAAAAGAATAGTAGCTATTTTTAAAGAGATGAAATTTGCGTGATAGTGGGGTTAACTACATAGTGGTCAATTACATCAACGTATCTGTGCAGGATGCCTAATATATTTATTGCTTGCGCAGGTGTCTCGATATGCTTAGTGTTCTGAATAATATGCTTCTAGGAGGTATGACTGTGGAAAGTCTTGTAGTAGCAAAGAATGTCTTAATAACTCTCGAAACATTATCACTATTAAAATACCTTTTTGTTTTCAGGAGGAACACTCAACGAATCAATATGTAGTTAGAACAAGTTACTATGTTGCTCTTCAGCTTTGAAAGGGTTGTGGAATTTCTGTGAGACTCGTGTTATGTTGACAGTGTGGAAACTTGACAACAGCAGTGTTAGACTTGTTGGTGTGCCTGTACCCAGGAAAAGCCATCAGCCGCCCCAAGGGCCCCGGGTTCCCCGCAAGTGTCACTCCTCGCAAGTGTTCCAACCCCAGCGCCGACATGGAGTCGCGTGCTCAGCCGCGGGACCCACCCGGCCGTGTGGGCTGCGTGGAGGTGCTGGCTGCGTCGGCGTTCCGCGGAGGACGGCTGGACGTGGCGCACAGTCGGCCAGTTGTAGTCTGCAGAGAGTGGAGGCCCGTCCCAAGCTGTGCGCGGCGACGAGAACTGACTGCCAAGAACGTTGGCAGTCCGCCACCTCGACTGCCTTGTGGAGTCAGTGCGCTAGAGCCGGCGGGCGTGGCCGCTAGACTAGGGATGGCGGTTATCGCTCAAACAACCGGTTTTCGGTTATACCGGTTCTTTTCGTCACCAGTTTAACCGCACTGTAAAAACTGCTCAAGATAACCGGTTTTTTTAAATAACCGGTTTTCGGTTTTTTATTGCTTTTATTTCCAGAAAAGTTTGACCGTAACTTAATTGGCAACCGAAACAGAAACCGTAATCGTATTTTCGGTTATTCTAGTTTCGGCCGAAAACGAAACTTAGGAAGTTTAGTTAAAATTTAGGTAAATTTACGTTATACCACAAATCACTAGTCTTTCCATATTTTGCAAGATCCCCTCCCAATACTACACCTTCTTAAGTGTGTGTAAGCATAGCCAGGAGTCCGTAGAAGACGATATACGAAGCATACAGATTTACTGGCCTAGTATTTCCATCTGGCAGTTGTGAATATTGAGCCAACCACTCCGTTAGTTGGACTTGTGAGCCAGCGCATACGAATATCTCGTTATATACACACTATATATAAGTTACAGTCAGTAAATGAACTTCAATCACTGCTGCCCCCCCAGGGGGCCCACAGCTCTTTTGTGGGCACGTGTGTGGCGCGCACGGGGCCCCGAGCCGGAGCAGCCTTTCTTCTGCCCCAGGCTGCTTCACTTTCCCTCCCGGTTTATGCCTTCGCCCGGAGACGGGCATATTTCGTGAGATACGGTGGTTCTTGTTGTGGTTTTTCTTCCTTCGTTCCTTCCATTCTTACCCTTCGTTTTCTGTCTTTCTCTCCTTGAACTCTCCTAGCCTTCTTCTCCTCATTAGTCTCCGCCTCGGCGTTTGAGACATTTCTTTTCTTTCCTTCTTTCTCTTCCTTTCCTATCCTCTTCTTCTTTCCTCCCTGTGCGTGTCTGAAGGCCGACCCACGCATTATCGTGCGTAGCAGGTGACGGGGTAACGCGTAATTCCCCGCCCCGGGTAGACAAGTAAGGCACGTACGTACCCCCTGGTAAAGGCCAGGCCCGGGGAGGGGTGATTACCCGAGCTGGTACCTTCCGAACGTGCCGATCGGTCCCTCCGTCAGTTCTCGGGAGGTGTGACCTGAGGTGTGAACAATCACCTAAGGCGGGTAAGCCCTCGGAGAGGGCCCCCACTAGGAAGGAGCGCGCCATCGGAGACGCCGGTAATCACGGGGGACACTTCCGCGATGACTTCCTTATCTTCTTTCGTGACGTTGACCCATAAACGTAAGTTAGACTCGCCTCAGCCTAAAAAGACTCTGCCTAATGTACCTAAATTTCTGGTTGTCTCTCGCACCGACGGAAAGGATTTCAATTCTGTCAATCCTTTCGTTATACAGAAAGGTGTAGATGCAATTGCTGGCCCTGTTAAAACCTGTTCACGTCAGCGCAATGGCACATTGTTGCTGGAAGTGGAAAGTGCCTTCCAAGCCCAAAAACTGATACGTACTACGTTGTTGCACACTTTTCCAGTTAAGGTCGAAGCGCACCGCACACTCAACTCGTCACGGGGGGGTAGTTTTTACGAGATCCCTTGACGGGTTGTCTGATGAAGATATCCAATCGTATATGTCCGATCAGGGTGTGACAGCCGTCCACAGGGTCATGAAAAAGGTCGATAACCATCTGACACCGACTCGTACTGTGTTTTTGACGTTTGACAAAGTTGACCTCCCGTCGAAGGTCAAAGCAGGGTATGAAGTCATCTCCGTCCGCCCTTATGTACCTAACCCAACGCGCTGTTTTCAGTGCCACAGGTACAACCATACCCGTGAACATTGCCCAAATGCAGCAAAGTGTGTCACTTGTGGTAGGGACGCCCATGAGGGGGATTGCCCACCTCCGTCCCCTCACTGCCTAAACTGCAACGGTGACCATGCCGCTTCCTCTCGCGACTGCCCTGTATACAAGGATGAGAAGGTAATCCAGCAAATTCGGGTTACGGAGAAGGTATCGACATCTGCCGCTCGTAAGTTGTTGGCGAGTCGAAAGCCCACTGTCCTCCCAGCGGGTACATACAGTAAGGTACTCACCTCAACTCGACCTACCAAGGATTCCAGTACCCAGACATGTGACTTCACTTTCGCTGACACAGTTGTGCGATCCGCCAGCCCGAAGATTGCCCGTTCCACGTCCCCGCTCCCTCTTGCTGCTTCTAGGGTACAGTCTTCGTCAAACTCTAGTAAACCGCGGGCACCTAAACAAGATGCCCGGACCTTGAAAAAGGAACCCGTCCGTGAGGATTTTCTGCGTTCTCAGGCTTCCCAACCGTCAACTGCCTCTTCCCGCCGTCACTCTTCCAGAAGAGCTGACAAGAAAAAGAGTTCCTCTCCTTCCCCGCCGAGGCGTGACCCATCTGTCACGCCGTCCAACAGTTGCCGGCCTCGGCCGTCTTCTGTTTCACCGGGACGCTCCGTTTGCCGGGCGCCCGGCCCTTTACCGACGGTGGAAACTGCCCCTCCTGATCAACTCAGGGAGGTGGCAGGCGCGTCGGTCGAACCAATGGAACATGACCCTTTGCCCCCAGACAGCGATAGCAGTGCTCCCTCGAAATCCGGTCCTCAGCGGCCGTCGAGGTGACCCCGCTCGCTACTTGGTTTTTATCCTTATTTCTTCTCTCATTTTTATCATGGCGCTCCTTCAATGGAACATTCGCGGCATTCGTTCTAATCGGGAGGAGTTAAAACTACTCCTTCGGTTGCACTGCCCGCTTCTAGTCTGCCTCCAGGAAACTAAGTTGCGTCCACGTGATCGTGCAGACTTTTCACACTACACCTCTGTGCGGTTCGACCTGCCACCCGTGGAAGGTGTCCCAGCCCATGGAGGGGTTCTGATGCTCCTTCGAGACGACGTCTATTTCCATCCCATTTCCTTGCACACTCACCTACAGGCAGTTGCCGTCCGCATCACCTTATCCACATTTACATTCTCCCTCTGTAATATATATTCGCCATCGTCATCTGCCCTTACTAGGGCAGATGTGCTAAACCTTCTTGACCAGCTCCCTTCACCTTTCGTGTTGGTAGGCGACTTTAATGCCCACCACCCCCTATGGGACTCTCCGGCACCTTGTCCGAGAGGCTCCCTTTTGGTGGACATTCTCCACCACCTCGATCTTGTCTGCCTCAACACCGGTGCACCGACCTTCCTTTCTGACACAACACACACTTATTCCCATATAGACCTCGCAATATGCACTCCTCAGCTTGCCGGTCGGTTTGAGTGGTATGCACTTTCTGACACGTACTCGAGTGACCATTTCCCTTGTATCATCCACTTCCTACATCATTCCCCATCTCCACGTCCCACCAGTTGGAACATTTCTAAAGCCGACTGGGGGCTTTATTCTTCCATGGCTGTTTTTCACAATCAGAATTTTCCCAACTGTGACAGTCAGGTCGAATACCTCACAGAGGTTATTCTCACTGCTGCTGAACGTTCCATACCTCGTACATCCTCTTCTCCACGTCGTGTCCAGGTCCCTTGGTGGACTGCAGCCTGCCGCGACGCGCTTCGAGCCCGGCGCCGTGCTTTACGCACCTTCCGCCGCCACCCAACTTTGGAGAATTGCATCAATTACAAACGTATGAGAGCGCAGTGCCGTCGTATCATAAACGACAGCAAGAAAGCTTGCTGGACTGCTTTTACTAGATCTTTTAACCGTTTTACTCCCTCCACGGTTGTCTGGGGTGGCCTACGCCGTTTGTCCGGCATCAAGGTCCACTCCCCGATTCCTGGCCTGACCGTGGAGAACGCAGTCCTCGTGGACCCAGCTGATGTTTCAAACGCATTGGGTCGTTTCTTTGCGGAGGTTTCGAGCTCTGCCCATTACCACCCTGCCTTTCTCCCTCGCAAACAGGTAGAGGAGGCACGGCCGCCTTCTTTCCGCTCTTTTAATCGTGAAAATTATAACGTCGCCTTTACCATGCAGGAGCTAGATCGTGCTCTCGCCCTGTCCCGGTCTTCTGCTCCCGGGCCCGATTCCATTCATATTGAGATGCTGAAGAACCTCTCTCCTGCGGGCAAGTGCTTTCTTCTTAGTACCTACAATCGCATATGGACTGAAGGTCGTGTTCCCACAAGTTGGCGTGAAGCCATTGTTGTCCCCATCCCCAAACCAGGGAAGGACAAACACCTTCCTTCCAGTTATCGCCCCATTTCTCTGACGAGCTGCGTCTGTAAGGTGATGGAACGCATGGTTAACGCTCGGTTGGTCTGGCTCCTCGAATCTCGCCGCCTCCTGACTAATATCCAATGCGGTTTTCGTCGACACCGCTCTGCTGCTGACCACCTCGTTACGTTGTCGACCTTCATTATGAACAACTTTCTAAAGAAGCGTCAAACAGTAGCAGTGTTCTTCGACTTGGAGAAGGCATACGATACCTGTTGGAGAGCGGGCATTCTCCGCACATTGCACACATGGGGCCTTCGGGGCCGCCTTCCTCTTTTCATTCAAGCGTTTTTGGCGGATCGCAAGTTCCGGGTACGGGTGGGCTCTGTTTTGTCAGATACCTTTTGCCAGGAGAATGGGGTACCACAGGGCTCCGTCTTGAGTGTGGCGCTCTTTGCCATTGCAATCAATCCGATCGTAGATTGCCTTTCAGCCGACGTCTCCGGATCTCTTTTTGTTGACGATTTCGCAATTTATTGTAGCGCCCAGCGGACGTGTCTCTTGGAGCGTTCTCTCCAACGCTGTCTTGACCGTCTATATTCCTGGAGCATCGCAAACGGCTTCCGATTCTCCACTGAGAAAACTGTGTGTATCAATTTCTGGAGATACAAGGAATTTCTTCCACCTTCTCTACGTCTCGGCCCTGTTGCTCTCCCTTTCGTGGAGACTACAAAATTCTTGGGACTCATGTTGGATCGGAAACTTTGCTGGTCCACACATGTGTCCTACCTGGCTGCCCGTTGTGCCCGATCCCTTAACGTTCTTCGTGTCCTCAGTGGCACGTCATGGGGAGCGGATCGTACCGTCCTGCTTCACCTTTACCAGGCCATTGTTCAGTCGAAGCTCGACTATGGAAGCCTTGTATACTCTTCAGCACGGCCGTCGATTCTCCGCCGTCTCAACTCTATCCACCATCGTGGATTACGTCTGGCGACCGGTGCATTTTATACCAGCCCTGTTGAAAGTCTGTATGCCGAGGCTGCTGTATTACCCTTGACCAATCGACGTGACATACTCTTGTGTCGGTACGCATGCCGCCTACGGTCGATGCCCAACCATCCATCTTACAGATTATTTTTTGACGACTCACTCGATCGCCAATATCAGTTGTCTGCGATTGCCTTGCTTCCACCGGGAGTTCGGTTTCGCCGCCTGCTACAGCGGCTCGATTTTACCCTTCCTTCCACCCTTCGGTTGCGCGAAAGCCCATTGCCACCGTGGCATCAGGCCCAGGTTCACACACACCTCGAACTTAGTTCGCTTCCCAAGGAGAGCCCTCCGGATTTGTTATTCCGCTCGAGGCTTGTCGAACTCCGTTCGCGGTTCGATAATGCCGTATTTATTTACACTGATGGTTCCAAGAGCACTGCCGGTGTCGGATCTGCCTTCGTCGTCGGGGACAACCGTTTCCAATACAAGCTCCCTGACCGGTGCTCAAACTTCACGGCTGAGCTTTTCGCCCTCCACCAGGCCGTTTTGTATACCTGCCGCCACCGCCAACCTTTCTATGCCATATGTTCTGACTCCCTTAGTGCCCTGCAGAGTCTTAAGGACCCTTTCTCGAACCATCCTCTCGTGTATCGGATCCAACGCTCCCTCCAGTTGCTGGCGGATGACAGCTGTCACGTTTCTTTCCTGTGGGTCCCTGGCCATGTGGGTGTGCCCGGGAATGAGGCCGCCGACACAGCAGCCAAGGCAGCAGCTCTTTTGCCTCGCATGGCTACCTTTTGCGTCCCATCGGACGATGTTCAACGGGCTCTTCGCCGGAGTATCGTGTCGCAATGGCACAGTGTGTGGCTTTCACTGTACAACAATAAATTGCGAACTGTCAAACCGATCCCGACCGCTTGGAGGACATCCTCACGCCCCTCTCGGCGGGAGGAGGTCAACCTGGCTCGGTTGCGGATCGGTCATTGCCGTTTCAGCCACCGTCACTTGCTATCCGCCGAACCTGCACCGCTATGCTCCTGCGGTGAACTGCTGACAGTGCGACATGTTTTACTGACTTGTGTTAATTTTAATCATCTCCGTGTAGCCCTTCACTTTCCGTCTACTCTGGAGGAAATTTTAGCTGATGACACACGAGCAGCTGCTCGAGTTTTGCGTTTTATCAACTTGTCCAACTTATCCAAGGATATTTAACTCTTTTAATTGTCTTTTATCTTTCGTTTTTAGCCTCTTGTTGATGTTCTGACAGTCTACATTTTTTTAGATCATAGCGAATCTATGTTCTTGGCTGGGCGCTAATGACCATAGAAGTTGTGCGCCCTAAAACCACAAAAAAAAAAAAAAAAAAAAAAAAAAAAAAAAAAAAAAAAAAAAAAAAAAAAAGAAAAAGAATATCACTGCTGCAGAAGTATTTTGAAATATAAAGTCGAAGTTCCGACTAACAGTATGATTGTTGTCAGTGTAAATTTACGCAAATTGAACTAGAAAAGCTGTATACCACATGTAGTTCTTATGAGACCTAACTGCTTAAGTCATCGGTCCCTAGACTTACAAACTACTTAATCTAACTTAAACTAACTTACGCTAAGGACAATATACACACCCATGACCGCGGGAGGAGGAAGGACTCGAAGCTCCGACTGGAGCAGTCGCGCAGTCCGTGACATGGAGCCTCAGACCGCTCGGCTACCTCGCGAGGCACCACATGATTAATGTTACCTAAACCCATATTGGTTATTAAAAAAGCCCCTCACTTTCAAGCACTCACATTAATAAAACTTGTTACCATAGCAATATACTACAGCGGTCAAGGAAACTCATTTATTAAAATGGCCGTTTTCGGCACATTTAGTCAGTCTTCATCAGATTATTAAAAAAAAAAAAAAAAAAAAAAAAAAAAAACCCAGAGTTTGAATCACTGCTACAGGAAGTAGTCGTATCGGTTTTTTTACTCGGTTCTTGGCAATAACTAAAAAAACCGGTTACAACCGACACCAAATAAATACCGTAAAACCGGTTATTCAAAACTAAAATACCGGTATCGGTTTTAACCGGTCGGTTTTTCCCATCCCTACGCTAGACTGAGCCGTCTCCCTGCGTTGCCCGGCTACCTGTCGATTGCTTTCTTGTGTCGGTCCATCTCCTCCTGCCGTGCTCTCTGCACTTCAGCTTCGGTTTTTATGATTTTATACCTGTTTATCTTTGTTTCGTACTATGGCATAATTTCGAAGCTGCATTCAGTGATGTGTGTATCCTACATCTAAAATGTCTTGCAACGTTATACCGAATGCCGTAGTTTCAGGGTACGAGCTGAGGAAAAATAGTAAGCTGTAAAGTTCTTTCCTATCATTATTTTTGCCGCGCGCGAATCTCCGTGAGGTACGGACTGTGCAGCCGCTTCCGTTGGAACTTAAGAGTTCTTCCTCGAGTGTGATAGTGACGCCTCTGTTTGTCAACACATCACGGTTATCGAGCTATGTGGAAATGTGAGACGGCTACAAGATGACGTGCATCAAGCAGCGCCTACGTCAGCGGCCCCACAATTTGCAGGAAAAGTGCGATCAAATCCTGATTGTTATTTGAGTTCTGTACTTCACGTACCATAAATATGAAAAAATTCTAAAATCCGATCACAAGCACAACGGTTCCTAGCGTGTGAAAATGGCAGAGCCATCCTGACTGATTGTAAAATCGAGCTCTGTGTGTCATCTGCCGGCTCGCTGTGCCCTCAGGGGCTCAGCATTAATTTGCCGAGTACGGGCTTGGCGAACCTGGGGTCCTGAGCCATGGGCTGTGTCGCGCCAACAGTCCGCTACTCCGTAAGCTCTGTGCGTGCTTCGACACCATCGTTCGGCACGACGGTGGAACGTTGTACGTTTCAGAGTACGGGGATCTTGGCTTAATCGCCTGGGTCGCGAGGACGGTACAAACCTCTCTAAAAAAAAAAAACCTCAATCTCAAGGTGTGCTACGTGCCGAGGAGATGCATGGCTGTTGAGGTTGAACAACCGCTAGCGAGTAACCACTGAGGAACCTGCCGCACCTCAGTTGTATAAGGCTTACCCGGGAAAGCGGGGCTCTGCCTGGGTGGACCTTTAGTTCCCTAGCTGCGTGTGGGAACCCCATGAAACGAACACGAAACGTTGGTGGAAGTATAACCGCCGTCTCTAAGAGAGGAAGAGGCGACTATAAGGCTGCACAGTATGACACCCAGTCGTTCCCATCCCTTTCCACACCATGGGAGGAACGTAGGGCCTGTCAGCAAGGTGCGGCTTGCGCTCCTAAGCACTTAGTGTCTAGTCAATCTGTTGGGGAATCTTTTATGACAATGAAGCCTTTGTTTTTCGTATAGAATCTGGAGGACAAGTTCGGGGAAGTAGAGGGCATGTTCAAAATGAGATCTGGGCCACCCATAACGTCTTCATCCCCATCTCAGTCACGGGCCTTGCTTGCCTGTGACAAGCTGGGTGATCTTCCATAAGACTTTTACAGTCTGACGAAGAACTTAGAGCTGATTTGGAACGGCGGTGCGGTCATTTCATCAGGTGAATTAGTTGGGGTCCGAAGGACGACAGGGTTGCTACCGGTGCCTTAATCTTGGCTTTTGAGGGCGATTCATTGCCTGAAAAAGTCAAGGTGTTGATCTACTGGTGCGACGTAAAGCCCTACGTTCCTCCCTCTATGCGATGTTACTAGTCCTGGAAGTTTGTGCACTTGTCCTCCAGGTGTGAGGGTCACTCCACCTGTAGGGATTGCGGACGTGCTTCTCGTCCTAACGTCCCTTGTGTCCCTACTCTGGTCTGCGTCATTTGCAGCCAGAACCACGCCACTTGCTCACCAGACTGTACCGTTCTCCGCAAGGAGCGGAAGATAATGGAATATAAAACACTCGACAGGCTGACCTACTTGGAAGAGAAGCGGAAATACCTAAAGCTTCATCCAGTTGGCATTCTCTTGTCATATGCCAAAGGAGCTTCGTCATCGCCATCCCCAGCGACAACCTAACAGCTAGTTCAACCACAGCAATTGGGCCCTTTGATAGTAGGGGCACACCTTCTTTGGTCGCTCCCAATCTTCCCATGTTGGAAGCAACCAACAATCCAACACTGGGGACGTCGGTCCCCACCCCACGGCTGGAGGAGCAGCAGAATTACAATTACAGAATTACAGTCTCATCGGTAAAGCGCAAAGTTTTTATTTCTTGTCACTGAATTTTAATTACTTTTGCAAATTTCTCCTTACATTTCTTCGCAGCTTGCTCAGTGTACGAATTGAACAGCACTGCAGAAAGGCTACAACTCACACACTAAAATAGTGAGGTAAATATAGGAAACGTTGGGGAAATGCCAGTCGACTATATTATAACCCCATACTGCTTCAACAAGCCTTTCAATATAACAATTGGAAGTAGGGAGCAGTGGGAGAAAATAGACACCGTACGGGGGATATTGTCTGGTTCACTGACGGGTCGAAATAAGACCAAGGCGTTGGGGCTGGGGTATATGGAGTGCAGCCAAGACTGGAGGGCGTCATCTCTCTAGGAAAACTGGCCTCAGTATTCCAGGCCGAAATCACTGCCATCAGGGCGTGTGTGGAGGAGAATTTGCGTAGGTGCTACAAAGATTGTAGCATCTATATCTATTCAGACAGCCAGGCAGCCCTGAGATCACTGGCAGCTCCTGCAACAAGGTCTAAAATTGTTGCAGAATGTCACAGGGTTCTGGTGGCGCTAGGGGACAGCAATAAAGTAAACCTATTGTGGGTCTCTGGCCACTCGGGGATCAGTGGCAACGAACATGCCGACAGATTAGCCAGGATAGGGGCAGAGACTCCATTTATTGGACCGGAACCTGTCCTGACAATCAGCAAGGCAATGATCAAATTGGAGCTACGTAACTGGCTCAGAAAATAGCACATAGAATATTGGACCAAAGTCCATCAACAAAAACATGGCAAGGTAATGATGCCAAAGCCATGTTTTAAAAGAAGCTCTACAATCCTGGGCCTGAACAGGAGAGAGATTGGACTCATGGTTGGATTGCTGACAGGCCATAGGAATTTCAAAAAAACACCTACATACAATGGGAATAACAGAAGAGGACCCTAAATGTAGGATCTGTGATGACGGTGATGAAACTGCATCACATCTAATCTTCGAATGCATTGCATTGGAGAGTAAAAGGCACAGAACATTTGGGACTACCAGACCCGAAGAAATTGTGTCTAATAAAGAACTGGTAAAGGGACTCCTTGCTCTGCTCAAGGGCATTGGTTGGTTTTACTAGATAAACAGGGTGCAATACCGCACAATAAACTTAGTTTCGGTGCGGGTAGTGGCGGGTTAGACCAAGACTGTTTTGGCTTCCCTGGAAAAATCAAATCAAATCAAGGCTACAACGCTGTTACTCCCTTGACAATGATTTCCGTAATTTGGTTGGCTGGAGAGAGGGAGAGCGGCCCACGGTGGCTGCATTGGCTCAAGACGTGTGTTGTGGTACTGTCGGCTGCAGCCGCGAATCACAGCTGCTGCCTGTGCAGACCACTCTGACCGAATGGCGGTGTGAGATGCAGCCAACGTGCCAGACGCCATTTGCAGGCTGCTGCAGATGACGCGCATCTCGGTGGCACAGGACCAGCTAGTCGGAAATGTGTGGCATGTCGCGAAACAATGGGCACAGTGCTGTGGACCAGCGCGAGCCACCACAGGCGCGCTTTGCAGCCTGGTATGCGTGACTCTGGCCACTATTCGTATCTTATACGCGTCGGTAGCATCACAGACTGGAAAAGTGTCGAGGGCCACGGCGGGCGCTGAGCAGACAAGCCGACAGGACACACGCTGTGTGGTGTCGCACAAGTCTAAAGTGCGCGCCACCTACTTTCGCCGCGCGCCGCCATGCACGCACGGCGCGGCGTTCTTACGTCAGCCACGAGCGCCCTCTGCTGCAACTCCGCTCGTGGCCATCACTGAACGACATCGTTCACTTGGGACTGAGATAGGAACCAGTTAACACTTCGGAATCAGATAGGCACCAGTGAAGACTTGGCTATCGGATAGGCACTAGGCAGGCCTCTAGCTCAACTATGTATCAGCATTCTGCAGTACTGAGCTATGTACAACTGAAGTATTACTAAGTCTCTGTGAAATATATATCTCGTTCTAATTTACTCTGGTGTTTCTAGTTTCTGCTGTCCCACTGGCTGGCCACCTCCTACCTCCACAAGCGTGCATCCTTTATTCCTGTGTCGGACTTTCTACTCGGCCACCGACACCTACGACGGAAACGAGACACAAAAGCGGCGACGAGGCTGGGACACAAAACGCTGAACCGAGGAAACAAATGATAGTAGTATCTTCAGAACGTAGTAATGAACGTGCCCTGTGATTGTGAACTTGGTCTACGGTACTTCAAACGTTCAAACGTTTGTAGAGCTTATGGGCCTTAACTACGGGGTCATCAGTCAAAAATGTTCAAATGTTTGTATAGTCTATGGGACTTAACTACGGGGTCATCAGTCCCTAAACTTACAACCTACTTATGAACTACTTACGAACTATGACGGCACAAATATCCATTCCCCAGGGGGGATTCGAACCCCCGACCCTAGTGGCCGTGACTGGAGCGCCTCAGTCACCTCGACCACCGCGGCCGGCGGCCATCAGTCCCTAAACTTACAAACTACTTATGAACTAGCTAAGACTAAGGACGGCACAAATATCCATGCCCGAGGGGGGATTCGAACCCCCGACTGTAGTGACCCTGAGACCGTGACTGGAGCGCCTCAGTCCCCTCGGTCACCGCGGCCGGCTCTACGGTACTTACACGTCTTCTGAACATAGGTGTAATGTGAAGGTTATCCCTGAAAGTTGCAGAATAGATACTTAGAGGACATCGCAGCTACAGATCTTCATAAACAGAGAGAGTCGACTACTACAGTACGTTCTAGTCAAGACAAATAAACAGTGAGAAGCTCTGAAGAATAACGAACCAGACACAAGAATAGATACGTGCGGAAAAGTGTGCACGATTGGGAGCCCACGTTCAGAAAGCCAGACGGAGCCATCGTGAAGGCGGCGCCGGAGGCAGTCGACAGCGCACACAAAGGAGGCGAGGCGTATGGAAGGGGGGGAAAAAAGACGTGGCAACACCTGGGCGTCGTGGTAGTGGCCAGTTCCCCCACCAGCGTACAGGCGTCAAAGGAAATGACACGTTTTACATCTGGTGTCCGTTTTCGTCGCTTGCTTCGGCAGCTCGATTTTACTCTCCCTTCCACAATTCAAATAGGTGAGAGCCCAGTGCCAGCTTGGCTTCAGGCTCCAGTTCGCGTTCACCTCGAACTCGCCTCACTCCCGAAGGAGAGCACTTCGGATGCTGTTTACTGCTCGCGGTTTCTTGAACTTTGTGCACGGCTCGAAAATTCCGTTTTCATGTATACGGATGGCTCAAAGACCAATGACGGTGTCGGATGTGCGTTTGTAGTCGGGGATGACTGTTACCAGTACAGGCTTAATGCCCACTGCTCGAATTTCACAGCGGAGCTTTTTGCCCTCTATCAGGCTGTACTCTTCATCCGTCGACACCGTTCTCCTTCTTATGTTATCTGCTGTGACTCCCTCAGCGCCATCCAGAGTCTGAGCGCCCCCTTTTCAGCCCATCCTATTGTGCACCGAATCAACCGCTCCCTTCAGTCATTAGCTTCTGACGGCCCTCGCGTTCACCTCCTGTGGGTGCCTGGCCACGCAGGCGTGCCTGGTAACGAGGCTGCTGATGCCGCTGCCAAGGCTGCAACTCTCTTACGTCGGACAGCTACGTACTGTGTCCCATCGCATGATATTCAAGGGGCTCTTTCGCGACGCCTTATATCATGGCATAATGTGTGGTCTTCACTTACTAATAATAAGCTCCGGACCATTAAACCGCTCCCGGTTGCTTGGATGACCACCTCACGCCGCTCGCGACGAGAAGAGATCATCTTGGCCCGGTTGCGGATCGGACATTGCCGGTTCAGCCACCGCCACTTGCTCAGTGGTGACCCCGCACCGTTATGTTCCTGTGGCCACCCGCTGTCGGTGCGCCATGTTTTATTGTTGTGTTCCAATTTTACTCCTGTTCGGCTTGCACTACATCTGCCGGGCACATTGGAAGCAATTTTAGCTGATGACGTGCGGGCTGTTGCTCGAGTTTTGAATTTTATCAACTTGACTAATTTGTCAAAGGACAATTAGCTCTTCGCTTTTTTATTCTATGTTTTTAGCTGTTTTTCTATAGTCTTATTATCCTTGGGTATATCGCAGTTTTGATTCGGGCGCTGATGACCTTAGTAGCTGTGCGCCCTAAGACCACAAAAAAAAAATAAGTTTTACATGTGGATAATGTTGACAGACAGTAACTGACACTGCAGCCGCAGACTGTTACTCGTTACAGCAAGTGACTGGTGCACTGGAGGACAAACATTCGGGAGGACGGCCGCTCAGACCCGCCTCCGGCCAATCTGATTTAGGTTTTCGGTGATTTCCCTAAATCAGTCGACCAATTTCTGCCTGTTGCGTGATGAGCACAGTGCCGGCGCTACCTGTGAAGGCGGCGGCGGGCGCGGCGCTGGGAGCGCGTCGCGCAGCTGGCTGGCCGGCGGGCAATTTGCAGCCCAATTCCGCCTCATCCAGCCAATAAGGCGGCCGGCCCCGCTGACCTCCGCTGCGCACGCCACTGCGCCCTGCGCTCCGGCGCTCTTCTCACGCCACTGCGGCTGCCGTCCAGTAGTACGCGGTTCCTCCGACAAACCTGCAGGGCAGGCACAAGGCGTCGTAGCGAGCACAGAAACGTCACCTAACGACTCTGCGGACAGTCAGAGTTTGCTGGACGGGATGTCTTGCGGCAGTACTCTTCGTAGTGACGTCGATTGGCGTTTCCGGGCACAGGTTTCTGTGCTCAGCTTGTTCCTCGGGACGCCTTCTACATCCCCTGGAAGTTTGTCGGTGTAATTGTGTGTTTCTGAAACGCAGTGGCGTACGGAGCACACACCCATCTCAGTCTTCGACGTCGATTTACTACAGGAAATATGCACAACACGAAATTTTGTGACGGACAATTTTCTTATTGCTGGCATGTGAGGAATCGCGCTACGAAGCCCGAGTATGGTGTGTCAGCTGCATTACAATTGCTATAATATTTCAGTAAAATATACTAGTGACTAATAAAATAAACACATCTATGCCACAGAGGGGAGTCCATCTCATTTAACCATTGGACAGCTTCCTGACTGACTAGATGCAGTTCAGTCATCCCTCCTGAAAACTATCGTAACGAACGGTTAGTAAGTATGTAGGCCAGTGGCGTAACTATGGGGGGGATGAGGGGGATAGAAACCCCCCCTTAGAACCCGAAAAGAAGGGGGAAAAATAAAATAAAGAGAGAGAGAGAGAGAGAGAGAGAGAGAGAGAGAGAGAGAGGAAAAAGACTTGGTGTTTTACCATAAGCTTTCAAATGTTTGTTAAGCTTAACGGACTTAACTACGGGGTCATCAGTCCCTAAACTTACAAACTAGTTACGAACTAGCTAACACTAAGGACGGCTCAAATATCCATGCCCGAGGGGGGATTCGAACCCCCGACCGTAGTGGCAGTGCAGACTATGACTGGAGCGCCTCAGTCCCCTCGGCCACCGCGGCCGCCACTATAATGTTTCATTGCAAGGCAGTGAATTAGTTTCTTCAACGGGAGTGGTAGATGGTAGTCTGTCTGGAAACTGCCTAAAATTTTGCTCGTCAAGCAGATCAATCTCCCCCCAAAGCCAAGTCCTTGTTACGCCACTGATGTAGGCCATTGTTAGTGCGCTCCACACACACACACACACACACACACACACACACACACACACGATATTCATCATCTGCCTGTACCAGTAGTTGCAGTGACCAACACCAGTACGAAAGCGGTTTGTCAAAGACCATTCCCTCTCGGGAAGGTCCATTTCTTGAAGCTTCCTCTATCCAGACGTTGTTTTGTCCACTAAAAGGCATCCCAAGTTCTTGCCCAGTTGCACTTAGGCGACAACCTACTCTCATGTAGTTGTAGACCTATTTTAAGAGTTGGTTTTCGCCATTTCAACCTGCTTATCTGTGGTGAAAGGTCTTCCGAGTTAGGAAGCTTAGGAGTGGACAAGATCTGTCTCATTAAGGCTTCGTTGCATCTTGTATCTGGAGGAGTGATATTCCAGAGCACTGGAAGCAGTGGAAGGGGTGCAGCCAACAGAGTGCCACTGGTCAGCCTACGCCACACAAACACTGTTGAGCCAGACTGGAGCACAGCATTCGGCTGCGGAGAAATCTGTTGCACGCAAAACCTTAGCACCGGTTCGCCAAGCTGATAAGCTGAGTGCTCGAATAGGTCATTCCTAGTTTTAACTTTGTCTGCTGTTTTTTAAAGTGTTACTTGAAACTGAGAGACCTAGACTGGTAACACACAGGCAAAGGAGCACCTATTACAGAAACCATCTTACATCAAGACGTTTGTGTGTAGTACTACAGTGAAAGACATAAACGCAGCTTACGCCGTATCCTTTGCGGATACTTTGGTCTGTCGGTATGTGTGCACGGTGCAATTCCAAGTGGCCGTCTCAGCCCAGCCTTTGGACGTGCCTCTGATGTTCCTGGGACAATTCTCGGACGCTGCAGAAGCAGTGCAGAGCGGCTCAACAGCGCGCGGACTGTCAGGAAAGTGCACCCCCACACACTCGCCTTCCTCGCTCCCGTGTGGTCTGCCCGACCGATGCTGGGTCTCGCTCGTCGCTGGTCTGTTTCCGACCGACACCCTTACTGCGGCTCACATCAACTCCGCGACTTTTACCTGCTCGATGCACTTACTCGGCCGAAACGGTCCTCGTCGCCAATACATCAATTCCGCAGCCAACCTGCAAACTCATAGTTTTCGCTTTGCTACCAGTGAGTCACATACAAGTGTAAGAGTTTTATTAAATTTTACTACGAAATTTACAAAACGATGAATTATGTATGAATGTACGGAACTTTAAATTTCTAAATTGAAAGAAACGTGATGGAACAAAGTATACAATAACGAGCTTACTGATACTCTTAAGCCTAAAATATTTCGAAGCTAAAGGAACGTTTAAATTTTCTAATTAACACGCCATCCATGAAAACTATGTTCTTTTCACAGAAATAAAGATGATTTGATTCCGTTGAAAAGAACTATCAAACCTAATTTAGAAACATTTTCAGTAAAAATTCATATTTTACTGACTACGTGTTGATAGAATTGACAACCAAGACTTACCCCGTATGGTGATGTGGGCAATTGCGGACGGTAGCTAGCTCATGTAATGAACACATTGTTGCCGATGTTCGTTGTGTCTCGAATAGTCAACGCGCTGACCAAATCGCTCTGTCCGTCCAGCTCGTTGGTAGTGGGTTTTTTTCCGGACATTCGTGATACCATCGCTATCTTTCTTCTTTATTACATTCGTCACTGATTTCTTTCTAACTCTCGTATTCAGTATGGATGATGAGTACGATTACCTTCGTCCTAGACAAAACATGTTGCCTCAGTGTGATAAAACCTTTTCATTACAGGATCTGCAGTCCTTTTTCCAGTTGATTTCATCTCCCTGAACGCGTGAATGTAAAGTTTTCATAAAGGGGGAGTGTGTAGTCTGTGTCGTTAGCTCAGTAAACTCTGCTCTTTCAGAAAAGTGCTGTGTTGTTCGCTCCAGGCCATCCCTACCCTCACCCCCTGCACCTTTCAGACAGGAAAAGTTGTGGGGATCGAGAAGGCCCGCCCCTTCACCCATGGCGTTCCACAGGGTTCTGTGTTAAGTGTTACACTCTTCTTAATCGCCATTAATGGCTTGGCGAGCTCTGTTGGGCCGCTTGTCACCCCTGCTTTGTACATAGACGACTTTTGCATGTGGTACAGCTCCCACTCGGTAGCCTCGGCTGAACGCCAGCTCCGAGGTGCCATTCGGCGGGCTTCCACATGGGCGCTCTCACATGGTTTTCAGTTTTCCCCTTCTAAAACGCGACTAAATGCATTTCTGCCGTCGTACTACAGCCCACCCTGACCCAGAACTCTTCTTGGGTAAAAAACAAAAAACCTAGAAGTTGTGGCACAGCACCGTTACTTGGACCTCCTTTTTGATTAAAAAAAAAAAAAAAAAAAATAAATAAATAAACTGACTTGGCTGCCGCATATTGGGCAGCTGAAGATAAGCTGCATGCGGAAACTTAATGCCCTCCGTTTCCTAGTTCACTCCTCCTGGGGTGCAGTTCGGACAACACTTAATTCGTATCTACCGGGCTCTTATTAAGTCCTAACTAGATTATGGGTGCCACGTATATGGCTCGGCAGCTCCTTCTGCCGTGAAACTGTTGGACTCCGTTCACCATTGTGGCATCCGTTTGGCTACGGGTGCAGTCAGTCTCCTTGCTGAAGCGGGAATCCCCCCTCTTCACACTAGGCGCCATCAGCTTTTGGTGTCCTATGCCACTGCTATTCGTAACTTTCCTGGTCATCCCACATATCACGTTCTCTTTGAGGGTGACGGTCTTAGAACTCATGATACTCGCCCTCGGGTGGGTTTACCTGTTGGATTGTGGCTCGCTTCCCTTTGTAGGCACTTCAACCTCCCTTCCCTTGACTATATGCGACGTGCTATACCGCGCACCCCTCCTTGGTTGGTGCCTCGGCTGCAAATCCTACTGCATCTCTACCACGCCCCGAAAGCTTCAGTCTCCCCCATAAACTTGCGGCGTTTCTTGCACACTGTCCTTGAAGAATTTCAGGGTGCCACGATTTTCTACACTGAGGGCTCTAAATTTGCTGCTCATACGGGATATGCATTTACGTCTCCCATTGGAATGCCATTCTCTGCCAGAATCGTGCAGTGTGTTTACGGCAGAACTAACAGCTATTAGTAGGGCAACCGATTTTAGTAGAATTAACGAAGAGCCGTACAAAAACCGACGCTTGAGTATTGCAGCCGGTGTGGTACAGACCGATTGGAGTTAGCTACTGATAACGCCATATTACTAGAACCTATTCAGAACACACAATATAATTTTGTGATGTAGCTATATACGATTGTAAATACGTACTGCAAACGCGTATATCTATCCACTTGTTTTATTTATGCATCTATAATGAAAAAGCTCCTCTGACACATCGCTGTGTAAAATGCTTCAAGTGTCACTGTAATGATTTTTGTGAACGACGCGACTCGTCAGCCAAATAATGTTCTTTACATTGCTTTCTTCATATAAACTTGTTTTTATTACTTCAAACTACTTACAAGTAATTTTTTGCAGTTAGTTACACAAATTATTTCTATAATAAACTTACTCAGCTGGAAGTATGCTACAGAGATCTCTCCAGAATTCGGAGAATGTACTCCGCTTGTGAGGAACCTCTTTAATTTTATTTACACGAAATTCGCGACTGTTGTTTGCCTCGGACAACTTCCCCCACCCTTTTAATCAACCTGAGTACATTGTCAGGTAAAGTATGTTCTCTGAAATTTCGAGAATGAAAAACATTCATCATTTTATTCATACGGATCAACGGCTGTCAGAGGACTGGACTGAAATTTGAGGCCTTTCGCGAGCGTTTTCTCGCTCCGTATGTTTCACTGAGGCGAGGTATTTTAAAAGATTGACGTACCTATCCCTCGTCACACAGTTTGGTACAAATCTGTGAGATGGCTCCCGTGACCTTCCTTTGTCAGTGGTTACAGGTTCAAGGTACCCGTGCCTTCCCAGGTAGCGATGCGCCCTCGCTGAGAGTAATTCCCGCTCGACAAGGACAGGATCGTGCTACAGTGGTCTCTGGAGTCGGACGGTCGCTTCACGTTGGTCAGTAGCGGTGCCACGGAGGGCAGTGGTTTCAGGAGTCGCGTTCACTTCTAGCCCTCCAAACTCACCTCACTTCACCTGACCTGGAACCGCGCGGTCGCAAACTACCAGTTTGCACGACCTGCCCGCAGTCTTATGTCCCACGCTCCACTTTAAACGTACCGAGGGCTCCTCGAATCGATTTTGGTGTGTTAGCTGTACAACAGGTGGTCGTACTCTTTTACCCAGCAGTGCAGTCGTACCAGTGACGGGTGATCACTGTCGTAACAAACTGACAAAGTTAATGATCGATTAGTGTCAGAGGCCTAAGAAAAGTCGAGAAGACAGACTGGACATAATAGTCTCCAGAAAGCAATAAGTGGTTCACTACAGCAACATACGGCGTGTATGGGGTTGGAACACTTGCGGGGAGTGACACTTGCGGGGAGTGACACTTGCGGGGAACCCGGGGCCCTTGGGGCGGCTAATGGCGTTTCCTGGGTGCAGGCACACCAAGAAGTCTAGCACTGCTGTTGTCAAGTTTCCACACAGTCAACATAACACGAAACTCAGTGAAATTGCACAACCCTTTGCAAGCTGAAGAGCAATGTAGTAACTTGCTGTAACAACATATTAATTCGTTGAGTGTTCCTCCTGAAAACAAAAAGGTATTTTAATAGTGACAATGTTTGGAGAGTTATTAAGACATTCTCTGCTACAACAAGACGATGACTTTCCACAATCATACCTCCTAAAAGCATATTATTCAGAACACTAATGATATCAAGACACCTGCACAAGCAATAAATATATTAGGCATCCTGCACAGATAAGTTGATGTAATTGAGCGCTATGTAGTTAACCCTACTATCACGCAACTCCCATCTCTTTAAAAATAGCTACTATGCTTTTAATAGGAGACTCAGCCTTAAACCTTCAATTAAAAACGTTAATAAGAAGTCAATGAGTATTTTACATCGTTGAAGCGTTTATTCGTAGACCCCAAAAAGATTTGGCTGTATTCGAATTACAAATACATCTAAGAAATGTATGAAATACCGAATGTGTAAGGGAATGTCACACACCGGAAAATGCTAAAGATAAATTCTATTTTCTAGAACCGTCATATAGAACCATTTTTACTCCGAAGTTGGCATAAACCAACAGGGAGAAACAAGTTGCAAGACTTCCAGGAAAAATGAAGCGAAATTGGCAGCCAATAGTTGGTTTTAAATCACATTGCCTGTTAACTACATCTACATCCATACTCCGCAATTCACCGTAAGGTGCGTGGCGGGGGGTACACTGTACCACTACTAGGCATTTCCTTTCCTAATCCACTCCCAAATTGAACGAGGAAAGAAAGAATGCCTATATGCCTCCCTACGAGCCCTAATTTCTCTTATTTTGTCTTTGTGATCTTTACACGAAAGTTAAGTAGGTGGCAGCAAGATCGTACTACACTCAGCTTCAAATTCCGGCCCTCTAAATTTACTTAACAGAATTTCTCCAAAAGAAGTTCGTCTTTCCTCTAGAGATCCCCATTTGAGCTAACAGAGCATTTCCGTGACACTCGCGCATTGGTCGAACCTACCGGTAACAAATCTAGCTGCTCGCCTCTGAACCGCTTCCATGTCTTCCTTCAAAATGATCTTCTGCGGGTCCCAAACACTTGAGCAATACTCAAAACGAGATCGTACAAGCGTTTTATCCGCGGTCTCCTTTACAAATGAAGTACAGCTTCCCAAAATTCTCCCAATAAACCGAAGTCGGCTGTTCGCCTTACTCACAACTGCCCTTACATGTTCGTTCCATTTCATATCGCTCTGCAATGTTACTCCTAGATATTTGAACGACGCGACAGCATCAAGAAGCTCACTACTAATGCTGTATTTGAACATTATAGGATTGTTTTTTCTACTCATGCGCATCACCTTACATTTTTCTACATTGAGAGCTAGCTGCCATTCTTCGCACCAACTAGAAATTTTGTCTAAGTCAACCTGTATGCTATTACAGTCAGTTACAGACGACACCCTCCCATACACCACAGCATCATCAGCAAACAGCCGCAAATTACAACTTACTCTGTCCATCAGATCATTTATATAGATAGAAAATAATAGCGGTCCTATCACACTCCCCTGGGGCATGCCTGACGATACACTCGCCGTCGAGAACAACGTACTGCGTTCTATTACTTAGGAAGTCTTCCAGCCAGTCACAAATCTGTGAACCTATTCCATAAGCTCGTATCTTCGTTAACAGTCTGCAGTGTGGCACCGCGTCGAACGCCTTTTTGAAGTCGAGAAAAACACAATCCGCCTGTTGCCCTGTATAAATATAAATTACGGAATACGCGGAACTCCTGTTCAGTACATTGAAAAAGGTCTAAGGTAATAGGCAGTGGTTTACAATCAGATATCTGTATCACTCTCCTCCTCAAGAAGTCTGTGTGAAGATTTATATTCAGAACATTCAAGAAAAAGGCTACTGTGGTGTTGAAACTACAAGAAGCAGCTGATTTACTCAGGAAGGGAAAACGTTATGGTGCCCGTAAATTTGAATGGCTGTATCTCTTGTAGTAACATTCTTTTTTTGATAAAATGTTAAAATCCTCTGAATACGGCACAGGTAGCGGCTGGAGGGCGTGGAGTAGGGGTGGTGTATCCCTACTTCTGGAACAGCCTGTTCACTACCTGCAGCGTCCGGGTCTCCCCGCAAGTGTCACAAACTCGCCGTGCGTGAGGCGGGTGTGAGTGTGTCCTGGTGGGCAGATGCGCCCCGCGGGCGCTGCCAATCCCTGGGCGGAAAGCGAAAGCCCGCGCCGCGCCGTTAGGAATGCCGCCTGCCGCCTCAGCCGCAGCTGGTCAAGGCCGCGGCCGCCCAAGCCACTCGCGCGTCTCCGGGCAGCGGCTGCACTGCCCCGCCAAATCTGGGAAAATCTCTGATTTCTCTGCACTGTTTACTCGCATCTGGAATGATGTTGTCTTCCCATTACAGTGCCGAGAAAGCACCATCGTCCCTGTCCTCAGCTAAATGTGGACAGCTATCGGCCCGTCAGCCTTACGAATGTTCTGTGCGCACTGCTAGAACGCATGGCGAGCCGACGGTTGTATTGGCTCCTTGAATCTCGGGCTCTGTGCCGAGGTGGTTTCCGCACGGGGAGCTCCACCTCGGATAACGTGGTCTATCTTGAGTCTGCCATCCGGACAGCATTTTCTCGACGTCACTATCTACTAGCCGTGTTTTTTTAATTGTCAAAGGCGTACGACACGACCTGGCGTCACCACATTTTAACCACATTACGTGGGTGTGGTCTCTGGGGCTCACTTCCATTTTATATCCAAAACTTTCTAGCTATCCGTGCCTTTCGTGTTCAGGTTGGTGCATCCTGTAGCACCCCTCATGTCCAGAAGAATGACGTCCCCCAGGACAATGTTTAGGCGTTCCATTGTTTTTAGTGGGCATTAACGTCTTAGCGACATCAGTTGGATCGTCAGTATCCCTTTCCTTGTATGGTGACGACTTTTGCATATATTTTAGTTCCTCAAGTATGCATTCTGGTGTCGCACAAGTCTTAAAGTGCGCGCCACCTACTTTCGCCGCGCGCCGCCATGCACGCACGGCGCGGCGTTCTTACGACGTCAGCCACGAGCGCCCTCTGCTACAACTCCGCTCGTGGCCACCACTGAACGACATCGTTCACTTTCGACTGAGATAGGAACCAGTTAACACTTCGGAATCAGATAGGCACCAGTGAAGACTTGGCTATCGTATAGGCACTAGGCAGGCCTCTAGCTCAACTATGTATCAGCATTCTACAGTACTGAGCTATGTAAAAGTTAAGTATTGTATAAATTCTGTGCAATACATATCTCGTTCTAATTTACTCTAGTGTTTCTAGTTTCTGCTGTTCCACTGGCTGCTCACCTCCTTACCTGCACAAGCGTGCATCCTTTATTCCTGTGTCGGTCTTCCTACTCTGCCACCGACACCTACGACGGAAACGAGACACAAAAGCGGCGACGAGGCTGGGACACAAAATGCATGGCACTGAGCGCCAGCTGCAGAGAGCCATACGCAAGGCGCAGACGTGGGTTCTCTCCCATGGGTTTCAGTTCTCTGCCGTCGAGACGTGCGTCATACACTTCTGTTGGCGTCGAACAGCCCACGCACATCCGGAGCTTTACCTTGACGGCCAACTGCTTAACGTAGTGAAACATCGTTTCTTGGGGCTAGTGTTCGACGACCGGCTGACACGGCTTCCCCATACTCGCCAGCTCAACACAGAAGTGCTGGAAGCACCTAAATGCTGTCTGCTGCCTCGGTGACACCACGTGGGGCGCAGACCACAGTGATATACGGCATTGACTGGATTACGGCAGTGTTGTCTTTGGCTAGGCATCGCCTTCAGCTCTGCAGATGATGGACCCAATCCATCACTGTGGGGTTAGGCTTGCGACAGCAGCTTTTAAGACTAGCCCTGTGGATACGGTGCTTGTGGAGGCTGGGGTGTCTCCTCTGCGAATCAGGCGGCAACAACTGCAGGCGAATTATGCTGCTACCGTCCGTGGTTTACCTAACCACCCGAACCACCGTCTCCTTTTTCCCACTACAGTACTCCACGTTCCGCAAAGGCGGCCGAGATCGGGTGCAACAGCTGGTGTTCGTGCTCGCACTCTTCTGAGTGGAGTCTGTTCCCTTACCATCTCTCTTCCACTTCCAGTCGCGTACACGATGGTGTGTACGTCAGCCTCGCCTTCGTCTGGGATTGTCGCAGTACTCCAAAACCTCTGTTCACCCTGAGACCCTTCGTCGTCAATTTCTCTCTGTTATTGACGGCTTCCCGGCTCTACAGTGGTGTACACTGACGGCTGGATGGTAGATGGTCGTGTCGGTTTTGCAGGACGGAATGAGTTGCGCTCCCTGGCAGATGGGTGTAGTGTATTCGCTGCAGAGCTGGTAGCCACTTCAACATATCCGTTCAGGCCCCGGGGAGTCCTTCGTCATTTGTGCTGACTCCCTGAGCGGTTTGCGGGCCATCGACCGGTGTTTCCAACGCAATCCTTCGGTTGTTGCCATACACGAGTCCGTCTACGCCATAGAACAGTGGCACTCATTTGGACTCCAGGGCACATCGGGATAGAAGGGGATGAGCTGGCTGACAGGCTGGCCAGAGAGGCCACCCGCAAACCTGGCCTCAATATAGACATCCCATCCGCCGATCTCAGGTCGACATTACGCTGTAGAGTTCTCGGTTTGTGGAGTACTGAATGGCGCACCCTACAAGTGCCCAACAAACTGAGGTGTATCGAGGAGACAACCGACGTCTGGAGCTCCTCTGTGCAGGGCCGGAGCAAGGCACGTGCGAAACGTGCGGCCGCACGGGGCGGCACTTTCCGAGGGGGAGGGGCGGCAATCTGCCGCTCCCCCCCCTTTTTTTTTTTCTTTTTGGACAAAATCAACATTCATGCCCAAGGGGGGATTCGAAACCAAACCTCGGAGAGAGCGGTTTCGGGAACTGTGGCATGGCGCCTCGACTACCTGCCGGCCGCCACTGTTGAACGAGGGGTGGGAGGAGGACTGATTTCTTGCTCGCCACTGTAGCAGGACAATGGTGTATATGAGAGAGGGGGAAGCAGTCTGGCGTACACGCCAGTATTCTTATGAGTGGAGCCCTGCTGTCTGTTGCGCGCCGTGCGTTTACTCGCAATTAATTTTGCAGAAGACGCAATCTCATTTGGAAATACGAATGCAATGTTCGATTCTGCGGTTACATGTTAAGCCTAAAGCAGTTTTGCTAAGCCCTTCAATGGCAGTTTCCGAGTGTTTTTATTCTTCCCGCAAAATGGTTGGACATTACTACAGTGAAACATGTCGAAAACCTACAACGGCTAGAAATATTCTGAATGGGTAAATACGCTGAGAGTAATTACGAGGGATAAAGACATTGGTAAGTAAGTCTGGCATAAGTTGGGTTTCGACGCATTTTTGAAAATTTTTGCTATCCGTTTCTGAGTGATAGTACTACATTTTGGTTTTTGAGCCATGAAACATCTGTCTCCGCCTGCACGAACAACAAGCTCTCACCGGCACTTTTGTTTGACAATACTACTCGGACACTATCACTTTGCCAACGTTTATTTACTGTATAATGCGTGTGAATCCATGTTTCATCTAAATAAACTACTGGTCGCTGTGATTCTGATGGAAACCTGGAAAAAAGTACGGTTTTTTTTAGCAAGAATGCCCTCTCGTCCGAACAAAACAAAACGTTAATTTTGAAACCTTCTAAAACGAAAATCCACAGATAAAACATTCCTTCTAAGTTTCTTGCTAGCTGTGAAGCTCATTTCCGTTTGACGAAATTTGTGCAGTTTTCGCAAAGTTCGTATTTCTTTCTATTGTTCGTAATGCCATAGAAATTACTGCCTGATAATACATTTACCCATATCATCGGCACATACTTATTGTGAGCTTCTTGTTCTTGGGCGCTAGTTTAACCGTAGCATCGCTGTACTTCGTCACGTGACGTGGTTCCTGGCACTGCCGCGTCACCACTTCGCCTTCTAGGCAATTGGTATTGTTGCGTTCTCTGCAACGAAAACTACAGAATTCGTTTCGGTAGTCGGCCGAGGGAATCAAGATTGGTCAGAAGTAATTTCATTGCTTTTCGTAAGATCAGAATAATTGGTGCGTCTGAATTTCTTGTTACTTGGGATGTAATAGGTGTTTTTCATATAACGTACAATCAGTATTGCGCATGCACGTTATTCATCAGTTAGAGTTTTTCTCCTTTAAGATTGGAGAATAGGAATATTTATTTTTCCTATGGTCTGTTACTTCAAAAACTCAGTAGCCAAAACCTATGTATATCTGAAAAGAAAAGAAAAAAAAGTTGCGCTTGATTGACGACATTTCCTAGATTTGTTCAAAAAATATAGGGAGGGGGGGCGGCAATTTAGCAGCTCGCACGGGGCGGCATTTGGGCTAGCGCCGGCCCTGCCTCTGTACCAGGACTCCGTCGTCCTGTGCCGGCTCCGCATTGGCCATACTCGGCTGACACACGGCCAACTTCCCGTCGTGAGGCCCCACCTCAGCGTTGCCGTGGCGCCCACTTAAAGATAGCCCACATTTCATTGGACTGCCCACACCTAGCCGCCCAGAGGCGGCGTTTTAGTCTCCCTGGCGTCCTGAGCTTTGTTTTAGCACACAATGCCACCACGGTTGAATCGGTTGTAAGTTTTTATTCGTGCGAGTGGATTGTGTGGTTCCAGATGAGTTTTATTGAGTGTCCACTATCTGTGTTTTCCACTTAACTGTTACTTTTAGGTAGGTGGTTTTAAAGTGTATCAGTGAACAGATGTCCTACATTTATATCTGTGGTTACCCGACCAAGAGTCTATGGTATCCTCTTTACACACTTTTCTTGTTTTACCAGTTTTTACTTTGATTCTTTTATTTCTTTGCTTGGTGCATTTTGCCACATTGTTTTACACGACATTGTACTGCACTCTCTACTCTTGGAATAAGGGGCTGGTAATGACAGTCGTTTAGTCGGTCGTCCCGTGTGGGCACGGCGCGGCGGCAGGCGACGTCGGCCGATCGACCGCGGGCTCTGCGGCGTGACCCTCGGTATTTCGTGTCCCCCTGCGGAAGTCGGCGCAGTCCTCCGCCTGCTGCCTGGCTGGACCTCCTGGAAGTGGCGACACTCCAGCATGTGGAAGCGGCACTGCCATTTACACGCCTGGAGGCTCTCTGATTCAGAGCCGAGGGGCGTAGCAGCCATTCAGAATGTTCAAATGGTTCCCTAGACTTACTCCATGAACGACAGACGCAACATCCACGACCCAGGGAGGACTCGAACCCCCGACGAGTCCGTAGCACGACGCCTTACAACAGGCGGCTGAATCACGCGATATTTGTGAAATTCCCCGGTTCTCGGTGTTGCGTTTTGCACGGCCAGTTGAAGCTGTTCTGATCCTCCGCGAACGCTCCAGTGTGTAGTGCTGGCCTTCACCTGCTCCATGCCCGGGCTGGCAAAACGCGAAGCAGTCCCCTCCAAACCGAGGTCTCTCTGCCAGTTTCCCACAACACCAACTATATCAGATATGTCGCAGTCAGCAATCTCAGCTCTGGCGCTTAAACTGTTGATGTTGTTATGGTCTTCAGTCCGGAGACTGGTTCGATGTAGCTCTCCACCCTACTCTATCCTGAGCAAGCCTTTTCATCTCCTCATAAGAACGGCAACCCACATCCACTTGAATCTGCTTACTATACGCGTCTCTTGGTCTCCCTCTGCGATTTTTACCCCACACACTTCCCTCCAATGCTAAATTTACGATTCCTCGATGTCTAATAATGTGTCCTACCAAGCGATCCCTTCTTTTAGTCAGGGTATGCCAAAAATTCCTTTTCTCTCCAATTCTGTTCAGTACCTCTTCATTAGTTATGCAATCTACCCACCTAATCTTCAGCATTCTTCTGTAGCACCACATTTCAAAAGCCTCTATTCTCTTCCTGTCCGCACTGCTTATCGTCCATGTTTCACTCCCGTACAATGCAACACTCCACACGAATGCCTTCAGAAAAGACTTCCTTACACTTAAATATTTGATGTTAGCAAATTTCTCTTTTTCAAAAATGCTTTTCTTCCCATTGCCATTCTGCATTTTATATCCTCTGTACTGCGACCATCACACGTTATTTTACTACCCAAGTAACAAAACTCATCTACCGCCTTCATTGTTTCGTTACCTAATCTAATTCCTTCAGCATCGCCTGATTTTCTAAGACCGCATTCCATTATTTTTGTTTTGCTCTTGTTAAAGTTCTTTTTATACGCTCTCTTCAACACACTGTCCATTCCATTCAACTGCTCTTCCAGGTCCTTTGCTGTCTCTGACAGAATTACGTCATCAGCAAAAGGCAATGTTTTTATTTCTTCCCCCTGAACTTTAATCCCCATTCCAAAGTTTTCCTTGCTTTCCTTCACCGCCTGCTCGATGTACAAATTGAATAACATTGGAAAAAGGTTACAATCCTGTCTTACTCCCTTCCCAACGGATGCTTCCCTTTCATGCCCTTCGAGCCTAATAACTGTAGTCTGGCTTTTGTACAAGTTGTAAATAACTCTCCTTTTATATTTTACCCCTGCTGACTTCAGAATTTGAAACAGTGCATTCCACTCAACATTGTCAAAAGGTTTCTCCAAATCTAGAAAAGCTAAAAATGTGGGTGTGCCTTTCCTTAATCTATCTTCTAAGATCACTCACTCACTTTACACGCGCTTAAACTAAACGTGTGATATAACAGGCGTAATTCTAGACGTCACAGATAAAATATCGTGACATTTCGCTAATTTTATAGGAGAGCAGAAAGAAGCTGCTGCGGCTTGGACTTTGCTACCTGTACAATAAGTCAAATACACAATTCGTAATTTGTATATGAACTGCAGGTTAAAACTTAAGAGACTGCAGAAAGGTAGAAAGGTTCGGAAATGGAATCTGGACAAATTGAAGGAACCAGAGGTGGTTGAGAGTTTCAGAGGGAGCATTAGGCAAGGATTGGCTGAAACGGGTGAAAGTAATACAGTAGAAGAAGAATGGGTAACTCTGAGAGAAGAAGGTAGTAAAGGCAGCAGAGGATCATAAAGGCAGAAGAACAAGGCCTAATAGAAATCCCTGGATAACACAGGATATACTGATCTTAATAGATGAGAGGAGAAAATCTAAAAATCCAGGAAGTGAAGCAGGAAAAAGGGAGTACAGACGTGTGAAAAATGAGACTGACAGGAAGTGCAGACTTAACACAACACTAGGAGAAACGATGATCTTACAGCATTCCAAGTTAAATCTAACTTTGGCACTGAAAGGGGCAAATTCTACTGGCACGAAAGTCTTTTGTCACATGCCAAATAGCATAAAAATTCTGAGAGATGACCCACTATCATTAAAAATACATCAAAATAATTTTGAATTGAAAATGAAGTAGATGATTCTTTTAGATATAAATAACAGTAGCAAAACTCAATATCTTGTAGTGATAGCATTATTATACCGATATGTTCCACGTAATTAGGAAATGTATTCATGATGCGTGAAAACGCTGGATAATTCCACACTGCCCGTGCTTCTGCTGCCTCACGATAGGCGACGCTGAACATCTGTCCCACATAGAGCCCTGCATTGGGAGAGTACCGCCAACCGGGCGAGCGCCGCCATTGTAGGCCTATCTGGCAATAGCAGCGCTATGCACGGCGCTGTTAAATTAACATTTATGATGAAGGGAACCGGTCTGCACATCGACGTGGTATTACAATACGTTAAGTAAACAATTAACTTATGTTTTTAATCGTTTCATCACATCTACAGCGAATATTTAGGAAAAATTGGTAATCTGAGATCAAGACCTTTATTTTTGAGCAAACTAGTTGTAAATTGTTTCGTGCTAAAATTTAAACCTTGTACCAAATGCACTGCTTTCGCAATAAGTGACGTTCCTTCTTTCAAATTAGCTAAGGACTGACGTTTTCATCTCTAATATATTGGTTTTTATCAAAGTAGATGTAATTAATACATGTTGCTTTCGATTAATCTAGTGCCTAATGTTGATAGGAGTTGTGTGCTAACCTACATGTGATATTATCACATAACATTAGCTGAGCTAACATTTTGGGAAGGTTTAAGTTTTTACACATTGTTATCGCACTGCTGGGTACTTCAGTAAAATAAACTTTATCTTAAAATTCGAGTTTTGGAGATCTATTTAATGGGCGGTGTCATTTACCTCCCAAACTTTCGTAATATGCAAGCTAAGTATAAATACGAAATTCGTCAAATACGGCACATTATGTTAGATTTTCATGTATTTGTATCTTTTAAAAATATCATTTCTCTTACATGTGTTGCTCGCAATAAATTTGAACAGATGAACCTAGAAGTTTACTCGATATTTCAATACAAATTCACTTACTTCGCAAAATTTTGCATTCTCATATGGAAATGCATTTTTCTTCCAATACGGTGTACCCACAATTCGCGTCTTTTCGCATCTCTTTCGCCCGTGGAATGCGTAAAACTTGCTACCTCGGGCTGTCTAACAATTCACTGCCAACAATGCGGCATTTTTCACCATATAAAAATGGAATATGCTACGTTAAGCTCTTAATTTAGTACATACTAAGTCTACACATTTCCAACACCTCTAAATGGTTAAATAACAACTAGTTAAGTGAAATATACCATTTACGCTGATGGATTGCTTAGGCCTAAAATGGCGGACGTGCCCCACCCGCGCTCAACTGACCAATAGCAGCCGGCGGTTGTCGGCAAGCCACACATAAAAGGTTGGCGCTACTCTCCCAATACAGGCCTCTAGTCCCACAACCACTGGGCAACTTACTTCTAACTAAACCGAGTTCGCGGGGTTTTCGTATATAATGCGTAGTCAGTAATTTTATCGCTCATTGCGTGTTGGTCCGCTCCGCACGATTGATCGTTTGCTTGTCCGCATTTGATTTTTCAACAGTGGCACTGATGAACTGCAGTAGGGAAGCGGTTAGTCAGAGACCAATCCCTTTGGAGGTCCGTTCGCTGAGGCTCGCAGCCGTTATTTTCTCCCGAGTTGTCGCGCAGTTGGATTTAGGCAAGAGGCTACTCTCATGTAAAGGGTGGCCTGCCGGCTTACGTGTGGTGGAGATACCGGGGCGACCTCGCTGCCCTATCCACTTCTCTCACGTGGACACTGTCCAGCATAGTGAGTAGACTACGAGCAAAACCTTAGCACCGGCTCCACAAGTTGATGGTGCCAAGTCCTTAGGCATGTCATTGCTACTTTTAACCTTGTGTTACCTGTTACCTAGGTGCTACTTACAATTCACAACTGTGCAGAGTGATTCCGAGGCACTGTAGGTGTCACTGAGTTTGTGTCGCACACCATCAACCGAAATGTCGAGTTTAACGTTTGAAAAAAAACATCGTGTTACTGAGATGGGAGCAAGTCACTCCTATTTCATTTGAGTTACGCTTTATTCCACACTGAGACGTATTTTGTGAAGAGAGTTTGGTCATATGTTACCATATTTTCCGTCACACGGATGTGCCTGTAGTTTGACGTATGGCAGTATGATCGGCTTCATTGAACTGTCGAGAGTGCTTGGCAGGGTTGTCGGCGTTGTAGATATGGAGAAGAATGGCAGCAACAGCCGATCCCTGGGCCCTGGCGATGAACTGTTCTCATGATGCGAACCAAAACCTAAATAATCTAACTACATTTAGATGTTCAAACTAAAGGCTGAACGTAGCCCCCAACACTCAGTTCAGCAGATGAATACCACGTACAATTTCAAAAAAATCTCCAAAATTTGCGAGTTACGTGAACTTTGACACCACTAACTTACGTGAAAATCCCCAGCATTTCCTGCCGCTGGCTCCAGGAACAAAGGTATTTCCACGACGCAACGGAAAGAAAAGGCTGCGCTGGAGTGGCCGAGCGCCGTAAGGCCGCTGTCACGGAGGTTCGAGTCCTCCATCGTATTGTGTGCGGGTGTTTTGTGGTGCTTAGCGCGAGTTAGCTTAAGTTGTTAGTAAACCTAGGGACTGATGTCAGAAATAGTCAAGTCCGTGACGCTTACCAACAAGAGAACATTTGGTAACTATAGCTGACCTCTCCCACTCTACATCCGGCATTGCTAGGCTTCCATCTTCCCGCAGTCAGTATTGACTTCAGACTTGTACTGTCAACAACACACGAAAATCAGTAGCGTCATTCGGAGAACCAGCTTTAGAGTATCGTTTAAATTAAGAGCTGTCGAGTTTGCAACGAATCATGGCGTCCGTGCGGCAACTCTGACTTTTGCGATGGAAAACGTGACATTGAGAGACTGTCTCGATATTGGGTATCTATTTTAAAAAAGTAAAATTTTTCTCGAATCTTAAGACTGTGTCCGTAAGCCCCTGCCATACGTTCATGACCGTGAAAGTCGTTTCCCAATACTTACTGTAGTTGCAGATATACCTGTTCAGCGGGCCACACTGGATATACAAGCGACGACGACCATTAAAACTGACTGCGGATGCAGACGAGGCTTTACTCCCTTTACGGAAATCGGCTGACCATAGTCGGAAGTAAACGGTAATGGTGCAGGTTCTAACAGAAGGATTTGAGTGTGGCGCCTCATCGAATGTAAAGCTGTCTGACACAAAGGACTGTAAAACTTGAAATGTCGACAGGAGAAAGTACACGGAGCCGCAAGTATAGATATTCAGACACAACAACAAAGCATATTGTAATGGACATCGGTAAGTCGGGGGCGCCTCCAGCCGTCGTTCCTGTGTCGGCGCACCGCAGCCATGAGTTGAGTCCACCAGTCTACGGAAAAGTACGAGGCACAGCCAGCAGCGGTACCGTTCCAGCAGATCCGTCCTCAGCGACCACCCACCACACTATTATTGACTGAGGCTGGGAACAGATAGTAGCAGCAGTTGAGTACAGTTAAAGTTAATCGCTACTTTCAGCTGCAGACCTCGTTCACAATGCTTGCTCGGCACGGCCCAGCACCTCCCGAACCTAGCGTTCTCAGTAACCATCCCGTGGACACAAAAACAACAAATCGAGTTACGAATAAACTCAGGACAACCTCAAATTCGTAGTCTTGCCAGGAATACGATTTAGAAGCTAAAGCTGTAAAACAGCTCGACCTAGGATCAAGACTTGCACCATTTCACGAGGAGTTTAAGTAATCGGAACACCCAAACAGCCGGAACCGGCAGCCGAGAGCCGTCGCCAACCTACGGCTACTTAGATTTTTCGAAATCTCTCCGTCCCTATTAAGCAGCCCAGCGTCGGTCAAACTGACGCAAGCAGACACAAAAAGACCTGTTGCACCAACGACTCTGCGTCAACAGTTCCAGGCCCATCTAGATTCGTACCATGGCGCTGAATTTATATACAACGATGGCTCCCTCTTGGGTATGCCTATACGCACGGCCGGCATATAGAACAACGTTCATTGCCCTGTGGGAGTAGTGTGTTTACAGCGGAACTTGTCGCCATTTGGCGGGCCCTTGAACATCTCAGACCCTTGCCCCGGGGAGTCTGTGGTTATCTGTACTGACTCTCTGAGTGGTTTGCAAGCCCTTAACCAGTGTTTCCCAAAACATCCTTTGGTACGGTCCATTCAGGAAGCTGTATACAGACTAGGTACATCTGGTCGTACTGTGGTCTTCCTTTGGACTCCAGGCCACGTTGGAGTAACAGGAAATGAACGTGTTGACCAACTGGCGAAGGAGGCTACTACCGACTGTGGCCCACATACTGTTGTATTTTCCGTTTTTAGCCGCTTTGCGGCAGTCTTTTAGCCTACCAGATTCGCTGCCATCAGATTTAGGTGACAATGCCTCCTTGACTACTACTGTTTTAAATTTTATTCGCGCATCTGGTTTCTACCATTCCATTAATGGAAGGCGCTTCTGCCTGATTTAAAGACCCTCATTTTTACACTGTTTTTAAGCTACTTGATAGCCTCTACCTCTTTGGTTGAGGTGGTTTTTTAGTGTGTACAGCATGGCTCGCTCATCCGTTTTTTATCCTAGTGATCAGCCAGCAACTGCTTTCTGCTATTAAATTGTACTTTTATCCCTTTCGTGCACTCCTCTGTGTATAAGTGAAGAGTTTCTCTTCGTTTTATACTGAAGGAATTCTCTAATTCTTGTTGTCTCAGTGTTTTCGTTCTGTCACATGTTACCTCACTGCTTGGAACAGGGGACTGATGACCTTGTAGTTTAGTCGCCTATAAACAACAACAAGAACAACCACAATCTTAACGTTTTTCACGGAATGCGGTGTTACAAAGTAGAGCGCGCCCCGGCCTCGGCCGTCGCGTGCCCCGTGCCTTGTGCCTCGCCGCTATCTCACATCCTCCCTGTCCGCCACATTCGCGGAAGCGCCGCGCACTCTCCTCTTACGCTCTCGCCGCTTTGTTTCTACGAACAGGGCACAAACATACAATTACATTGAAGCTCGACGAAGCGAGCTTCTGCTAACGCAACTCGGAACAGGCAGTACTGACAGACGTGTAAAACACGTTACGAACGCGACGGACCTACGCCGAGATCTTCGCGTCCACAACTCGAGTATTCAAATGTTTCACAACTTCTCAACTGCCGACGACAGCGCAGACGTACTGTTGCCGAAGGCAGCAGCGCGCAGTGAAAGCAAACATCCCCTAGCAGGTGGCTCAGTCGTGTCTCCGCCTTATCCGTCAGTGGTAGCTGTGGAATTTTCGTAGAACTTGCGTGAAGATTGAGGGACTGCCGTATCGCAAGCTGTGAGCACGGGCCGTTGGACAGAGGTAGCTCAGTCGGAGAAATGCAAAAGGTCCCGCGTTCGTCGCTGCACTGAAAATGTTAATTGAAGAAAACGCTGCCACCGACTGGGAACAGACAGAAATAAAAGAGATGTGAAGTAACAGCAGTAAAAGCGTAGCGACATCTTAGAAAAACAAAATTATGTAGCATGTTTACTACGTAAATACTGATCAGTTCAAGTAGATCTACAGCAGGGATCGTATAAGAAATGCCTCAAAAGCACCTATGTTAAACTAGACAAGGTACGGTTTGACGTGCACAGAACGTGTGGTGCCTTTCGCGGCGGCGTGTGTATACACATATTACGATCCTAGGGCGCCAGTGTCCGGCGTCAACCGCCTCCCCCCACATACACATCACCCCTTTTTTTTCTTTTTTTCGAAAACGCCAGACGGTGGCTGTGTTCTTTGATTTGGAGAAGGCTTACGACACCTGCTGGAGGGCGGACATTCTCCGCACCATGCGTCGTACATTGGGGCTTTTGCTGCCGCCTCGCCGTCTTTATTCGTGCATTTTTAATGGATCGAATGTTGCCGCGGTCGAGCGCATTGAGGCGCTAGGCTCCGATGCGCCAGGCCGTTCCCCGTCGGGGCTTCGAATCCCCCCATGTATGTTTGTGCTGTCTTTAGTATAAGTTAGTTCATAGGTAGTTCGTAAGTTTAGGTACTGACGACCCCGCAGTTCAGTCCCACAAGCGTTACAAATATTTGAACATTTGATTTGGATCGAATGTTGAGGGTACGAGAGGGCTCTGTTTTGTGAGACACCTTTCGCCAGGACGGTGGGGAGCCACGAGGCTCCGTTTTGAACGTCTCACTTTTCGCCATAGCAATCGACCCAGTGATGCATTGCCTCCGAGCTGACGTTTTAAGCTCCCTCTTCGCGATCCACTGCAGCGCTCGGAGAAGAACTGTCTGTCCCTTCAGCGTTGTCGTGACCATCTTTATTTCTGGAATGTCACAGATGACTTCCGTATCTCTTCTAAAAAAAAAAAGTCTTTTATAAACATGACTTAAGTTTTCGAAGGACATTCAATTCCTCCTCTTGATATACTTTACCCTTTGTTTTTAGCAATTTCCAGGTAACATCCTCATTGGCAGCTGTCTTAACTCTCCGGTTATTTAGTAAATACCGGGTGATCAAAAAGTAAAACTTAATAAATCACGGAATAATGTAGATAGTGAGTTAAAAATTGACACACATGCTTGGAACGACATGGGGTTTTATTAGAACAAAAACAACGAAGTATTGCTAGACGCGTGAGAGATGTCTTGCGCGCGTCGTTTGGTAATGTTCGTGTGCTCAGCCGCCACTTTCGCCATGCTTGGCCTCCCAGGTCCCCAGACCTAAGTCCGTGTGTTTATTGGCTTTGGGGTTACCTGAAGTCGCAAGTGTATCGTGATCGACCGACATCCCTAGGTATGCTGAAAGACAACATCCGACGTCAATGCCTCAGCATAACTCTGGACATGCCTTACTGTGCTGTTCACAACATTATTCATCGACTACAGCTATTGTTGAGGAATGATGGTGAACATTTTGAGCATTTCCTGTAAAGAATATCAGCTTTGCTTTGTCTTAATTTGTTATGCTAATTATTGCTTTTCTGATCAGATGAAGCGCCATCTGTCGGACATTTTTCGAACATTTTTGGTTCTGATAAAACCCCACGTCATTACTTGTGTGTCAATTTTTCCCTCTACATCTACTTTATTCTGTGATTTATTAAGTTTTCAAATTTATACTGACTTTTTGATCATCCGGTACGTGTTTGGAATCGGACGCTGGTGACCTCGGCAGTTGTGCTCCCTAAAAGAAAAGAAAGAAAGAAAACAATGATATCCCCGAGGTCTTGAGGACAAATGTTAATCTTGGCAGGTACTTTTAGTTTCAAGAATATGATTTAGAGGTCAGTATTTCCCCCAAGAAGACACAGCCTTTTCTTTTGTGAAGGTCTGCGTTCCCTATCGTGTATACCGCTTTTTCCATTCTGGCTCCACAGCATTCTGTCCTGCCCCCTTTGCGTGTTAAGGATGAGAAATCGCCCTCGGATTTTCCTTGATTGTCGCAAGAGGTGACTAAATGGAGTCTCTTACATAATAAGTATGTTGACCGATTGACAGGTTTCGGGCACCAATCGGTTTTTCTCATATTTTTAAAATCATTTTCCATTGCCGTTCCTACCTTCAGCAACACCATGTGTCGGCCGAGGCACTGCTGACCTTGCCGTTTACGCCCTAATTCTCCCTCCGCCTCCCTTATTCTTCGCGGTTCGTTACTAGTTGCCGTCTTGTTCCACAGTATGAAAAATATCCCATACTCCCAAGTGGTAGCTTCCCTCCCCCTACAAAGTTTGGTGCTGTTGGCGCGATTCGTGTCTACGGCATCGACGCCACTTTACGCGGGCAACGGAAACGTGTCACTTCGAGGTCAGGAGAGAGAAGCCCTTAAACGGACGTCTTCCTGCCAGTCGGCTCAGACTTTGCGTTCCCATTGTGTTCCCCCGGCCTGGTGCAGCTGCAGGAGATGGGCAGTGGGCACGCCCCACGCCGGCACAGTGAGCAGCAGCAGCTGCGTGAGCCGTCGCGGAAACGAGGCAGGGGGGGGGGGGGGCGGCGCATGCGCACTGCAGCTGGCCGGCTCCTCGCGCATGCGCACTGCAGCTGGCCGCCAAGGTCGCGCTGCCGTGACGTCACTGGCGCGGGAGCACGTGCTCTCCTCTGGGCCCCGCCGCCACCGCGACCGTGAATTTCAAACGAGCCGCGGCCGAATTGAAAGGCGCCGCGGCGGCAAACTTTAAAAGAGCTCAGCATTCTTTTGATTAGAGCTTGTATTCATTCGTAATGACTCATAAATGTATACCGTATATTTCCGCAGATAAGACGAGGTACAAGTTTTTATCAAAATCCAAAAGTTAACACAGTTTCAGCCGACCAGTATTGACTTTTGGATCGTGTTCCACCGTTGCTGAATTGCAGCCATGTTTAAAATTTCATCAAAATTTTGTAGTGTAAGCATATATCTGGTCTATAAATAAATGTTCAAATGTTTGTATAGCTTATGGGACTTAACTACGGGGTCATCAGTCCCTAAACTTACAAACTACTTACGAACTAGCTAATACTAAGGACGGCAAAAATATCCATCCCCGAGGGGGGATTGGAACCCCCGACCGTAGTGGCCGTGCAGACCGTGACTGGCAAGCTTCAGTCTCCTCGGCCACCGTGGCCGGCTATCTGGTCTATAAGACGACCTCCAAAGTTACCGTAATTACCCGAATGCAGCCACTATTTTTTTTTCCCTTCCGTGATCTAAAACTGTGCTTGCGGAGGCAAAGCTTCAGGATGTTCCGGAAAAAAAAATGCCGTTGGAAGCCGTCATAAGTAGTTTTAGTGATTGCTACACCTGGATTTCAACCTTTGCTGCAGTGTTTGCAAAATGTTTCAAATGTTTGTAAATCTATCGGACCAAACTGCGTGGTCATCAGTCCGTAGCTTACAAACTACTTAAACCTAGGTAAACTAACCTACGGACAATCACACACACCCATGCCCCAGGGAGGACTCGAACCTCCACGGCGAGCAACCGCGCGCTCCGCAGCGAGACGCTTTAGACCGCTCGGCTACTCCACCGCGGCGCAGTGTTTGCGTTGCGATTTTGAACTTTCGTGCGTTCAGTGATACCTTGTATCCGATAGTGAAGAAGCATGTTATTCATTTTCTATTTTACATCGCGAAGTTTAAAAAAGAAGTAATTCCTTTTGCCTAGACGACATTAAAACGCGCCGATACAAATATTATGCGGGTGAAAACACACAAATTGCCCGAGAACAGAAGATAAAGGATTTCGAAGTAAACCGCAATTGTTGCGTATAGCTCCGAAATATTTTAACCCTTTCACTGCTCCGTACGTCGGTATACTCTAATCGTTTCTGTACAACTCTAGATATATTGAGAAATTATTTTTGACAAGCGGCATTGTAAAATCAAGCTGCATTGTAAATAATTAATTCTATTCGTACTTTATGGTAGGCTATATAGGTTATCGTTTGTACTCTCGTCCACTCATAAATTAATAAAGCTGGAAAAGCTAATATCTTTTTAAAAAATTACTTAAAACTTTGTTTTCGTAAATGTTTCCCCCACGGTGTAAATTTCAGGATAATTTCGCAGATGTGCTGCATAGCGCGGCTATACCGAGGCTTCTCCCTTCAAACGATATATTGAATCGATACGTTTCGAAGTGATATGTATGCAATAAGCGAATGTTTCTGGACCGGAAATTCGGCGCTAAATCCGTTTGTTCGATACCTATCTTTTCGATACTTACCCGCTTAGATATATATCGTTTGGAGGTCGAACTTTCGCTATAGCCGCGTTATGCAGCACACCTGCGAAATTACCATTTTTGACTAAATTTCAATCTAACTTTTTTTCTAACGTCGGATAAAACTGCCTCAGGTTTTGGAGCCGTTTTTTATTATCCAACCATCGTCTTATCTGCGGAAATATACGGTAACTACAAAACAGCTTTAGTCTCTCTTAATATACAGCAACTATTAGTTGTCTGTAAATGTATTACACATACGGTGCAGAAATCGACCAACAACGTTTTTTCTTCATAACTAAACTGAATTAAAACATTTAGTTTTTTAGCTTTTAAGTGCAACATATGAACGGAATTTGTCGCCAGACACGATTTTCTGGTACTTTCTCAGTACGACGGAGAAACTTTTCTACAAACATTAATTTCGAAAGAGTCACAACACTAGGTCTATGCTTGAGTGCCTATTGTATTCTCCAAGACTTACATATATATGTTATAGCCTCAAAAAATTAAACAGGGCTGCCTGAAACAGCTAATGTTAAAAATCTACTGTGAATATGGAATATACCATCAGGCACATAACAGTAAAATAGCTTCTTACCTTGTGAATACATCAACCAGCCACTACGAAATTCTTTTAAGAACACGAAGTATGCCATAACGTTTCCTTAACTCAGTGCACGTAACATTAGAATTAGGGCATCTAGTCAGCATGTATCGACATAGGGTTCAACTTCACAATGTGCATCCAGTGTGACTATGTGTCATTCATACATGGAACTATATACAGTTCTGGAAACCTCTTTCAGTTTTTATATCTGATTGTTAAGCAGGTGGCCTTTAAATTCTGTGTTACGAGTTGCTAATATTAACTAATATTAATTTCATAAACAAAAATTCAAACTGTGGTGAGGCAACTCATCTCGTGCCCCCAACAGTTATTTTGCATACTAATAAAAATTAAATTTTATGAACTTCCTGTCCACCAATACTGCCTAAAATAACTCCATTTAAGAACTACAGGTATTGTAAAAGCCTGCTGTTTATTTCATTCAACCGTATATATTCTTGACTAACAACCTGTTAGGCAAGAGTAACTATCTCTGAACACAACTAGTAGGGCTACTTCTGACAAATATAAATGGGAAGACAGTATCGTTAATTTATTCCTTTTTTATGCAGTTAAGCGCTGAGCAGCTTTTCAACATCGTGTTTCATATATAATGTAATAGTCATATAGTACAGACGTGACCACGAACTGAGTATTTGTACGGCAGTAGCTATATTATGTACAATGTATGTCCTAACACCACTCGTATTCATCTGACGCTTGTAGTGTAACAGCTTACACTTCATGTTTCCTGCTAGAGGCTCAAGAAACGCGAGTATAATTATTTAATGAGTCTTATTCAATTTAGCAAAGTAATAGTAGAATATTTTCTGGCTCCAGTTTTTCTCTGTACATGTTTTGTGAGGAAGAAAAAGAATAAGCAAAGAATCCACTGTGCAAGTGATATAATTATTCGAAGATAAATTAAACCTATGGACTGTATGTATATTCCGTAGCTTTTACTATAATTATTCTTTGTCTGGATACGTTGGAGAAACGAGGCAGATAACAAGCCTTTGTATGTATGTACTTAAATGATAAAATAAACACTGTACTTGCTCTAGTAAGTAACACACAAATAACATATGCTAGCGAAACTATATTTAAAACAACCAACACTGTAGCAATAGACAGGCTACTCAAAATAGAAAGGAGGATAGCCAGAACTTGCATAAATAAGAAATACTAAGAATAGCTTCAAATGAAACTGTTTATAAGAAAGTAGAACCAGTGACAAGCACAATGAAAAAGAAACGGATCTCTGTCCTAGGACATTTGATGAGAACACCAGAAAATAGAATCAGCAGGAAGATAATTGAAAAGTTATGGAACAGCAAGAGCAACAAAGATGGATCACAGAAATCAAGGAAGACATGATGAAACTACAGATAACGATGGAAGATTTGAAAAACAAGACAGACACACTCAAGATACTTCAGGACAAACACGTCACACTACCAGTAAAATTAACAAACAGAGACTGGGATGGGTAATTTCGGATGAGGAGAGAAGAGCACGATCTGAAAGAATGAAAAAGTATTGGGCCAACAAAAAAGTAAATAAAATAAAAAATAACAGAAGAACCTAATTCATAATATTTATGTTGACCATAAAAGTAATAAATAAATTAACCACTGTATTATTGTCATGTTTATTTTTGAACTAAATTGTGTTGATGCATAACAACAAATTGTAATAACCTTTGTAATATTGACTAAAGTGGTCCAATGAAGGCCATAAAATAAATAAATAAAAAAAGTAACACACTGCTTGCTTGAATTAACAATGGTTTAAATGAGAAGTATTTTGCTATTTTGGGTACTCTTGTGATGATTGGAAAAGAGTTGACACCCAAGAAGACCTATCAAGATATGTTGCTATGTTAGGAGGCACGAAGTAGCCGGTCCTCTCATATTTGGCAACTACATTCTTATTACACACGTTTAACGAATGAAGAGATCTTATCATAAAGAAGTGATAATGAGATTGTTCCTGACACGCACGGTTGGTTGAAATACTTAAACAGCAGACGCCGTCGGAACAACTGACGCTTGCCACTATCATGGCGGACGGCCGAAGGTTCAAATTATCCCGTGACAGCAGCGCCGTTGGAGAGTCTAGTTTATTTTAACATGGGAACACCTCCTGCACTTCCAGGCAAGGCTCGCCGTTAGGTCAGGTGCGGCGCATGCTCTTCTGTAGCCGCGATAAGTTACAGTACAGATTCCCACTATTTTCATTGAATGTTCAGTGGCTATGGCGCATGTTTCGTTTGAGGTACATCAAAATAGATATTAGTAGTTGTAGTGTGTGACTCTCTGTGACTCGTCGAGACGTCTCAGTGGTGACTAGCAAAGTATCCTTCCGGAAATATTGTTAAAGTGGAGTTCCAAATTGACGTGAAGCAACAGTCATGTATGTTGAGGATGCCTTGTTTTCAGGAAGTGCGACAGTGATTTTCCACAAAAACTCTGTCAAGTACTCAGTAGTGATTTTGAACACACGTTTATGCAACTTTCACATTATACAGCTTCTACAATTACGCCCTTGCTGAGGTGGTCGTCTTGCAGCGACGTCTTCTGTGTGATGGTCTCGAGACTCTTCTTCTTCTTCTTCTTCTTCTTCTTCTTCTTCTTCCGGGATGTATGCGGTGTCCCAGCTCGACGGAACTGCCTCGAAGCCCGAGTGGCTGACCTTACACAGAGGGTGTCGACCAGTCCGCGAGCAGGCGGACTCCGACTGATGTCGAGAGCGTTATACAGTGTGCAGAGGCGCGCAGGCAGCTACTTAATGTTGGGGCCCGACATTCCTGCAGCCTGAGCGTCGAGTGATGTGTGTTGCGGTACTGCCTGCTTTTCCGGCGCTTTCGTAGATGGCAGTCCACTTCTAGGTCCACAATTGGCTTTTTACTATTTACTTCAGTAGTTTAAAAATAAACACATTGCTAATCGCTAGTATAACATCGAAAAGAAAGTAATTTTACTATATGTAGTACATTGTCTCTGATATACCAACGACTCCTTATGACGAATACGTCATGATGTCGACGAGACACACAAAGCTACATTACTTTCACCACACTAGCAACAGTTATTTATTGTTCCTTCCAGCCTTTCCAGAAATGCTGTTCTGCAGGTAAGCGCTCATTTACAAGGATGTTAGACTGACCAGCACTTTGGTTATTTTACCTCATTTCGTATGTACTTTCACTGTCGAAATCCGAAAAAATTATCTTCGACAGTATCGGCATGTTCTTTTCCAGGAAATTTTGAAGTTTTGGATCGTTTTCACATTCCACTTTGTGTAAACAGATGGCAAAGAAGATAACCCCCAACAGTGCCAGTGTCAAAAACAATTTTAAACATTTGACAGGGCAGCATACAAGAAATATACACAGAATGCTGTGGGAAATAATATTACGACCTTCGTAAAAAAGTTTATTTAGATTTACTTCGCGCCGGCGTAATAATAATGTGAGCGCGCTGTGAGTGTTACGGATTGCATGTGACTACACAGGCAGCAGTCTTACAAGGAGAGGACGTCTACTCGTCATCGCCGAATTCGTCCAAATTTACGCCACATGTAGGGCGTGGTGAGATATGAAAGTGTACCAAGTGGGAACTCCAGATGGCCAAGCGTTTAGAAAATAACAGTAAGTTTGGCACGGATCTATCACCACGTGCATCTTACCAATTGCACCTGTGACGGCGTGTTTAGCAAGCGGTGTTTGGCTCAGCGGTAAGAGGTCGGATTTTTATTGAAAGGTTCCCAGGTTCATTTCCGACCGGCGGCAAATATTTTATTGTTCCTTGGCAATGCGTACACTACTGACTTCAGAATTAACGGCAACATCATGTATGATGTTTTCTATTTATATGTACACAACATCAGTATGGTACGCGATTATTTAAAACATGCATACTGTGTTGCAAACTTGGGGTTGTGAACGGTCCATAAGGTGCAGACACAAATAATCTTGAGTTTAATTTGACCTAATCGAGAAAAGAGATCACTTCTCGAGAAGCATGCATCAAACTACATTCCATTATATATCACTCCGGTACATGTAATTAATCAATTGCAAAAGAATGGCAGTACCGATTTACGTACACGACGTCCGCAAGTACGCGTTAACTACGGTCCCTTTTTAGATGTTTTTAGTCCCCAATTTCATCCAGTCCCCTTTCTTGTTTTGCTTATATAAACTAATAACCTATATGGTGCGGCTCGATAGCACAGTGGTAGAGTGCCAGACTACCAATCCAAGGGTCGCGGGTTCGATCCCCGTCACGACCTGGGATTTTTATCTGTCACTTTCCACTTCTTTCACCTCTGGCAGTATTGCTCATGTGAAAAATACCGAGTAGCACCGTGGTTCGGAACCCACGTTAAACTGTAGGTCCCCCTATAACTGGCTGGGTAAGTCAGTTCGAAGGTCGGAGGAAGGCAACGGCATACCACCTCCAAACAGGACCATGCCTAGTAAAGCACTGTGGTGTTCAAACCAATCTTCGGATTGTTGACTGCTTTACCTTTCTTTTCTTTTCTTTTTTTATGTGATGTAGCGGTTAATTGTGAGATCTACATCAATACTCTGCAAAACACTGTAAAGTGCATGACAGAGGGTACGTTCCACTGGACAAGTTATCACGATCCCTACGGGAACAGTATGTAGATGTACGCATTACCAAGGAGCAATAGAATATTTGCCACCGTGTGGAGTTGATCCCGCGACTTTCTCAATACGAATCCGACCGATCTTTCACTGCTGAGGCAAACACCGTATGAAACTTGCTTTTATTTCCGAAACGCTTGGCCATCTGCAGTTCCCACTTTTGGGGCACTTTCGAGTCTCACCACGCCCTACATGTATCATAAATTTGGACGAATTCGGCAATGACGAGTAGGCGTCCTCTCCTTGTTAGCCGGTTCAAGTCGGAACCGGGCGTAGCTGAAGGCATCGGGCCACCGCGATGCACCTGCAATTGCGCGCGTTGTGTTGACGCCCAACGCAGCTACAGCGGTGTCGATACCGCCACGGGACACATTCATTCCATTACGATCACTCGCGTGTCTCAGATATCATTGCCTGAGGCATAGTTAAACAGTCGGCGCATACTGCCTTTAACGCAGTGTGTGCGCTTCCGTGCAGCAGGCATTTTGCCGCGGTTCCCGACACGGTGTTCCGCAGTGCCTGTTCACGCATGGAAATTTTCGCGGACAACGCATCGCCTTACGAGTATTTACTCAGAAGCCTGCACTGTATCAGTCTGGTTGTACTTCGACGCCACTAAAGATGATTATTCATTTTTTATAATAAATTTTACACGTTACCAAAATTATAGGATCTCTTCGTTCAAAGTACATTGACGCCGTTTTGAAAAATGATGTGGGGCGACTTCGTACTGGAACCACGTGTTTCGAAGTACATGCAGTGAAACTTATTCGGAGAGCCTTTGCAATACGCAGTTGAAGAATGGCAAGCACGCCGCAACCGTGGAATGTGGCGTGGCTCAGTTGGGTGTGGATACAGAAAGCGAGCGCAAACCTGGGAACCCGCGAGAACGCTCTGGCCATGCTGCAGGGGCTTCAGCTGCGGCGGTCTGACGAACCCTCTGCCATGCACTCGGCGGCGTCTGGTAACTAGTGACGGCTTAAAAGTACAAGTGTCGAAACTTTGATGTTAATTTGCTGAAGAAATTTTACAGTTGCAAACACACGAAACAATATCGAAACTGCAGTAAAAAGCGCCTGTTTACTTTGGTTTTCATATAGTGTTGTCCTGCTAACGGTCAAATTACGCTGAAAATAATTTTCTCGTGTAATAATTCTGACTCTCTCAGTTCTGAAATAATCTTCAATAAAACACGGTTGTACATTTACATTCGTATTTGTGCTTCGTGTACGCTTATTTCCTGTAAAACTTAATTATCTTTCTGTTCGTAAATATTTCTTCTCTTTCGTTACGTTGCAACTTTATCGGTGCGATGAAAACACAAACAACAGATTAAACATTAAGAAGATCCGAAAGCATTCCGACAATACGAATGAGCTCGACCACAAAGGTCGACTTCCGCTCCTACAGCAGGTCCTCGCTCCTGCAGCTCACTCTCAACTTTGCAACTCCACACTTGGCACAGTCATCGACGTCTGATGGGGTGGCGGCTTTGAGCAGAAAGTAGCTCGTGTAAATCGTGCTTTTATATACGTGTGACGCCGCAGACAGAGAGAACAAGTGGCTATTGGCGGCTTGCGGTACTTCGGCAAAGTCCTATTAACCCTCCGTTTGTACCAAATTATTGATACGTTCAAAAATTGCTTGTTGGTTCTTCTCCTTGCAATACGTATTGAAACAATAATATTCTCTGAATTTTTTATCGATTACGAGTGCTGAACTGTAGTCTTTCGTTTTGCATTAATTTACAGTTTTATGCAAAATGTCTTTTTTGTTGCATATTAAATTGTGGGAATCGAATATTATGTACAGTTTTGGAATACGTGGTAAGTGGGCATATTTTGTAGGTTTAAACTTTTCTCGACGGGGTGTTAGGCACAGTTGTGCCCCTCTACTTTGATAAAGTATAGCTGTGTCGCAGCCCTCGATATTCAGCCGGCGTGTGGGAGGGAGAGGAAAGCTCAGCTGCCTTCCCTGCAGTTGTCGCAGGCTGCCCCTCGACAACACCCCTCCCTGCCTTCAGCCCTTTGTGTCCGAAAGACTCGCCCGCTACTCTCCAAACACGACAGCCAGCAGGGATCTGGCAGAGGCGGCGCCGTTGCCGTCGAGAACAGGCGGTCAGCGCTTTGAACCGTTCATTGTGTATGCGCTTCGCATGTCCGCGACACATTAAATACGCGTTTTCGGCTATTGGTCCACTATCTCAGTAAAATTAATTTTATACGCACTATGATCTGTTCATCCAGAAACGTTGAAGGCACACTCTATATAGGTAGTGTGTTCGTAGATGGCAATGCTCTGTTTCGCCTAGTAAGAGCGGGTGTGTTATATAATTAACGGTCTGCAGTAACCCACTTATAATGAATTTTCCATGACATGTTTTACCTGTATACCTGTATGTGTGCGTCTTATGCGGATTGTTTTGCTGTTGCTGTACTAGTCCGTCTCATACATGTATAGAGGCAAAACAAGCGTTATTTTAGATTCCATCCAATCGGTATACCCATGTTGGTGGTAAAAAACTTTTATGAGAAGTAATTTTTATCTGTTTTAGATTACGACAAGATTCGTTGTATCTAAAAGTTCTCTGAAATGAGATAGGAAATCGTGTAAATCTGAAGATGAACATTTGGCCTATATCGTTCAAACTGGTACTTTGAATAAATAAAAAAATTGCTATATTGGCTTAAAGACCTTAAAACATAGGGCGTACAATTAAAAAAAAAAATCTTTCATATCGCTCTCCAGTGGGCAAAACGTGCCAGGTGATTAAGACATGTTTATGTGTAACGTTGGATGGGATGGTGTTGATTTATGGTGTGTATTGGGTTGTCTGGTTATACGTAGGTAAGTAGCGTAGTTAAAACGTTTGTTAGCGGTGGTATTGGACGTTCGGTTTCCGCCTGTGTGCTCGGCGCCACTGAGCCTCCTGTGCAGGGCACAAAGGGCGGCCCGAGCCCTAAAGCCCTTTGTGGGATCTGGCAAAGTTACTCTGTGGATCTGGGCAGGTGGGCGCGCTTCTCCCTAAAACTCCTTTCCTGCCTGCCCTACCCGTCCCTTCCACGTCCTCACACATTTTACGCTTCACCAATCGAGTCTTGTTATCCATTCCCTACGTATAATGTTTCTCCTCCAACTCTGCAGTGATGTATTACTAATATTGCATTTCTGTGGATTTTTTTGACGATTTTTCAAGTACAAAAAGACTTTAAAACCTAAAATTTTACAGAAAATTGCGAACAACTTTTCAGTATTTGCTATATCCTCGTTTAGCAGCCATCAAATATTTAATTGTTCTTGATATTACATTTATTCCTGTGCCATGTTTTGAACAGCTTTTGCAGCACCTCATTTTGTTTTTTTTTGGGTAATTTCACTTTGTAGTTTTTCCTCTTCAATCCTTGCCAGACTTTTCCATGGGGTTCATGTCCGGGGAGTTTCCTGGCTAGTCCATAACATGAGTTACGGTGCAGAGTCTCTAGTGAAGGTGTAACGGCCGTTGGAAAAGCATTGCCATTGCGGAACAGGTCGTTCAGTACTGACCTGTACTGTTCTTGCCGCAGTCGGGCCCGGTGGTCTCTGGGTAAAGCGCTCGAATGGAAACCGAAGGGTCGTGGGTTCGAAACCCGGTCGGGCCTCGGATTCTTTCAGTCTGCGTTTTAACCTCTCATCGATGAGGAATCGCCAGAAACGACACGTTGTTCGGATTCCACGTTAAGCTGTAGGTCCCCTTTCCCCGGTTGGATAACTGGCAAGTCGCCGAAGTGGCGTCCAATTGAAAGACTTGCACCAGGCCAATGAACCACACGAAATTACCATCATCAATTACTATATCTTGACGCATTGTTCCTTCCACACTGTAAACGCGCCAGTTTCGTGTGCCACCACACGAAATTATCATCATCAATTACTATATCTTGACGCATTGTTCCTTCCACACTGTAAACGCGCCAGTTTCGTGTGCTACTCATTACAGACCAAAACGATGCTTTACCCGTCTCACTGAACTATGCAATCTTCGTGGATTTTTTCGTGGTTCCTGACCCCACAAACTGTTTTGTTTTGGAGAATTTGGATACTTGTGTCGTCAGAGATGCAAACGTGGAATGAAATCACGTCACATTTGGAAATGAATGTCACCATAAAGGTAGGCGATGGATGATGATATTGCTGTGCATCATGTATTTGCGGCGCAATGACTGTTAAAAAAAATTTCGTGGGTGCAGCCGCATAAAGTTGACTTCTTCTAATATTTCGGCCACCTGTGGCCCCAAGCGCAGTAGCGCGGTCCGCGCTTTTATAAACACGCAGAGCGTGCTGGGGCGTCAGTCTCTCTCTGAAGATGGCTGAACGGTTCTCAGACGAAATATTAGAAGTCAACTTTGTACGACTGCACGCCCGAAACATGTTTGAACGATGATGGTACTGTTTGTGTACATGACTGCCGGCGTCACGGTCCAGTCTTTGGTGGAGTGACAGTTTCTTGTCTGCGCGACCGCACCGCAGCCCCGCTTGACAGAACCTTCGCTGCAGCGTGCGGGTACGGTCACTACGCCATCCGCCAACGTGTTATTGGTTCTGCCTGATATAGCGGATGTAATGCGTTTTCAACCGCAATTACTTTCACGCTGGGTATCGAGAATTTCGTTATTCTTCAATTTTTGCTTATATTTGGAACGGATGGCTGTGAAATCCGTTCCATTTGAGCAATAGCTCGTTGACTATATTCACTGCCTGAGAAAATAGTGGGTATTCTGCCCTTTTTTCGTGGTGTGTGTGGTAAGTGCCTTTGCCCATATCTGTAAACAATCCCAGTGAAACTATATTCAGGATTGCCGGCCGCGGTGGCCGAGGGGACTAAGGCGCTCCAGTCACGGTCTGCACGGCCACTACGGTCGGGGGTTCGAATCCCCCCCTCGGGCATGGATATTTGTGCCGTCCTAGTTCGTAAGTAGTTTGTAAGTTTAGGGACTGATGACCCCGTAGTTAAGTCCCATAGACTATACAAACATTTGAACATATTCAGGATTGGAAAACTCATAAAGGGTTTAAACATGTATTACTTTCCATGAAAATGTAATAAATAACGTAAAATTGTATAATAAATCAAAAACTCGCCAGTGTTCTGGATGTAAGACAGTGCACTTCAAAATGCTAGAACTGACGGCCACAACTATTCAGAATATCTGCCAGTACTGAAGTGACACCCATACTACATAATGGAATGAGCTTACATTGTTGTCAAACAATAGAAACTATTATTTTGCAATGCTGTAGTAACAATACGACACGCGAACCATTGTTTATTATAGAGTACTGCGAAACCTAGCTAAAAAAGTTGCAAAAGAGCGTGCTGAGTATATGAATTGTACGTACAGTAGGAATCGTCCGCATTCGCTCGATTTGCGCACAGTTCCTACTGCCGGACAATTATAAAGATAAAGCGCATTTGATAGACCTGTCCATCCAGTGTGTCCCGCGGTCACGGGAAATGCGACCCGCCACAGCCGGACGTAACACTGGCTGTTGTTTTCGTTTTGCAGACAGAGCAGCATTTGGAGACAATCTTCAAAAATTGATCTGCTGTGTCCAGTGTGCGTATAGCATAGCCGACTTCGCAGGCTGAGCGAATCAGCAACTCTCCTGAACACCAATTTGAGGTGAGAGCAATTTATGACCAGCAAATGTTTAAAAAATCATAATGTTTGAATAATTTGGATATTTTAGTTGACATAACTACCAAATATCTCGACTATCTAAATGTAAGAACTGAAATGTGAAACTGTGTGGACATATTAAAGTATTTATTCAAAGCTTGTTGGAGAAACAGGTAGGGGAAAGAATGCGATCATTGGGAGACCGTCTCTAAGCGATGCTGCGGAAAATTGTGAATGGGTTTGAGGAAGGATTCCCAAATTTTAAAAATCAACAGCTCTGTTTGAAGATGTTCCAAAATACTTTTCAGGTTCTGTTTCAAGATGCTATGTCACATCTGCAAAAGCAGTTGAAGTGGAAGCATTGAAACCTCAGTACTACTTGATACCCTCAGAATGGTGTCATAGAATTTTACAAAATGTATAAATATGTGTCATTCCTAATCAGTGTCTCAACCCATCCAAGTTAACAATTCAACAGCTACCCTTATTCGGAAGCTCAAGTGTCTGTAAATTTTTATTTTTCACGAACGAAAACTGTAAAATCTAAAATGATAGCCTCGCTAACAGGCTGCCGTCTGAATTTAGACATCGCATACCTTTGCTAGTATGTATGAACTGTGAAAACAGTTATTTGTCTGATTAATTAACCGTTCATTAATTTTTAAGTTTGCAGTGTTGTAATGGTAGAAGTTGATACCGAGGCCTACTTGTGCATTCAGTGTTCACTTTGCGAGCGGGCAGCAGTAGCCGACTACTGCCTATCACCACTATCAGACACACAGCGACAAACTGATGAGCGCACTATAGCAATGTGCGACAAATCTACCGAAAAGTCTTGTCGCTTGTAACGGGAAACGGACGGACGCTTTCGGCAGACACTTTGAGTCACACGAAAGACGTTGTTGGCAGTATTTGTTTGCGCTGACTTCAGTCTTTAAATTGCAAAATATTGCAGTTGAATGGCTGTAGTGAGCCGAAACAAATACTGTCAATAACGTCCTTCGTGCGACGTTCATCATGTGTTTCAGAGTGTAAGGCATCTCTCACTCGAGTATATCGATTAATTTGATTAGTGAAATTACATAGAAAAACCTAGCTCGTCAACGTGTGAAACCCCCACAGTATGGCCTAGTTCCTGAGACAGTAGTGGCCTCGGGGTCGCATTACTGACGAGGTGACAGCAGCCACAGGCATTCTCTAACCGTATCCTGTGTCGCTGAAACCAGTGTTCTGCTTGTGCCTTCGTATTTCCACTCTCTAAAGTCTGTATAAATGAGCTCCTGTAATCGGGCTGTACTATTTGTCGTTGACAACAGATGTCTCTATTCATATGTGTGTTTTTACGAAAACTGCACTCTACTTTAACAACTTGCATATGTTACTTCATGTTGATCCCACAACACGATTCTATCATTTCTGTAATGTGTACCTTGGACCCACAGTGTTAGTCATGTACATTGACATATTTGTTTTAGGTTCACCTATACTGTTATATTCTTAAAGGTTTATTTATTTCACGAAGTATACCTTTAGGCAGAATAGTCGTCGTCAGGTGTTTTTTGGTATTCAGAAGGACTGTTATTTTGCTTTAACCGACTTTTGATAGATTTTTAGGTATTATAAGGTAGTGTGTCATACTTTTTTTTTAGCCACGAATTTCCAGCAGTTATTTGTTAGCACCTCAGAATACTACATATACTGTTACATATAATACCTAAAAATCTAGTAAGAGACAGTTAAAGGAAAATAACAGCTCCTCTGAATACCGAGACACATGACGAAGGCTCTTTTCCCGAAAGATACATGTCGTGAAGGAAAGAAATACGAACAGATATGGGTTCCCGTTTAACCTAATATAATTATGTGTTGTTGTGGTCTTCAGTCCGGAGAATGGTTCGATGCAGCTCTCCATCGTACTCCACCGTACTATCCTCTATCCTGAGCAAGCCTCTTCATCTCATAGGAACGGCAACATACATTCATTTGAATTAGCTTACTATATTCATCTCTTGGTCTCCCTCTGCGATTTTTACCCCGCACACTTCCCAACAATGATAAATTCACAATTCCTTGATGTCTAAGAATGTGTCCTACCAATCTATCCCTTCTTTTAGTCAAGGTATGCCAGAAATTTCTTTTCTCCCCAATTCTGTTCAGTACCTCCTCAATAGTTACGCGATCCACCAACCTAATCTTAAGCATTCTTCTGTAGCACCACGTTTCAAAAGCCTCAATCCTCTTCCTGTCCGCACTGTTTATCGTCCATGTTTCACTCCCATACAAGGCAACACTCCACACAAATGCCTTCAGAAACGACTTCCTTAAGCTTAAGTCAATATTCGATGTTATCAAATTTCTCTTTTTCAAGAATGCTTTTCTACCCATTGCCATTCTGCATTTTATATCCTCTGTACTGCGACCATCATTTTTTATTTTACTGCCCAAGTAACAAAACTCATCTACCTCCTTTATTGCTTCGTTTCCCAATCTAATTCCTTCAGCATCACCTGATTTTCTTACACTGCACTCCATTACCCTTTGTTTTGCTCTTTTTAATGTTCATCTGATATGCTCCTTTCAACAGACCATTCCGTTCAGTTGTTCCTCCAGGTCCTTTGCTGTCTCTGCCAGAATTACTATGTCATCGGCAAAACGAAAGGTTTTTATTTCTTCACCTTGAACTTTAATTCCTTCTCCAAATTTCTCCTTGCTTTCCTTTATAGCTTCCTCTATGTACAAATTGAATAATATAGGGGGAAAGGCTGCAACCCTGTCTTACACCCTTCCCAACCTCTGCACCCCTTCCATGCCCTTCAACTCTAACAACCACCGACTGGTTTTTGTTTTATTTCAGAATTTGAAAAAGTGTATCCCAATCAACATTGTCAAAGGCTTTCAACAAATCTACAAAAGCTAGAAATGTAGGTTTGCCTTTTCTTAATCTATCTTCTAGGATAAGCCGTAGAGTGAGTACTGCCTCCCGTGTTCCTACATTTCTCCTGAACCCAAACTAATCTTCCCCAAAGTCAGCTTCTACCAGCTTTTCCACCCTTCTGTAAAGAACTCGTGTCAAAATTTTGCAACCATGACAATAACTGATGGTTCTGTAATTTTCACACTTGTCTGCACCTGCTTTCTTTGGAATGGGGATTATAACATTTTTCTTAAAGTCTGAGGGTATTTCCCCTGTCTCGTACATCTTACGCACCAGTTTTGTCATGGCTGGCTCTCCCAGAGACTTTAGTAGTTCTGAGGGATTGTCATCTACTCCAGGGGCCTTGTTTCGACTTAGGTCTTTTCAGTGCTCTGTCAAATTCATCTCTCAGTATAGTATTTCCTATTTCATCATTATCGACATCCTCTTCCCTTCCTACAATATTGTCTCTAAGTTCATTTCCTTCGTACAGCCCCTCTATATACTCTTTGCACCTTTAAGCTTTTCCTTCTTTGCTGAGAAATGGTTTTCCATCTGTGTTCTTGATATTCATGGAGCTGTTTTTCTTATCTCCAAATATCTCTTTTATTTTCCTTTAGGCTGTATGTATTTTTCCCCTATCTATACATTCTTCTACATCCTTGCATTTGCCTTCTAGCCACTCCTGCTTAGCCATTTTGCTTTTCCTGTAATTCTCATTTCTTGGTCGTGTGTACTCCGTTTTGCCTGTCTCATGTACTGCATTTTTTATTTTCTGCTTTCATCAAATTTACTACGCCGCGGTGAAGTAACCGAGCTGTCTAAGGCGCCTCGCTGCGGAGCTCGCGGTTTCTCGCCGTCGGAGGTTCGAGTCCTCCCTGGGGCATGTGTGTGAGTGTTGTCCTTATGTTAGTTTAACTTAGTTTAAGTAGTACGGAGTGATGACCACGAAGTTTAGACCGATAGATTTACAAACATTTGAACATTTTAAATGTAGTATTTGCTGTGATGTCCAAGGATTTTTTGTATGTCTTGCCTTTCTACCTATTTTGTCCTCTGCTGCCTTCACTGTTTCATCTCTCAGTGCTCCCATTCTTCTTCTTCTGTTTTATTTTCTCGAGTTTCTGTCATTTGTTGCCTAGAGGTCCCTCTGATATTCACAAGAACTTCAGATTCTTTCAGTTTATCGAGGTCCCATCTCATTTTCGTACCTTTCAGAAGTTCTTCCAGTTTCAGCCTACAATTCATGACGAATAAGATACGGTCAGAGTCTATATCTGTCCCTGGGTAAGTTTAAAACCTACTTCCGATATCTATGCCTTAGCATTATAAAATGTATCTAGTATTTTCCGGTGTCTGCTGGTCTCTTGCACGTGTACAGGTTTTTAAAGGAAGTGTTCGCTACGACTAAATGACGTTGCGTGCAGAATTGCAGCGGCGTTTACTGGCGAGGTGTGAAGCGGCCACACACGCGGGGCTTCGCGACGACGGCGGAAGCTGGCGCGCTGCCCAGCTGCCCAGCCCAGGCCACCGATTATTAGCTTTGCCTTCACTTCGCACTCCGTCATCTGACGATAAGTCGTGGACGGCGACGGTACCGGAATACCGTCTGGAATGGGTGTCGGTGTTGTCCTTGCGTTAAAGTTACTGTAAGTTTGTAAGCCTATAGTCGGGCCGCCGGAAGAACGACCCTGACAGTTCTCGCACGTGGGCCGCAGAGGGTGGGGGGGACACTCGAGCACCAACCTGAGCTCTGGAATTCGTAAACGTTGCCAGGGTAACGGTGCCGCGTAGCCACCCTGCCACTCAAGGTCGCTGCAAAGCATCTGTCGCGTGTTCATCGTTACCGGTTTTGTTCGTGCCGTGTTACGTATCGTTAATTTCAGACGTGTGTGAGATGGCTTCTTCCTCTAACCGCAAGAAAGTCACTTCTGTGACCAATAGACTGGCTGTCCAAACTGATCTGATGATATTACTCTGACACTATACTATGTCAGTCAACAGCGACCGTAAATGAATGAGGCCAAAATAAATAAATAAATAAATAAAAAAGCCTCTTCTTTTTTATGTAAGAAGACAAATCATTTCACTGGAAGAGGCGATTTTACTACTTGTAAAGTGGTAGTCCTTATTTGTTTACCCTCTCGGCAGACTGCCACAATACAGTGTCCGAGTAATAACACCGAGTTTGTGGCAAATGGTTAAAGATGAAATTTATAAACAAAATTCTTCAACTAGCGACCTTTGGCTGAAGACTAAATAATACGTTATATTTGATGGAATACTGGAACATATGAAGCTTTACTTTAACTCGACATATATTTCTAAACCTTTCTTTTTAACTGCAAAAAAGAGTGTTTTTCATCACTTCGTGGTTGTTATCGGTCGTTCACACTTTAGTAGTACATAGCGACGGTTCCAAAATATTCGGAGGTTATATTCGTATGCCGGCGACCGACTCGGCGTAACAACAAACAGCCGCGTAGCAGCATTGGCAACATAGCCGCTAGCTGTCAGAGTCGTTCTTTCGCGGCTCGACTACAGTGACTGATAACCGGAGCTCAGTACATTTACACACCAAACTGTGCACAGCGCAAGAGCACGCTACCGAATCCTTTCTTACTAAATGTTCTAATGTTTGCGAGACTTATGGCACTTAACTGCGGGGTCATCAGTCCCTAAACTCACAAACTACTTATGAACTACCTTATACTAAAGACGGCACAAACATCCGTGCCCGACGGGGGGATTCGAACCCCCGACGGGGTGATAGGAGCTTTTTACACAAGCCCTGTTGACAGCCTCTATGCCGAAGCTGCCGAATTACCTTTACCTTATCGACGCGACATATTACTGTGTCGGTATGCATGCCGTTTGCTTTCGATGCCCCACCATCCTTCCTATCCATCGTTCTTTAACGACTCCCTCGATAGCCAATATGGGCTGTCTGCGATTGCCCTGCTCCCTCCAGGAGTCCGTTTTCGACGCTTGCTTCGGCAGCTCGATTTTACTCTCCCTTCCACATTTCAAATAGGTGAGAGCCCAGTGCCACCTTGGCTTCAGGCTCAAGTTCGCGTTCACCTCGACCTCGCCTCACTCCCGAAGGAGAGCACTTTGGATGCTTTATACTGCTCGCGGTTTCTTGAACTTTGTGCACGGCTCGAAAATTCCGTTTTCATATATACGGATGGCTCAAAGACCAATGACGGTGTCGGATGTGCGTTTGTCGTGGGGGATGACTGTTACCAGTACAGGCTTAATGCCCACTGCTCGAATTTCACAGCTGAGCTTTTTGCCCTCTATCAGGCTGTACTCTTCATCCGTCGACACCGTTCTCCTTCTTATGTTATCTGCTCTGACTCCCTCAGCGCCATCCAGAGTCTGAGCGCCCCCTTTTCAGCCCATCCTATTGTGCACCGAATCAACCGCTCCCTTCAGTCATTAGCTTCTGACGGCCCTCGCGTTCACCTCCTGTGGGTGCCTGGCCACGCAGGCGTGCCTGGTAACGAGGCTGCTGATGCCGCTGCCAAGGCTGCAACTCTCTTACGTCGGACAGCTACGTACTGTGTCCCATCGCATGATATTCAAGGGGCTCTTTCGCGACGCCTTATATCATGGCATAATGTGTGGTCTTCACTTACTAATAATAAGCTCCGGACCATTAAACCGCTCCCGGTTGCTTGGATGACCACCTCACGCCGCTCGCGACGAGAAGAGATCATCTTGGCCCGGTTGCGGATCGGACATTGCCGGTTCAGCCACCGCCACTTGCTCAGTGGTGACCCCGCACCGTTATGTTCCTGTGGCCACCCGCTGTCGGTGCGCCATGTTTTATTGTCGTGTTCCAATTTTACTCCTGTTCGGCTTGCACTACATCTGCCGGGCACATTGGAAGCAATTTTAGCTGATGACGTGCGGGCTGTTGCTCGAGTTTTGAATTTTATCAACTTGACTAATTTGTCAAAGGACAATTAGCTCTTCCCTTTGTTGCTTTTTATTCTATGTTTTAGCTGTTTTTCTATAGTCTCATTATCCTTGGGTATATGCCTCTTTTGTTTCGGGCGCTAATGACCTCAGCAGCTGTACGCCCTAAAACCACAAAAGAAAGAAAGAAAGAAAGAAAAAAAAGAAAGATAGATAAAAAACATAAAAAAACCGACGGGGAACGGCCTCGCGCATTGCAGCATAGAGCCTCAATGCGCTCGGACACTCCGACGCGGGCTTCCTTACAAGCCATCTTTTATTGTCATATATACATCAGACATATCGTCTTACATTTAGAGAAGCTGCATATCGTGTGCGTGGAAATGGTCTGTCAACGCTACGATTCGAGGTTGTTAGTGTGTGTACCGTGACTTAGAATTCAGAAACGCAGTGGTAGTCATGGGTTGCAATGCACATGGTATGTGATGAAATAAGTAATAAATTAGATTTATTGTTCCTTTTATAAACTTTAAGGTAAAGCAGTCAACAATCCGAAGATTGGTTTGAACACCACAGTGCTTTACTAGGCATGGTCCTGTTTGGAGGTGGTATGCCGTTGCCTTTCTCCAACCTTCGAACTGACTTACCCAGCCAGTTATAGGGGAACCTACAGTTCAACGTGGGACCTACAGTTCAACGTGGGTTCCGAACCACGATGCTACTCGGTATTTTTCACATGAGCAATACTGCCAGAGGTGAAAGAAGTGTAAAGTGACAGATAAAAATCCTAGGACCTATCGTGGATCGAACCCGCGATATTTGGATTTGTAGTCTGGCACTCTACCACTGTGCAACCGAGGCGCACTTATAAACTTTATTAAGTTCTAATACTTCTTTGGGTACGTTTCATAATAGTATTGACTTTTTTTATTCGCTCTCATTTTCCATCGCATCATTCTGATCTTCGATTGGAATGTGGTTGCGTCATTAATAGTCTGCGAAAAAGTGCGAATCGGGACGGGTGACAGTCTCCAGTTTTCTTGTTGTCTGTCTTCTTTCTTTTACCAGGTCTTCAACTGACTTTTCAGCTGCAGCGACACGCTGTAAATCTTTTTTCTCAGGATGTCTTGAGTAAAATTTCCTATCTTGAAGTGCACTTTTTGTACAAGAACTGCCTTATAAGTTGCAATTCTGACGATTGTAGCAGATGCAAATGTGGTTTTAGGACATCGTTTCGTTTGGGAGACTGATTTGGATTTTGGGTTTCAGTTTCAAGGTCAATTAATGTAAGTCCAGTGCACCGATATTCATCACTATAGTATGCACCATTTACCTCACTAATTTTTCGCTTGGAGCCGGTAAGAGGCGAGTTCACATTTTCAGCAGATGTTCTTACTTCGGACGTAGTCTTATTGCAGGTTTGTTGTTTTTCACGTCTTCTATTCACCAATTTATTCAAACGCAGTTTATCCAGTTTCTTATACACTCTTTGTGATTGTGGCATAACTGAATGAAGAAAGAATCGAAAACTCGTATAAATCTGTCAGTATCACAAGTAAAAAAGAAAAAATTACTTCGTCATAAACGATGCAGCTAGTTTGTTATTCTTTATAAGATACGGAACAGAGTGAAAGATGATCTATAAAAGTAAAGAGTATGTATTACGGCCTTCTGGGTGTATCCCGCACATGTTTGGTTGAAAGTAATGCACAGACTCTTTGTTCACGGAGCTGGTACTGGAGTGCTGCTGCAAAACATAGGCGTGGCAGGGAGGCCGCGGCATACTTTTAATTTTCAGGCACTTCGGTTGCGATTTGAACATTGAAACTTTGGGAACTTATTGTACACGAGTTGTACTAACTAATAAAAAATAAATCGATAATTGACATTTTTGTTCAGTTTCATCATCGGGTCCCTTAATATCTGGAAGATTACTCGGGCACTCGAATTTCGTGAATTTTATTTAAAACAACTTGACAGAAATGATTAGTTCGGAACATAGTGCAACCTCGAGTTGCTAGTCTAAAGAGACGCGAGAACTCTTCCGGACGGAAGCAGTTGCAGAAGATTTTGGTGCCACCGCGAGGCTGCACCGCGGAGAAGTGTAGAAGCGGCCGGCCCTGCACTCCGCGCCGCGCCTTGACCCACTTCTGCCGCCTCCCGGGACAGCTGCCGCCGCCACCTCATACAACGCCGCGACAAGTGAACGCATTTTCTGAAATATCTCGATCCACTTACTTTGGATTAAAGGTCATCAAGGTATACCCCATAACGAAACAGTAGACCGCCTTGCCAAGAGAAGTATTACAGAAGGACAACACCGTCCCATGTCGATTCCATATACAGACTTCCAAACGACGATTCGAAAAGCTGCCTATCTCACTTGGGACCACGAATGGCACGTCTCTCAAGCGTCTAAGGGAGGACACCTGGCAGCTATACAACCAAATGTCTCCTCACGACCATGGTTTTCATCGATGACACTTAGTAGACGTCATGCAGCGTCCATCATTCGGATGAGACTGGGACATGGGTGTTACCCTGCCCACCTACACCGTTTGAAAATCATCGCTTCTCGGCATTGCGACAAAGATGCAACGGCAGTGGCGGATCTCAACCACATCATACTGGCATGCACCAAGTACACGGCCGCACAAAGTGTATTCTACCGCACGCTGCTTGGGAGGAGTTACCCCCTCCCCACAAGTGTCACTGTCCTCCTTCATGGATTCGACAAGTTTAAGTACAGTTTACTGACAGACTACCTCAAAGTCACCGGCATATATCTATAATTTTAGAGCTAGTGTGTCTAACTTGAACATGCACAGCGTGAAACTGCATAAGTAATTTTATATTATATTTTGACTTTTGTCTTTTCACCTCTCATATGGTCCTTTGCTGTTTGCACTTTCGTTGTGTTATATATCACTCGTACTTTTAAATATATATTGTTTTATGTCTTGTACATATGATTTTTCTACTTTTATTCTAAGACTGTATGATGTGAGGTACTTATTAATATTGTGCTATACATTGTAAGAATCTCAATTCTATTGTAATGTTGTCACTGTAATAACCGCTGGCTGTATGGTCACTGTAACCAAAAGCCATAATAAAGAAAAGAAAAAAAATATCTCGATCGGGTTGCTACCAAAATTAACAGGATCTCCCACAGCACTGATCTGTAGATTTGATTAAAATTGCTCTGGTCGTCTTTGTAGTTTATAAATAAATACACACATCGATATTTATAGATGTAGCTGCAGACGAATATTGGCTGAAGCTTAGAATTAAATTTTGTACCGGGACCAGGTTCTCCTGGCCACCGAGCAGATGCGCTTGCCGATTGCGCCACCGAGACTCGTAAGCAAACGCGACGGCATCAAATTGCATACTTGTCCTTCCCCAATACATCTACTGCCATGGCGAACCTCCTGCCAGCCATTCAGGCGTTTAGAAGTGACACTGACGCGCCTTCGCATTGGACACAGCCCTTTGACCCACAGCTTTGAATTCCGTCGGGAGAATCCACCGATTTGTGATGCTTGTGGCGTGCAAATCACTATACGCCACATTTTAAGTGAGTGTATTTTATATCGTGCTGAGGGGGCAGCGGCTAATCTTGGTCGTGCCCTACCCACTGTTTTAGCTGACGACGAGGCGAGTGTGACGGACGTTTTACAATTTTGTGAACGTTCCCGACTCTGGCCTAAGCTCTTAGGCCGGAGGTTTTAGTGTGTTCCAGGAAGGCTCGCTGACGCCTCTAACATCAGCGATCAGCGTCACCCTATACTCTGACATTTTCGTTTAACGACTTCGAAGTACCCAACCTTACGTCTGCCAACTTCCAGCGATGACTGGCAATATGTGTTCGGGTTGTTGCCAAGACCTACTTTAGTTACTGGTGTCTAATTCTTTAGTAAGGGCGCTAAAAACCTTGCTGTTGTGCGCCCAAAACATCCTATCCTATCCTACCCTACCCTACATCTACTGGTTCCACCTAGCAATTAAAATGGAAAGATGGGGACGGGCTCAGGTGTATGGCGCAGAGAGACGTACTTGGGAATTCCTGCCGACAGCCGGGCTGGCGCAGTAGGTAAGCGCGTCTGCCTAGGCAGCGGCGGGACCCGGGTTCGAATCCCAGCCCTGGTACAAATTTTGATTAACCCATTTCTTCACAGCGTTGCGTACACGCAACACGAAATTTAGCCTTACAAAATCCAGTCGAAATGGACTTACTATACAAAACTCACCATGCAACTGTTAAAGACTTTTAACAGATGAATGGTGAGTTTTGTATAGCATAGCTGCCAACTATTACGGATTGTCCGTAATTGTTACGGATCTAGCATCTTATTTACGGAGTTACGGAAAGTTCATAAAAAATACGGAATTAAGACTTTTTAAATATGATGTTTTAAGAAAACCGGTACAGCTAATCATAATGTTAGGGAAAGTTTTATTGATCGCAATGATTTTCTTCCTAAGTACGTAGCAAAGCCTTAGGATACGTTAACAATTGCATTTTCACTGCAAATGTCCCGCCGGTTCTTCTCCTCCATAGCTACCAAAAGTACGCCCATCCAGCAAGAGCTACGTAAATTCCTTCTTTCACAACTAGTACTTGGTCTTCCGTCTCAGTTAAACATTCTTTTTCTTTTTCGGCGAAAAGTTTCCACTGTTTTTTCTTTCTTTCTTTCTTTCTTTTCCTTTTCCTTTTTTTTTCCATGTTTTCGTTTTTATAGCAGTGTTGTGCCGCTAGAAATAAATACGAGTTATGATATTTCGGAAAAATGTGACATTAATTGGGGTAGGTTGGTTTATTCGTTGTTTCAAAAACCAAACCATTTGGTATACAGTGTTACCTGCTAAGGATTTTATATTGTTATTTCATAAATGCAAGGAATTGCACACTTATTTCTTTCCTCTGCAACTGTTAACTTTCCTTGAACTCAAGTGTTTGAAAATTGCAGGAATGTTTGTCACCCTCGCTATTTACAAAAATAATTTTTTTTTTGTTATTCCTCCTAACCTGATCCTGTTCATTTAGAATTCTTTCTTTTCGAGGAATATATTTATGAACGGAGAGTGTCATAAATATACCATTTAATGGTCTAAATAGGGCTTATAATTTTCAAAATTTTCTTGGAGCATGCGCGTATGACCCCCAAACCCCCCTCCTCATTGGCCTGTCGAATTATTACTGACAGTCTCTTCTCAAGATTGGCAACTATGGTATAGTAAGTCCATTTCGACTGCATTTTGTAAGGTTAAATTTGGTGTTGCATATGCCCAACGCTGGGAAGAAATGGGTTAACAATTGCAGTTGATTTCATTTGTGGCGGCCGTGATGGCCGAGGGGACTGCGGCGCGCCAGTCATGGCCCGCCCGGCCACTACGGTCGGGGGTTCGAATCCCCCCTCGGGCATGGATATTTGTGCCGTCCTTAGTCTTAGTTAGTTCATAAGTAGTTTTTAAGTTTAGGGACTGATGACTCCGTAGTTAAGTCCCATAACCTATACAAACATTTGAAACAATGTTGATTTCATTTGCTTTCCTACCACAGCTTACGAGTGGCTAATGACGTGTTCTCTTCTCGTTTCAGGTAAGCCGGCGTTCTGTGGCTGGTATCGAATGGAGCTCCATCCGTAAAGGGTAAACTAGCCTAATCTCACAACACTGATCTTCCTAAATAGGAAAGGAACGTGGGATGAGGCTGAATGTGAGTTCGTCTTGGAGATGGAGTCAGCTATTTTAACCAGGGTGTTGATGTGGTTGCCGTGAGCAGGAGGCTTGCGTTCGAATACTCGCGTCGCCACAAATTGTAATTCAGTGTAATACGTCCATACGTTATTCTACTACTACTAACGAATGATAAAGAACATTCGAGAAATAAAAACTCAGATAACTTGTAATGCGAAGCATCGAATTAAAATTTGTGGCAAGGCAGATTTCAACCCGGGTGTCCCGCCTACTAGGCATATGTGGCAGCTCCTGACAACTTGTCCGTTCCAAACAGAGAACTACTGCAGAGGGAGGCTGTGTGCAGAGCGCGAGGTGGGGAGGCATTCTCTGCTTGTGGGCGACATTCGCTCATTTAACTTCCTTCTTAATTGCTACACACACAATATTAAAAATCGCTTCGTTATGTAATGATATGAGATATTGACAAGTCCTGTCAGTATCAGCTCTTAAATGAGAAACTGTTGAAGTTACAAAGTGAGCACCCACGTAATTGTACGACATTATACTGGGAACTATGTCAGAAAGTGCTTAATTCAACGAAATATTCTTTCGAATTCGTAAATTTCACTTGAATTTTCATGTTGACCAACGGCGTCACTGACAACGTTTTCGCCAATATTACACATAAATACCGCATCATGTCTCTGTAATAGGACAGATTTTCCGCAGTATTAAGTGTCAAGTTGCAGCGGTCACTTAAAGCGTATCAGAATTTCCTCGTCGCACGATGTCTCACGCTACGGAATGAGAACTTGTTATTATTACGACAATGTGTCTTCTTTCTTGTGTGCATTCTAATTCGGTTGACGTTCCACCGCTGCCCTGTATTATGAAATTAACTTCCAGTTCACTCCTACCACAGTATCGCCAGTAGCAGCGCAGTCTACATTGTCTTAGAAACGCGTAGAAACTACTTGTCTCGACTACTTTTCTTCAAAACTTTCTAAAGTGATCCTCGAATGTCAGCAGGTGGATAAAAATTGTTTTGTTCTCCACGCATTACCCTTTGGTATTCTTTCTTTGTATTTTTGCTTCGAAAAGAACTCATTGTTTGCGAAATGCACACACATCTGACAGTTGTGCCATTTCCCTATGATTCGGTATTAAGGCATTTATTATAAATCCAAGTATTTAATATTCATAGAATATATGACATCAACTGCGATTGGGCAAAGCTGAAAATGGGTACCCAGCCGGGATTTTGGATCAGACGGAACAGACGCCACATGTATAAATCCAAGTATTAGCATTAAAATTTCAAGCATGTTCCACAAGTAGTACATGATTGCCTCCGTGTGCCAAAAAGTAGTAGTAACGATTGGTTGCCAACAATTATCTTTGCACCACCTGGACGTACAACTACAGAATGTAACGTGCCTGCACACGGTTTTGCACTGACCACGAAGTTGAAATTTGGCAAAGGAATTTCCACCAGTTTATACGTGGCAAGCATTTGATAGCTTCCTTCTTGTTTTGAACCTCAGATCAATATCCGAAGTAATAGGATGGTATGGGAACGGAATGGAAAAGCTTTTTCTTTTCACATTCCAGTAACATTTCGAAGCAGGCATATTTTAATTTGGCAATAAACTAAGTATGGAGGTTTATGGTTGAGACTGTAGGCAGGTAGAGACGGTCGCAACTACTCGTAAGGCAGACGGGAGGCGGACACACTGGCTGCCTCAGCGAGAACTTCTCCAGAGGTGCCGGCCGAGGGGACTGAGGCGCTCCAGTCACGGTCTGCACGGCCACTACGGTCGGGGGTTCGAATACCCTCTCGGATATTTGTGTCGTCCTTAGTTGTAGGTAGTTCATAAGTAGTTTGTAAGTTTAGGGACTGATGACCCCGTAGTTAAGTCCCATAAACTTTACAAACATGTGAACATGTGTCTTCTCCAGGCGCCTGACTGTGTCACTGACGTTCCGACGCGAACAAGTTACACGATCGTTGTGGCGAGCGATATTGTTCACCACCTACCTGCTCGCACCCAGCGGTCATTCCCACACAGAGTGTCAGCAAAGTCTAACACACCAGTCACGACACTCCAGCCAATTTTCGTTTCCCGCTGCGATCGTAGCGCGCCAAGCGGCCAGCAGCGGACACTACTGAGTTGGCGGAATCTCGTGAATTGCGTCGTGTTACTTACAGCTTATGTTCGTTTTTGTGATGGCTTTTTGAAACGGGAACGCTTGTAGCTCAATTAATTGCAGCAACAACCAGAAAAAGACGCCACATTGTAATTTTTCAGATTTTCTAAGGACCCTGAAAGGTTTGTAACGTAATACTATCTCTGAAATGTTTTCATTACGAATCGGACAATTACATAAATTTAAGCCGCGGTGGAGTAGCCGAGCGGTCTCGCTGCGGAGCGCGCGGTTGCTCGCCGTGGAGGTTCGAGTCCTCCCTGGGGCATGGGTGTGTGTGTTGTCCTTAGGTTAGTTTACCTAGGTTTAAGTAGTTTGTAAGCTACGGACTGATGACGACGCAGTTTGGTCCGATAGATTTACAAACATTTGAACATTTTTGAACATAAATTTAAGTATAATTATGATTCTTTGATCTTTTCAAGAGTAGAAAATAGCTCATAAATAGCAGAAGAAAGGTGTTCTGAATAAAGATACCGTTTACTCGCCGCTTGCAGCGCTAGTGTCGCCCAGCTGTCAGTCGGCAATAGCTTTTACACCAGTGAGTGTCGTGACTGTGATGTCAGTCCCGTGGTTGTTGTGGCCGGCGAGAAAGACAGGCCCCAGCGCCGTCGCCATGCCACTTAAGCGAGGTGGTTGCGAGTACTGGCCGGTGCCCCATAGCGGGCAGCCACTGAGCTAGCGATCGCGCCGGCTCGGGACCACCTTTAGTCCACTCAATGAATGCGTTGTAGAGTGCATGGAATATGCGAGAATTTTTGACTTCAGGACTTTGTGAGGGATAGTTAGGAGGTGAACATACTAAAAGTCCCCGCCCCTGGGGGGTGAGCTAAAGCGGGGAGGGGGGTGGAAAGGAACCATTTTTTGGTTTTTCGCTTATATCTCGGAAACGGTCGGCTTTAGGAAAAAGTTGTTCCAAATAAAAATGAAAGACAATTGAATTTGCTATAAAATTGTTTCTATACGTATACGTCGAATTCCCAACGGTTTTCGAGATATGCGTTATTGAAAATCGACAATCACTAATTTTGTCAAACATTTACTTCTAGTGACTCACTTGATCGTTTCGCAGAAGATTTGTCAGAAAGAAAGTTGTAGAGCATTAAATTTCCTTCAATTTGATATCCACATTTGCTACGTTATCTTCAGTCAGTCAGAAGATACATCATTTATATGATGTGCACTGTTTCGATGTCCCTCCAGACCTGAGTGTTTTGAGGGGCTGTGACGTTTTTATCTTATGAAACGTGCTAGCATAGTAAATAACAATATTTTAACACTGTTAATAAGGTAATTCCAATTGAAACAGATCACTTTTTATAATTGTAGCTTTTATGATATTATGAATCATACAATTAATGTATTTACAAGCACTGAAAGTGATTCAGAGTGGAAAAAAAGTGCACTCAACGCAACATCTTCGTTTTTCTGAGGAGGAATGGTCAAGGTTCATTCATCTTCATCAGTAGTGGAGACGTCGTCCAACGCGATTCGTAGAGTCTCGATGTCACTGTCGTCATTTTCATATTTCGAATCCGTTGTTGCAGTGTCCCTTGCAGTTCAGGCATGTAACAAAGCAGTGTAACAACGCTTTTCTGCAACCACATCTGCTACAGTCACATCCTTTCGTGCATAGACAAAAAAAAAAAAAAAAAAAAAAAAATTATCCTCAAGATTTCGTCAGGGGCAGCATCTAACTGTGAGAGAGTTTCGGAACTAGTTGGCCATTCCAACCCCAATTTGGCGCTCCACCTTTAGGTACTTCTCCTAACCAAAGGCGTACTTGGTGATACGTTCGAAATTCATGTTGCTTAAACAGCTCCTTCAGCTGGAGGGAGAGTTGAGAGTAGGCTTCATGTTCCCAGCTGCTTTTATAAGTGATTTGTAGTGGAACTTGAGGGATTCTGTGGTGGCTGGAGCTCCATACCATTATGATTCCCGCTGTCTCAGCAGCATGTTGTATGATTTTGGACTTCTGATGCATTTTGACAAACACCATTTAACTCTTGCAACACGCTACGGATACTGTGTCGCAGCCTGTAAATGCATGTGAGAGTAACAAATGGGCGTTGTCCTTCACTTTCAATTCCTGCTGCAGCTATTGTGAAGAATATCAAAACTTAGTAACCGTTCCTCTTCCTGGTTCTACAAGAATAATGTTCCATTAGTTTGAAAATTTTGCTATTAAGAGAACAGTAAGTCGAAATCCTCTCCAATAATGGTAATCGAGGAATTATTTTATCTGTTGATAGCTGTCTCCACAATATCAAAGTCATAATCACCTAAAGGTTGAATGCCATTTATCCCATTTTTCTGTAGTTGCATCAACAGGTTTACAAGCTGATTCTTATTGTTAAATTTGGAAAGGAAATCCTCTTATTTCACTGTAATTTTAATTTCTAGACTGACATTCATTTCTCAACACCTCCTGAGCCAATATCGTCGACTTTGTTCAGCTCCTCTTATGCTCTCTGATATGTTAGAGTATCCATTAAAAACCACTGTACAACCTCTCCGAAGCCAGTTGGTCTTCAAAAATCTAACAAACATTGCAGCCTGATGTAATTTTTTGGACGTTCAGTATGAATCAGAAGGATGTACAGACCTTCTAAAGATGAGCCATTGCTATCTTCGCTTTCTATACTAGCTTTGATGAGTGATAGTATTCCTTTTTTGTCGCTGTGGAAACACCAGGTCCATTTATTGTTTCATTACGTACAAAACACAGTAGCCATTGCGCGCACTACACAGTCAACATTTTCATAAATAAATAAAGAATATCTCGAAAAGCTGACACACAAGCCTTCTCTTTGGTTGGCGAACTTTTGAAGTGAACTGAAGTAAGAAGTGAGTGAGGCCACTCCATTCCCGCCAGCCAGTGACACCTTCGATGTTCGTCGTGGGGCTTCTCCCGGGCGTTAGGTACTGACGACCTTGACAACATGTCCACTGCAGACCACACTAAATGAGTCTCAACTCCTCCGCCTCAGAAAAAACGAAGATATTGCGTTGAATGCACTTTTTTGTCACTCTGAATCACTTTCAGTGCTTGTAAATACTTTAATTGTATGATTCATAATATTATCATGAAAGCTACAATTATAAAGGTGATCGGTATCAATTGGAATTACCTTATTAACTGTAGGGCAGCGGCTAATCTTGGTGTGCCCTACCCACTGTTTTAGCTGACGACGAGGCGAGTGTGACGAACGTTTTACAATTTTGTGAACCATCTCAACTCTGGCCTAAGCCCTTAGGCTGGAGGTTTTAGTGTGTTACAGGAGGGGTCGGTGATGCCTTTAACATCAGCGTACCTCTGTACTCAGACATTTTCTTATTAAAGTACGATGCGTGTATTATAAGTACCGTTTTGAAATAAAAAAAAGACGCGCTAAGATTTATTTTTACATGAAAGCCTGTACTTTTCTACACCATTTCCGTCGATATTGAGACATTTGTCATATATTTGTACCAGTTTTTGAATGCCCTCCTCATAGAAGTCTGGCGCCTGACTTGTTAACCACAGCATCACAACTGTTTTGACTGCGTCATCGTCTTGAATACGCTGACCCCCAGGTGCTTCTTCAAGTGCTGGAACAGATGGTAGTCTCACCTTATTGTCCACTGCCTGCACCAAACTTTCATTATCGACCGAAGGACGACCCCTCCGTTGTTCATCATGCTGATTTGTGCGGCCATCTTTAAATGCTCTCATGCACTTTCTTACCATTCCACCACTCATAATGCTTTCCCCTTCAACTGCACAGATCTCACGATGAATATCAATCGCCTTTAGGCCTTTACCTTTAAGGAATGTTATAACAGCCGTTACTTCAGTCGGCGGAGCTCTAGATTGTCGGAGGCATCTTAAACAGTCGGACACAACGTAAAGAAGGAAAAATCAGACTAATGGCGTTTTGTAAGTAAGTACTGATTTGTCCCAACGAGCGCGCATGCGCAGATCGCCGACCACAGTGCTGCGGCCGCGGTGTGGCAAGTTGGTACTCACTTAAAAACACGCCTCGTCAAGTTCTACGAGACATTCTAAAACGTAATCAAATATTATTTTCAACACAAACTTATATTTTCTTAAATGAACACGCTATGTTATATCTTACGCAATCTACATCGTTATTTGTTACGCATCTATCGCAGTACGCTGTTACATCGGGAGAATATGCGGGCGCTGCCGTTTGAAGCGCAGCTGCTGCATGCTGGGACTCCAGCGAGACGATGCAACCAGTTGCTTTAATCGCGTTTATTTTTCGATGGTGATATTTCAAGACTCCCGAGCGTTACATGTTTGCGTTCATTTACGTGTCGTTAACACTTTTTCTTTCGTAATGGCGCTGCAGAATTATGTAACCAAAGTTTTTAAGACAGTTACGTCTAAAAGTCACGCGCCGATTTTCAGACTCGCAAAACGTTTGGCCACCCTTCTTATTCCGCAAGTCGGTCACTGTGAGCATCATTTGAAGAATACGGCCGACTTCATCAGAAGAATCAAATCCTTGCGTCTTGGAGAGGAGGATGTCGTGGTCAGCTTCGATGACGTGTCATTATTCACAAACGTTCCCATCAAAGATTCCATAGATCAGCTGACCCAGTTATGCGACGACACTGCTGTGGATTTATTCAGACATACAGTGACGCCACTTTTTTTTTATATGGTGGAGAATATTTCAACCAGAATGACGGTGTCGCAGTGGGAAGCCCATTAGCTCCTGTTATTACCAATCTGTTATTGGATTAGTTTGAGAGCATCGCCATAGACACGGCTCTTGCAAAGCCTAGCTGTTTCTATCGTTATGTTGACTATAAGTTTGTTGTCTGGCCGCATGGACGTGAAAAACAGGGAGAATTCTTGGACCACATCAACAGCATCCATGACAAAATCAATTTCACGATGGAGGTAGAGAGAGATGGTGCCCTGCCGTCCCTTGACGTACTCGTCAGGCGCAAAACAAAGGATGCCTTAGCCATAGTGTGTGCCGTTAAGCCACCCACACGGACCTGTAGCTGTCTGCACGCTACGAGCCACCATCACCCATCGCAAAAACGATCTGCTCTGAGGACGCTGGTGCTCAGAGCAGAAGTAGTCTCGGACAGTGAACATCTGCAGAAGGAACCGAGCCACTTACGGAAAATGTTTAAGCAACCGCCACATAGCACAAGCCCTCCAACCGAAGACACGCAAGCAGGAGACCGTCGAGGAGGAGACAAAGAAGCTCCCATTTTTGCCGTTTTGTGGCTTGGTAACGGGAAAGATTAGCCGGCTTCTTAAGAGACACGAGATCGACACGTTCTTCAGGCCTCCTACAAAATTGTGACAGATGATGAGACCTGTGAAGGATGATCTAGGCCTTAGAACGCCATACGTGTTCAAGATACCGTGTGGGTTCTACATCGGACAGACAGTGCGCAATATTGAACAGCGCTGCGTTGAACATGAAAGATTTTTCCGCCTACCTTATCCCGAGAAATCAGCAATTGCGAAACGGGATCTAGAAAACAAACATCGAATTGCAATCGAGGATTACCAGAACATTCTTTCTGGGACAGCGTAATAAAAGAGGCTATTGAAATCAAAATATGTGAAAAATCTCTTAATAAAGACGGCGTCTTGCAGCTGAGCACAGCTTGGGAGCCGGCCGCGGTGGCCGAGCGGTCTGCGGCGTACCAGTCACGGTCTGCACGGCGGCTACAGTCGGGGGTTCGAATCCCCCCTCGGGCATGGGTGTTTGTGCCGTCTTTAGTCTTAGCTAGTTGATAAGTAGTTTGTAAGTTTAGGGACTGATGGCCCCGTAGTTAAGTCGCATAAGCTCTCCAAACATTTGAACATTTTGGACGGCTTGAAGCGGGCGCGACAGGCCAAAACCTGGCGATGCGGCTGAGCACCAGTGACGTCACAGGTAAACAAGGACGGCGGCAGCAGTGATAAGGTAAGGTAGTCACCAGTTGAGAGTGGCCGAGGAGATTTCGGACGAAAGCTCGTGGATATGAAACCACTTGACGCGGCTGGAAGTCCGAGCGAATTGTATCAGCATAACTCGCCGCGAAACTATGCATTCATCTATGCTAATAATAATCTGTAAATGTAGGCCTGTCGCTGTTCACTTCAATCTTCAAAACTAACGGACGAATCTTTATGCGGTTTTCACATGAAACAGAAAGGTTTGGGTCAACATGTAGGCATAATTTTATCAAAATCGGAGTAAAAATATATATACTTTAACGTACACTAACTGTGAGAGAGAAACAGTTTAGCAGTGTACTATAGAACCAATACATAGCACTGTTATTATTATTATTATTATTATTATTATTATTATTAGTAGTAGTAGTAGTAGTAGTAGTAGTATTTCTCATCTGAACGATAGAAGTGTTTTCAGAAGTTTATGCCAGACAGACATTTACACACCGCAGTCTTAACTTTATGAACACAACCTAACATTGAATTTACATTGTTCCGCAGTACGGACTTAAATAAATTTCACTTTTTGTATGAAAAACTTTATGAACATTTATCGTTTTCGACAATGAGTTCTAGTTATATTTGACATCTTGGCTATGAGAATTGAGTTTATTGACAGAGCGATCCAATAAGAATTCTGTTTTGGTGACTTGATCCGGAACGCTAAAAAACCATGATATACACAGGCCCATCTTTAACGACCGTCGCGAAGCGCGGGCATATAAGCTAGTACATCATATTACTTATCTGAAACAGTTCTTGCGACTTGGAGAATGTTTACTAAGTACTTTTTATCTTATTATCAAATTTTTAATTATTTTTGAAAGTACTGTAGTTAAAAGTATCAAATATTTTCCCCTCTGTATCGATTGAAATAAATAGCTTCATTAGCCTCCTTAAAAATATAAAAAAATGATAATTTGAACAGTTCTGTGTTGAATTTATTTCCCACAAAACCTGTTATGTCTCAGGGAACAAGTGGTGATCGTTAGTTTCAGAAAATGCTTGTAATTGTCAGCCTAAATGCCTAACGACTAAAAGAAAAGCGATAACTTGATTTAAACGGCGCGAACTATTATTTAACGCAAAGTTTCCGTTAAACCGTGTCGCATATGGCAGTGGCCACTGTGAGTGGCGCGGTGTGTTTCTGCCCCTCGCCCTTTGCGAAACGATAGAGACGGATGGCAGTCAGCTTCGCGAGTAACAGCGGACCGGGCAGCCATTTCGCCCCATTTTTGGCAGGTCAAAGATGGACTGTAACACACAGAAATTGTTACTATTAATTTCCCTTAGGTGTTGTTGGTAAAATGATAACATTCGGAGACGAATGTCTGAGGCAGCAGGTGTGGATCCACAGCGACGCGCGCCGTACAGCTGGAGTCCGCCTGTCGTCACGCGTCGTCGCATCCCGAGCGCGCTCGCCTGGAGAGTGCCGGCCACGAAGAACAGCTGCAGACCGCGAGGTTTGTGTGTGTCTGCTGACACCGCTGAAGGCGACTGCCGGGAGGAACGGCGAGGGCCACGAGGCGGGGAAATGTCGACATGGCGGGACAAATTAGTGTGTTGCCAGCGAAAGCATCGCATCCACAAACTTAAACACGAGACATTGTAATCTTAGCGCTAGACCACAACACCTTTCGTCGTGTTTTTCTTTTCTTCGTGCTTCTAAGAGCCGTCTACTCGGAACGAGAATTTCAGCTTTGGAAAAGTTCCGCTTCATTTAAGTGACACGAAGCAGAAGCTGACTGATGCCTCGAAAAAATTAACTGTCTATTACAGGGATAATGAGCTGAAACTAAATCCTGCGCTTTTCACCTCAGAAAAGAAGAGACTAGCAAAACCTTGGACATAGATTGGTAAGGAACGCCTCCTAGAACACTGCAAGACACCGAAATACCTGGGAGTCACTGTGGACCGTGCTCTGACATAGAGGGAGCAGTGTTTAAGAAGAAAGCAGAAAATGGCTGTTAGGGAGCTGACAGCGGTGCGCTGCCCTGCGGTCACAAGAGGAACCGGCTGCGTATCACAGTTTGAAGAGCGGTCTGCAGGCGTAGGGCTTCCTGATGGATTCTTAGCGCGACTGGAGCTGCCGCGCAGACGCCATCACATCTGTTGCAATGTATGTTCTATGGAAGACCTCATAAATGCGACACAAAATGCACTCCACTTTCCTAATTTTTGAGCATTAACTGTATAGTTAAAAATTAACCAATGTTTTAGATAGACATAATTGTAAAAGGTTGGACCAAAACACAGTGCCGGCCGCGGTGGCCGCTGGGACTGAGGCGCTCCAGTCACGGTTTGCACGGACACTACGGTCGGGGGTTCGAATCCCCCCTCGGGCACGGATATTTGTGCCGTCCTTAGTATAAGGTAGTTCGTAAGTAGTTTGTAAGTTTAGGGACTGATGACCACGTAGTTAAGTCCCATAAGCTTAACAAACATTTGAATTTGAACAAAACACTGGAATGTATTATTTCGTCACGAGATATCTTTCGGCCTAAGTGTCGTCACATGTCTTTGGTATTTAAAGGCCTTAACTGCTTCAACTCACTATTTATGACGTGGTGTTTTATATCAAATTCACAAATTTTAACCAGTTATCCCACCTGTCAATGCCTCAGACACAGATACGGCAACTGTCTAAAATTCGTCAATGAAATATAAAACACCACCTCAAAATAGTCTGTTGAAGCAGTTATATTACAAATGTGTGGTGCCAACCCACGTTTCGCACGTAACATTTTACTTACAGACGAATCAGAATTCACACGCCGTCGTCTTTGTAATTATCATAACCCACATGCTGTTCACGAGCCACCACAGCAGAGTTTCTCACTGAATGTGTGGTTAGGGGTTCCAGGTGATCATCTAATCGGGCCACATGTTCTTCCACGAAACCTTAACGGATGGAGGTACCTGAGGTTTCTGCGGCGGCGTCTTCCAGGAGAGCTTGAGCATGTCCCCCTTGAGCAACGTCGCAGTATGTGGTACATGCGTGGTGGAGCTCGGTCACATTTGGCTTCTGGTGTGAGGCGGCAACTGGCGGACTTGTACCTCGGCCGCCAGGGTCACCTCAGCTCAATCCTCTGGACTTGTGTGTCTGGGGTCACCTCAAAAGACAAGTGCACAGCGCACCCGGTAACCGGAGCGGACACTTGTACACGCTTATCAACAACTCTGCAATTATTCAGGGGTCTAAAAATGTTTGTATAGCTTATGGGACTTAACTACGGGGTCATCAGTCCCTAAACTTACAAACTACTTACGAACTACCTTATACTAAGGACGTCACAAATATCCATGCCCGAGGGGGGATTCGAACCCCCGACCGTAGTGGCCGTGCGGACCGTGACTGGCGCGCCGCAGAGCGCTCGGCCACCGCGGCCGGCTATTCAGGGGTCTCCGAAATTGATTGCAGAGGCGACAACTGTATTCCATCCAGATGCAGGGAACACACTTCCAACGCCTCTATTAACTACAACCCATACGTCAAGTATGAACCAAATGCGACGTAAATCTTAAGAGTGAAGTATAAGTTTGAAATTATTGTGTTCTAACTAGGACGATGATTGCAATGACGTGAGAGGCGGCATGGAGCCACACATTGGTAATTATCTCTCAAACTGCTCGTCAGCGGGCCCATGTTTACTGCAACATTTATTATCGTATACTTTCTACCGTGTAAGTCTGGGCCATCCTTTTTGATACAGTCTGTATAACCCCTCGCTGTCGCGGGATAATGAAAAACCTAAACCCAAGACAAAAGTTACTGCCGACAAGACAGGAGGGAAAAAAATGAGTGTAGCAAAGCACGCTCTGCGACCAGATAACCATCGAATTCGATTGTGTGACATCGTAGTCTTGGCAGGACCAAGGAATTACTACGTTAAGATGTACAGAGAAGCCATCGAAGTTCTGAAGCATAAAAACAACTTCAATAAAAAGCAAGGAGAAGTTAAAGCAGATAAATTGTGGACCATACGGATTACTTATATTAGTATAACTCTTCACCACGAGCTGTATAACAGACGTCGGCGATCGTAGGCAGTAGTGTTGTGACGTGACGAGTCGAGCGTTGCGCAGGTCTCGACTTCAGTGTCCGCAAAGCCTCAGGAGGAGCAAAGGATGACGCCCAGCACTCCCGGCTGCTCGACAGCGGTAAAGCTGTCAACGACGCCAAGCTCGGTGGCTACCAGCCACGGCGCTGCCTCCCTTATACCTCTCACTCTGTTGTAGGGAGGAGAAACCACGAGATCAAAAACAGTCATGCGTTACAGTTAAATTTTAGCAGTTGTTGGAGATGGAACACGCGAGTTCGGGTTCTGCAGTCTAATACTTTCATACTTATCGACTCAATTGTGGAAATTGTTCTTTCCCTTGACTGCACTGCCTACACGCTACTCTCGTAATAACTTTCACAAGCAAACGTCACAAGTCTATCGATCGCCTCTTCGTGAGCATCATCGGGTCCTTCCTATCGCTATAATCACTTAATTCCTTTCTAAATATTCCAATGGCACGCTCGCGGTCAGTATATAATTCACGACAAAGTATTTTCACACTCGATGCGTATGGTATAGTTCGTTGTTGAATGTCGTGTCTTTATCAGCGCGGCAGGACAGTACTTAAGAAAATAGGCGTGAATACTCTTGGGTCACGCACGGAAATGTTCTGTTACGGCACTTGATCCCTGTGATGGGCACTTTTAATGGCCTCTGCTTGTAATGCTTTGCCCTGCACGGAGGTGAGGGAACTGCGAGAAATGGGAGGTGTGCGACAGGGAGAGAATGTGAACGGCTGCGGCTGTGAACGTGTGGAATAACGATAGCTGTAGGCCTCTGGCAGAAATAAATTACTCCAACACGGTCTGCGGACTGTGTCAACACGAGAACCGTCACATGTAGTACTTGGGTTGAGAAATTATAGACCTCTTCCTGTAACAAAACTTTGAACACGAAGCACGGACATGTCAGTGAGCTGACGGACAATTCCTAATTTTATGGAGCGATAAAGAAAAGCTGAAAAGGAGGGAGATCTGAACATGGATCTCTTGTTGGCCCTCCACATTGCTGAGACATCTCGACTCCTCTCTCTCTCTCTCTCTCTCTCTCTCTCTCTCTCTCTCTCTCTCTCTCTCTCTCTCTCTGCTCGCTGTTGAGCGTCTGTAGCGTATTTTGCTTCACATGCGTGTCCAGTGTTTCACTTCAGTGGACCACGTTATATGCCGTTTCGGTTGATCCGCCTTAAAACACCGGGATTCCTGAACTGTGTGTGCCTGTTATTCTGTAGCATCGCAACTCTGTGGCGTGTGCCACCCACGGGGGAGGGCGCTGGTCGGAGTGTGTGGCACGAAGTGCATAAAGTCGCAGCCGGTGATGACGCCCCTGCCTCACAGCTGGTAGAGCCGTGTATCGGGAGAGTACCGCCAACCGGGCGAGCGCCGCTATTGTAGGCCTATCTGGCAATAGCAGCGCTATGGGCGGCGCTGTTACATTAACATTTATGATGAAGGGAACCGGTCTGTACATCGACGTGGTATGACAGTACGTTAAGTAAACAATGAACGAAAGTTTTTAATCGTTTCATCACATCTGCAGCGAATATTAAGGAAAACTTGGTAATCTGAGATCAAGACCTTTATTTTTGAGCAAACTAGTTGTAAATTGTTTCGTGCTAAAATTTAAACCCTGTACCAAATGCACTGCTTTCGCAATAACTGACGTTCCTGCTTTCAAATTAGCTAAGGACTGACGTTTTTATATCTAATATATTGGTTTTTATCAAAGCAGATGTAATTAATACATGTTGCTTTCGATTAATCTAGTGCCTAATGTTGATAGGAGTTGTGTGCTAACCTACATGTGATATTATCACATAACATTAACTGAGCTAACATTTTGGGAAGTTTTAAGTTTTTAAACATTGTTATCGCACTGCTGGGTACTTCAGTAAAATAAACTTTATCTTAAAATTCGAGTTTTGGAGATCTATTTAATGGGCAGATTCATTTACCGCCCAAACTTTCGTAATATGCAGGCTAAGTATAAATACGAAATTCGTCAAATACGGTACATTGTTAGATTTTCATGTATTTATATTTTGCGTGGGGTCTTTCAGCTATGAGTTTCATCCCTGGAACTTTGGGACGCCGATGGTGTGTGTCTCTTGAATACACAGTACGTCACAGTTGTTAACTCGACATAATTCATGCAGGAGTTGTTCTTTGCTTGCTGAGAGACCTTCTATGTTCAAAGAGATAATCGACACGGTTGGTTCTGGTAAGAACCGTTTCGTAGTATTACGTGGCATTTTACTAGCGATTCTTCTGGAGTGAGAGAATTTGCCGGTATACCGTTGCCCAGGGGACGCCCGAACGTGCAGATAACGTTCTTCGTGGAGGCTTTGGGCTAGCATAGTTAATGTTTAATCCTGGGGAAAAGACCTTTTGAACTGTTATCATTGTTACTTGTAAATATGTGTACTATTAATGGCTAATTTGTATTTATATCCATTGATCTTAATTTGTTTGTGTTTCATGTTATGTTTGTACAAGATGCTTCTGACACGAATAAATAAAAATGTATTTATATCTTTCAAAAATATCTTTTCTCTTACATGTTTGTCCCTCCAACATTACTTCGCAAGAAACTTGTATGAACAGATAAACGCAGAAGTTTACTCGATATTTCAATACAAATTTACTTACTTCGCAAAATTTTGCATTCTCGTATGGAAATGCATTTTTTCTTCCAATGCGGTGTACCCACAATTCGCGTCTTTTCGCATCTCTTTCGCCCTGGAATATGCTATGGTAAGCTCTTAATTTAATACATAATAAGTCTACACATTTCCAACAGCTGTAAATGGTAAAATAACAGCTAGTTAAGTGAAATATTCCATTTACGCTGATGGACTGCGTAGGCCTAAAATGGCGGACGTGCCCCACTGACGAATAGCAGCCGGCGGTTGTCGGACAGCCACACATAAAAGTTTGGCGCTACTCTCCCCATACAGGGCTCTAACAGCTGGCCGTAGCTGTGTCGCACGTGAAGGCCATTGGCCGGCCGCTGCGAGGCGGTGGGCGTGCCCCAGCGGACAGCCACAGCCAGTGAGCTGGAAAGGGCGACACAGGGCTGCGAGTCCCCAGACGTCTGCCTTTGCTGCTGTTACGTGCTCCCGCCCCCCCCCCCCCCTCATCTCTTAGTTGTCTATCCATGTAGTGCGGTATTCAGGCCACCCCTCCCCGTGCGCAGGGTTGCCAACTCGTTCCTGCCAAAAGTCGCTAAATGCTATTCAAAAAGATTCCATTTCGAAGTAAAAATAGCGTAGATTTTTCGAAAATATATGTTTGGTAATTTAATAATATATTTAGAACCCCGTTTTGTGCACTAAATTATTAAAATAGAGTAATTGCACAAAAGTAACGTATTAAGCCTCCCTTCCGACTGTAACAGTATGTTAAAAAATATAGTTTGACGTTTCCATGACCCTCACGTGCGGTTTTTGTACCCTTATGTACCATGATTAACTAGTTATTGACGGTACTCCCTAAAATACGGACCATGTATAGGAAAGAACATTTAACTTCCTGGAGCAGACTGCAATTGGCTGAGATTGCTGGATGAAATCACAATAAAGAGAGGAGAAAAGTATGAAACGACACGTCGTTTGCAACGCCTCCGACGGAAGAAGTGACAAACCTTCGCCGGCCGCGGTGGCCGAGCGGTCTGCGGCGCGCCAGTCACAGTTTGCACGGCCACTACGGTCGGGGATTCGAATACCCCCTCGGGCATGGATATATGTGCCGTACTTAGTATTAGCTACTTCATAAGTAGTTGTAAGTTTACGGACTAAAGACCCCGTAGTTAAGTCCCATAAGCTCTACAAACATTAGAACGTTTCGCAAACCTTCGAAGAAACAAAGGCATTTGCCGTCTCTACCGGAATAAGCGTGAAATGGAAAACCTTGCTGCTGTTGAGAGATGCAAACACAAATGTATACAGTAATCATTCGTACCAACGTAATATTGCTAACACAATAGATTTTAGAGTGAAATTTTACTTTACATAAAGAGGGCAGCTGTTCGACGTCTTCCGTCGGTAGCGGCGCTATGAATGACGGGAGCAAAGGTAGCCAATCGGGAGTGGCGTTCAGGCAACCAATTAGAAATGGCTTTTCATTTTACACCTTGTAAACAAATACTCGTTATGAATGACACTTGTTTATGAGTAACATACTGAAAATTGGTGACATAATCGATGAAAAATTATGCATTGCTCATTCGTCGCAGAAGAAATCGCTGGACAAGGCGTTAAAGAAAAGTACATCGAGAACCAGTCACTACATGATTGTTACAGTTTGTTGTAATTAGGCCTACAAAGCTATCCCGGAAAAGTCTCTTTTTAACTTACAACGAGATAAAGTTATTAATTGGTAAATGCTGTGTAAATTTCCTACATTAGCTAAAAAAAAAAAAAAAAATTGAAATGACGGTAAAAAAAATCGCTAATCCCAAAAAATTCTTTTCCGCCAGATTTAGCGACTTATCCCCCAAATTGGCCGTGGGTGTCATTCCAAGTGAGTCTTCAGGCAGCGTTCCGTATTAAGTCCTGTAATAACTGTAGTTCGGTTCTAATGGCGTCAGGAACTTCACGTGAATTACCGCAATAGAAATGCCACCTTCGCGGAAACGTCGCTTTTCCATGGCTTTTGAACGCCACGCTTCCTGCATCTGCACCTGTTGATACTGTGTGTGTCCAGATGCAAGCTAGACACACCGCGGGAGCACATTCAGCGCACTGTCACTGCGTAATGCTAGTATTTGAGAAGAGGCACCTACTGAAAAAGTTTCGTCACCCGAACAGAATGCAACTCTCGTTTTTTTTACCTCTCAGAAGGAATTCTGGCCTTGGAAAGAAGCTCACCACCATCGCTTCAATCGGCGTAACAATGCGGAGGAGTAGGAGAAGGACCAGTTGTTACTTGTAGCTACTGAATATGCAGGTTGAATCACTTAAAACTTCCACCGCAAGTACTGGGGAATGGACACTGCTATCGATGTGCGGTTTCGCATGGTGGGTTGGTAGTCATGTACTCGTATTGATAGGCAATAAAGAGATTTTAGTAATACACAGAAAGTTTTATTTTATATTTTTTAGAAACACACACTTCTTTATGGGACATTAAGAAACAAATAAAAACAGAATATCAGTTGTGTCTTTGCAGGCCTCTAGTCCGGTTCGTATACGAGAAAAGTTTGCAATGCGACACTCGGTTGCCCCAAGCAGGCTACGCATTTGCTACGTACGAGTTAGTGTTTGCTTACATCGAGGTTGTGTGTTCCTTGAGTGGATTGTGCCGTGCTACTCTGTTAGTGAATGACAGTCTGAGCAGTAGGTTGTGAGTGCACGATGGGATTTACCAATACCGAAAAGGCCGACATGCTGATGTATGAAGAGTGTGGAAAGAATGCTGAAACATAGTTCAATAAAGTATTACAATGCCAAGATCGTAATTCATTTTTCGACGACCGATTTCGGTATAGTTAGGGTACCATCATCTGATCACTTGTGTCCCATGCTTTCCATTTCGTGAAGGTGCACGACATTATAATGATACGGCAATCATAAATCTTTGAACTTTTATAAATAAGGCGCTCTGTCGGCATAACACATAATGGTAATTGTATTTTAAATATTTCAACTGTCTTTATGTTTGACACACCATTTATATAAGTTAAAAGATTTATGATTGATGTAGTATTATGCGCCTTCAGGAAACGGAAAGCATAGGACGCAAGTTACCAGATAATAGTACCCTACGTGTATCGAAACCGGGCGTCGAGAAATAAATTAATTGCGATCTTGGCATTGTAACTAAAGTAAGAAGATCGCTCGTCCTACCATGGATAAAATTGAGAGAGAGAGAGAGAGAGAGAGAGAGAGAGAGAGAGAGAGAGAGAGAGAGAGAGAGAGAGAGCGCACATTTCGATAGACGTGAGCCATCTCGGCAGTTATCAACCTCTTCCATGTGGTAGTGTCACACCTAAGCAACGTAACAAAAGGAAACAAGTGGTGCCGCGGTGGAGTAGCCGAGCGGTCTCGCTGCGGAGCGCGCGGTTGCTCGCCGTGGAGGTTCGAGTCCTCCCCGGGGCATGGGTGTATGTGTGTTGTTCTTAGGTTAGTTTACCTTAGTTTAAGTAGTTTGTAAGCTACGGACAGATGACCACGCAGTTTGGTCCGATAGATCTACAAACATTTGAACATTTTGAAACAAGTGGTGACGTCGTGGCGGAGCGGCCAAGCAAATTGAGGCGCTGTGCTCCGATGCGCGAGGCCGTTCCCCGTCAGGTGTTCTAATCCCCCATCGGGCATGGATGTTTGTGCCGTCTTTAGTATAAGTTAGTTCGTAAGTATCATAACGTGTAGGCTTTCACGGCCGGCGTCTTCAGTAATTCAAACTTCCGGGCTGAGAGGCTGTGGTCGAACAGTAGAAATTCCTTCCCCTGACGTTTCGTTGCCGGCTGGGGGCAACATCTTCTGAGGTGAGTCGACGACTGGCTGCTGGGCCGTGGAGATCCCGCGTATATAAAGGGCATAGAGGGTGCCACCACTCGTCACGTGATGTCAACAGTAAAAACGTCAGGGGAAGAAATTTCTGCTGTTCGACCACGGCCTCTCAGCCCGGAAGTTTTAATTACTGTAGTTGGTAAGTTTGGGGACCGATGGCCCCGCAGTTAAGTCCCTTAAGCTTAAGCACGTCATGGGTAGCGGATCGAACCGTCCTACTTCACCTCTACCGGTCCACTGTCTGCTCGAAATTGGATTACGGAAGCTTCATTTACTCTTCCGCACGGCCATCCATTTTACGCCGCCTAAACTCGATTCACCATCGGGGGTTACGAAAGGTGATTGGAGCTTTTTACATAAGCCCTGTTGACAGCCTCTATGCCGAAGCTGCCGAATTACCTTTAACCTATCGACGCGACATATTACTGTGTCGGTATGCATGCCGTTTGCTTTCGATGCCTCACCATCCTTCCCATCCATCGTTCTTTAACGACCCCCTCGATAGCCAAAACGCGCTGTCTGCGATTGCCCTGCTCCCTCCAGGAGTCGTTTTCGACGCTTGCTTCGACAGCTCGATTTTATTCTCCCTTCCACATTTCAAATAGGTGAGAGCCCAGTGCCACCTTGGCTTCAGGCTCCAGTTCGCGTTCACCTCGACCTCGCCTCACTCCCGAAGGAGAGCACTTTGGATGCTTTATACTGCTCGCGGTTTCTTGAACTTTGTGCACGGCTCGAAAATTCCGTTTTCATATATACGGATGGCTCAAAGACCAATGACGGTGTCGGATGTGCGTTTGTCGTGGGGGATGACTGTTACCAGTATAGGCTTAATGCCCACTGCTCGAATTTCACAGCGGAGCTTTTTGCCCTCTATCAGGCTGTGCTCTTCATCCGTCGACACCGTTCTCCTTCTTACGTTATCTGCTCTGACTCCCTCGGCGCCATCCAGAGTCTGAGCGACCCCTTTTCAGCCCATCCTATTGTGCACCGAATCAACCGCTCCCTTCAGTTATTAGCTTCTGACGGCCCTCGCGTTCACCTCCTGTGGGTCCCTGGCCACGCAGGCGTGCCTGGTAACGAGGCTGCTGATGCCGCTGCCAAGGCTGCAACTCTCTTACGTCGGACAGCTACGTACTGTGTCCCATCGTACGATATTCAAGGGGCTCTTTCGCGACGCCTTATATCATGGCATAATGTGTGGTCTTCACTTACTAATAATAAGCTCCGGACCATTAAACCGCTCCCGGTGGCTCGGATGACCTCATCACGCCGCTCACGACGAGAAGAGATCATGTTGGCCCGGTTGCGGATCGGACATTGCCGGTTCAGCCACCGCCACTTGCTCAGTGGTGACCCCGCACCGTTATGTTCCTGTGGCCACCCGCTGTCGGTGCGCCATGTTTTATTGTCGTGTTCAAATTTTACTCCTGTTCGGCTTGCACTACATCTGCCGGACACATTGGAAGAAATTTTAGCTGATGACGCGCGGGCTGTTGCTCCAGTATTGAATTTTATCAACTTGACCAATTTGTCAAGGGACATTTAGTTCTTGGCTTTGTTTTTTACCTGTTTTTATATAGTCTTATTCTTGGGTATATCCCGGGTTTGATTCGGGTGCTAATGACCTTAATAGTTGTGCGCCCTAAAACCACAAAAAAAAAAAAAAAAAGAAGAAGAAGAAGAAGAAGAAGAAGAAGAAGAAAAGCTTAAGCACATAAAACCCGCGCCCCGGCCGCGCTCTTCAATTCGGCACTGCTTCGTCTCCCCTGCTGTGGTGTGCAGTGTAGTGTAGTGTAGTGTAGTGCAGTGCGGCGCGTTTGATGGTATCGGCGCTGCGTCACGGCAGCGGGCTTGTTGCCAGCCGACCCGGTAAACAAACGGTAAACAGCCGCCCCGTGCTGACCGCCTGCCCCCACTACTGGCCGGCACACGCGTCCAACTGCCCGCGTACAGCAATCCTAATATTACAGCCTGCTGTCCGACACCCCCCAAAAAATAACGCATTTTTAGACAAAACTGTTTCAAGAATGCCACCTTACCACTGCCAACTGCATTTCATTGAATATCATCATCTTTGACTTCATTCCTGTTGTTTACTTTCACAGTTGCTCTCACGTCTCAGGTGACACGTCTATTCAGGATGTGTGCATCGGGCATGTTGTTGTAATGTGAGATCTTGGTAAAATTCTATTTTTTACTTGCATTTATCTTCATTTCAGCTGGAGAATTTTTGTTAAGTAATTTGGGTGTATGTTATTACATCTGAGTTTACCTGCTTGTCTGATACATTTGCCTTACTGCATTTAACATCAATCTATAACGTAATTTCTTAGTATGACTGAGTCGCTCCAGTCACGGTCTGCACGGCCACTACGGTCGGGGGTTCGAATCCCCCCTCGGGCATGGATATTTGTGCCGTCCTTAGTATTAGCTAGTTTGTAAGTTTAGGGACTGATGACCCCGTAGTTAAGTCCCATAGACTTTACAAACATTTGAACATTTTATACTTGACTATGTCAAAAAAAAAAGTAATTCAAAATCCTGTTTCGGTCGATGTAATAGTGATTGGTGATGTAAGCCATTTGTGTTCATGATGATTACGTCAAATTGACCGCTATCTGAGAACCGATGCAGCATCGCCCACTGCTGGTGTCGCATTTCAGGTTTGACATTTTACTTTAATGCTGATTACTTTTCTAGCAGACATCCCAGGTGTTCTCATGAATGTTTTCAGTTATTTGATTACAGGTCCATGTTATGTTGTTGACGTATTTATAAATACTATTTCAATAGGCCCATGTTATTGTACTATTCATTAGGCCTTGTTATATTACTTCCGTGCTCATTGTTGGCTCAATTGTACTGGGTGGTCAAAAAGTCAGTATAAATTTGAAAACTTAATAAATCACGGAATAATGTACATAGAGAGGGAGAAATCGACACACATGCATGGAATGACATGGGGTTTTATTAGAACAAAAAAATTCAAAAATTGTCCGCTTCATCTGATCAGAAAATCAATAATTAACATGACAAATTAAGACAATGCAAAGATGATGTGCTTTACAGGAAATGCTCAATATGTTCACCATCATTGTCCGGAGTTATGGCGAGACATTGGCGTCGGATGTTGTCTTTCAGCATCCCTAGAGATGTCGGTCGATCAAGATACACTGGCGACGTCAGGTAACCCCAAAGCCAATAATCGCACGGACTGAGGTCTGGTGACCTGGGAGGCCAAGCATGACGAAAGTGGCGGCTGAGCACACGATCGTCACCAAACGATGCGCGGAAGAGATCTTTCACGCGCCTAGCAATACTTCGTTGTTTTTGTTCTAATAACCCCATGTCATTCGAATGATGTGTATGAATTTTTACTCCTCTATCTACATTATTCCGCGATTTATTAAGTTTTCAAATTTATACTGACTTATTGATCACCCGGTACTTCTTGTTGATTATATTTTGACATATGAAGAGCATGATGTTATAGATGCATTGCCCTGTTGGGTGCTCCGAAGGCGTGTGGGGACAACAGAGCAGTGACGCTGGCTGGGAAGCGTACCAGGGGATTTCCAAATCTCTCCAGCCTCAGAAAAATCCAGATCCTGCTGGGTTCCATTGGACTGTGTTGCCATCTGGGCAACCCTGTTCTCGCGATCTCTCATTGACGGCAAACGTGCCGTAGATAATTACGGAAAGCGTGCGGAGTTAGTGAAATGTGTAGACTGCACTGGACACTCAGACTGCTGTGCTCGGACTGCGTTCAGCATTGCCCTTGGCGCTGTGGCGGCAGATGGCTCGTATCGATTGCCGCCCAGCATCTTGATGAACTTTGCCAAAGGTCAGAGCGGCCGCCGCCGCCGCCGTCGCTTTGTGGTGTCCCCCGTTGTCACACGCCACTCTGTTGTCTGTACTAGTCTCTGCTGAGTCTTGAGCCTCTTCTCTTGCTGCCGCCTCTCCTGCGCTCCTGTTATTAACTTCATCCCAGATCCCCTTCCCTGCTTTCTGGCGGCCTCCAGCTCGTCCCCTTCCCCCGACTTCTGTCGCTTTTCTTCTCCTGTCAGCCCATCTCGTTGTACATTCTAGCTATCTTCAAAATATTCCATGCTGTTCACCAAATCTGTAGAACAGTGTTTCTCGACCTGTGGGTCGTAAAGTGTTGCTCTGCGGGTCGTCGTCACACGAAGTAGTCCTACCGTGACGTAACCATACCAGTGTACCTCTGAATTCCGTAATACAAACGTTTTGGCGCAATATGAATGAATTTTTTTTCTCTAAATTATATAACCCCTTCTGTAACGATAATTCTGATTTTATTAGAACGTCATTTATATATAGGGGAAGGTCGGGTAGCCACGGACACAAAAATGAATTGCTAATGAAACAACAATAAACAATTTTTCTGTGTTAACTTTCATCGTAAAAAGAAACCAGTAACTTCTTTAGTCATATCACTTACAACTAAGATTGATGATAATTTTTTTATGAACTATCTTAAATACACTTTTGAATCAGTTTATTGGCACTAAAAAATTTGGAGGGTAGTCCCGGACACAGCATTCGGTGGTACTCCACTTGTTTCTTGGCCTTGAAAACGTACAATTGTAATAAATATGTCAAGCATCTACATAAAATCAGTTTTCATGGTACCAGTCCTTGCAGTTATAGCAGTGAATACAGTCTTCTTCGAAGATTTCTCCACATGTGATGCATTCTGTCTCTCTTCCTTGATCCTATTCGGAGAGACTGAATATTTGTTTTTGCCATGAACGTTTCTTTAGTGCATTTGCGTTTTTTGTTTTTTCGGCTTGTCCTTTTTATTGCATTTCCTTTTCTGTCTCTTTTCTAAACCTTTTTTTATATTGAGATGACTCTCCTCCTAATTAAATCTATGAGGGATTTTCAGAGCTTTTGCAAGATCAAATGCTAATTTCAAAAACTCTTCTTATGGGTGAAAACCGCCAACGAAGTTAAACAGGAACGACGAAAAATTTTTGCGCGAACAAAATTCACCGTTGCGAGTAGCTCGCTCGGTGCCCATGCCTCAACTGACTTGAATGTGTTTTTACTACACAGGGCGCGCATTTCAAATGCAGTCTTGCCAGCGCAACGTGCTCGGTTTCTTAGAAATTGAAACGTCCGCGGTTACCCGCCCTCCGGGGCTACCCGACCTTCCCCTATTACAGTATGAATAAGCGGGAAGCATGAAAATTGTTTACAGGACCCACTCGATAGGTAAATGAACAAGATGCAATAATTAATTCTGAGAAATTAAAAAATAACCCACTTCTTTAAAAATTGTTAATGAGCATAATTCGGTTTTATATCTTGCCTAAAATTATTCAAACTGTACATATCTGCCGGAAACCATGTAACAATGGGATATGTCTTCTATTCTGGAAAATGCATATTAAACACCACGTCCAGTAATTTGCTAGAAAGCTGCATCAGCAGAAACATTACATTCGTTGCGTTTGAGGTAACAACAATATTTTGTTAGAGTTAGTGATGACGGGGGAGTCACCCGACTACTTTTACTTGGAAAGGGGTCGCCGGAATATTTTTAGTTCCAACGGGGTCGTATATTTGAAAAAGTTGTAAATCACTGCTCTAGAACGTCCCAATGATTCCGAAACATTCTAGAATGCTGTGGAGTGTTCTAAAACACTCTACAATGTTTTGTAATGTTTTCGAATACTTCCGAATGTTCTGGAACACTTCAGAAACTTTTAAAGGACGAAACTTGTCACCCAGGAATTTTCGAAATCAAGTCCTTCAGATACGGACGGCAACCTTCTTCATCAGTGGGGCTCAGAGGGCTACCACACCATATCCCTCCATCGAACCGCGACTCTTTTCTGGCTTTTAGTGGTACGCACATTCTACACATCTCTAAATTATTATTATTATTATTATTATTATTATTACGTCACTACGACACATTTTTCTCCTTGATAATTTGCGCTTTTTGCTGCCCATGTCATAGCTATCTTGAGCTGTGTTTGTAGTAGCATACAGGTATTATTGCATCAAAATCGGCTCGTGTAAAAAGGTACTGTCAAAAATGTTCAAATGTCTTTTTTTATTTATCGTATGGTTTTACAAGTATACAACAATATATATACACAATTAAATGGGAATGTCCAAATTTGACAACCTATCCAGAGCACTTTCTGTCACTCGATGTAAACTCTGCAAGTCACCATTAAATGCTCGCAGTGGACACTGCTTGACGATGTGCCCTACGGTTTGCTCCTCTGCCCCACAGTCAGAAGATGGAAGGAAACCCCACTTCTTCGTGTTGTAAGCACACCTCCCTTGACCAGTCCTGATGCGGTTCAGCCTCGACCAGGTCTGGCGTGGTGGATGGAATCCCTCAACCTTTTTTGACGGATCCCGCACGGGGTGGGCGTTGTGCGGTGGATGTTCGTTCCGGCGTTCTTGCCACTTGGAGGTCACATCGAAGGAACTGGTGCTTTTGTCACACACCAGGGAGATTTCTGTGGTTTGAGACGACATGCTGGGGGATTCTCTAGAGCATCATACAAGGGAGAGTTCTTGTGAGCCTCCTCAGATCAGGACAGGTAACCACTGAATGGGCGTAGATCTGACAGTGCCAGTGATACTCCTCACGGCTTCATTAAGTTGGACGTCAGTCTGTTTTCCCGCACTGGCGCGCAGTCTTCCCCAGCAGAATACACGAGAGCGAGCGCAGCAGAGCGTAGGGTATTGGCGTCCGCACCCCAGTTGCTGCCAGCAATCTTGCGAAGCAAGTTCTCTCTTGAGGCAAGTTTCTTTGAAAGTTTTAAGCACTGTTCTTTGAAAGTCAAGGACCGATGTAGAGTGATACGTAGGTATACCGGATAATAGTTATGTGGCACTTCAATTCCATCAAAAGTCACATGTAGCTTCCTTTGGGCATCTTTATTATTCAGGTGGAATGCAGTAACCTCAGTTTTATTTGGGTTTGGTTCAAGTCTCCATTTATGAAAGCAATCAATTTAATCAGGTCACTCGTCATTGCCTGCTCGCAGTGCTTGAGGTCTTTACTCTGGAAGACTAGTGCTAGGTCATCTGCATACCGGATTTTCGTGGGGTTCGTGTCTGGCGTGTCACGTATATATAGGTTAAACAGGATGGGTGCCAGAACAAAGCCCTGGGGAAGGTCGTTATTTAGCGTCCTCCATCTGCTAGATTGTCCATTCAGGATACCTTAAAGCGGCTGTCCGAGAGCGTGTTGTTCACTAGGAATGCAAGCTTTAGGCCTGGGATGATTTGGATAAGCTTCAACATCGGTGGTCCCTACTCAGTGTCATAAGCTGCTGTGAGGTCCACAAAAACTGCAGCTGATTTAAGACCCCGTTGGAAGCCAGTTCCTGCTAATGTTGTCAACGTTAAGACCTGGTCACAACAGCTCCGATGTTTCCTAAAGCCACCTTGTTCAGCAGGGATGATTTGATCAATTGTCTCTTGTATACGGTTTATAATGAGCCTTTAAAGTAGGTTATAGGTCATGCTGAGTAGCGATACAGGTCGATAGTGAGAAGCATCCGCTCCATCTTTACCTGACTTCAAGATGGCAATTATCTTAGCCTGTTTGAAAAGCTTTGGTAGTTTTCCAGTTCTCAATATCGCATTGAAAAAGTCAGTGAGCCATAATTTTGTCTTCGGGCCGGCAGCTTTCAGAAACTGTGGCTACACCCTATCAAAACCAGGAGCTTTATTTACCTTTACCATCTTCAAGGCTGTCATAACTTCCTCAATGCTGAATTCGCGCGAATAGTCTGGATGTGGCTCTAGCTGGGACCTTTTTATGTGCAGTTCCTTTTTTACAGTTCGTGTGTATGTCTTCTGTACTTTAGACTTTGAAATATTCATTGGTATTGCTGCAACAGAATTGGTATCTACATGTGCGACTCCATTTGTCAACCTCGGGTCTGTACGAAGTTTTCTCATAAGGCTCCATGCTTTGCTACAAGAATGCGTGAAGTTGAGTCCTGCTGTTGTTTTGTGCCATTTTACTCAGCATATAGCTCACCACAGTCTTCCGACCATCCAAGGATGTACTCCTTCCTGAACCCACGGGAATTTAGCTCTTGACATTAACTTTCATCGATCCGAGAAGTCGTTCGTAATGGGATGGATGTGGGGGACTCCATTGAATGTAGTTATCGAGACTTTTTGCGGTAGATGGACGGACTTGGCTCAGGGAATTTCAGTGCCAAATGGGATGATGACTGGCCTGTGTTGACAGTGTGGGAAAGTTTTAATAACCTTACGTTCTGTCGTGTTGTTACTTCCAGATTTTGATGTGTCGCACAAATCAGGAGAGTAATGCTTTTGTCATCTATCATATCGAAATGTTTCTGGATCTTTAGCATTATGCACAAGCTGGAGATTGTACATGTCCATCCATTCATTTAGGATAGCTCTATTTGTCTTCTTCCTGATATCCGCAGACATGACTATGACTGTTAAAATCACCGAGAGACACAACTGGGGAACTGAAGGACCTGACAGTTGGATTAGACCAAATAACGTGCGGAGGTTTGTAGATATTCACAATTGTGGTGCCTGCCATCTCTATACCCAAGACAAAGGTTTCCCTTTTGATGAGTGATTTTGTAGTCAGAGAAATGGGATCTGACGTATGTTGCAATGGCATACTGTTCATCATTTATAGCCGCAGCCAGAACATATCCAAAGAGATTTCCTCTTCTGTGGAGATCTGCGTCATCCTTGGTGTGAGTTTCCTGAATTGCTACATCATCTACCGAATTTTGCAGCATCAGACGTCAAAGATATTGAGTCTTAGCAGATGAAATCGACTCAACGTTCAAGTGACATATTCTCATGTTGTTACAATGATAATTGCTGGGTGTTCTGAGCTCGGTCGGTCCTGAAAAGGACTATTCGTATGGAGGTTTTCTCGCATATTTGTCGCTGTGTAGCAGCGTCTCGGTGGAAGAATTGTCCGGTACTAACCATTGCCCAGGGAGCGCCCGACTGCAGTGTCACAATCTTCGGGGAAGCTTCTTCCTCGATCCCCGCATGTTTGTTAAGGTTTTGGGACTTGGGGGTCATCAGTCCCTAAACTTACAAACTACGTGTGAACTAGGTTATATGGGATATAGGAGGAGAATCCATGGAGGTAGTGGCGACATTCAGTTATCTCGGTTCCCAGGTCTCTGATGATGGCAACTGCAGCAACGAAATCAGGAGACGCTTGTTGCTCGGAAGAAAGGCGATGTCAAGATTCAGAGACGTAACTTTAAGAACAAAGATACGTATTGTGAAGGCTATGGTCTTCCCAGTTGTATGGATGCGAGACCTGGACCATTAGAAACGCTGAGCTGAACGGCGAAGAATTGACTCCTTTGAATTGTGGTGCTGGAGGAAAATTCTTAGGATTCCATGGACGGCAAAAAGAACCAACAGATCTATATTAGAGCAAATAAAAGCAGATTGCTCTCTGGAAGGTCTAATATTAAAACAGAAGCTGACCTACTTTGGAATCATAATGCGTAGACATGCCTCAGTGGAAAAAACATTAATGCTGGGGAAGATCGAAGGGACTAGAAGAAGACGGCAGAGGATGAAGTGGATCGATGGCATCACAGAAGCAACGTGTTCCAACCAGGATGATCTACGGGAGAAAGTGCAGGACAGGGGGAAGTGGCGAGCTTTGATTCATGGGGTGACGAAGTGTCGGAATCGACTAAACAAATAGAGAGAGAGAGAGAGAGAGAGGTTATACTAAAGAGAACAGAAACATCCATGCGCGAAGGAGGATTTGAACCTACAACGGGGAACGGCATCGCGCATCGGAGCATGCGCTCGGCCAATACTGTCGTCAATTCGCTCGGCCACTTCGCTGTGGCAAGGTACTGTCATTTTAATTTGTAATCATTGAAAATGTGAAGCATTGCATTAAAATTTGTGGTGCGGCCGGGAATCGAACCCGGACGTCCGTGCTTACTAGGCAGACGTCTTAACCGTTAGACTACCACACCACTAACGATTAAGGCGCCTTGGAATAGTCTATGTACGATTTCCCTCCACGTCACAAACTTTAATTCAGCTTCTGTGTTCCAAAGATAATTGCCGCTACTGCCAAGGCTCTCGATGCAGCGTAATAGCACCTCGACAATGGACATATTGGTAGAATCCTGTTAAGGTGATATAAATACCAATTTAATACAAATAAACAATCCCTGAGACGGATTTACGTCTCAAATATGTCAAAGACATTATTGATAAATCTGAAGCATTGAATTAAAATTCGTCGAAGTTTTTGTGTCCCAACCTCGTCGCCGCTTTTGTGTCTCGTTTCCGTCGTAGGTGTCGGTGGCCGAGTAGAAAGACCGACACAGGAATAAAGGATGCACGCTTGTGCAGGTAGGAGGTGACCAGCCAGTGGGACAGCAGAAACTAGAAACACTAGAGTAAATTAGAACGAGATATAAATTTCAGAGAGACTTAGTAATACTTAACTTTTACATACTCAGTACTGCAGAATGCTGATATATAGATGAGCTAGAGGCCTGCCTAGTGCCTATCCGATAGCCAAGTCTTCACTGGTGCCTATCTGATTCCGAAGTGTTAACTGGTTCCTATCTCAGTCCCAAGTGAACGATGTCGTTCAGTGGTGGCCACGAGCGGAGTTGCAGCAGAGGGCGCTCGTGGCTGACGTCGTAAGAACGCCGCGCCGTGCGTGCATGGAGGCGCGCGGCGAAAGTAGGTGGCGCGCACTTAAGACTTGTGCGACACTACAAAAATTAGTGGTGCGGCCGCGAATCGTGGAGGGAAGTCGTACTTAGACTATTCTAAGGCGCCTTAATCGTTAGTGGTGTGATAGTCTAACGGTTAAGACGTCTGCCTCGTAAGCACGGAGGTCCGGGTTCGATTCCCGGCCGCACCACAAATTTTAATTCAATGCTTCAGAACTATCAATGTCTTTGACATATTTGAGACGTCTCAGGGATTGTTTGTTTGTATTAAATTAATTTGTAATGGTCGTCTCTTTGATTGAAGACGCCGATGTTGTGAAGCTGCGGGGTGGGGCATCATATAGGCCCCCATATATAGAGAGGGAAACACGCCAGCGCCCAGACGTGGTGTGTGTTTTCCTCGCTGCCTTTGCCCTGTGCTCCCGCCATCAGCTGGTGCGCTGTGTGCCTCTGCCAGAGCACGTGACCAGTAGTGGCAGCTCAGCCGACCTCGCCTCGCCTCCCGCAGCCTTCCGACGGCCTTGTCCGGCCGCGCCACGCTGTCCAGACCGGCCTACACTCGGTAAACCACTACACTTGTGTGCCCAGACCACCGGCCGTGCAGCCTACTCTGCCTGACGTCACACGAGGCTGCCGCCGCCTCTCCAGCTGGTGTTGGCGGCAGTGCCTGCTACCTTGCAGTGCCGGTCCCGCGTACTCTTACTTTTCACGGGAAGCACCACTTCTCCAACATAGCTATTCATTTATTTTACATAATTAAAGGTTTGCTAAATAAACAAATTACACCATAATAATAAACCTTGCTCTAAGCATAATATTTACGATAAATCATATTAATTTCTATACATTAGTTTACCTAGTTTTCATTACTAAAGAATCGTAGAGGGGACCTTACACAGAGGTGGGTAGCATTGGCGCAGTTTCTCACAGTAATGCGGTATGCTACACCATCTGTGATTCCACTTGTGACGTGTGCTCCCAGCTACAAAAAGCCTCAACACGCGGTACCTTACGGGCGGCCCTAAGCCAGCCATCCTCCCCCTCATCAGGCGCTCTCCTTGTCCAGCTCCTTCTCCGCCTGTCTGTCAGTTTCCTCCCCTTCCTCAGTGACCTCCTACAACGCTCGCACCTACAGCCTTCTTTGGTTTCACGTTTAAAATATCTACGAGCAGAGATGCCAACTTGGCCATTTTATGACTAGATCTGGCCATTTTGAAGTGGCGTCTAGCCACTGTTTTTGAAAAAAAGCTACTGCTGGCATTCCTAGCCATTTCTAGCCATTTTTATTATTAGATAATTTTCACAACAAAAATACAAAACTTTGAAGTTTTTATTAAGAATAGAAATGTATTTATTGATTTATTATTTTTAACTTTCCTCCAAAGTACGACAAACGAAACACCACTGTATCGAAACAGTGATACCTGGAAGTTTCGAGACAATGAAACAGTTCCGCATATCGATTCATTGTTTTAGAACAACAAACAATGGTCAACACTATGTATTTCCACTTGCTTGAAAACGCTGTACACGTTACAACAGTGTGTTGTGAAGGTCCCTTTTTTTTTTTTTTTAACGTGTGTTAACATTGTGTTGGAAGAAAACCGTGTGCTGTATCAGTGTTTTGTGACTGTGATAGTTAATTATCTAGCCATGACGAAACCGCAATATACATAAACTTACAGGAAGAAATGGGAAAATATGTCTGACTTCAAGGAATGGATACAGCCAGTTTCAACAGACAAAACTAAAGCATTTTGCAGGTTTTGCAAAACAGAAACAAGGGCAAAATTGTATGATTTAAAGCATCATTTAAATTATCAAAAATACATTTCAGCATGTTCTCCATTTAGCAGCAGGCGTCAAACAAAAATCACTTTTAAACGAGTTGAGGAAATCACTAGTAGTAAAAAGATCGAAGCAAGATTAGCTTTGTACATTGCAACACATTTCGCAAATAATGAATGTTGATCATTTGTCGCAGTTATGCAATAACACATTTTCTTTGAGTGACAATAAACCAGCTGATCTTCATCTGCATCGGACAAAATGTAAGGGAATAATTATGAATATATTTGCACCCCACTTCACTGATCTGTTAGTGAGAGATACAGGCGAACACAAATTTAGTCTTATTATAGATGAATCGACAGATATTTCAGTGTGCAAATTATTAGCAATTGCGGTGCGATATTACAGCACACAAATGAACGAAATCGTGTCCACATTTTTGCGCATTGTTGAACTAGAAAAATGTGATGCTGCAACTATAGTTTCAGGAATAAAACAACTTTTGCTGAATCTGAAACTTGATCCTAAAAAAAGAAAATGAGGATGAGGACGATGATATTTATTTTTGCTAGGTGAGTGTTTTTCACATTTTAATTTTTGTGCATAAAACATATAAATTATAATTTAGCCATTTCTGGCCATTTTTGTTGGACTGTTTTGCCATTTTCTCTGACTGATAGTTGGCAACACTGTCTACGAGACTTATTCGCCGAAGTCTTTGAAATTCTGACAACGTTTCATTCTTACACATACGAGATCCGGTGTACGAGAGTTTTTTTAATTTAATTTAATTTTTATTTAGTTATTCTGCTTTTAATGTCTCGTATACGAATTCATATAAATTTTATAACGGTGAACTACGTGGCAAAAAAAAAAAAAAAAAAAAAAATCACGAAAGTTACATATTTATACATTATATATATCACACAAGTGCCGCTCAGTTGCACAGTGGTACAGTACCAGACAAAAAATCCAAGTGTCGCGTGTTCGATCCCCGCCAGATCCTAGAATTTTTGTCACTTTCCACTTCTTTCATCTGTGGCAGTATTGCTCATGTGAAAAATACCGAGTAGCACTGTGGTTCGAAACCCACGCTAAACTATAGGTCCCCCTATAACTGGCTGGGTAAGTCAGTTCAGAGGTCGGAGGAAGGCAACGGCATACCACCTCCAAACAGGACCGTGCCTAGTAAAGCACTGTGGTGTTCAAACCAATCTTGGGATTGCTGACTGTTTTATCTTTTATATATCACATATTAAAGAAAGATGTATATAAAAACGTTCATTAATGCTTAATATTATGAATGCGGAAGAACCGCATAACCGATGTGGATGGCATTCGATATCGAGATACCTTGAACGCTGTAGAGCAACAATCCACCATTATCGTCTGTTCCGAAACATCCGACGTCGCTTCTGATCCTGCAGTTGTTATTATTTAATATTCACAGAATATATGACATCAAGTGCGATTGGGCAAAGCTGAAAATGTGTACCCAACCGGGATCCGAACCCGGGTCTCCTGCTTTCTAGGCAGTTGCGCTGACCCCTACACCACTGGGGACACAGTGATCACCGCACCTGCAAGGACTACCTAAGCACGCCTCCCGTCAGATACATATCCTTTCACCCAGGAGAGCTATTTCTGAAAAGTTCGCAGGAGAACTTCTGTCAAGTTTGGAAACTAGGAGGCGAAGTACTGGCAGAAGTGAAGTTGTGAGGACGGACCGTGAACCGTGCCCGGAGAGCTCAGACTGTACAGCGCTTTCCCGCGAAAGGCAAAGGTCTCAGCTTCGAATCCCGCTTCCGCCACACAGTTTTAATATTCCAGGAAGTTTCATATCAGCGCACACTCCCCTGCAGAGTGAAAGTTTCATTCTGGAAACGTAGGCTGCTTTAGAATGTTATTCTCTCTCTTATAGCTTCTGAGAAGAGAAGAGTGAGGATAGAATGTATACAGTATTATAGTTCTGAATTGTGGTAGCTTTGTTGAGAAAGTACCAGAGCTTTAAATCGTAAGGACGAAAGCTGAAACCTTTTTAGGTACGTAACGCTGGATAAGACTGTACATACAGTAACCTCCACCGAATTTTTTTTTCCTGCAGTAAGAAGTGTATGTGAGTTGTTTTTGGGTGTAATATAGTGTGCATTTTTCTCTCATTTAAGGATAAATACATGCGGTGTGCATGTTTGTTTTTGGTAGGAATAATGGTTTTTGTCTCCCGAGAAACATTGCGTTACTACTTCACTTTGAAAGAATGTTTTTGTTTCCCGCGAGATACACGTTTTACGTAATACTAGTCGTATGATTTTTGTCTTCCGCGGAACATTCTACAAATACTAGTAATTGAGTAGAAATAAAATAAAGCCGCTTACTTGACAGTAACGTCTGAAGTACAAGTTGTAAGTCGTTGGTACAAAAGACGACGATTGCCGCGTCCTCGCAGAGTAGATTTGCCCAGCCTGCAGAGGGCATGGCGATGTCGTGAGAAACTTCTCCAGCGCATGCACGGGCAGCAAAAGTGCGTTCTCTGACGAGCAGTCGCTAGCTGCACTCATTCTCGAGTAGAGTAGGTTCTCAGTCCGGCGCAGATCGGAGTACATATCTACTGTGCTATGTTCACATATTAGTTCGTTGATCAGCAGCATATTATTAACGCTAAATGTACACTTTTTTACGAAAATGCATTCTTCTGACGATGTTACAAAATTTTCGTCGCGCGAGAAACTTTTTGTTATTGCAGTTGCGTTATTACAATTTGCAAACGAAATTTTATGAATGCGTCATATTTTCATCTGTTCCAACGTGGAACGCTGTCAGAGCTTATTAACACGAGATACTTTTTGTTAAATACGACACCCAATGGTCTGCTCATAAGTGATAGACCATGCGATTTTGTTACAAGAAACAGATTGATACGTATGTAATTAATCAGTTATTAATTTTACTGTCCTAGTGCAAAAGAGACGAAACAAATGTTAGATGACCTAAATACAAAATTAGAAGAATATGGAATGAAGATTAACAAGAAGAACACAAAAAGCATGGTAATTGGAGGAAGGAACACAAAATGTAGTTTAAAAATAGGGCGAGAAGAAATAGAGCAAGTGCATAGCTTCAAATACTTGGGAAGTATGATAATGGACGATATGTACTGCACTGCAGGAATTAAGAAAAGAATTGCTATGGCAAAAGAAGGATTCAAAAGGAAACAGATTACTTTGCGGACCATTAAAGAAAGATCTGACGAAAAGACTTGCCAAGTGTTACATCTGGAGTTTTGTGTTGTATGGTGCGGAGACCAGGACGTTGAGGAAGGAAGAAGAAAGAAGATTGAAGATTGGAGGCACTAGAGATGTGGATATAGAGGAGAATGGAACAAGTGAAATAGGAAGACCGAGTAAGGAATGAGGAAGTATTAAGAAGAGTTGGAGAAGAAAGAAACATGCTGGAAGTCATTAGGAAAAGAAAACTAAACAGGATTGGACATTGTTTGAGGAGGGACTGTTTTTTGATTTTTTCAGGGAAGCCAAAGCAGTCTTGGTCCAACCCGCCACTGCCCGCACCGAAACTAAGTTTATTGTGCGGTAGGTACTGTTTACTGAAGAAAGAAATTGAAGGAATGGTGAAAGGAAAAAGAGGAAGAGGAAAGCCAAGATATCAAATGCTGGACAATATCCAAGGAAATAAATATGAAGAAATGGAAATATTGGCTTTGGACAGAGAAAAGTGGAAGAGGATCAAGCCATGAGAAGACCTGCCGCAAGACAGAATACAATTGATGATGATGATGATGATGATGATCTACTTATGTCTAACATAACAGAAGTTACGATTACGAAGACAGAAAACTCATCTTAAATAGGCTAAACGGTTTGTGTACAAAGAACAAGACTTCAGTACTCGGTATTGCAGCAGAATTTATTTTGTGATTCAGACTGTGAAGTTCTGGGATGCACTTTATTTGGAATTAACGTCATAAGGCGTTATTAATAAACCCTGTTTAAAAAAATATACAATTATACATTGCTATGTAGCTGTCTACAACTGTAAATATGCGCTCCAAACAAACGTGTATAAACGCAGGTGAATCCACTTCTGTTTCTATGTCGGTTATGAAAAAACTCGTCTAACATCACTCTCGTCACAATATAAAACGCTTGAAGTGCCACACTTATGATTAGTTCCTCTCGTATAACTTCACACTTCGTGTAAAGGAAATTTTGTTTCCTTCTAAATAAGACAAATGTTGACATTTTGATTAGAAGCCACAGTAAAACGTAACTTTAATGTAGTTACTCAGCTGGAAGTATGCCACAAAGCTCACTTCAAAAAACGGAGAAAGTTCTCCGGTTGTGAGAAACTTCTCCAATTTTATTAATGGGAAATAAGAGAATGTTCTCTTTTGGGAGCAACTTTCGCTAGCTGATAACATACTCGGTTGAAGTGTATTCTCTCGACTCGCTTTATTCGTGCGAACCTGACCTTGTTCTCTGGAATCCAGAGGATAAAGTAGATTGTCTGTTTTATTCATTCGCCCCAATAAATTCACGAGAACGATTCAGTTACTGGAGGATCGTTTTAACCCATTCGGAACGTATGCTCGGCCCTTCCTCACGTACAGCGGAGGGTTTTGAAAGCACATATTACGATGGACACACACTCATTGTGGGGGTAGTGACGTACTAAATCTCTATATATAAAAGGAAGTGTCCCGACTGACTGACTGACTGACTGATTGAGTGACTGACTCATCATCGCTCAGCCCAAACCACTGAAGACAGAAACTTGAATATTGTAGAGGGTGTTGATCTTACTCTGTAGGCGTCATTTAAGAAGCAATTGCCGGCCGCGGTGGCCGAGGAGACTGAGGCGCTCCAGTCACGGTCTGCACGGCCACTACGGTCGGGGGTTCGAATCCCCCTCGGGCATGGATATTTGTGCCGTCCTAGTTCGTAAGTAGTTCATAAGTAGTTTGTAAGTTTAGGGACTGATGACCCCGTAGTTAAGTCCCATAGACTTCGGACAACAATTACAATAATAAGAAGCAATTTTTGATATTTCGTCCGTAAGGGTGTGAAATAGGGGATGAAACGTTTTTTTGAAAATACGTGGCTATTTAGGCAATTTTGAAGCTAGAACTACAAAATTTCGGATTTTAATTCAGGGTTCGAATTTGAAAGACACGTGTTTCGGCATTTTTTTTTTTTAATTCGACAAATAAGGGGGTAAAATAGGTGACGCAAAAATTTGATTTTCAAAAATATGTTGCTGTTACCTCAAATTTTAAGCTATAACTACGAAACTTAGCATATGGACTCTAGATCAGGATAAAAAAGACACGAGTTCCAGTTTTTTTTTTCTTTTTTTTTTTTTTTCTTTAATTCAAAAACTAAGGGGTAAGAGAGGGGATCAAAAATTATTTTCGAAAACACTTTGTTGTCTAGACAATTTTGAAGCTATAGCTGCAAAAACTGGTATTTGTATTGTTGTTTATGATTTAAAAAATACGTGTTTCGGTATTTTTGGAAGTTCAACCATCAAGGGGGTTAAATTGGAGAGAGGATGTTTTTCGAAAATCTGTTGCTATTTAGGCAATTTTGAAGTTAGAAATACAAATTTTCGGATTTGGATTCGGGGTTCGATTTTGAAAGACACGTGTTTCGGTATTTTTGGAAATTAGGCTAATAAGGGGGTGAAATACGGGATGCAAAAATTGATTTTCAAAAATATGTTGCTGTTAACTCAAATTTCGAGCTGTAACTACGAAACTTAGGATATGGACTCTTCATCAGGATTAAAAAGAAACAACTGGTACAGACCAACCAGCCTACGCATGCGCAGCAGCGGGGGTTCAGCTAGTATTTTTATAAAATTCTGTCAGTATGAAGGAGGGCAGGGGATTTTAAACGTGTAGTGAAACAAGGCGGAAAATACACAAATTGATGCAAACAAGTAAAGAAAACTGTTCCTTAACCACCTACCGCAAAAATACTGGCAAAGTTTGTTCAGTTGAAATCACCTGTTGTGCATAACAGCCATTTGAAAAGTGTCCGCAGTTGACTTGCACGTGTGCGCAGCAGTGCTCTGCTTGCAGCTGACCTGTCCCCAGCCGCCTTATCGCCATCTGGCAGGTGGCACAGCTGCGCACCTGTTGACAGAGACAGACGCCGCGCCAAAGTCTCGGGCGTTACCTCGCCACAGAATAGGAAGCATACAGAAAGGAAAGCTAGGGGCGGCGCCTTTGATCTGTATGTTACCAAGCGTTGCGCTCGACGCCATATTGAAAAGCAGTAAACGCGGACGGAACTATAGCCACTTAGTACTTTGGCTGGAAATGGTCTTTTTACGAACCGCAGCTTATCTCACCCACTTTTACGAAAGGAAACGTCTTTTCATTATGCGCTCATCTATTTTGCGCCCTGTTCCTGCACCTAATTGTAATCCAACGAAAAAAAAGTAGGCCTAAATTTTAATACGTACAACTACGAAAATGTACGATGGAATCAATGATCGTTTTATTTGGTGCTTATCTCTAGAAAAATCCCAAATAACGCGAAGTTTCGGAAATTAGTTATAAGCAAGAAAGTGACTTTGCAACTGCTTTACTTATGGCAGTGATGTAGTTGTGTTTTAATGTTGGAAAAGTTGTATTTGCTTTAGGAGGATAATTAATTTACTGATCGGAGAAGGGAATATAGAATATCTGTCAACTATAGAGCAGGAACAGCATAAAATAATTATTCCCTTTAATCCATTTTTTTTTTTTTTTTTTTTTTTTGAGTATCCGAAGAGCATTCGTTGCCAACATTAGCACACTACGCCTCCAATGCCGTAAGTAAAATTTTACCTGCCTACTTACGCACTGTTCTTTGTTTTTCATTTTATATTATTCCCTGCAACATTAAACTTATAATTATAAAATATAAATGTACTTCAACATTTCGATACTGTTGAACTGCTGCAGCAACAGCGAGAGTTATCGTCAAGAGAAGAAGCAAGGCTACTTTTAATAATTATGCACACGTTGCTCTCATTCGTAACTGATAACATTTAACTTTTACTACTGATAGCGACCTTCAACTACCGCTCAGCATCTTTTGAGAAGGTGAAGAAACTTATATCCTTATTTGTATTCGAATTATTGCGGCAATCAGATGCTGAACACCATCGACCGCCTTTTCCTTTATTGCTGCTCATAATAAAAACGGAACAGCTCCAACTACTGACACACAGTTCTTTCTTTTCACTGTATCAAATACTTGTTTACTTTTATGCGATTCAGGCAGTTAAAATACACAATTAACAAACAAAGACAGCGCATTACGACCAGTGGCGTAGCTATGTCACCAAGGGCCCCGGGGCAGAAATGACATTGGGGCCCTCTTTTACACTAATACTGTACAGATGCAAAACTACTTCATCATTAGCTCCTTACCGCCAACTGGAAGACATAGTAAGGCAAATCTAAATACTACTTAGTAAGCTTTAAATGGAGAGTGGCGGTTTTCAAGTCGTGGGGAATTCGTTCGTGTTTTCTCGGGCACCAAAGTCAGAATGAAAGAGTACTTACTGGAGTAATACAATGCTTCAAACTGTTAGATTGTAGATGTTAGCAAAGATGTGATTTCTGATCGGTAATTATCGGTAAGCGTTTTCGTGACTGTAGTACATTATAGTAATAATATGGGTACACAATTAAAAAGTAGTCAATTTTATCTTAACAATTATTTTACAATCTTTTCCTGGTTTGGTTTTTGCAAAATCATCAGTAACTTCTGTTAAATCTAGACTTGATGAAGCCTTGTTTTCGATTGCTATTAGTGCAAAATGTCCGAGTCAAGCTTGAGCCATACTGTACCTCAGATGCGTTTTGATAATTTTTAATTTGCTGAACGACCTTTCGGCTGCTGCAGAAGAATAAAACTGCAGTAAATACTTCCGTAACCTCACATTCTAATAATGCATATTTTGTTATAATTTCCTTACATAATTGGCGAACTGTCCATGTTGGGGTCAATTTCAGCGGGAGAAATTAAAAGTCGAAATTCCTTCATTCAACTAAAATATTATATACAGTATAACGTCTATTTTCCGAAGTAATTTGGAGACATGGATATTCGGAAAACCGGTTCATTCGGATATTCGAAGTGTACACTTCTATTTGCCAATAAGAAGTACTGTACAGTAAATGTATGTATACTGTAATTGGAGGAGCGCGATCCTTCACATTGCACGCCGCAACACTTGGAAGACGCAGCTGTTGCTGTGAGCAGCTTTGATGCTGCCGCTACCTCTGCTGCGACGCCGACTGATGTGTGCCGATTGTTGGACACATTGGCTGGCTGCTTCGCCTGTCAGCAGCGCCACATAGTGGCGTCTTGTGAAGCCCCAATTAGAAGCATTGCCCAATTAGAAGCATTGTTCCGCCAGCCGGTGGCCCAGTGCGGCTACTGTGGGAAACTTGGTTTGAGGGGAAGGGGATATGATGGACGATAGGGTGGGAGGGTATATATAATAAAAATTCGAAGCTCTACTGTTTTTTTTTTTTTTTTTTTTTTTTTTTTTTTTTTTTTTTTTTTTTTTTTCATCATCGCTCACGAAGGCTGAGGGGCCCCTGGAGCTCGACGGCCCCGGGGCACTGCCCCGCCTAGCCCTATGATAGCTACGCCACTGATTACGACGCCACAGAGTAGGGAGGAATCACGCGTTTACTGCTTTTCAAGATGGCTGATTCCGCGCATGCGCACTAAATTTTGGACGACAGACTGCAGCGGGAGTTTCCTTTCTGTATACTCCTTATTCTGTGACCTCGCAGTCTCCGTCTTCCGCGACGGTCACCACAGATGACCTGTGACGTGTGTCAGCTGCCAAAGGCGCGAGTTCAGGGGTCCACTGTTGCGAGAGCAGCTGCATTGTTTAACGCCTCGCTGTTCTCCGTAAGTCAGCGTATGCAAAACCCACTGGCAGCGAACGACGAGCATTAAGCTAGGGATGGCGGTTATCGCTGAAACAACCGGTTTTCGGTTATACCGGTTCTTTTCATCTCCAGTGTAACCGCACTGTCAAAACTGCTCAAGATAACCGGTTTTTTAAACAACCGGTTTTCGTTTTTTTTATTGCTATTATTTCCAGTAGAGTTCCAACGGAACATAATTTGCGGTCGAAACAGAAACCGTAATCGAATTTGCGGTTCTGCTAGTTTCGGCCGAAACCAAAACTTAGCGAAATTTAGTTAAAATTTAGATAAATTTCCGTTATACGACAAATCACTAGTCTTTCCATATTTTTCAAGATCCCCTCCCAATACTACGCCTTCTTAAGTGTGTGTAAGACTAGTCGGGAGTCCATAGAAGACGATATACGAAGCATACAGATTTACTGGCCTAGTATTTCCATCCGGCAGTTGCGAATATTGAGCCAACCACTCCGTAAGTTGGATTTGTGAGTCAGCGCATACGAATATCTCGTTATATACAGTCAGTTATATACAGTCAGTAAATGAACTTCAATCAGTGCTGCAGAAGTATTTCGAAAAATAAAGTCATAGTTCCGAATAACAGTATGATTGTTGTCAGTGTAAATTTACGCAAATTGAACTAGAAAAGCTGTGTACCACATGATCGAAGAATGTTCAAATTGGTGTGAGTTCTTATAAGACATAACTGATTAGGTCATCGGTCCCTAGACCTACAAACTACTTAATCTAACTTAAGCTAAGGCTAACATACACACCCATGACCGAGGGAGGAGGCAGGAATCGAACCTCCGACTGGAGCAGCCGCACAGTCCGTAACATGGAGCCTCAGACCGCCGGGTACCTCGCGAGGCACCACATGATCAATGTTACCTAAACCCATATTGGTTATTAAAAAAGCCCCTCGCTTTCAAGGAATCACATTAATAAAACTTGTATACATAACAATATGATAATACATTAAAAGTTATTATTCCAAGCTTACATAATACGTATATGAATCGAATTTACCTTCTCTTTCAAGAAACATTTTGGATGCTTTCTCCTAAAATGACACAGCATATTTGTAGTACCTCCACCCGTTTTCACATTTTTAAAGCCAATGGAGCATTGTACCTCACTGCTACCATACTTCGTGAAGTACTTCCACACTCGGGATGGTGCTATTTAAGACACAACCGATGTCTAGCGACGACAGTACGGAACTGCCGCACGACCAGACGGAGGCAAGTCTCGTACACTGCCGGTGCACGCGCGTCGTCTAATAGGCCACGCCACACGGCAACAGGTGTATCGATGCATCAATAGCTGCACCAGTTCTTAAGTTCTGATGCCACGCGTTTGTTGAGCGTTTATGACTGCCGGGATTGTTCTTAAATTATCACTGATCGCTTTTCTTCGTTTCTGCGATGACCTAATATTTCAGAGCAGTGGAAATTTTAGGAATAGCTCTAAATATTAGGGTCTACTAAATGTAATTTCTTAAATTATTTACAAAAACACATTTTGAACCACTACTACAGGAAGTAGTCGACCGGTTGTTTTACCCGGTTCTTGGCAATAACTAAAAAGGACCGGTTACAACCGAGACCAAATAAATACAGAAAAAAACCGGTTGTTCAAAACTAAAATACCGGTATCGGTTTTAACCGATCGGTGTTTGACATCCCTACATTAAGCGCGACTGTGGGCAGACACGATAAAAATACCACGGAAAAGGAGATCGCAAAACTCGACACTCCCCTAAGTAATGCTGTTTCAGTGAAAACACTACGGCTGGAGCCCAACATTAATGGAAGCGGTGTAGTTGCTGAAACCTCAACGACTGAAGGCATCGCAAAGCTCAGGAGGAGGTGGTGGCACCACGCACATGGTGTGGACTACCACGCGCCCTACGACGACGGCATTCGTCTATCGCAAACCGCAACAGCAAGCTTACGGTACGGCATGCCTGCTTCGTACGGTAACGCATTTTAGAAGTTCCGTCATAACTTGAACATCTGTAAGGTGTTACTCAACTTTTGCCAGCATTGCCCTCAGTGAATAAATATGCCGCCATTCTCAACATCGAAGTACTTACTGTAACATAGTTTTAACAAGTAGCGCCATATCGGAAAATGTTAGTGCATGCACACACACAGCCAGAAACGTTCAGGCGTGCTTTGAACAGCATCAGCAAATTATCGGACAGCAATATCGCCACGTGTGGACGTAGGTCAACCGTTATTGGGGGGGGGGGGGGGGGGGGTAGAACAGAGTGTGACGAGGCAACTGGCAACTGCAGCATCGTTCCGGTACCAGAACTGATGTATCGGTTGATCAAAAAGTGAGTATAAATTTGAAAAGTTAACAAAAAAGTATTGCTAGACGTGTGAAACATCTCTTGCGCGCGTCTTTTGGTGATGATCGTGTGCTCAGCCGCCACTTTCGTCATGCTTGGCCTCCCAGATCCCCAGACCTCAGTCTGAAGTAGCAAGTGTATCGTGATCGACCAACATCTCTAGCGATGCTGAAAGACTACATCCGACGCCAATGCCTCACCATAACTCCGGACAAGCTTTACAGTGCTGTTCACATTGTTCCTCGACTACAGCTATTGTTCAGGAATGATGGTGAACATATTGAGCATTTCCTGTAAAGAACATCATATTTGCGTTGTCTTAATTTGCTATGTTAATTATTGATTTTCTGATCAGATGTCGGACATTTTTGAACTCTTCCGTTTCTCTCTCTCTCTCTCTCTCTCTCTCTCTCTCTCTAATAAAACCCCATGTTATTCCAAGCATGTTTGTCAATTTTTAGCTTTAAAGACACTTTACGAATCTGCTCCTCCGAGAGTTGGAGTTTTTCTCAGCCAATGACGGGCCAAATCGTTAGTAATAATTATTCTATACATGTGGCGTGTGTTCCGAAAGAACAGACGTCACTTCTGATCCTGCAGTTATTATTATTTAATATTCACAGAATATATGACATCAACTGCGATTGGGCAAAGCTGAAAAACTGGTGTAGGGGTCAGCGCAACTGCCTAGAAAGCAGGAGACACGGGTTCGAATCCCGGCTGGGTACACATTTTCAGCTTTGCCCAATCGCAGTTGATGTCACATATTCTGTGAATATTAAATAATTATTGTGTTTCTGTTAGGTGGTGACATTATTTTGTACATCCCCTGTAAGTAATGGAACGGACGTCAGTATGAACGAGGTGTTTGTGCTCAGTTGGCTCTAGGTGGTTTAGTTTGACGCTGCACAGTAACTGTGACGTGTAACAAGGCGAAGCATCAGACTGTCAGATGTGCAGTGTTCATTGCGCCCTCGTAGGTGCCAGCCGACGCCGCTGCCTGCCTGCTAGTGGGGCAGAAAGTTTTGCCAGACGCGTTCCTCTTAAACGAAATTAAATTCACTTGTATACATCAGTGGTTCCGATCTACGGGTCGCAGCATCTATTCAGGTCGGTCACCGGACGACTTTCAAAATATGTTCAAGCAAAAGATGTTATCGACTGAAAAACGTCTCAATAAAAAAAAGGAACAATGTATTTAGTCCAATAACTAATTGTTTTAAATTGATTCCACACTACGTTTTAACATTAATATTTTATGGACTGATATTCTTACGTTCGTTACAGTACAAGTTATTTGTTTATGCAACACTATTAATTGAAATTGATCCTTGTTTTAGAAGTTTCGAAGAATTTCTGGAATTCCTGAGGGTCATGTACAAGCAATTGGTTTGTAGAGAACCACCTTAAAAAGCCAGAACTTTCAGCATATGAGGGAGACTATGTCACGGAAGTAGCATACCATTATTTTCTGAAAACTTTAATAGGTAAAAACTTTCAAACCCTTTTACTCGCAATAGAGAGAGAGAATCGACTAGTTGCAAATACGGCTTTGAAGGAATTAATTGGATTCACAGCAGCTCATAGAATGCACTCACAATTGCGTCGACGCTTCATTTGCCAATAACGTATAATTTTTACATATTCACAGAATATGTGGCATCAACTGCGAATGGGCAAAGCTGAAAACGTGTACCCAGCCTGGATTCGAACCCGGGTCTCCCGCTTTATAGGCCCTTAGTCTTACGGGGATTAGTTTCATAACTACGAGTTTGAGCACTATGGGCAGGGTAAGGCTGGGAATTTGTATCTGACGGAAGGCGTAGTCCTTACAGGTGCGGTGAGGACTATGACCCCAGTGGTGTAGTGGTCAGCGCAACTGCCTAGAAAGTGAGAGATTCGGGTTCGTATTCCGACTGGGTACACATTTTCAGCTTTGCCAATTCGCTGTTGAAGTCATATATTCTGTGAATATGAAAACAATAACAACTGCAGGATCATAAGTGACGTGTGTTCTTGAACTCTGAAATAGTATTGCGTTTGGAAACGTGTTGTGGTTAGGTTGGAGCCGACTGCGGCGCAGCCACTTCTGGGGTAGCAGCTATTACATGTGACGTGTATTCGTGATCGATAACTGGCATTTCGTTTCATTGATCAAAATCGTATTTTATATACCTCTACATCTACATACATACTCCGCAATTCACCGTAAGGTGCGTGGGGGAGGGTACACTGTACCACTACTAGGCATTTCCTTTCCTATTCCACTCCCAAATTGAACGAGGAAAAAAAGAATGCGTATATGCCTCCGTACGAGCCCTAATTTCTCTTATCTTGTCTTTGTGATCTTTACGCGAAATGTAAGTAGGTGGCAGCAAGATCGTTCTACACTCAGCTTCAAATTCCGGCCCTCTAAATTTACTTAACAGAAATTCACGAAAAGAACGTCGTCTTTCTTCCAGCGATCCCCAATTGAGTTGCCGGAGCATTTCCGTGACTCTCGCGCATTGGTCGAACCTACCGGTAACAAATCTAGCTGCTCGTCTCTGAACCGCCTCTATGTCTTCCTATGTCCCCCATTTCGGAATTAGTACGTTGATCAAATGATGGTACATTTGTGCGGTCCTCCTGCGTGAAGGATTTCTTAAAGGTTACATTTAGAACTTCAGCTTTCCGTTTGCTTTCTTCTATTACTGCCCCGGAATGATCAACGAGTGACTGGACAGTGGGCTTTGACCCGCTTATCGATTTTACATAGGACCAGAATTTTTTCGGGTTATCGGAAAGATCTTTTGCTAAGGTATGGCTGTGGTAATTATTGTATGCCTCGCGCATCGATCTTTTTATAGACGCACGAATCTCTACTAAATTTTGCCTGTCATTATTTGCGTGTTCTTTTTTGAATCGAGAGTGCAACAGCCTTTGCTTTCTCAAGAGCATTCTAACATTATTATACCACGGTGGATCTTTTCCATCCTTAATCGTCTTTATTGGCACATATTTCTCTAAGCCTTTATTAACAATGCGCTTAAATTTAGTCCACAATTCCTCTACATCCATAGTCCCGGCATTAAACGATGCCCATTCATTTTGTAAGTGCGATCGTAACATTTGATTATCGGCTCTTCCCAACAAAAACACGCTCCTAGCCTTCTTGATTGGTTTATGAACTTTGGTCACCATCGACGCTATGACGATATCATGATCACTAATTCCTGCCTCTACACAGACATCGTTAATAAGGTCAGGCCTGTTTGTGGCTATAAGGTCTAGAATATTTCCATTGCGCGTGGGTTGCCGGTTTAACTGCTTAAGACAGTTTTCGGAGAATGTGTCGAAAAGTAGCTCGCAAGACTGCTTGTCTGTACCGCCTGAAATGTAACTAGCGAGGTCCCAATCTATACTCTTAAGGTTGAAGTATCCTCCGACTAATATTACAACGTTGAGTTATTAATAAATATGACTTGATACGGTGCATTTACTGGATTCACTTCTTCGGCGATACCAGTCACGGTTTCATTGTACAGAGTAGTCTGCGGCCTGGTTTCACATCTAGGTGTCGGCTCTCAGCGCTTCCGCCCCACTCGCTTGCCCCTGTGGTCGCCGCCTCGGCCACGCATCTGCACTAGAATAATCACTTCCTCTATCCTGGCTGTCCTAAAGTAGCAACACCGAAAACATGAAGTACGCGTAGGCTGGATGGTCTGCATTGTTTTCTTTAGTTATAAATATAAATTTTAGTAGATTTACCTTTAGAAATGCTTTCCTAATCAAGGATTTTCATACAATTTGCCACCCCCTGTTGCACCATTGATGGCAGAATTCAAAATGTCCCGGCTAGCATCAAAATTGTCGTAGTAGCACCCTTAAAAGATTTTCCCTTATTTCACCCGCTTAATGGTTTAATTTCCAAAACTATCGAAACACTTGTTGTTAAAATTCCAGTAAAAAATCTAAATCCGAAGTTTTGTATTTCTTGCTTCAAAATAGCCTTAATAGCAACGTACCGCTAGTAAAAAAAACCTTTCATCCCCTATTTCACCCCCCCTAGGGATGGGAATATCGAAAAATTGTTGCTGCTTACAGTGTATATAATAAACAACGTCTACAAATTTCAAGTTTCTATCGTCTGTAGGTTCATTTTTCAGCGCAGTTTTCTGTTTTTAATAAACGGATAGAGAACGCGAAATTTCTTTCTTACGCTTTGCCATCTCTCTTAGTAGTTTTATTTTTCTATATTCGTACGCATGTTGTAGAAAAACAACTGAACAACGCAACGAGCTACAATTTCATAGAGTGGCGATAGGTCCGCCATGTTTGAGGCAAATCGAGCTGGCGTCCGCCATGTTATTTGGGGTATCGGCAGACAGATGGTATGCCACAACCACTAGAGAATTGTACCTATTTACAGTTCCTCGTTTTAAATAACCATTGACTACAGAATAGTGATGTGCATCAAGTTCCGTCAGAATTTATCGAAGCTGCGAATTGACGAGACTGGTAATATATTCTCAAAAATGCAGGAATGAAATACCACGAACCTGTCAGTAATACAGTTCCAGTTCGAAGTATAACACCTGAGGTTTACAATAACAACGAAAGCGCCACTGTGAAAATATTCGTGTTGATTTGAATGCAAGTACATGGTCTGAACGGGCCGCGAAACATACATTGAACAGTTGAAGTTTTACGACAATCAATCATGATACGGATTTGCATCTGTTGTTAATGTGTGGAACAACTGCTTTCATAAAGATAAGTATACATTTATCTCGTGTTTACTAAACGAATTAAGTCTACAAACCTGTTAAATTGCTGTCCAAGCGTTTGGTTGGTTGTGGACTTTGGTGGACGAAATTTGAGTACAAAAACGAAAGTTTTTGCAGTTAAAAATTCGCCTGCCTCAGCTGCCACGAAAGCATTTCACACCGAAATAACGTATCATTAATAACTTTCGCTGTTATCACGCTGTAATAAGTGCATATTTGTTGTAAACAACACAGACATACACAAGTGCCAAAATTCCGACTATAGCTTCCCACCCCTATGAACCACAGGCATTGCCGCGGTGGGGTGGCTTGCATGCCTCAACGATACAGACAGCCTTACCGTAGGTGCAACCACAGCGGAGGGGTATCTGTGGAGAGGCCAGACAAACGTGTGGTTCCTGAAGAGAGGCAGCAGCCTTTTCAGTAGTTACAGGGGCAACAGTCTGGATGATTGACTGAGCTGGCCTTGTAACATCAGCTAACATAGTTTTGCCATGCAGTTACTGCGAACGGCTGAAATCAACGGGAAACTACAGTCGTTACTTTTCCCGAGGATATGCAACTTTACTGTATGAATATATGAAATCTTCCGGAGGTAAAATAGTCCCCCATTCGGATCTCCCTGCGGGGACTACTCAGGAGGATGTCAACAGGAAAGACAACACTGGCATTCTAGCTCCTTTGTGCTTCACGTTTCGCTGTATATAACCACTTTGCTTTTATAGTGTCAAAGGTCATCGCTGCTCTTCAGTCAGAATTTTATATAAGCTGACGACTTTCAACCACTATGCCTTCCATCCTCTTATAGCCATCGACACGGAACTGCTATGGTGTATCGGGAGAGTGTACTACAAAAACACTGAGAGATCTTTCGTTCCCATTGTCGTTTTTGTTGAAGAGCAAACTACTGACATCGACTTGTAGAATTTTATATAAGTCGGTCACTTTCAACTCGCACACCTTTCACCCCCTTATCGTTATCAACCTACCACCACCATAGTGCACAATGGGAGACTGATAGCTGGCCGCGGTGGCCGAGGAGACTGAGGCGCTCCAGTCACGTTCTGCACGGCCACTACGGTCGGGGGTTCGAATCCCCCCACGGGCATGGATATTTGTGCCGTCCTTAGGATTAGCTAGTTCATAAGTAGTTTGTAAGTTTAGGGACTGATGACCGTGTAGTTAAGTCCCATAAGCTATACAAACATTTATACATTGAATTTGGAGACTGATACCTTCTACCACAATACGCTGTAGGGAAAGAATTGTGCCGTGAATTGAAATGCTTCAGTAGAATGTTGTTGTATTAATATAACTTTGTGTTGTTTAATTAATCCTGTATCGTTGTTACCGAATGCATGTACTTCCTGTCTCCTAGCGTACGAATACTGATTGCAAGTTTTTTCGTTTCAGGTAAGCAGCACCGAAGAAGATGAAAGAAAGCTGCAGTATGGCTGTTGCGCAGTGATGGGGTGAGCTCTATAGTATATAATCTCCTGTTGGGACTGATAAAAGGGTCCGCTGCAGCTGTTCACCACAGTGGCCAAGGATTTTGTTAGCAGCAAGGGAGACCCCTGACCTTGGTTCTGTTTTAAGAAATGCACTGATTTTGAGAGGCAGTTGGGCGTAGCTTGCACCTACGTTCTAGAGTCCTTTCACAGTGGATGTGTGGCTCTCACTACGACTTTGTCAAAAGCTGCACGATCACTCGGGTGGATGTTTGGGACGGGTCAACAAAGGAATGTAGTTGTTGGATGGGGTGAGCTCGAAGCTCTATTAAATTGCTTTGATGGACACAGTCTTTGTTGTGTCTGGGAGTTCTTGCCTGTTACCGATCGCTGTTATGCAGATTGTATGTGGGGAACTTGGAGATGGTTATGTCCGTTTGTAATGGATTAGTGGTGACTGTGAGGATAGTCCTGTCTGGGTTGCGTTTGGAGGTTGTTACAGTCGTATACAGAGATTGCTGCATGCCATTTGGATCAGAAATTTTGTAGAAACCAATCGGAATGGTTAGATCAGTTCGTTGTAGGGTACTGCTGACTGCGTGTGCAGTCCTGTCAGTGTGTTGGAAATAATTTATTATTCTTTGGTCGAGAATCAACAGGTTTTATAAAACTCCTATAATTTGGTACCTTAAAGTGAGCTAATTGTAGCCAATGGTGTGTGTGTGTGTGTGTGTGTGTGTGTGTGTGTGTGTGTGTGTGTGGAGAGGTAATGCAAAGAAGGATATCTGCTGATCTTTTAACTTATACAGGCGTAGTACGGAGGAAAACTCCTATAGTTTGGTAACTTAAAGTGGGCTAGTTATAGCCAATGGATTGCGTGTGTGGAGAGGTAATGTTAAAGAAGGAAATGCGTTGATCTTTATGTTTTAGTGGAGCAGCTTCCATCTATACTAAGACAGCTTCGTGTAGATGCCTTCTATCTCCCGGATTTGAACACCACATAAGATTTCGAAGTAAGACAACTGAATGGACGGAGACTAGCCTGGAACGTCAATGTTGTTGTGGACAACGACAAGACGGTTGGAATCGGTTGCTTAACGTGGTTGGTGTCAAACTGCCTAGCAAAAATATATAATAAATTTGTCAAATCAAGAGCCCTGGTTTCAGCAAAGTTATTGGTAACCACATTATCGATTTTATAAAGCACCCAGACAGGCGATTGCGAGAGTCTCTCACTTTTTCGCCGGTTCGAGAACGTGGCATTACCAGGCTGGAGGAATGTGGTTATGGACTGTATTTACAAAGTGCGTCATCGGATCAGAACATTTGTAGAAACCAATCGGAATGGCTAAACCATCCATATGGTCTTGGCTAACAACTTGCCTTAGAGAATAGTTGTTGCGTTGTGTTTGGTGAGAGTTACAAACTTTATGAAACTGCGTTTATGAAAGCAGTCTACGCAGTCTCAGGGAATTCTTGTCTGTTACCGATCGCTGCTATAAGGCCGTCTGTGATAGCTTGCTTATGTTGAGTGTATTTGGGGAACTTGCAGATGGTTATGTCCGACTTTGCTGGGTTAGTGATGACTGTAAGGATAGTCCTGCCTCGGTTGCGTTTGGAGTTTCTTAGGGTTGTATACAGAGATTATCACATGCCAGTTACTTTAGATCTTTAGTAGAAAAGAGCTAGGATGGGTAGATCCTTTTGCTACAGTTCGGTCGTTGGGTTGGAGATTGTCGTTGTTACATAGTGTCGCAAGCTATTTGGGGTACAATTTAAGTAAAAAGTGTTTAAAATATGCACTACAGTATCTGTTTCCAGTTGTGGTTGATGTTGTGTTGTGATAGAGCTCTAAAGAAGTCTATTTAGTATTGTGTTCGTAAAACTTTGCGCTGTGTACGTTACGAAGTATTGCCTGTTTGATCGTGTGTTAGTGGTGTTTAATTTACGAGTGGTATGCGATGGTAAATTCGACAAGTTTGTCATTGCAGGCTTTGGAGATAAGGCGAAGTTACCATCTCCCGTACCTGGTGGAGGTGTGGTGAGATCACTCGGAATACTGGAGAAACACGGCAAGGAAACACTGCAGAATATCTCGAGGAAATTAATTGGCTGTACTTTATAATGTGGGCGAGTCGATGTTACACTAAATCTCCAGCTTTGTGTAGGTAACTTTCATCTTCTGGATTTGGGCATCCCACACGATTTCGTTGGGATTTTTATCAAACTGAGTATGTGCGAGTACGTAATATTCACCCATGACTTGCCCTTGGGAGGAGGCTGTATAGGGCAGCTGGAAACGATTGACGTCGAATTGCCGACGAATCCATTTATTTGTCGAATCAAGAGTTCTGGTGCCGATAAAATTACCGGTAGTCACCTTATCGATTTTATAACATGCGTTTCGGGCTGGAAATTACAATATACAGTTACGGACTGGCTTGGGAACGAGGATAGCCAATATTTACAAAGTGCGCTCCTATACCGTGTGTCACTCCCATCCATTCCTTAGAGACCAGTTCTTGTGCTGTGTTTTACTGGGTTAATAAGAACACCGAAAATTGGCTGGTGTGTCCGTAAATCTAGCGATCTCTGGGACGTTTGTGATCTTAAGGGCTAGTTTGCATTTGCATGGTAATGTGTAGAAATATTATGAGCGATGTCGCGTTTTCCAGCCTTGTGTGCTGTCGTTTGAGCCCTAAGGCGTACTTGTGGTGGTGGCTAGTCATGTCGATCCGAAGGTTGGATGGTTGCGACTGAGCCCCAGTAGCTGAAGTGGCTACGTGACAATGCTGTGCTCTCATTGGACGAGAGTGTAGGGCTGGCGGTGGGGGTAAAAAGCAGTGCACTCTGGTGAGTGTAATGTAATGGGTATGGAGAAATAATCGGTACTGTGTATGTATGCGTTTCTGAAGCGATTTCTCGCATGTAAACAACACTCGCGTTTACGAGATGCTGTGTATGCATATCATCTGCTGATCATTGTGCCTCGTTAGCGTCCGTATTAAAACGAACCTCCTTCTCCCCGTCACTGCTCATCTTCGGTATTAAAACGAACCTTCCTCTCCCCGTCACTGCTCATCTTCGACTGACGTGCGATGTACCGCACGCAGCATTTTTTCCCTTAAGTCCTAACTCCAACATATATTGCATAATTAGGCGTAACTCCAAACATTTACGAAATATGTTTAGACTGTGTAAGTACGACTCTCGGATGTTGCGTCGGGGGCTGCGAAGGTGTGGGTGGACAGTGGCGGCGGTTGCGGTTAATTTGATTTGCAAATGTAATGAAATTAATTGGGGGTGGTGGGGGCGGCATTCGCGCGAGTGAGCAGTTGGGGGAGCTGGCGTCAGACTGGCGGCCTCGAGGTTTTTCCCAGAGGCGGCGCACGGGGGTGGTTTTTCTGGCCGCCATCTTGAATTTTAGGGCACGCACGCCAATCTGTTACTACTGTGGTATTTGGGGAATCGGTACCTCAGTATTTTACCATATCTGTAATGTCTACCTCCCTTTGCATAATAGTGTTTTATCTGCTTTGGGTTTCTGAGCTCCTCTCCAACTTTCTTAATCTTTGGTGATTTCAAGGGCCATAGTCGTTTATGGGGTGCATGCATAGTGAGATACCGGAAACTTGCTTGGCTCTCTGTTTAAGTGCAGGTCTCGACACACATTTTACATCTACATCTACATAGATACTCTGCAAATCACAGCCGGCCGCGGTGGCCGCGGGGACTGAGGCGCTCCAGTCACGGTCTGCACGGCTACTACGGTCGGGGGTTCGAATCCCCCCTCGGGCATGGATATTTGTGCCGACCTTAGTATAAGGTAGTTCATAAGTAGTTTGTAAGTTTAGGGACTGATGACCCCGTAGTTAAGTCCCATAAGCTTAACAAACATTTGAACATTTTTGCAAATCACATGAAAGTGCCTGGCAGAGGGTTTATTAACCACTTTCATTACTTTTCTCTACCGTTCCATTCTCTAATAGCGCACGGGAAGAAAGAACACCTAAATCTTTCCGTTTTCGATCTGATTTCTCTTATTTTATTTGGATGGTCATGTCTCCCTAAGTAGGTGGGTGCTAGCAAAATATTTTCACATTCAGATCTAAAAGTCGGTGATTGAAACTTCGCAAACAGATCACGCCGCAATGAATAACGTCTTTCTTTTAATGATTTCCACCCCAATTCTTGGAACATTTCCGTGACGCTTTCCCCCCTGGAACGTGATAAAACAAAACGAGCTGCCCTTCTCTGAACTTTCTCAATGTCTTCCGTCAGTCCCACCTGGTGAGGGTCCCACAAGGGGCAACAGTACTCCAGGAGAGGATGCACAAGTGTGATGTAGGCAGTCTCTTTGGTGGAGCTGGTGCATCTTCGAAGCGTTCTGCCGATGAAACGTAACCTTTGGTTCGCCTTCCCCACAATATTTTCTGTGTGTTCTCTCCAGTCAAAGTTGTTCGTAATTGTAACTCCTAGGTATTTGGTAGAATATACGACCGTAATGTTTGACTAATCTATCGCGTAATTGAAGTTCAGCGGATTCTTTTAGTGGTCATGTGTATTACTTCACACTTTTCTTTATTTAGTGTCAATTGCCAATTTTCGCACGAAGTAGAAATTTTGTCTAAATCGCTTTGCAGTTGCTTTTGATCCTCTGTTGACTTCACTAACCGGTAAACGACAGCATCATCCGCGAACAGTCTAAAGGAGCTATTCAGGTTGTCTCCTAAATCGTTTATAAACACGAGGAAGAGTAGGGGACCTATAACGCTTCCCTGTGGAACGCCAGATATCACTTCTGTTATACTCGATGACTTACCGTCAATTACAACGAACTGTGTTCTTTCTGATAGAAAATCGTGAATCCAATCGCACAATTGGGGATGTATTCCATAAGCACGCAATTTCATAAGAAGCCGCTTGTGGGGTACAGTGTCATAAGCCTTCCTGAAATCCAGAAATATGGAATCGATTTGAGATCCCTTGTCGATGGCACTTAACACTTCATGTGAATAAAGGGCACGCTGTGTTTCGCAAGAGTGATACTTTCTGAATCCGTGTTGTCTACTGGTTAATATGTCGTTCTCTTCGAGTGGCGCATGGAACTTAATGGACTGTTGATGTCTCGCTTTGTAGTCCAGGTCCTTTCCCCTGCGTCCATTGCAGGGCGCTAACACATACACAGTATTCGTACCTCCGGCACAGACAGATATGCTGACTACCTGGCTTTCACCTTGTCTTTCATGTTTACTGCGCCGTCATGGGGACGGATCGATCTGCCTGTCGAGAGTAAACCACAGCCATTCTATCCGGACCCAAGTTAGCGATCCGTTATCTTGAGACAGTACCGAGTGGAAGCCAGAATTCTCCAGGTCTGCAAAACAATATGCGATATCCACGAATAGACTACGTTATTACCTTTGACTGGCTCTGTGATCGTTTCTGCCATATACTGAAATGACGGTAACCAGACTGCTAGGAATGGCAGGCTATGTTTGTATCATTGAACCACGCACCCGTTCTTCCCAGGTTTGGGCAAGTATTGGAGGCGTCTGTGGATGCCACCCCACCTGGTGTCACGGGTATTTCCTGGAATAGGGCTTCGTACTCTACCTTCGTGCTAAGTCGGAACGTTTTGTACTGCTATATACTGGAGCCTCTGTGCCAAAGAATTATCGGTCTGCATTCCTCAGTCGATCAGTGGATCTAACACGTTCGTCTTGTATACTCGATATACTGGTCCGTTCATAGAATGGGAATTCCTCAGTGGCGTAGCACTTTGCCCTGACACAGCTACAGGGCCGCACCAATCCACAGCCGTATGATCAAAGAACATTCGGTGGATTATCAAAATATCCACGGGTGTACTGCCGGTCTATAGTGTCCAATGGGCAAAATATTTCGGCGATCATACATGTCGCCATCATCAGGTGAACTGACGGACTGAGCTCTTGGAAACGCGCCGGCACGGAGATCCGCACGCTACGGCTGCTCGAAGGGACCTGAGTTTTAGCGAGCTGTATGTCTGATGGGTTTGAAACCCCATGTGGTTTCGAAGGACCAAGTCAGTAATCTGCTTATGCCTTCTGTCTGAGGTGTGGGTATCGGAACTGATGGGTTTGAAGGTGTCATGAATGTAGTTTTGTGTGTGTTTTGTATGATTTGGGGTGTGCACTTACAAGTTGAATTGACGAGTGATCGTCATTTTCGGGAATTTTGGGTTTTAGCCCGGTAGCGGGCCATTTAAATACCCTCGGCCCGCGGAGCAACCCCTCCGTGGTCCGCACCCCGCGCCGCGGTCTCGCAGTGGAACCGATTGCGACCGCTTCTGAGATGACGTCGATGTGAGGGCTCTGTCCGCTGTGGTCATTACTACGTTACGTTTGCTAGGTCTACTCTTAATTAACCCAATCGCTGGTTTATGAGGTCGTCACTTGTGCGAATTTCAATAGCCTCTATAACGACGCAGTCCCAGTATCTCAAAGTCTGTACCAGAATTCTAGTGCGTTCATACTCCATCGCGTGATTCTCCGACAAACAATGTTCAGCGACCGACTTGCTCGGATACATCAATCGTGTGTGCCTCTGGTGTTCAAGGCATCGATCCTCGACGGTACGCATCGTCTGTCCAATATATGACTTTCGACACTGACATGGAATCTGGTACACGCCCGCCTTCCTCAAACCGAGATCTTCTTTGGGGCTCCCCACCAGTTCACGAATTTTATTCGGCGGACAAAAAACAATTCCAACCTGGTGTTTTTTTCAAAATGCGGGCAACCTTTCCCGAGAGTGCGCCGGTATATGGAAGGAACGCAGTGCACACATCCCCCTCGTGTTTTCATCCGTTTCCACAGGTTTAGCTATAGTGGTTGGGCGGAGGGCCCGCTGAATCTGCCACTCTGAGTACCCATTTTTGCGAAATACAGTTCTCAGGTGTTCCAATTCCTGGGGTAGACTCTGCGTCGGAGATAGTGCGCGCCCTATGTATGATCGCCGAAATATTGTGCCCGTTTGACACTATAGACCGGCAGTGCACCCGTGGATATTTTGATTATCAAATACGCCGGGAGAAACTGAAAAATCACTTTCGGTGGATTGTCGGTGCCACGTCGTTGCCACCTCGTGCGTTGACGGATAACATCGGCCACGTGTCGACATGGTGACGGCAGCTGCCTGCAACGGACCGGTCCACAGCGATGTCGGCGAGTACACCGCAGCATTTGCCGCCTACTGGTCCGTGCATCCGTGCAGACGGCCTGGTTATCTCGGCCTTGTGGCGGCGACCGATAAGGCGGGCTTAACAACGCAGCAGGCCTAGCTAGGTAGCGGCCGTGCACGGCGCACTGCGGGGTCCCTGCCAAGTGTATAAAGTCCAGAGAAGGGCAGCTCCTTCTGTATATAGGGGGGAGAGTGTCACTGAAATGATGCACGAGTTGGAGTGGAAATCATTAAAAGAAAGGCGGATTCGTTGCGACGAGATGTGTTTGCGAAATTTCTTTCACCGACTTTCTCTTCCGAAAGCGAAAATATTTTGTTAGCACCCACCTACATAGGAAGACATGAATGTGAAAATATAAGAGAAATCAGATGAAAAACGAAAAGATGTAGGTGACCGTTTTTCCCGCGCGCTACTTGAGAGTTTAACCTCCTACCATTGTGTCGGTGGCTACGCGCCCTTGCGGTTCCTTCTAAAGCTCTGTATAGGGAAAGTATGGCCAGCCTGCCAGCGGCAGCCATGTTGGGCCTGTTGTATTCCCCTGCTGCTTACACGCCGACCGCTACAACGTTCCCACCGCTTAACAATACTTATCAGCCGATTCTGAGAAAACTATTCGATAAAAAAAAATTAATTTTTTCACGTGTTATAGTATGATATATTCGCTCGATAATGATCTCAATTTCTATTCATTATTACTTATAGTTTCCGTGCTACATCAAGTTAAGTAAGCTACTGCGCAAAATTTTGTAGAGTTTGTAGAGGATAAATCGCATTGCGTAGACTTTGCGTATGGTTGATTTTAGCTCATACAATGCTGCGGACGAAATGTAGGTAAGATATCGAAATTTTATTTAAGGTTCGGAGCAGAACGATAACTCTCTTCATTCTCGAGGTACAGAGTGTTATATCCGACGGACAGATGCGGGAACTTCGCTTACTTCTGTTCATGCGGACCTGGCTGCTCTACGGAGTACTTTTCGTCCGATTTTAAGAAAACTGGTTTGTGGCTCAATATCTAAAGAGTTCACCTATAAATTCAGATTGTTCTGTACCGTAGCCAAATATTTCAATAGACCGCGAACATGTCATCGGAGCATAGTGTAATTGAGATCATGGAAAAGTCTTTGATGAGTATTTTCTTGCTTATTATGTACTTATATCTTACATGAACTACGAAAAATGCAAGCAGATACCCACTACATGTCTTTTACCAGAAACAGAAATTAAAGGTGTCTTTACAAAGCCAATTACATTTGAATGTCTAATATTTGTCTTGTTTAAATTCTTTGTTTCCTGATATGATACACACTAACACATGAAAACGGATGAGAAAAGCTTGTTTCAGGAACTGTATGTTAATTTCATATCTAAACGGGAATCTAGTTCACTCACTAATATGTAAAAATAAAATAAAAAGTTTATTTTCGACAACTACCTGCAGATAAAATCAACGACGCGTGAATAATTTAACCTCACGACATTGTCCAGGAATTTTCTTCACAAATTTATTCAAGTTAAAAATATATAGGTATCTGCTGCGTGATCCATTCGTCAGTGAATCTTTATTCTATTAATTTACATTATGAATTAAAATCATCACAGCACAACAACCAAAGTTCGTTTCTGGACTCCTAGTTTTCTCTGACGACTTTCATCAGCCAGGCTGTTAATCATCCTGCATTTCTGATACCTAATGGAAGTACTATAATGTTTACCTACCTTCTTCGCTTCTTAAAAACACCCAAAAGTACAACACTGAGGCATTATTCAAAACAAAACATAAGAATAGTCACAAGACTTCTCATGGCAGCCAAGCAACGTATAGGACCAAGATGGCGGAAAGAACCATGTGACTCGGTTTCAGCCAATCACGAGCTGCAGATGGCGGCAAGCGGCGCGGAAAAGGGTGGCCATACTTTCCCTATACAGAGCTTTAGTTCCTTCCAGAACATCGACACTCTTGCTGCACGTCTCGCTGCGGCCTGCGTTGCGATTTTTACAGAGCGTCACATCGAAATGGAGAGTGTATAATTTTCTGTCCAGTGAGGAAATTTGGAAACGCGATGTAATTTGTACCATCACTTGTAAAATAAATAAAAGTAACATTCGTTCTTATTTACTTTATATCGTGAAGTTACTATATATTTAGAAAAGTGTGTTGTCGGAAGGTAACGGCGCATTGAAAAATGATCAAATCGAGTCGTTTCCCGCAGGATTCAGAATACGGTGACATAAGATTAAATGTTGAATTACGTTGAAGTTGAGCGTAGTATAGTTTGTAAAGGAGACGAGTAGAGTAACATAGCGTTGCGGGTTCCCAGTAGTTGTCTTGAAGACGGTCTGACTTTCTCATTAAAGGTATAATTTCTGCAATATTGTATGTTAATGTACGTAAGTAATGCTGCGATCATTGCAAAGATGTTTTTCGACACCAGAGTGCTTTGCTACGCACGGTATTCTTGGCACTGGTAGACTGGTAACTGACCCTTACCTCTGCATTGTCTTCAGCAGTGACCTATAGTGTGATGTACGGTGCAACTCAGATAAGCAAACATATCCAGAGAAGCGAATGACGAAATACAGATAAAAATCGTTGAATTGACCGGAGACCTTTGCGTTGTACCGCTGTGCAAATAAAAGCGCCACATCGCTCCAGGGTGCGACGCTCGTTTGATGAAGGAGAACGGGTTGTCCACTAGCCGCTTGCAGGGCCCGACGTAGCTTGATCAGAGCTCCGTTGCCTTGTCACTTTTTGGGCAGATCAAAAGAGTGTTGAGACCCCAGAGACCACCTAGACGAGACCGAGACTAGACAGAAGGCAGCTGGGAGGATCTGAAATGAGGCGAGAGACAGCAGTGGGAGGCGAGCAGGTGTCCTGTGACACACGAGTCGTCGCAGCCTCTGGCACAGTCGGGAAGGGGCAGAGCTGGCCACGCGGGCGGCGGAGCCTGCAGGGCGCGCCTGCCGTCCGTTTGAGATGAGCGGCTGGCAGCTCCGACATTCAAGTATTCGTCTGTTAACCACTTAATGCCTGAATTAAAAAAAAAAAAAAATGATATATTGTGCTCAATATTGGGGTCTTAGACCATTTGTAACATCAAATATAAGAAATGATATACATAGTTGGTATAATTAGGTATGTGTCAAATTTGCGACAACAGGCATTTGAGAAATAAAACGCTTACAACTCTTCATTGAGGGAAATTTTTTTATTGTTCTCATAAGATTTAATGAAAAAAATGAACGTACGTTTGAATTACAATTATGGTTACTTATAAATCTAATGCAGAGGATCAACATTTCTTTACCAATGAAATTGCCTAAAACAATTGGAATTTTTGTTTAGGCAAAGGTGAAGTTCGCATTTCGCACACATAATGCTTGTCTGCCCTTTACAGCTGGGTCTTTTGCATCTTTGCATTCCTGTTACACAAGGCCAATGACCTACTCCATCGGTACGGGTAGATTTATCAGGGACTGGTTTCATTGGACCCCGACGCCTTCTTAGGATGAATTTCCGTTTCCATACTTAGTGAGGGCCTACCTCACTAAGTTAGTGCTGAAGACGAATGGAAATTATCGTCCTTTCTTCGTTTTATCACTTGCATTTGCCCATGTCGGTGCCCAACTGCCTGATGATGCATATTTTACACAAACCGTATTTACCAGTTCACTGAAAGTTTTATCTGCTTTATCACATCTAAACATGATATAAAATGCTTAAAAGATATTAGAAAAACAAACTATAATTTTCAAAATGAAACTTACCTCAGTATTTAGCTGTATTTCACGGAACAATGAAGACAAACTCAGGTCTTGGTTAGCAACACGCACACAGTACACAAATGTTGTCATAGGACAGTCAGTGCTCGGTAGATGGTAACACATGTCACACGCACTGTGCCGGTCCCTATACAATCTGATACAACGGCGCTGAGGTCTGAAAACACTTATTCTTCCATATATATGGGTGAGAACGGTATGAGGCGAATTTGCGACAATCGGCATTAAGTGGTTAAGAGCCCGCGGCAGTGGCACAGCGACGTCTTGAGGTGGCGGGAAGTAACTACACATGCAGAAAATATTGCACCAGTGCACGGAGGAACAATAACGGAAGGAGGATCACTTTTCATAACTGCAGATGAAGGTAAATCCTACAGGAATCAAAAAAGTTTCAATCCTAAACTGATAGTAAATACATATTTTGCCATGTAAAAGGATTTCATAAAAGCAGTTTCATTTTAATCGCTTTATTTTACTGAATCAGTGATACGTAGCGTCCGGGAATCAATGTAGTGATAAATGTATCGTACTAGGAAATAGTGCTGTTCACTACAAGAGGTTTTTCTTTTTTCTTAAAACCATATTGCGAGAGAAGAGTCATGTGTCTGAAGAACATCTCGACTGTGAATGTGTCGTGACGTAATTCTATTTCGTCGGCCCGGCATAATCAGACTAATCTTCGTGAAGAACTGCCGCTATAAACGTCGTCCTTAGTGTGGCAGCAGAAGATGTGTTGATTTGCAACCTAACCTTTGGAGTACCAACAGTAGATGAAATGTGCTTCACCCAGAGGAAACCGCGGTGTTCGCCGGCACCACTACACCCGTCGAGCGCCCTTCACGACTGTTTTAGCGCTCCAACGTCCCTATTATTTCTTTTACAGGATCATTTCCACACTGCTGTCAAAAATAGTACAGCTGGAAGAAAAACGACGGGGATTTTCATACGGTGACAGGTGATACCAGCTGTCGCACAGTAGATGCACGACAGACAGCCGCCCTGGCGCCTTCAATAGCGAGTGTTCGCAGTCGTCAGACTGAGTGCGATGTCAACAGACGGGCGCCGTGCCCGCTGACGCATTCTCGCAACCTACAGACATCTGTAGGCGAAGGCGATTTAGGAGACAATCTGAGTAGCTCCCTTACACTGCTCGCGGATGATGCTGTCGTTTATCGGTTAGTGAAGTCAACAGAGGATCAAAAGCAACTGCAAAGCCATTTAGACAAAATTTCTACTTGGTGCGAGAATTGGCAATTGACACTAAATAAAGAAAATTGTGAAGTAATACACATGACCACTAAAAGAAATCCGCTGAACTTCAATTACGCGATAAATCAGTCAAACCTTAAGGTCGTAAATTCTACCAAATACCTAGGAGTTACAATTACGAACAACTTTGACTGGAGAGAACACATAGAAAATATTGTGGGGAAGGCGAACCAAAGGTTACGTTTCATCGGCAGAACGCTTCGAAGATGCACCAGCTCCACCAAAGAGGCTGCCTACATCACGCTTGTGCCTCCTCTCCTGGAGTACTGTTGCCCCTTGTGGGACCCTCACCAGGTGGGACTGACGGAAGACATTGAGAAGGTCTAGAGAAGGGCAGCTCTTTTTGTTCTATCACGTTACGGGGGGGGGGGGGGGGGGAGAAAGCGTCACGGAAACGTTGCACCAATTGGGGTGGAAATCATTAAAAGAAAGACGTTATTCATTGCGGCGTGATCTGTTTGCGAAGTTTGAATCACCGACTTTTACTTATGAATGTGAAAATATTTTGCTAGCACCCACCTACTTAGGGAGACATGACCATCCCAATAAAATAAGAGAAATCAGATCGAAAACGGAACGATTTAGGTGTTCTTTCTTCCCGTGCGCTATTAGAGAATGGAACGGTAGAGAAAAGTGGTTAATGAACCCTCTGCCAGGCACTTAAATGTGATTTGCAGAGTATCTAGGTAGATGTAGCTGCCGCCAAGACCTCTGGCCCGGCTGCCGTCACTCTAGTTGGAGTGGCGGTCTAGAGCTGGCCAGGGCTGAGCACTGACTTTCTGGTGACGAGCCACAAGTGTTTCTCGTCATCCGCGCTTGTGGGGGGAATGCCGAAGCGCTCGCTACGTTGCCAGGAAGCTGACACGTCGGTGCAGCGTAAGGCTCAAGCGCTCTGCAAGTGGTGCGGCGACTTGCGTGGCCCGGACGACCTCCGGACTTGTTTCCCAGTCGAGCACGTGTGGGGCGACAAGTGACGCTTTCGACTAGCAACTAGCAACTCTGTACCATCTAGTGCAGTGTTTCTCAGCCTTCAGAGAGGCCGCCGTTACAGGAGGAAGTAAAATAATAATGCGCCTCGGTTGCACAAATCCAAAGGTCGCGGGTTCGATCCCCGCCAGGTCCTAGAATTTTTGTCATTTTCCACTTCTTCCACTTCTGGCAGTATTGCTCATGTGAAAAATACCGAGTAGCATCGTGGTTCGGAACCCACGTTAAACTGTAGGTCCCCCTATAACTGGCTGGGTTAGTCAGTTCGAAGGTCGGAGGAAGGCAACGGCATACCACCTACAAACAGGACCGTGCCTACTAAAGCAGTGCGGTGTTCAAACCAATCTTCGAATTGTTGACTTCTTTACCTTACTTACAACAACATATGCCTAAGTAAAATTTAATGTTCCTTGTATGATGATGAAAAACAGCCAAGTCTGAGTTATTCTGAAAAAAGCGAAAAAATCGACTTCTTTACAAATTGTCTGTAGAGTGAAACCTTTCTTAAATGAGCATAATTCCCCTTCTGTCTCGCCTGAAATGCGAAACACTCGTTAAGTAAAATATGTTTTTATGTCCGAAAAATACACAAAAAGTTTCCAACATTTTGAAAGAAATCTAAAGCAAAACAAAATAAAATTGTATTTGATTTCTTCGGAATAACTTTTTTCCTGTTCGTGGGGGTCGCCAGAATATTATTAGTTGGAATGGGGTCGCATATTCGAAAAGGTTTCAAAATACTGACGTAGTGTACGCCGCGGTAGGCGCCACACCACGTACTAACGCGGGCGTTCCAGCAGTGGTCGACACATCGTACCTCAGTACCGCTTCACTTACTGATCTGTAAATGTAGTAGTTTTATGTACTCCAAATCCACTGCTTAAACAGTAAATCTGGATTGAATTGGGAAACTTTAAGTGGGTGCACTAATATTTATTTCCAGGCCGCGTGCCCGGCTTGAGTATTGCTCAAGTGTTTAGGACCCGCAGCAGATCAGTTTAAAGGAGGACATAGAGGCGGTTCAGAGACGAGCAGCTAGATTTGTTACCGGTAGGTTCGACCAATGCGCGAGTGTCACGGAAATGCTCCGGCAACTCAATTGGGGATCGCTGGAAGAAAGACGACGTTCTTTTCGTGAATTTCTGTTAGGTAAATTTAGAGGGCGGGAATTTGAAGCTGAGTGTAGTACGATCTTGCTGCCGCCTACTTACATTTCGCATAAAGATCGCAAAGACAAGATAAGAGAAATTAGGGCTCGTACGGAGGCATATAGGCATTCTTTCTTTCCTCGTTCAATTTGGGAGTGGAATAGGAAAGGAAATGCCTAGTAGTGGTACAGTGTACCCTCCGCCACGCACCTTACGGTGAATTGCGGAGTATGTATGTAGATGTAGATGTAGACTTGAGTCGACGAGTGCTGCGCAGTGCCAGTCACTCGTGTGGCTGAACGCCGACCCAAGAAACCGACAGGAAGTGGCAAAAAAAAAGCTCGAAAAGAGGATGATGATGATGATGATGATGATGATGATGATGATGATGATAAGTACAGAGGCGCGGGTGTCACTGCTTGAACGTAACCGAGAGTGCCATTGTATCAGGCCAGCCACTCTCCCTCGCAACAACGTCAAAAATTTCTTCTCAACAATGCTCTACGTCTGCAGTCCGTTCCGTTGACGCTGTCTATGAATGATGCAAATTGAAATGCGTTGTCGAATGTTTAGACATAACATTCCGTGACCTTTAGTGTCAACTGCTCTAAATACGTTTTAATATATTTCATTCCATTCCACGATGGTGGTGGCGGCGGCTGGTGCAGCAACAGTGTTGAATAATAATTAAATAATTCTCAGTCTCTGTTGCAGTATATTTATTACTCCAATTACGCGTTTCGCGCTGTTAGCGCATCGTCAGACTGGAAACAGACAAATATTTTATTACCGTCCGTGTACCTGGCGGGCAGCGAATCTAAGGTGGCTAAGGTGAGTAAATTTTTAAAAGTCAGACTTGGGCGGAGATAGTTCTGTGGCTCCATCTAAAGCTGTGGTGGAAGAAGCTTAACAATTTGTGTTCTGTCATTGGGCCCCTGCAAAGAGGTAAACATACGAAGAACGTAACGGCTATTTGAAGTAGAATAACTATATTAATATATTTTTAATTAAAGTACATACAACTCAGGCAAGCCTCATAGCAGTCAAGAACTTCTTGCAAGGAATTTATACGTCAAGGCTTTCCTTTAACCTGCAGCAAACAGATAAGGCGCTCTCGAAAGCTGTGTAAATTCTGCTAGAGCTGATGAATGATGAGCTTAATCCGCGTAGCCTGTGACAGGCTTGCAGAGAAACCGGAGATTAAAGAATAGCGTCTCGCAATACAAACCATAACAATGAGTCTTTTAATGATGAAGTTTATCGAAAGAAGATTGAGCAAGAAGGCTTGCTGCCTATCGCCTTTCCTCTCAGACAGGAAGCTACACTCACCTGCCGATCTGCTGTCCTTGGACCGTAGAGGCGTCGGACTACTTCTCTTGGTAGGTGTTATTGAAGATTCATTAATTGAAAAGAGGATAGTGGGCAAGTTACAGAACAAATAGGCATAAGTGTGGTGAAATCTGTATTCATAAAGATATGGCGAAATTGAGGTAGCCCTGTTGCATGTTTAATATTGTCACAAATAAGACTATTCTGCCACGAAACCACCTTGCTGTAGGTCAAGGAATTACTAACAGTAGTCAAGAAATAAGCACATTTTATACAAATACATTTGCAGTCCCTAGAGAGAGCGGAGAGTGGATGACTCAGAGAGAATGTTGCTAGCCATGAAGTCGTAATACTAAATTCAGAGGAGGGGCCAAACGGCCAAGCTTACCTCACTATAAACTGTACGGTAAGTGTACCGGATGCTTCCACTCGCCCATCATTGTAACAGACGCGGACGGTCCTCAAAGTCACACTTTCCCAATACGGCGGTAAATTCCGCCCTAGACTGTCCGCTAGGTGGATACTTCGAAGGTCTAAATGTTCAAATGTTTGTAAATATATCGGACCAAACTGCGTGGTCATCAGTCCGTAGCTTACAAACTACTTAAACCTAGGTAAACTAACCTACGGACAAACACACACACCCATGCCCCAGGGAGGACTCGAACCTCCACGGCGAGCAACCGCGCGCTCCGCAGCGAGATGCATTAGACCGCTCGGCTACTCCACCGCGGCTTCGAAGGTCTGCAACCGAATGGCGGTGCGTGGCTGTTCTCCGCAGTGTGCTTCCGCTGTTGTAAAATAGTCCCTGTAGCCAGCCTTACAGGTAGGGGAGAGAAAGCGTTTGGGAAAGCTTAGCAATTGTGGTCAGCACTGTGTCTCAGACACTCAGATTGGGACACCTGTTTGGAGCGCGGGACAAACCTGGTATGTCTCCGCCACGGCGTTGCTTCCGCTTGCTTTTAAATTTAACGGCTACAGGAAATTCTCCATTACGAGCAATTTCTAGATTAACCAAACGAGCAATGTAGAATTTACTCTGTCCCTTCCATTCGATTGTCCTCCAAATAAGCAGTCATTCTGTGATGCTCCATGGATGGTGAAAATTAATAAACCGTCCTAAATTAAGTGATTTATTTTTGTTACTTTGTAATTAAGGACCCGTCCGGTCTGTTATTGGTATCCGGGAGTTCGTAATCTTACTGGCAACTCGAATCCGTGTTCGGAATAAAATATTTAATTTTATTTTGCTCTAATTTCTTTCTTATGGCACAGCCGTTGCGGCCAAGCATTGTGTGCCCTCAGTCTGTGCGTTACAAATGCTCGTGACAAATCTTTTTCTTTTCCTCCATAAGGACCCGGCGCCATACGTTACGGATCCCATCCTACTGTTCCTCCGCCCAGTTTCTGCCAGCTAAACGGTGTCGCGGTTTCAATGGGACACACACACACACACACACACACACACACACACACACACAGGCCACACTCCCTGTGGCGATTTCGGGCTGTTTGTGTTAACCTGTTGCTGCCTGCTGGCTGGACGGACTGTTCACAGTAGATAACGGTCATCTTTTCCTGATGTCAACCGTCGACGACCTGGGCTTTGCCTTCTTTTAATGGTTCCTGTTGTCTGAAATGGCGTCCAGCTCCTGGACATTAAACTTTGGGTCATTGCTCCGCTGTGTCTGCCTTGCCTTCAGCCTTCCTGTGGCTCTCCGTGGCATAGAGTGGGCTAAGTCAGGTTGTTGTCGCATTGCGCTACCTGCTCACTACAGTCTCTGAACCCAACTACTTGTGTAAACACAAGTCAAACCGAACGCCCTCTGTAGCAACTTTCCTTATTGCCACTGTTTTAGTTGCCGTAATGTTGTTGCCTCTAATCCGTAGAACCGACGGAAAGACTTCGAACAATTTTTAATTTGCCGATGACAATGTCAGAACCTAGATATCTCAACGAATCCCTAATTGTTTTGACAAGCGTAGAAAACAACGAGAATAATGTAAAGTACAGATACTGAAGGAATTAGTTTAGGAAAGTAGTGTTACACTTTTGCTATTTAGAAGCAAAATAAGTCATGAGAGGAAAAAATGAAATTGGTAGATGGGCTAATATATGAAGAGAACTGTATTGAACCAGAAACAAATGAGATTTATAGGTCATCTTGACTACGCGGTGAGGCAGTCTCGTAGGACTTATCCCGAGACGTCGGGTGCGTGTTGTTGAAGGATATCGGGACAGCGTATGCAGATTGTGAGGAGATTCTGCATGCATTTAAGTTTCTCCCCACCCCCTCCTCCTCCTTTCTTCCTTCTGTCTGCCCCACCCACTCTTCGTTGGTGATCTTCTGTAAGTGCTTGTCTAGTCTGCTCGAGTACTCCTGCTGTATCCTACTCTGTCGATATGTTGCATATTGGTGATTGCCTACTCGATTCTCTCCTCATGATTTATTTTCATCTTCTGGATCAATTGTGACTAAGACTTTCTAAGTTTAACAACCTACTTTATTTCTGCGTTTCCTCTTGTTCTTTTGCTACTACCCCACAAAACAGATCATTCCGTTGAGACTATTTTTCTGCGTATTGTTTTCATGTCCTGTTTTCGTAAGTCCTTCGGAGCACCTTTTTCTCTCTCTCTCTCTTTTCCTTCTCTAATTCTTCTGCACCATTTTTGTGGTGTAGTCGTCTATTTCGGTGCGGTAGCCGTATGTGTGTATATAGTTGACACTCTAAAGGTTGGTTCTGCAAATACCATTAGTTTAAGTGTTAACGACGTCAGATAGTACCGAATCACTGTGTCGTAGTATTGAAACAATATTCTTCGGTAGTACACAAGCTACCGGTATGACATTAAAGCGTGAAATACGGGAAGGTGGCCGAGGGGACTGAGGCGCTCCAGTCACGGTCTGCACGGCCACTACGATCGGGGGTTCGAATCCCCCTCGGTCATGGATATTTGCGTCGTCCTTAGTATAGGGTAGTTGATAAGTAGTTTGTAATTTTAGGGACTGATGACCCCGTAGTTAAGTCTCATAAGCTATACAAACATTTGAAAATTTTATAAATTACCGATGTCATAGTTTCTTGTCATTTTATAACAATAGATCGCACCTAGGAGCTTATATTCGTATTAAAAGACGACGGCAAATATGAATTTCAACTGCATGCAATATGGTGCCTCGTAAGTTTTAGTAGTGACGAGAAGTCTATGTCGCACTGCTTGGCAACGTTCCTGTCCGTGACACAAAAATATGAGGTACGACATTGTGCGTTACACGCTTAACAATCTAGTGGAACGTGGAATTCCCCGCTGTGACCTTCTGCCGCACGTCCTGTGAGTGGACTAATTTAGTGTGTGTGTTTGCATAGTCCTGTCTCACCACCAAGGCAGATGAATGGTGCTGTAATCGGCGAAAATAAAAATGAGTTGAAAATTTTCAAAAAATAGTAGTACTTTGAACAATAATACTTCACAGTAGAAGAATGAAAGTACAATTTTTGATCATTGATTTGATTTGATTTTTTTCAGGGAAGCTAAAACAGTCTTGGTCTAACCCGCCACTGCCCACACCGAAACTAAGTTTATTGTGCAGTATCGCTCCCTGTACGTCTAGTAAAGCCAACCAATGCCCTTGAACAGTGCAAGGAGTCCCTTTACCAGTTCATTATTAGACACAATTTCTTCGGGTCTGGTTGTCCCAAATGTTCTGTGCCTTTTACTCTCCAATGCAATGCATTCGAAGATCAGATGTGATGCAGTTTCATCACCGTCATCACAGAGCCTACATTTAGGGTCCTCTTCTGTTATTCCCATTGTATGTAGGTGTTTTTGAAATTCCCATGGCCTGTCAGCAATCCAACCATGAGTCTAATCTCTCTCCTGTTCAGACCCAGGATTGCAGAGCTTCTTTTTAAACATGGCTTTGGCATCATTACCTTGCCATGTTTTTGTTGATGGACTTTAGTCCAATATTCTACGTGCTGTCTTCTGAGCCAGTTACGTAGCTCCAATTTGATCATTGCCTTGGTGATTGTCAGGACAGGTTCCGATCCAATAAATGGAGTCTCTGCCCCCATCCTGGCTAATCTGTCGGCATGTTCGTTGCCACTGATCCCCGAGTGGCCAGGGACCCACAATAGGTTGACTCTATTGCTTTCCCCTAGCTCCACCAGAACCCTGTGACATTCTGCAACAATTTTAGACCTTGTTGCAGGAGCTGCCAGTGATCTCAGTGCTGCCTGGCTGCCTGAATAGATATAGATGCTAAATCTTTGTAGCACCTACGCAAATTCTCCTCCACACACGCTCTGATGGCAGTGATTTCGGCCTGGAATACTGAGGCCAGTTTCCCTAGAGAGATGACGCCCTCCAGTCTTGGCTGTACCCCATATACCCCGGCCCCAACACCTTGGTCTGATTTTGACCCGTCAGTGAACCAGACAATATCCCCCGTACGGTGTCGAACTATTTTCTCCCACTGCTCCCTGCTTCCAATTGTTATATTGAAAGGCTTGTTGAAGCAGTATGGGGTTATAATATAGTCGGCTGGCATTTTCCCAACCTTTCCTATATTTATCTCATTTTTGATCATGCTATTATGTGAAACCTCCTGTAAATGAATGAGGTACTGTCTGTGATAATGTCGAGGACAGTCGCGGGTAAGCGGGAAAACTTTAGGAAGTTGTGATTCGTCTGTAAAGAAGACCGCATGTAAAACGCTTGTACGACCCCGTCTTGCGTATTGCTAAGTGTTTGTGACGTCCGCCACATCGATGTAAAGGAAGACGTAGAAGGAATTCAAATGCGGGCGGCTAGGTTTGTTTAGATGTTTCGGGAACTCAGGTGGGACTCGCTCTAGGGAAGACGAGTTTGTGACAGTTGCGGGGAGTGACGCTTGCGGGGAAAGGGAATGTGTAGACACTTGCGGGGAGACCCGGACGCTGCAGGTAGTGAACAGTGTGTTCCAGAAGTATGGATACACCACCCCTACTCCACGCCCTTCAGCCGCTACGTGTGCCGTATTCAGGAAAAGGCCCACCGGACCGGCCGCGCAATTTGTGACGCAAATTACATGTTTCATAATGTCGATTTAATGCATAGAAGTATGAAATCACATCAAGACTACTTCCTGCAAACATTTCGACAAAAAAAATTGGCACTGAGTTTAGAAAAACAAAATTCTGGTATATTGGATTTTAACATTTTATCAAAAAATTGTTACTACAAGAGATACAGCCATTCAAATTTACGGGCACCATAACGTTTTCCCTTCCTGGATAAATGAGCTGCTTCTTGTAGTTTCAACAACACAGTAGCCTTTTTCTTGAATGTTCTGAATATAAATCTTCACACAGACTTCTTGAGGAGGAGAGTGATACGGATATCTGATTGCAAACCACTGCCTATTACCTCAGCGAACTGAAGAGCGATTGTTCTGCCGTCAACCTACATTTCTACTGTCGCAACAAGGATAATATTAGAGAGATCTGGAGGGAGGAACAGGAAAGCGAGTAAGCGGTAGTGGTACTGACCACCCTGCGCGGCGCGGCTTTTAATGGATTGTGGAGTGTGTGTGTGTGTGTGTGTGTGTGTGTGTGTGTAGTCGTAGGTGCTTTCTGTGGATGGTGACACTGTTCACATCTGCCTGTCTCCTGTCGCAGAGACAGTATTATTGTTTCTTCGTGCTTCGTACTCGTAGAAATGTTGAAGCAGCTCGTCAAATGTTCGCTAATCTATTCCCTGATACGAATGTTCCCTCTGCAAAGACATTTCGCTGAAAGTGCAAGTTTTATACGTAGTGAAAGAGTCCGAAGTGTATTTGCTCGAGATATTACCATTTTTCAGCAATTTTGAACTCAGTTTTGTTTTTGACGATTACAGCCCCATCTAGCATGAAACGTAGAAACATGATGCACAGACAAGTTCCAAATTTAATGACGGAGAATCCAACTGTGCAATAGAAATTGGGGTTTTAGAAATTATCGTTTCAAAGTCACACTCCCTTCCCTCCCGCGAGGGTGCACCTTTATGTTAACGGATGGCCCTCTTCGAGGTCAACAATTTTTTTAATCCGATTTAATTTTTTCCAAATATCATTATATAAATACGCTAACGCGAAAATTGTGGTACAGGTTACTAATTTATTCATACAAGAAGGCCAATGAAAGTTATACAATTCGGAAGATTGTTTGTCATAGATTTCACGAATATAAATATCATGTGTGCATTTAGCCATTAAAAGTGGTAAAAGAAAGTAGAAATTTTCCTATCTACAGCTTGGATCAAGTTCTACATTCTCCAACAATCAGCTCACTGATTGGCTATTCGCCTCGACCAAAGACGCTGTAATGCAGCGAATCTACAGTATTAAAATAAGTGAATATCGAAACATGGTGTGCTCCCAACTCACTTTCTTGTGCCGTTCAAATGCTTCCTTTTCGCAGTGATTAAGAGTGGTTAAAGGAAATGGATGTTTTCATATGAATGCCGATATATACAGGATGATGCGCCGGGAGAGGCATCTAGCGCTGCTCGGGTGGAACTACGAAGTCGAGAATGCCGGTATAAATGATGCGCCGGGAGAGGCATGTAGCGGTGCACGGGTGGAACTACGAAGTTGACATGTTGTCAGCTCTTGAAGTCTGAATTACGCAGTATCGAAATAACATTATTTCATGGCGTTGTATAAATATACGAACACCGAAGTTCTAGTTCCATTTCAAATATTAAGCTAATGAAAGTTATATAATTCGAAAATGGCATGAGAAGTATACAATTCCGTTTTTATTTGTTGTTATTGTCAGGCATTTCCGTTAACACGTAAAATATACCGTTTCATGCCTCCCAGTGCCGGTTCAATTTTACCAAATATCCCAGCGGCCTCCTATGATAATGTTGGTAACAGATGCTGAATAGTGAGAATCCTGTGCCGGCCGCGGTGGCCGAGGGGACTGAGGCGCTTCAGTCACGGTCTGCACGGCCACTACGGTCCCCCCTCAGGCATGGATATTTGTGCCGTCCTTAGTTGTAGGTAGTTCATACGTATTTTGTAAGTTTAGGGACTAATGACCCCGTAGTTAAGTCCCTTAAGCGTAACAAACATTTGAACATTTGAGAATCCTGTGAGTCTTCATTATAGCCACTCGCTTGATAACGCTGATGTTTTCACATGGAATCTTCGCTTTACGGGGGCAATTATTTTTACTGAGCGGACGGGAGTACATACAAGAACCTGTCAACCATAAAGCAGGAACAGCATTATTTGTTTACTTCATGGTTTGTACGATACTCTAATCGAGTCATTCTATGTGGTGCGAACAAATGGGCAAAGATTTTCTATCGTGTTGTTGACGTTGCCAACATAATCACGCGAGGCCGCCGACATGATACGTAAAATTTTACCCCCAGTGACTATTGTAAACACAATTGGTCGATTTTAGACCACAGGCAATACTAGTTCCGAAAAATAGTTAGCCGCGGTGGAGTAGCCGAGCGGTCTAAAGCGCCTCGCTGCGGAGTGCGCTGTTGCTCGCCGTGGAGGTTCCAGTCCTACCTGGGGCATGGGTGGGTGTGTTGTCCTTAGGTTAGTTTACCTAGGTTTAAGTAATTTGTAAGCTACGGACTGATGACCACGCAGTTTGGTCCGATAAATTTACAAACATTTGAACATTTTGAAAAATAGTTAACAAGTTTAAAAAAAAAGGTAAAGCAGTCAACAATCCGAAGATTGAACACCACAGTGCTTTACTAGGCATGGAGGTGGTATGCCGTTGCCTTCCTCCGACCTTCGAACTGACTTACCCAGCCAGTGATAGGGGGACCTACAGTTTAACGTGGGTTCCGAACCACGGTGCTACTCGGTATTTTTCACATGAGCAATACTGCCAGAGGTGAAAGAAGTGGAAAGTGACAGATAAAAATCCTAGGACCTGGCGGGGATCGAACCCGCAACCTTTGGATTTGTAGTCTGGCACTCTACCACTGTGCAACCGAGACGTTAACAAGTTTATATCATGGAAATTGAAGAGGTAGATTAGCGTCCTTTGGCAGAGTTGTCGCTCTGGCATTTCGAGCGTGCTGTGGAGTTCGCTTACAAAGTCTAGGTAGCCTGAGCGCCGGATGCAGGCCACTGGTCCGGGCAGCTATTGAGCGCCGCCACAGCTTTAGGGGGGGGGGGGGGGGGAGGTGCGTAGCGGAAGTGTGGCGGCTGCCGGCTGGCGCGTTGCGTAATGCGTGTGCGTGGCGCGCGCCGGCCACACCTGTGGACGTGCGTGCTAACGCAGGGCGCAGCGAATAACGCACCCAAACTGATGCATCATTTGCGTGACACGCTCTCCCGATAATACAGAACGAGCTGTCCTTCTCTGATCTTTCTCTACATCATCTGTCAGTCCCCGTATGGTGCGGATCCCACAATGGGTAGCAATACTCCAAAATAGGACGCACGAGTGTAGTGTAGGCAGTTTCTGTAAAAAATGTTCTAATGCTTGTATAGCTTATGGGACTTAACTACGGGGTCATCAGTCCCTAAGCTTACAAACTACGTATCAACTAGCTACTACTAAGGGCGGCACAAATATCCATGCCCGAGGGGGTATTCGAACTCCCGACCGTAGTGGCCGTGCAGACCATCACTGGAGCGCCTCAGTCCACTCGGCCACCGCGGCCGGCCAGTTTCTGTAGTAGAACTGTTGCATCTTCCTAAATGTCCCTACAACATTTTATATCTGCTTTCCATTTAAAGGTTTTCGTAATTGTAATTCTAAGTAATCATTTGATATAATTGATTTATCGTGTAAAAGACATTTAATTTCTTTTAGTGCTCCATGTTACTTCATAGATTTGATAATTTACTGACAAGTGCCAGTTTTCGCACCATGCACATATCTAAACCATTTTTAAATTTATTTTCATCTTCACCTTACTAATCGGTAAACGACAGCATCATCCCGAACAGCAATGAGACCACGTGGGGTATCGGATTTTAGAATTTTTTCATATTTATGGTACTTGAAGTTGAAATAACAATCAGCCAAAACCACTCGATGAAACTTTCAAGAATTCTCGAGAAAATCGACTTTGAAGTTTTGCAAGTACTTATAAGTACGAACAATTAAAACAGTTGCAATGTCGGTCGGTATAGCGTTCTGGCCTCACAGCTATAGAATCTGCGGTTCGAATCCTCCTGTGCAGATTTTTCGTTTTTTTTTCCTCTAATACTTACACCATTTTAATACCCAATAGAAATTTTTATGAGCAACACATGCATTCATGCAGTGAAAGCTTTCACGAGCGGCTGAAATAATTGATGTTGAATCTTCCGGGTTGTATGTTCGTGCTCGAAGAAACCTATCTGCTCCTGGCGTTTCGTCGAGAGCTGCACTGGACATCTTCAGAGGTGCTACTGGTAGTCTTGCCGGCAAGACTCACCGCTACCAGTAACACATCTGATGATGTCCAGCGCAGCTCTGGACGAAACGTCAGGAGCAGATATGTTCTTCGACCACGACCATATAACCCGGAAGATTCAACTGCAATTAACGCATGTATTTTTATTTATTCGTAATTTTCTATATTTTATAAATGCTTGCCAATAATGATGATTTAAATTTAAAAAATTAAAACACAATAAACATTGCAAATTCCATATTTGTCGCAGTACTGAAAAAAAATAAAAATCCTTCATTTCGATGTGGTCGCACGCATACCAGGTGATAAGCACCGTAAAAACATGCGAAACAATCTCTGTTCACGGTATGTAGCACATCGTACAAATGCTGCATTTTCTTACAGTTCCAAAGTTTCTTTGCACGGTGCAACATGGGATCGGTTTGTCCACTCCAAGAATCAATCAGTAAAAGCGACATATGGCTTTAAAATGTTTCCCAGATTTCGGTAGCCGAAATTCGTCGAGTGTTGCACATGTGTTCAAGAGATGTCAGGCCGCTTTTTCCATAGAGGGACATCATTTTGAACATCTACTGTAAATGAAGGTAAGCTTAGGTAACTCGGATGGCAATGTTTTTTAGATTTTAAGTCAGTGTATGCGCCCATGGCACAATTGAGTCCGAGAATCGGGCGCTGCCGTCGCCGGCGGATGCGGTGGCGGCGGCCGGGAGCCGTAGCGCGCGATCCGCGGACGTCTGGCAGGCGTCTTTCGCGAGACACCCTGTACATTACCGAGGCAGTTTTTAATTTTATTTTTAATCACGACTGACACTGTTACAGGTATCCTATTTCTTCATTTTGTTTGAATGAAACAGTTGTTTATTTTTTAATGAAATGTTTGTAAAACAATGGGAGTTAACTACTCTGGTCATCACTCCCTTAGCTACAAACTACTTATGCTAAGGACAACAAATTTATCCATGCCGAAGGGAGGACTCGAACCTCGGACGGCGAGCAGCGGAGGGCTCCGCAGCCGGGCGCCTTGGCCACTCCACCGCGTTTTTATTTTACCAGTCTAATATTTATGAATTAAGAGTACCAAATAAAAATCAAATTATTTGCACATGCCTGATAGCTTGCAGAAGCAGCCCTATGAAGCCGGCTGCTTGAACGACTTGGTCCTGCATGCCGTCTTTAGGCACACAGGCGTACGGAAACGCAAAACGCCACGGAGCGCTGGGCATTGCGGCCGTCTTCCCAGCCAAGCGCCGCCGACATTACACGCGTACATCGATCAGGTATTCACAGTACTTTTGAAGAGCTACAATGTACATGTCATTGCTGTTTGTTTCACTCGCATCACTTTAAGCTGTGTACGCTTAAGTTCCCGCCTAACCGATCCTTTAAAATAGTGACTTATTCGTAAGAGAGAAAAAAAATCAGTAAAGTACTTTTTTTGACCAGAATATAATCTTCATACCTGCTCGTTTGACCCGAAGCAATTTACTTTTAGGTTCCTGGCTAACTTTATCCTTTAAAATCAAGGTGTAGTTGTTTATTGAACAACCGATCACGAAAATATCTAACACGATACGTCAGAGCCCCTGCTGTGGCAACGCCGTCTAGATACGAGGAAGGCTGAGTGGCTGGCCGCCGGGACTGCCTCGTGGCGCCAGCCAGTCAGCAAGCGACGGCAGCCGCATGTCTCAGATGCTCAAGTATTCATCCCTGTTAACGTACTGGTATCTGAGAAAAGAAATGTACTGGTTTTGGTGGTAGGAGAATATTTTCTTTTTATTAACTGTTGTTTATCGTGTCAACTGATCACATATTCGGCCGGCCGCGGTGGCCGAGGGGACTGAGGCGCTTCAGTCACGGTCTGCACGGCCACTACGGTCGGGGGTTCGAATCCCCCCTCGGGCATGGATATTTGTGCCGTCCTTAGGTTAAGCTAGCTGATAAGTAGTTTGTAAGTTTAGGGACTGATAACCCCGTAGTTAAGTCCCATAAGCTTAACAAACATTTGAAACATTTTGATCACATATTCGGAAATCGTCACATATTCGGAAATAAATCCCAAAATTTGCTTCATCCTTCGTTTTATTGTCACGTGGAAATGTAAATATCGAGGAAATAATTACCTTATAAGAAAGACGCAACATGATTTTAAAATGCTAAAATGGGTGAAAACATTTTTGTACCCTAGACGTTTCTAACCCAGAACAACTATAACCTCTAGTTTCGTGCGCCAGTACCGTAACTGTTACACCGAAACTCTAAACGAAGTACTGCATAACATGTAATGTGACGAGTTATGTATTCTGATAAATTGAAACTGCATCAAATCGTCGACACGTTACTTATAAATGACTAGCTGCTAAACCCGTTTTTGCCTGGGTATAATATATAGGTGCTATATGTAGGCTCCTCTGTGAAATCTGTGGCGAATTCTGTTAGTAACAGAGAAGTGATTAGTAAAAGCTGAAGCGTGATGGGACGGTTTTCCATGAAAGATGTTTCACTTATATGGAAACTGTCTCCGAAATGTATCGCCAGTGGATATGGTAGTATAGACGTAATAACATACCACCTCATGCGCCATGTGGCGGATTTTCATGCACTTAATTCTTTTTGACGCTGTATTTCCTGACCTATGTCTCCGTTATGAGGTAATTTCTGATGTATACTCAGAGTTATATCTGCACAGTGTCTTTAAAATATGTCGTGAATAGAGTTAGTAGTACACACGTAATAAATCAAAAGCTCATGGGTGTTGTGGTGATTTTGTATCAAGTTAATTGTTTGTGTCGACGTATCTCACGAACTACATGTAGGAATTTCTTTCTTATCTTAGTCCATCTCGTTCATATCTTTCTGTCCATAGTCTTCTACCTTATTCTCTGTCCATTTAAGTTTTTTTCTCATGCAGCTCAATACTTATGACATAGATTCTTGACTGTGTGTCCTACAATTATATAATTTCCGAGATTTGTAGAGTGTAGTATTAGGAAACTGTTTGCGATGAATAAATAGTGAATGAATGAAGTCTCGTAAATCACGTGTCGCGTGATGGGGACGTTTTTGTGACTCATTGTTTACGACGTCATATGTCCTGAACTATGTGTCGTAGGTAGCTTTTATCCGCACAGCGATTGTTTTCTTATAGTAAGCAATATGTCTAATAAGTTAAGTTGAAATCCGCCCATTATTTTAGGATGAGATGTGAAAAAAAGGTCGTGATGGAGCAGTTATTCGGAAATTTCATTGTTTATGACGTCATATCTGCTGAATGTGATGAAAACGTGAAGGTACATTCATTGGTATATTGGCCTAATGTCTGCGAAATATTTCGTGAATGGTATTAGTAGTAAAAACGTAGTAAATCGAAACATCATGCGTGGTAATGCGGTTTATAATGAACAGAAAGGTTTAGTTCATATCTCATGAACTACATCTCTAACGGTGATATATCGAAGGAAAATTCAGTGGTATGTATGTGTACTGTCTGTGGATTCTCTCGTAAATACACTTTACAGTGTAGAAATAATAACTTACCATATGCCGAAGATATACGTCACCATCATCGGAAAAGTTGTAAGCGATAAACTTGTTTCATTATTTTGTTGGGGTTATCAGCGAGAAAAAGTTTCGCAAAGATTTGAAATTGCGTTTAATGTTTTTTGCAAGTCGCTAAGTACTTTCATTCTCAAACAGTTGACGAGTAAAACCACGGTATCCAGATAGTAGTTTTAATTGCTTATGACGTGACGTCGTGTGACGTGTGTATCGTAGGTGGTTTTTGCCACCACAGCAAATGATTCCTGACGTTAAAAAATATTTGTAGCACATTTGGTTGAAATCGGTCCATTAGATCAGAAACAGACGTGGAATATTATCGCACGATGTGGCCGTTTCTCACGAATCTCATTGTTTATGACGTAACATCTCATGACGTATGTGTCGTACCCCGATAGCGATTGATGTCTGATGGTAAGGAACGTGTGTACCAAGTTTGGTAGAAATCACTCCATTTGTTTAGGAGGAGATGTGGAGCAGACCTACCTACCTAGATACATACATACAATATATGATTTATAGATTATAATACAGTTCAGCGTTTGTTCCGGCAAATAACTACTACTTCGTGTGGCTTATTGGCGTGGTGCAAATGTGTCAGTTGGACGCCACTTGTGCGACATGCGGAGCGAAGCCGGCAGGTTTTGACTTGGGTTATGATTGATGGACTATTTATTTATTTACAATTACAATAACAATTTAGGTCTGTTACCTGGATAACTAAAACAGCCCTTTACAATCAATTATTATACATTACAAATTGCTTGGTTGTTAGTAATAAGTTAATGACAACTCTAAGTATAATTCCCGCCTCTTAGCAAGCCTCCTGAAGGGAGGCCAGTACCCATCCCTACGACGTGGACGTGGGCGGGGCCTACTTACTAACGTAACCACCGCTACTCTTATTAATTTGTTAGATTGTTACATTTACAAAAGAAAGTGAATTACACTACTTCTACTACTAGTGGTGCTCTGATTTACACTATCCATCTCCTTTGCACCACTGGATTTCTAGTCTAAATTGGATTTGGAAGGTAGCGAGGCAGCCAACACCAGAGAACTTATTCCAGTGACTTCTCCCTTATACCTTGCTCACGCAAGGCGGGGAAGTCGTCCAGCTCTTCACTCCTTGCCTCAACTAACCTTCTGGTCATATTCAGTTCCATCCGTTGTGCCAAACGGACGCCAGGGATGGCGATGTCAATCCGGTTTTACGTACGCAGTATATTGCTGCCAATGTGTGCCTCATAGAGGCATGCACGGCTTTTCTCTCCTGTTGTTTCGCAGCAGACTATCCTCGATAGATCTGCTGCGCGTGGGTTGGTACTTTCTCAGTTAGTATAATGAGGATCTCTACTAACTCATCGTTGCTTATTATTTCGTAGATGTCCCTGGTGGGTATGGCTTGCCTCTCTACAGAGGCAACTCGTGCGTGTACTGGGCACTCGAAGATTACGTGTTCCGGACTGCCTATCTCAGCAGCACATTCACAAACTGATGGACTACAGAATGCCACAGTTTTGAGGGCAGCGGTAGGCCGGTGCTGGGCCCCACCTGGAGACGGCGTGTGCCGCGCCGGTTTTCCGCGCCGCTTACGCAGTGTCCGGTTTCAGCTGGCGGCTTTTCCGGATTTTCCGCTACGCCGACTGCGAGACCACAGCCGCCCTTTCGTCCGCCGCCGCTGCCACCAGGGAGCATCCAAAAGCAACCGTAGCACCTGCAATGTTGAAATTACTTCGCAGGTAACATTTCGTTTTTACGTGTAGCTCTAGCGAGGGAATGAAAAATATAACTCACTTTTTTCTGTCGTCGAATGGCGAATAGTAGTAGGTGGTTTTCGTCATTTTTGAACCAAAGGGCATAAATTGACGTGGACGTACGTGGCGTGTATGGGGGACGACTGTAGGGTCGTAGCCGTGGCTCCGTACGGTGTGCATTGTTCCGAGAGGGCCAGGCCGAGCGTAGAGCAAGTGATAAAATGTTGGCCGTCCGATGCAGTGGACGACCGCGGATGGGGAGCTGAGTGAGGCTTTTATGAGGTTGCAAAGGGCAGCCGAGTGCACGTGCGATGGGCCTCGAGTTAACCTGGCATGCTACTTTCTTCGACGGGTCCGTTGCACTGGGGTGCACATATATCCCAAATAAGAATGCAGTTTTAAAACGTTTACATCTTTATTTCAAAATGATATAACATACACTTCACGCATTAAGAAGAACAACAACTCCGTGACAGAAAAAATTACAGTGCTGCAGAGAGGAAGCAAACACTTTTCTTTGAAGTTCCAAAAAATAAATTTCTTACAAACAGCACATTTCACTCTGGATTTTCTGTCCCCAGCATTTGGACGGGAAACATGGCGCCCCTGCTTCTTCCTTTGGCAGATCCAAAGTACGGCTGGTGGTTTGACGGAGTTCTCTTCTCGTTTTTCGCAAACGTCGTAGCATGTGTGGTCGGATCATATTTACAGCGAAACTCTTCATTTAACGTCTCCTATGCCGAAATATTTCCTAATCATCGCCAGAGCTCCCTCTCAATAGCATCATACAGTTGTGTCGTCCTCCTTTGCAAGGTTGAAAGTGATTTCGATAGGTCATTTCTTTTACCCCCGGCCCCCACACAAAAAACTGCTAATTTTCCATAATCCATTGTAAGCGATGAAAGCGATACAATAATTTGTTAGTTTGAAATAAATATAAATATACTACACTTGATCCCATGTTTAGAAGTGCGAAGAATCTTAAGTCCTAAAATTCCTTATCCTACAAACGTTAAATAAACACAGTTCACGCTTTGAAGCTCACACCCGTACTGACGTGTTGAGCTACGAAGCGCAGGGCTGCAGAGGCACCTGCTAACTACACATCCTGATAGCGTTCCAGCGTCAACAAGTGCAACGTCCTTATTATGTAACTGCTCTGTAGCAGGACAAACACTGCAAGCAATTACTTCCATAAAATATATCGGAGCGATTTGGAATTGAACGACGACATAAAATCAATCGTGAATAAGACAGACGCCACACTAAGATTCATTGCAAGATTCCCTGTCGGTCAGGGACAGACCCGAACTGGGCAACGTTTGGTGGCCATTAGAAGGGAACTCTGGGAAGGACAGTCAATCCCACACTGGAACTGTGCAGCTTCTGGTGGCAGGTAGCAGGACGGTCCGACCCGAGCCGTTCCTGTGAATGACGCCAGCTGGCTGTGGAGAATCACACAGTGTTTCGTTTTGTACTTCACTTCAGTCATGGCAGCGAATAATACGGCACAAAGTCACGATTTGCAATCTGTTATTAGTGATCGTGGTAATACACATTTGATCTGAGACGGTTATAAATTCAGACCTTACAGAAGAGTTGTAGTAACGGAAGACCGTGGATGGCGATGCTGCGGTAAACGTTCGCGGTTATTTACAGTAGGCAGCGAACACACATTTTCCCATTTGGAAGGCACGACCACACACCTGTTGCAGAAGACTTGTTAAACTGCAGAATGATATCTAATTCTCTAAAAGCAAAAGGCCGTCAAAAGCTGATAAGCAGTGTAGCTGATGCCGATCCAACAACCTCGATCACATTAACAAGGAAGGACGTAAGGTTTATTCCTAACAATACTATTCGCACTCGTCTAAAATGCCAAAACTGCCGGTGGTGGAAGTGCAGATTACTTTGTCGCAAATGGAGGTGATAACTACAAAAGGCCAGGAATTGACATGGAAAATGGAGATGTTGTTTTCGCATCCGACTCAAATCTACAGTATTTGTGTCAGCAGGAAACTATATTGATGGATGGTACTTTTCAGTACGCAAAGAAACTCACGATCCACTGTTCCTCTGATGGCTCTTACATACTGTTAGTATTCAGTCTTATAAAAGATAAGAAGAAGGAAACATATTTGAAAATTATGCAGTGTATTCAGGATGAATGTAGGAAGAGATGTTTTTGCTGACCTGGTCAGCATAAAACCACAAGACCACATCATCACAAAATTTGCGGATTAAGTAACTCAAAACTACACTGAATGAAGAAGATGCAGTCTTTCCTCCAAACGTTTGGGCAGCAGATTGCGCTTCCTTGTGAAGGACGACTAACGCTTGCGAACGCTTTCAAAAATGTTCAGATGTTTGTAGAGCCTATGGGACTTAACTACGGGGTCATCAGTCCCTAAACTTACGTGCTACTTATGAACTAGGTAATGCTAAAGATTCGAACCCCCGACCGTAGTGGCCGTGCAGAACGTGATTGGCGCGCCGCAGACCGCTCGGCCACTGCGGCCGGCGAACGCTTTCATTCCCGATACAGTGCTTCATGTGAAACTCCTCACCCAAATATCTTTCAGTTTGTGAAACGTCTGAAGCATGAACAAACTGATACTTATATAAGAACCAACTCAGCAAAATATAATATCACCATCCAAAAGGACTCAAAAACCAAGTAGAGGCACGCCTTCCTGCAACAGAAATTAGAACTACTCCGGAATGGTGAAATTTGCAAATTAGACTTTGTGAAGTGCATTCATATGCATTCATACCAAGCAGCCGTGAGCAAAATATGAGCATTTGTCTTCTGCAAAAAATTTTGTATGTGAAATTTGTAATAAAATCTTTGTATTTGTATAGAATTTGTTTTTTATATCTTGTTCCTCGGCACAGTATTGACGCTACTCCTTAAGAACTCTACAAATAGGGGCAGAGGTTGCGCTCTCTGTAAGTTAAGGTTGGAAGCATTTTGCGAGATCGTGCAGTCGGGCTGCAAGCAGCAGGTAGCAGTTGCCCAGTTCTTGTGTGTCACTCAGGGGGTACTTTGGGGACAGTTGTCCAGTTCGAGTCTTCCGTTTATCACCAACAGGTAGAAGTGGCCCAGTTCGAACCAGCCCTCGGCCAGCTCTCGAGTATCGCTCATCAGTGTGGGATCCGAACGAGATAGGGGTACTCTATAACATAGGCTGTGTGTATGTTTCACATCTCCTAAACTATTGTACCGATACCAAACAAACTCAGTACACATGCACCTTAGGGGATATGATGTCATAAACAATGAGATGCGCGAAAAACTGCTGCGTCAAAAGACAATGCTGCAAAATTTCCTCCTAAACCACTGGACCGATTTCAACCAGATTTGGTACACATATTCCTTTCCGTGAGGTAACAATTGCTATAGGGGTAAGAACCACATACGACACATGGTTCAGGAGATATAACTTCATGAACAATAGGCATCGCAAAAAGACTGATACATAATGCGACGAAACTTTATGAATACACTATATGAGAATGAGAGTAATAGGCGACTTGTAACAAACTTTAAACATAATTTCAAATCTTTGTAAAACTTTTTCTCGCAGACTACCACATTAAAATAATGAAAGGAAAAAGTTTCTCGCTTACTACTTTTCCGCTGTTCACGGAGGAAAACTATGGCATTCGGTATGACGTTACAATTTGCAATTTCTACACTACCAATTGTACTCGCAGGAAGTTTTGAAGACAGAATACACACTTAAAGCTGAATGTACGTTCGAAATCGTATGATAGTACTACACGTAGTTCATAAGATATGAGGACGTAAAGAGTAACGTTCATGGAAATCCGCCCCATCGAGCATCACTTTTTAATCTATTACTTCTTTACTACTAACCATATTCGCAACAGATTTGATCGACATGCAACACTTATACAAATCAATATTTTCCTGCAAAATTTTACAATTGTACAACATGTTGTTGTTATGGTCTTCAGTCCAGAGACTGGTTTGATGCAGCTCTCCACCCTACTCTATCCTGAGCAAGCCTTTTCATCTCCTCATAAGAACGGCAACCCATATCCACTTGAATCTGCTTACTATACGCGTCTCTTGGCCTCCCTCTGCGATTTTTACCCCACACACTTCCCTCCAATGCTAAATTTACGATTCCTCGATGTCTAAGAATGTGTCCTACCAAGCGATCCCTTCTTTTAGTTAGGGTATGCCAAAAATTCCTTTTCTCACCAATTCTGTTCAGTACCTCTTCATTAGTTATGCGATCTACCCACCTAATCTTCAGCATTCTTCTGTAGCACCACATTTCAAAAGCCTCTATTCTCTTCCTGTCCGCACTGTTTATCGTCCATGTCTCACTCCCATACAAGGCAACACTCCACACAAATGCCTTCAGAAAAGACTTCCTTACACTTAAATTAATATTCGATGTTAGCAAATTTCTCTTTTTCAAAAATGCTTTTCTTCCCATTGCCATTCTGCATTTTATATCCTCTGTACTGCGACCATCGCATGTTATTTTACTACCTAAGTAACAAAACTCATCTACCACCTTCATTGTTTCGTTACCTAATCTAATTCCTTCAGCATCGCCTGATTTTATAAGACCGCATTCCATTATTTTTGTTTTGCTCTTGTTAATGTTCATTTTGTACGCTCTCTTCAACACACTGTCCATTCCATTCAACTGCTCTTCCAGGTCCTTTGCTGTCTCTGACAGAATTACAATGTCATCAGCAAAACGCAATGTTTTTATTTCTTCCCCCTGAACTTTAATCCCTATTCCAAAATTTTCCTTGCTTTCCTTCATCGCCTGCTCAATGTACAAATTGAATAACATCGGAGAAAGGCTACAACCCTGTCTTACTCCTTTCCCAACTGATGCTTCCCTTTCATGCCCTTCGAGTCTAATAACTGCGGTCTGGCTTTTGTAGAGGTTGTAGATAACTCTCCTTTCCCTGTATTGTACCCCTGCTGACTTCAGAATTTGAAAGAGTGTAGTCCAGTCAACATTGTCAAACGCTTTCTCCAAATCTACAAAGGCTAAAAATGTAGATTTGCCTTTCCTTAATCTATCTTCTAAGATAAGACGTAAAGTGAGTATTGCCTCCCGGGTTCCTACGTTCCTCCTGAATCCAAACTGATCTTCCCCTAGGTCAGCTTCTACCAGCTTTTCCATTCTCCTGTAGATAATTCGTGTTAAAATTTTGCAACCATGACTTATCAAACTGATGGTTCTGTAATTTTCACACCTGTCTGCACCTGATTTCTTTGGAATGGGGATTATTACATTTTTCTTAAAGTCTGAGGGCATTTCGCCTGTCTCATATATCCTACACACCAGTTCAAATAGTCTTGTCATGGCTGGCTCTCCCAGAGACTTTAGTAGCTCTGAGGGTATATCATCTACTCCTGGGGCCTTGTTCCTGCCTAGGTCTTTCAAGGCTCTGTCAAATTCATCTCTGAGTATAGTATCTCCTATTTCATCTTGATCTACTTCCTCTTCCCTTCCTACAACATCGTCTCTAAGTTCATTTCCTTTGTAGAGCTGCTCTATGTACTCTTTCCACCTTTCAGCTTTCCCTTCTTTGCTGAGAACTGGTTTCCCATCTGAGTCCTTGATATTCGTAGAATTGCTTTTCTTGTCCCCAAATGTCTCTTTGATTTTCCTGTAGGCGGTATCTACTTTTCCCCTTCTTATACATTCTTCTACAGATTTGCATTTGGCTTCTAGCCACTCCTGCTTAGCCATTTTGCACTTCCTGTCAATCTCATTTTTTAGTCGTCTGTACTCCATTTTGCCTGTTTCATTTACTGCATTTTTATATTTTCTCCTTTCATCAATTAAATTTAGTATCTCCTGTGTTATCCAAGGATTTTTTGCAGGTCTTGCCTTTCTACCTATTTTGTCCTCTGCTGCCTTCACTATTTCATCTCTCAATGCAACCCATTCCTCTTCTACTGTTTTATTTCCCCCTGTTTCTGTCAATTGTTGCCTAAAGCTCCCTCTGAAATTCTCCAGAACTTCACGTTCCTTCAATTTATCTAGGTCCCATCTCCTTATTTTCCTACCTTTCTGCAGTTTTTTCAGTTTCAGCCTACAGTTCATGACTAACAAGTTATGGTCAGAGTCTATATCTGCCCCTGGGTATGTCTTGCAGTTTATAACCTGATTCCGGAATCTATATTTTAGCATTATAAAATCTATCTGATACCTTCCAGTGTCTCCTGGTCTCTTCCAAGTATACAACCTTCTTTTGTGATTCTTAAACCACGTGTTTGTTATGATTAAATTATGTTCCGTGCAAAATTCTACCAGGCGACTTCCTCTTTCATTCCTTCTGCCCAGTCCATATTCACCTACTATTTTTCCTTCTCTTCCTTTTCCTACTACCGAATTCCAGTCTCCCATCACAATTAAGTTTTCCTCTCCCTTAACGGTCTGAATAATTTCCTTTAGCTCCTCATATATTTCTTCTATATCCTCATCATCGGCAGAGCTAGTTGGCATATAAACCTGTACTACTGTTGTCGGTGTTGGCTTCGTATCTATCTTGACAATGATAATGCGATCACTGTGCTGCTCATAGTAGTTTACCCACATTCCTATTTTCTTATTCATTATCAGTCCTACTCCTGTGATACCCCCAACTGATTTTGTATTTATAATCCTGTACTCACCTGACCAGAAATCCTGTTCATCCTGCCACCGAATTTCACTAATCCCCACTATATCCAACTTCAACCTATCCATTTCTCTTTTTAAATTTTCTAATTTTCCTACTCGATTAAGGGATCTAACATTCCACGCTCCGACCCGTAGAATGCCAGAATTGTCTTTCCTGATGATGACATCCTCCTGAGTAGTCCCCGCCCGGAGATCCGAATGGGGGACTATTTTACCTCCGGAATATTTTACCCGAGAGGATGCCATCATCATATTTTCATACAGTAGAGCTGCATGTCCTCGGGAAAAGTAACGGCTGTAGTTTCCCCTTGCTTTCAGCCGTTCGCAGTAACCGTGTGGCAAAGCCACATTAGCTGATGTTACAAGGCCAGCTCAGTCAATCATCCAGACTGTTGCCCCTGTAACTACTGAAAAGGCTGCTGCCCCTCTTCAGGAACCACACGTTTGTCTGGCCTCTCCACAGATACCCCTCCGTTGTGGTTGCACCTACGGTACGGCTATCTGCATCGTTGAGGCACGCAAGCCACCCCACCTCGGCAATGTCTGTGGTTCATGGGGGTGGTGTACAACATATCTATACTAATAATAAATCTGTAAATGTAGGCCTGTCGCTGTTCGCTTCAATCTTCAAAACTACTGGACGAATTTTCATGCGGTTTTCACAGGAAACGAAGATTGGTTCAAGACCTAGGCATGATTTCATCAAAGTAGGATCACGAAGTGTTTTCATAGACCGTCGTGTCTGTCTGTTCATCTATTAGAAACCTCTTATCCAAAAATACTTCCCGAATTCGCATGGGGTTTTCACATGTAACTTTAGCGTACCTTTGGACAACATATACTTATTTTCATGGAAATCGGATCACGGGAAGAACATCACAATTTAAGGTTTTTCATCGACAACCGTCCTGTCTTTCTCTTTCATCTCCAAAACTAACAGACGAATTTTCAGGGGTTTTTCACAGGAAACGTGAGGTTATCTTGCGGCTACAGAAACGCTTCATTTCCAAAATCCGATGAGAAAAAGTAAGATATCACAATTTAAACATTTCTCTGAAACAAATCGCATGTGTCTATTTGTAGAGATTAATCTGCAAAAGAACTAAATGAACATTCATGGCGATATCACAGATAAATAGAGAATATCCCGGGGCAACATAAGGCTTCATTTAATCAAAATCAGACCAGGAAAGTAAAAGATATCGTAATTTGAAGTTTTATGTGTATTTCATGCTTGGAAAGAACGGCGTAATTCAGCAAAGAACTAATTAATAGCGCTGCGGGTGTTCGTGTGAAGTTCGGGACAGCGATCGGATTATTACACTTTAAATTTACTAATTAAAGCTCTTTCACTTTCAAATTTATCATATTTCTGAAAATTGTTTTCTTGGTTGTTACGTTCTACGAAATATGATTCAACGCAGTGAATATAAAACTGATACAATCCTCGCCGTGTTTAATCGATATATTTACATACTGATATAACAGTCTAACGTATATGTACAACTGCTGTGGAAGTTTGAACCTCAAGCTTGGAACGACAATAGCGCATCTAACGGAAAGAGAGCTGACCGTATGAATAATAATTGTTTTCAGTGATATTTTTACTTAATTAAGAAAATACGTATTACTTATTATATTTCAGCTTTCCATGCTTCAGCCCATTGTCCAGAGATATGAATGATCATGAAATAAATGTTTTAAATTGCGAATATAACTGATGTATGATGTAAGTAACGTCATATTCGTTGTAGAGGCGCTGTTGTGCACTAAAGAACTAATAAATGCAGCTGCTGCATAAGTATGGGGTAGTACAACAAGGAAGCGAACGTCTGTGACAGAATTATGCAATCTTATGTCTACGAATACCAACAAACATTGAACATAGTGTTACTGATTTAGCTTTGTGTATTAAATACATCACGACATTTCTTTGTTTAATTTAGGACATTTGACCTTTTGTATAAAAACTTTATGAAGATAGATCGTTTCGGACAATGACTTTTACTTACATTTGACACCTTGGCTAGGACAACCGAGTTTATTGACAGAGCGATGCAACAAGGATTTTATTTTTACTGACTGAGGTCCGAAGCACTAAAAAGCCATGATACACACAGGCCCTCCTTCAACAACCGTTGCGAAGCACGGACATATAAGCTAGTAGAAGATGCAATGAGAGCAGCACGCTTCGTTACGGGCTCATACAGTAAGGGCCAAAGCGCCTCAGAGATAGTCAGGAAATGCTGCAAGTGAGACGTTCCGTAACGCAGTATGGATTCTTTTTTCAGAAGTGCTTTTGTTCCCGTATCAGTTCTGCGTTTATATACTCTTTGCATCGAGGTAGCGATGACACGATAAAAAGTGGTGAGAAAGGGGAGGAGGTGAAGAGATGCGTGGAGGAGGAGATGGAAAGAGAGAGGGAGACAGAGAAATATACAAAGAAATGTAAGAGGAGGAGATGCAATTAGAGGGTAGTAAGAGATACGGGGAAGTGGATACGGATAGGAGGAAGAGAGAGGAAATTGCATTGGAGTTTAAGGGAATGACGTTTGGAGAGTTATGTGAAGATGGTGGGAAGAGGGGAGGAGGAACGGATGATGAGGTGGTTAGGAGAGGACGAGGTGGGAAGAGAGGGAATGAGTAGACAGGCAACTCACTTAACGTAACAGAAAGAGGTTCCTTCAGGAGTTGGCTGCACGCTGCTAATAGATAAGTAGTGATGAATGCGTGTTTAACCGATATTAAGCAAGAATGTATGTGTGTAGAAATGAAGGATATATGACGTGTGCCGGGCGTGATCGGCGACTATAGTCGAGCCGCCGAAAGAACGACTCTGACAGCTAGCGGCTATGTTGCCAGGCTGTTTGTTGTTACTCCGTGCCAGTCGCCGGCATACGAATATCACGTCCGAATATTTTGGAACCGTTGCTATGTACTACTAATGTGTGAACGAACGATAACTACCACGAAGTGATGAAAAACACTCTTTTTGCAGTTAAAAAGGAAGGTTTAGAAATATATGTCAAGTAAAGCTTCATATGTTCCAGTATTCCATTAAATGTAATATATAATTTAGTCTTCAGCCAAAGGTCGCTAGTTGAAGAATTTTGTTTATATATTTCATCTTCTATAACCATTTCCACAAACTCGGTGTTATTACTCGGACACTGTATTGTGGCAGTCTGCCAATAGGGTAAAGAAAGGAGGACTACCACTTTACAAGTAGTAAAATCGCCTCTTCCAGTGAAATGATTTGTCTTCTTACATAAAAACGAAGACTTTTTTTGCCTCATTCATTTACAGTCGCTGTTGACTGACATAGTATAGTGTCAGAGTAATATATCAGTTTCGACAGAAGTGACTTTCTTACGGTTAGAGGAAGAAACCATCTGACACACGTCTGAAATTAACGACACGACACGACACGAAGAAAACCGGTAACGATGAACACGCGACAGTTGCTTTGTAGCGACTGAAGCATGCCACCCCGCGCGACCTTGAGTGGCTGGGTGGCAACGCGGCACCGTTACCCTGGCAACGTTTACGAATTCCAGGGCTCAGGTTGGTGGTTGAGTAACCCCCCCCCCCACCCTCCGCGGCCCACGTGTGCGAACCGTCAGGGTCGTTCTTTCGGCGGCCCGACAATAGTGGTTGTTAAAGGCAGTAGCAGTAGCAGTGGGTACTGGTAGCGAGCAGCAGGATGAGCCGGGCAGCGCGGCAGTGGCTGCGGCTGTGGCTAGACTGCGGCTGCGGCTGTGCTCAGCGGAGCGGAACAAAGGCCGGCTGCGGACACCTGTCGCTGGTGCTGGCAGTGGCAGCCGGCAGGCAGCAGGCCAGGTGTGGCCGGCCCCAGCGCACCTGGCCGCTAGCAGAGAGCAGCAGCGGGACAGCCACTGGTCCGGCCAGCCCAGCAGCACAGTGGTCCAGCGCAGCGCAGGTAGCTCAGGGGGCTGACTGTCTGGAACGGTTTGAGGCGTTCGAGTGGCACTTTTCACTCTTTCTGACGATATCTGACTGACCAATCAGGTGTTCGAGTGGCGGAGCTGATAGTTTGCGACCGTTTGTTTAAGTCAGCGGATTTTCGTCAAAATGTTTTCTGTCTGACTCCAAAGCGTTTAACGTGCCTCCTCCAAAAGACAAGCCCGCATATTTACGAAGAGGTTTGTGTTCCAAGTCTTCGATTTTCTCTTGATTGAGGCTGAGCTTTCTATATTAGGCAGGCATTCTTTCAACTTATGTGGCCTTCTAATACAGTACGTCCCCTTTTTATTACACCCATACGTACTATAAATGAACGGTGTGGAAATTTTCATAACATACGAATTTAAAGATGAATGCGTATGTTTTTACAGTTTGGATTGTGATATATTCGCCTGAAAATGAAGTCAAAATAGTCCTACTGAGATTTTATGTGCCATCTGTAAATGAAGTGATTGACACATAAGAATAATATAGTTCACAACAGGCATTAGCAGTGATAGATTTTTATAACCGACATCTAGCTTTATATGTGCCACTATAGCGTCTCACAATTACTGTTCCGTGTTTCTCCTTGTGGTTATATATTATAGAAATCTATTAGTGCCAATGTGGGCGTTTCTACACTAAATGTGTAACTTCTGGGAAAATCATGTACGATGATAATTCTTGCACAAAAATCTGCAAATTTTTGTATATTAATTTGTATGTCTACTGGGACAAAATGCATACGAAGTTGTATGTTACCAAATATTCCTTTCACCCACAACTATCCTAATTTACCTCATTTTTGTATGAGGTCTTGTCAGGTTAAATTGGCTACATTATTTATAAATGAGGGGACATATTTATGTATATTTTGCGTTTTGTCGAAGTTTATGATCAGAATGTATTCCATAATGTATTTCTAATGGTGGAATTCACACTTCCGTCGGCGGTCCGTTACCTCACGTCAACGTGAACTTTCTCAAGAAACATGTTTTCATGGAACGGTCGTCTGGTAACATCGCGACTCGCAAGTTAACCTAGTTTCGTCACGCGATTTTCATTTTATACTCGACAGATACACGGTTTGCAGGCAAATGTGTCTTGTTAATCTTTATTATTATACTTTGCTTTAACGGTAAATTGCAAATGTTTCATAACGACTTAAATAGTTTTCTCAATTGAGAAAACTAGCATTTCGCCACTCATAACCTCACTTTCAACATCGGTAGAGAGCAAAGATGCCAACCAGCGCTATGGGTGGCCAAACTGCGAAACAGGTGAAATAAGCGTTCGAGTTGGCTTCGGAGTTGAAAACTGTGAAAAAGCGCGCATGCGCAGTGGAGGCCTTCCAAATCGTCAGTAACTATCAGGAACTATCAGCGTTTGGGCTACTCGAACGAACCTAATAGTACTGTCACACCATCAATAATATTGTCATCACTTTCAACTGGCGACGCGATTTCGTGAAGTAAACATGTCCGATCGGCAGAAAGCGCGTGCTTGAATCATCTTAGCGATGGCTGCGAAGGAAAGACGACCGAGAACGACGAAAAGGAGGAAATGGGTTCGTGAGTAGTTAAAGAAAAGGAACGACTTTTCGCACGTGAATCTGCTTACGCAAATCCGAACTACTGCCCCAAAAGATTTTTTTAAAATTATTTTAGAATGGGTCCAGAATCATATGACAAATTACTCACGATGATAAGGGACAAAATTGAAAATAAATAAATAAGACACAATTATCAGATCCGCGATTCCTGCCGAAGAAAGACTGTCACTCTACGGTTCTTGGCCACAGAAAGGTCACCTGAATGTTTCAAGTTCAGCGCAGTCGTGTCTGCTAACACAATTAGTAAAATTGTCATTGAAACCTGTGAAGCAATTATATCTGCTCTGCAACGATACATACAGGTAATTTAATCTATAAAAAGCAAAACATTTCGCTGTCTCAAGTCCTACATGCGTTGAAATTCCCGGAATACTTGTTTTCACTTGCAGTGTGCAGAACTACTATATGGTGATACTTTTCGCATTTACTACAAACTTGTGTTGTTTCACAAAGGCTATGTAAAATCAGCTGTGTACTGCGTGCAACTTTAAAGCTGTGCCAACATCTGAAAGGCGAATACTGTCAATCCGTCAGTATTGGACTTCACACGCTCAATATGTATTGACAATACTGAAAATATGTTTGTGGCCATCAATACTTTTCGTCAGTATTTTAAGTATTGACAATACGTCAATACGCGCCCTCAGACGGTCAATATATTGACGGAATGAATCTTTCACTCTGCAGCGGAGTGTGTGCTGATATGAAACTTCCTGGCAGATTGAAATTGTGTGCCGGAACCGGGACTCGAACCTTGGACCTTTGCCTTTCGCGGGCAAGCGCACTACAGACTGTGCTATCCCGACACGACTCACGATGCCGTCTGAGGCGGAAGTAAAGTTGTGAGGCGGCATCGTGAGTCGTGTCGGGATAGCACAGTCGGTAGTGCGCTTGCCCGCGAAAGGCAAAGGTCTCAGGTTCGAGTCGCGGTTCCGGCACACAATTTTAATCTGCCAGGAAGTTTAATATATTGACGGTTTGACAATATTATTGAACGTGTGAGGGCCCCTTCACAGAAGGAAAGCAGACAAGTAGCTGGCTCCCCAAAAAATGTTGGCATGGGAAAATATTAGCACTTTCTGCTGAAAGAGAAAGCAGAAAGTGAAGATGAAGAGAGAGAGAGAGAGAGAGAGAGAGAGAGAGAGAGAGAGAGAGAGAGAGCTCAGATAGCGACAGTGTAAGGAACGTGCCCATGTGAAGGTTTCTCTGCAGAGACCGCTGATGTAGAACCGTATACAGGGGGTCCCGCACCTCCTTATGAAGTGTGAAATGCAGCATCTCCTAGCAGTGAGTGTACGACGCCAAATGGAGTGACGCGATTTCCAACTTCCGATTCTCACCGGAAGCGCAGACCGGAAGTAGATTTTTTAAACGGTATAGCATACTTTTCTTACTCATTTCGATTCTATGCCGAAAATGGAGAAAGTTTTCTTAAAAAAAAATTCTAAATCATTCTCCACTACAAAATCACTTCTGTAGTTTGACGGCCCATTTTGAAAGTGGTGTACATAGATTACTTGATATGATTAGATACTACAGCCATGTAAGTTACAGACATCTAATAATGTGTTGTTAAAGGGACATACAATGTACCCAGTAGTACCTGGAAACGCAAGGCAATCGACCGTGCGCTGACATGGGTCCCCGGCAGATTCCAAATTGTGTACGGTCACACAAACACATACTGGCGCTTGTAAGCTCCACTGAGTGAGATCAAGTGGAAGGCCATTTATTGAACACACAGTAGGAACCACCTCTGTTTCTTTTGTGCAGAGGATCCTTGTTCAGCCGGTCTCTCTGTACTCCCAGTACCATAGAAATTAGCGACTCGTAGCACAATTACGTATATTGTCTCCGGCACGTTTGTTGCTGTTTCTTATTTTCGAGCCGCGGCGGAGTGGCCGAGCGCATTGAGACGCTATGCTAACATGCGCGAGGACACTCCCCGTCGGAGGTTCCAATTCCCCCCTCGGACATGGATGTTTGTGTCGTCTTTAGTATAAGCTAGTTCGTAAGTATTTTGTAAGTTTAGGGACTGATGACCCCGCAGTTAAGTCCCTTAAGCGTAACAAACATTTGAACATGTTATTTTCGTTGTGTTGTCGGCGTCGTTTACCACTCTCCGTGGAACGTCGCTTTCAGACGCGTCGCCCTTTTGTCCTCCTCGTTGCAATAAAACTGCCTTAGCAGCGAGGCGCAGCAGCCTTCCCAGAAGACTTTTGACGTTTTCCGCGATCGCCTTCCCTACTCCGAACTGCCACCTGAAAGCACCGACCTGCGGGCAGAGATGTTTCATTTCCCAAACGGCTCCACCGCAGTCGACGCCAATTAGTGTTACAACTGTTGACCTTAGTTATATCGCTTGGATATTATTTATTTGAAGGATGTGGAATATTTGAAAGCTTCATCAATCGCCGTTTTCTTGTTCTTCCGTGCCCGTATACACCTATTATATCCTCCGTTTCCAGCAGTTGTCATTAACCTTAAGAATATTGTCCATGGTACACGTTGTTGACGTGTTTAGACACTGTCAGGATAGCCCTACTCACTACAATTCGCCAGGATAGCCCTACTCACTACAGTTCGCATTTGATATCCTGCACTGCGGCACCATTTCTGTCCACGGACATAGGCAACTTATTCCAGGCTCGGAATGAGATTTTGAGTTGTGTCAAGGAAATTCTTCCGACATTCCAACCAGTCCAGTTGTTTGCGGTGCAAATGCATCGGGTGTCGAGGACCGTTGATTTGTTTTTTACCTTTAGATATCGGCGGAGATTTTTCTTCGTATAGCGTGTGGGGCTACGCCTATGCCGGGATCGATTTTTCCTTTGGGAGTTGGCTCGAGTCATAGCGATGTCGACTTGCTTAGCGTGAGCTGAATGCCTCCAAACTGGCGCTGAGATACTGAGCGCCAGTTCGGTGGTGCGCAAAACGGTCCCACGGTGAACCTGATAGCTTCCGCAGTATGTTGCTGGCACAGGCCATCTTCCTTCGTGTCGTGACTGTGCTCTTTGAAAGTAATTGCCCTCTCCAGTGTTACTCCCAGGTACTTTGGACTACATTAATCGTGAACAGCTGCAGATGAGAACTTATTACGCAAGCAGTTTCAGTTCACGGTCCATCATCATTGAAGAATATTTTGGAAGGACTGCAAATTGTATGAGTGATGTTTGTATTTATGGAAAACTTGTCTACTAAGATACATGCTGTTATAAGATATAGGGGCCGGCGGCGGTGGCCGAGCGGTCTGCGGCGCGCCAGTCACGTTCTGCACGGTCACTACCGTCGGGCACGAATATATGTGCCGTCCTTAGTATTAGCTAGTTCATAAGCAGTTTGTAAGTTTAGGGACTGATGACCCTGCAGTTAAGTCCCACAAGCTCTACAAAAATTTACTTAGTAAGATATAGGGTGCGACAAAAAGATAATAATATTCAAAATTTTTCAAGAGATTTATTTTTTGAATAAATTTCTATTTTGATTTTCTTAAAAAGTACAAATGCCGTGCCATTTAAAAACATAAGTACAAACAAGAATGCGTTGCAGTTCAGGTGCGAAAAATAACGTTATCAAAAGGCGGGCACTGTTGCAGGCGATTGAAAAAGTTATTCACACAGTTGTCATCAGTGCCAAAGAGAATTTCACGAGTGTGTTTCCTGTGTGTGTCGTTTTTCACCGTAAATCCGAGCGTGAGGTATCCTCGTAATGAATAATCATGCAGAGAAAGATGTAGAGATCGATGTGGTCACTCCATTTCCCCACGTAAAGAAGTGAGGTGACCTGGAGAATGTTCCTTTAGAGAAGGCACGAGTTGTCTTGCGGTACTGGCAGTGTCACCGTTCTACTGAAACAAATAATTATCGGAGTAAAACTTGATGTCTTCTCAGTTTGCCAGATGCAGCGGCCTCTTGTGCAGTACCAGCAGTGTAGTGAGGATCAGCCTCGTGCAGTTGATCGGCATCCTTTCTGCACGACGTCGCTCTGCCTGAGCCGTCCAGGAGTGTGGCGGCTGCGTCATCGAAGCGTGTCCCTGGCTCCTGCTGCCTTGCCGATTACTCGTCTTAATAATCTCCATCCCCCTTCAGTTTCTTCGCCACTTGACATTTGGTTGATCGGTTGGTCTTTTGAAGGGACTAAAACCATCGACATTTCCTGTTCATTGCATATACCACTTTCTATTTGAAGTACTTTATCCATTTCAGCAACTGTTCAGATTATAAACCAATAAAATTCAGCAACCAGTTGCTTGTAATTATTTATTTTAGACGACCGGTTTCGGACGCTTGAGTGCCCTTCTTCTGGTCTCTATACAGACAAACAACTGGATTGGTATACAGTAAAGGCTATAAACGCACAAAAATCGGTTACTGTAATTTGAAGCAGTTTGGATTTGGTTCCAAACTGCTAAAAAGTTTCTGTAACCGACTTTTGTACATTTATAGCCTTTACTGTATACCAATCCAGTTGTTTGTCTGTATAGAGACCAGAAGAAGGGCACTCAAGCGTCCGAAACCGGTCGTCTAAAATAAATAATCACAAGCAACTGGTTGCTGAATTTTATTGGTTTATACACTTTCTATTTGCTTACAAGGTGTGTCGAGCTCCTGGTACCCGCACTCGAGTGTGATTATTAGTCGGAATACGCGTCGTTTACCGTCGACATCTCCGACACCGTTTGCTGGACTGTGCTGACCGTATTCCCTCCCCCTCCCCCTCGGGTCGTGTCCGCCACACGGATCGGGACTGATCTGTTCCGAGGTCCTAAAGCCCGACAGATCCGACAGCTGTTCTGTTAAACGTGTAGTAATGGGTGCCGACTCAGCGAGTAGTCTTCACTGTCTCAGAAGATCTTATCTGTAGTGTTCTTTGCTCTGGGCTGACCGTCTGGCTACAGCAGTGGTTTTCAACCTTTTCCAATATGCGATCCCCTTCCAAGTAAAAATGGTTTGGCGACTTCCTTCGAAAGAAGAAATATTCTGGCTACCCTCCGCCTTCCTCCCTCCTCCTCACGAAGCTGTTACCTCAAAGAACGCAAATGCTGAATCTTGGTGGCAGATTAAAATTGTGTGCCGGAAACGGGATTGGGCCGCCCGCGAGGCGTTTGCCTTCTGCGGACCGTCGAGCGTGCCCGTCAGCTCGGCCGATACAGGTCCTGTCCGCCAAAGGCACACAGTGTTCATCTGCCAGTAAGTTCCATATCAGCGCACACTCCGCTACACAGTTCAAATTGTAATCGCAAAAAGAATTAGTTTGATTCAGCTTTCTTTTAATTCGTTGGACGAAGTTTTTTGGATTTATTTTTCGGAATGTAACACGTTATTCCATTTTACATGATTTGCAACAGAAAAATATGTTTTGCGTAACGAGTGTCTCGCATTTCAGGCAAGACTCAGAAGCGAATTAAGAAAGGTCCCACTGTGTGGACAGTTGTAAAGAAGTACTTCTTTCGAATTTTTCTGAATAACATATTTATCATCTCATACAAATAAACAATCCCAGAGACGGATTTATGTCTAAAATATGTCAAAGACATTGATAAATCTGATGTGGAGGGAAATCGTACATAGACTATTCCAAGGCGCCTTAATCGTTAGTGGTGTGGTAGTCTAACGGTTCAGACGTCTGCCTAGTAAGCGTGGAGGTCCCGGTTCGATTCCCGGCCGCACCACAAATTTTAATTCAATGCTTCAGATTTATCAATAATATTGTATAATGTTCTTTTACCTATCGATTGGTTCCTCAAAACAGTAATCAGACTTTGCACTCATTCGTCCTTATCTTTATGAGTTTGTCAGAAGCGTTCCGTGGTGTTTAATATGGAGACCAAAGTTCCGGGATCACGTAAAGCCCCATCGAGCCGACACGTGTTGTTTGGCGGTGTGTTTGCGTGGAACTGTACGAAGCCGGCGTCGGGAACAATGGCCATTAAACGCGCTTACCGCGGGGCGCCAAAGCCGCCTGCGATCCCGTGTTAACACGGCGTAGCGTGTGCGTCATTTGGAAATGCGAGCTAGTGGCTTCTAGCGCGTGGCTTACGACTTTCGTCAGTATAACAGGGTTCTATGAAGACTTCCTGCAATATAATAGAAGTAGGCCTATACTGTATAATATTCGATGAAATAAAAGTCGCGTCTCTGAGTTGCGAGTTCGTTTCATTGGTGTCACGAACAGAACATTCTGCGCTTCTAATAAAATATTAGCACTTACTGATTCAAATCTTATATTTTTCAAGAAGAAATTCAATTTCAGGGGGAAAAAAATAAAAACATTCCATTTTGCCGATGACATTGTAATTTTGTCAGAGACCACAAATGACCTGGAAGAGCAGTTGAACTGAATGGACAGTGTATTGAAAGGTGCATATAAAATGATCATTAACAAGATTAGGTGATGCGAAGGAATTATATTAGTAAGGAAGTACGTTATGAAGACATTTGTGTGAAGTGTTGCCTTGTACAGGAGTCAAACTTGGACGATAAACAGTGCAGACAGGAAGAGGATAGAGGCTTTTGAAACGTGGTGTTAGAGAAGAATGTTGAAGATTAGGTGGGTAGATCGCGTAACTAATGAGGAGGTACTGAACAGAATTGGGGAGAAAAGGAATTTCTGGCTTATTTTGAATAAAAAAAGGGCTCCGATTGGTAGGACCACAGACAAATATATGTTACTCTATGGTAGGACACATTCTTAGACATGGTGGAATCGTGAATTTAGCATTGGAGGGACGTGTGTGGACGGAAAAATGCGCTACAGCAGCGCTACGGACACGACCCTCCCGTAGAGCACTTTATTGCTTTGAAACGGCTGCGGGTCCCATTCTGGCTGTTGATTGGCACAGTGAGCCGTACTGTTGGGAGCGCTATGTCGCCCTGCTGGCATCTGCGCCGCCCCCTCTCAGGTTGGTCCCAGTCTGGCGCCCACCTGCGCAAACTGCCCCTCTCTACGTCCAGCGTACCCTCTGCACCGGTCCCAGCCAAGTGCTCGCAGCTCTACGACTTGCGCTTGCAGCCCGCAGTTCTGCACCCTCAAGCAATGTCCCAACTCCCCCATTTAGTGAGTGCGAGTTGCAGAGTGCTCTTCCAGGCCTGGGTCGAGTACACGCCCAGTTCCTTCGCCACCTCTCTGTGGCTTTGGTCATCAACTACTTGCGTTGTATCAGAGGAGAGGGTATATTTCCGCCCTAATAGCAGAATAGTATTATCGTCTCGGTGCTGTAACCCGGCTCAGATCCCCTGGTAGTCGATAGTTACCGCCGTATCGGTCTCGCCAAAGTGCAGAGTCTCTGAATGATTGCTGAGTCAATTGCTCATACGGCTAATCGAGGCTAAGTGTCTTCTGCTCCCACAACAGGGGCCGCTCCACTCTTGACAGTTTAGTATCCCTGGAATTGACCATTCGTACTGCCTTCGCTCGGCGTGAGTACCTCTTTGCAGTCTTCTTCGACCTCCGAAAGGCTTTAGATACTACCTGGCGCCACCATATACTTGCAATACTATTCGATTACGGTGTCCGTGGTTCACTCCCAGTTTTCATCCAGAAGTTCCTGTTGCTTTGCTCCTTCAGGGTCAGGGATGGTACCTCTGTTAGCTGCATGTTCAGGAGAAAGGTATCCCGCAGGGCTCCATTCTTTGGGTTCCCCGTCTTCCTGGCCGCGGTGGAGTAGCCGAGCGGTCTAAGGCACCTCGCTGCGGAGCGCAGTCGGAGGTTCGAGTCATCCCTGGGGCATCAGTGTGTGAGTTGTCCTTAGGTTAGTTTACCTTAGTTTAAGTAGTTGGTAAGCTACGGACTGATGACCACGCAGTTTGGTCGGATAGATTTACAAACATTCGAACCCCATCTTTCTGTTTGCCATCAATGGTGGTGGTACGACAGTCGGTCCTTATTGATTCAGGAATTGTGCGTGTACTTTTTAGTTGTGCTAGCATCAGTACTACAGAACGGGGGCTGCAGGGAGCCGTGGCACAGGCACAATCCTGGGCCGTACCCACAGGTTCCAGTTTCCTGCTCCAAAAATGAGGGTTATGCATTCCTGTCGCCTTAGCGCAGTTCGCCCAGATCGAGAGTTCTATTTTGCCAACAAACTGCTTTGCATCGAGGAAACGCATCGCGTATTGGGTGCCAGACTCACCTGGGTACCCACCTCCATCAGATTAAACTTAAAAGGTGTGTGTGTGTGTGTGTGTGTGTGTGTGTGTGTGTGTGTGTGTGTGTGTAGTTTGATGTTGAACCTATCGTTAAATTAGACAACAAATTGTTCATTAACACAGCAATTTGGTTTAATTATGGCCCTGATATTGATGTATATACTGTTAAATAAGAAACAGTGCATTAAACTGATTATGTGCGCAACGGATCTTTTAACAAAACAACTGTGGCAAGTCACCATATGAAACAGACACTGACTATACTGAAAAAATTTGACTGCGAGAAAGATATTAAAGAAATCACAAACCACTTTCTTAATGTTTGACTGCGAAATTTTTATACAGATCAGTACCTGATTATTGAAATTTAATATCATAATCAATTAACTGTAGTGTTGTATGACAATCATTTACTATGGCACCAATACGAAATCTGTTCAACAGGACTACAAAATAAATACTGCACTTTAAATCCACAAATAATTATCAAATAAAGGAAGTAGGTTAATCTTCTAACTACGTAAATGAAACAGGAAGCCGGCCGCGGAGGCCGAGGGGATTGAGGCGCTGCAGTCACGGTCTGCACGGCCACTACGGTCGGGGGTTCGAATCCCCCCTCTGGCATGGATATTTGTGACGTCCTATTTCGTAAGTAGTTCATAAGTAGTTTGTAAGGGACTGATGACCCCGCAGTTAATTCCCACAGACTATACAAACGTTTGAATTTTTTGTAGCTACTGCCTCATCGTGAAAAAATAGCAATATAAGAGAGCAAGACAAGTGGAGTTGGCGCAGCTGAAGGACTTCACAGTTTACTGTTTTTTTTTTAATGATATTTTGCCAAAAGTGATTTGGTGGTTCATTTTGTTATCATTATCAAACGCTTTCAGTTAATGTACTGTCTTTCTCGAAGGAAAAATTGCAATTTCTGGAAGAGTATTGCATGCAATGTGCAAACATAAGAAAGCTGTAGATTTAGTTGTTTTTCTTTTTCGGCGTTCGCTAACGATGTATGAATATTTCTGAAAGTGTCAGAATATTGAAGAACTTTTGAAAAGGTGTCATTTTAGGTATGATTTGTTACAATAAATTACAGGAAATAGCGTTTTCAAAGCTTTAAAGGTGCTCGTATTTAACGTGTGTCAGTGTTATGTTTTGTACAATGTGGAAGAATAGCGTACCTTTGCTGCGGTACAACGGTAATTTAATACAGTTATAATATTCAATATTCTACGTTATTTATTAGAAAAAAGAACGAACTTTGTCCACGAGAGAATTTGTTGAGTTTTTCGATCTAGGCGTCTCGGTTTTCCCCACGATGTTTGAATTAACTTGCAGCTCAGTAAAGTGTTGGAACAGTTCAGTTTCACAGTGCAAAGCGAACACGACTAGCGCGTGTTTACGGAAGCAGATGCAGTGTATGAGGAACAGTGTTTACGTACAATACTAAAAGCAAACGTTATCACAACGAAGATAGCCTAGTTGAGGCGTTGTCCCGTGTGTATAGCAAGTAAAATGTATTGGTCACAACCTATTACCTCAGAATATGCAGAATATCCACAATGTGGAAAATGACAATATGAAAGCAAGACAATTGGAGCTGGTGCAAATGATTTATTTTGCCGTCGACAATTTTTTTAAAGTGATTTTTATCTTACATTTCTTTATTATTCTCAACCGATTTCAGATAAATGTACCGTCTTTGTGCTTCTTGAAGGAAAAAAAAAATAGTTTCTGTAAGAGTATTGCATGCTACATGCAAGTACAAAAAACAGTTTCCTTTTATTTATTATTATTATTATTATTATTATTATTATTTTTACCTACGATCGCTAACAGAGATACCGTGTAATTTTACGCACATCCATCTTTGTAAACACAATGATCTACGCGCCAGCCTACAACGGTCGCTGCGGTCGCAAATCACGATGAGCAGCACGTTTTTCAAAAATGTTCAAATGATTGTATAGCTTATGGGACTTAACTACGGGGTCATCAGTCCCTAAACTTACACACTACTTATCAACTAGCTACTACTAAGGACGGCACAAATATCCATGCACGACGAGGGATTCGAACCCCCGATCGTAGCGGCCGTGCAGACTGTGACTGAGGCGCCGCAGAACACTCAGCCACCGGGGCCGGCGCAGCACGTTGTGTTCCGTGTGATGTGGCGGTCGCTTCAGAGCGTGCTGTGGCTGCACTAGACTAGGTAGGCAGCGCGTCTGGCCTGCGACACGTTGGGACAACACGGCCCGTGTGAGATCGGCTGTAGGTAATGCTGAGTAGACCGAGCTGACAGAAGTGCGGTTACTCCCAGTGAATTTGTTAATCTGAAGGGACCCCGATAACTGTGGGGAGCTCCTGCAACAAGGTCTAAAATTGTTGCATAATGTCACAGGGTTCTGGTGGAGCTGGGGGAAAGCAATAGAGTAAACCTGTTGTGGGTCCCTGGCCACTCGGGGATCAGTGGCAACGAACATGCCGACAGATTAGCCAGGATGGGGGCAGAGACTCCATTTATTGGACCGGAACCTGTCCTGACAATCACCAAGGCAATGATCAAATTGGAGCTACGTAACTGGCTCAGAAGACAGCACGTAGAATATTGGACCAAAGTCCATCAACAAAAACATGGCAAGGTAATGATGCCAAAGCCATGTTTTAAAAGAAGCTCTGCAATCCTGGGTCTGAACAGGAGAGAGATTAGACTCATGGTTGGATTGCTGACAGGCCATGGGAATTTCAAAAAACACCTACATACAATGGGAATAACAGAAGAGGACCCTAAATGTAGGATCTGTGATGACGGTGATGAAACTGCATCACATCTAATCTTCGAATGCATTGTATTGGAGAGTAAAAGGCACAGAACATTTGGGACAACCAGACCCGAAGAAATTGTGTCTAATAAAGAACTGGTAAAGGGACTCCTTGCACTGTTCAAGGGCGTTGGTTGGCTTTACTACATATACAGGGAGCGATATCGCACAATAAACTTAGTTTCGGTGGGGGCTGTTTGGTCCAAACTGTTTTGGCTTCCCTGAAAAAATCAATCAATCAATCAATCAACTGTGGGGACATCGTTTCCTAAACTTACAAACTACTTATGAAGTAGCTTATACTAAAGACGGCACAAGCATCCATGCCGAGGGGAAACGGCCTCGCGCATCGGAGCACGGCGCCACTCCGCCGCGGCTGCCTCGGACCCCTGTGGCCGTGTGAAGTGCAGCCAGTAGTCCAGTAGTGGCAGCACTACCACTACCACTGGCTGGGTGGCGCTGCCTCCAGCTGCCGGCGCTCCCAGTCTTCCAGTGGCCGGTCACGCCCGTGTCTCGTCATTCTCGCTGGCCGTCTCATTAAGGAGTCGCCGCCAGCCACGAGCTGCAGGAGATGCGGACGCAGCGCAGACACAAGTGTGCGCCAGTGCAGCTTACGTGTTTTTACACGACAACTTACCAGTGTACAAGTGCTGTTCTGCAAACATTGCCTATTTTGACGTCGAGTGCTCGCGAAATACACAGTTTCTGTGGTCCTTAAAGTAATCGTTTCTTAGTTGGGGGAAAGTGCTACCAATTTCTTATTGCAGTCACTAAAACTATTTAACGATTGTATTCTATTTATGATTAATAATTCATCTCACGACTTCCAACAAGCAAGCAATTTGACTGAGTAAACCTTATTCTTCTAAATCTCTTACTTTACAGGAATTATTAGCAAAAGTTACAAAAAAAAACCATTTTATTAATGAACCATTTATAGAATATTTCTTATTCCATTCGCAAACTACAGCCTATGCATAGTGTGGTTTTAACTGCAGGATCACAAGTAGATGATTATATCTGTAACTAAGGTAGTTGCTGGTGCATGAAAGCAAAAATGTACGGTTCGGCCCTAAGATAATGTAGAGCCAAACTTCTACATCACATCCGCGCATACCCCAAGACATAGGTTCTTAGAGCGTATAGTCACACTTGCTTTAAAGTTGGCTATGATTGATGCGCTAAAGTATAAAGCATAAAGACGCAAAACCCGAAGTAGGAGATACAACGAGTGTTCCCTTGAGGAAGTCGTAGATTCCGTCAAGTTCGGAAAATTTTGATTGATATTGTTATGTAAGTAGCGAGCATACTTACTGGATTGGTGTTGCCCACGGAATACAACACGTATGTAACACAGCCAGGGCCTCGTCAGCAGTCAAGTGGCGTGCCGCTTACGCCGTCCTCTCACGGGACGTGTTTTAATTTATTTATTTGGCCTTCTGAGCGTTAACTCAAAGTGGCCATCTACAACACACAGTGGAAATGTACATATATTTAAATAAACAGACAAAACAGAAGTACATGTTGTCAAAATGGGAAAGTGGAAACAAAGCGAAAACTGCATTACAATACAATTTAAATAATGTTGGAACATTTTCACATATTCACAAGCAAAACCTTATATTACCAACACACTTGATGCTTATAGATTGTGTACAGTAATCTTAATAAATTTAGTTATGGTTTTATATACACGAATGTCTTTTGTAAACAAAAGGGAAGAAGCTGACTGGGGAAGGGGATATCCCATCTTCACCAATGTCTGCAGGACGTTCAAACGTTCCCGGTCAAATTTGGGGCACCTGAACAGGATGTGGTTGACATCAGCTCCCGTTTCAGGATCACACTCACATGCCGCCGAATCGTAGACGTTGATCCCATGTAGATGTTTCGGATAAGAGGCGTGATTGAAGCGAAGACGAATAATGGTAGAAATCGCGGATCGGTCCATGTGAGTCCTCATAAACCACGGCTGCGTAGAAATCCGCGGTTGCAGCACAGCGTAAGAAGAGCCTTTCGTTTGTCCCAACGTGGCGCACGCAAGACGCGCTGCCTACCTAGTCTAGTATAGCCACAGCACGCTCTGAAACGACCCGCCACATCACACGGAACGTGACGAGCTGCTCACCGTGGTTTGCTTTGCGACCGCAGCGCTCTCCAGCGACCGTTGCGGGCTGGCGCGTAGATCATTGTGTTTACAAAGATGAATATGAGTAAAATTACACGGTAACTCTGTTAGCGATCGTAGGTAAATAAATAAAAATAAAACTAAATGGTTTTTTATGCTTCCATGTAGCATGCAATACTCTTACAGAAATTGTATTTTTTTTTTTCCTTCAAGAAGCACAAAGACGGTACATTTATCTGAAATCGGTTGAGAATAATAAAGAAATGTAAGATAAAAATCACTTTAAAAAAATTGTCGACGGCAAAATAAATCATTTGCACCAGCTCCAATTGTCTTGCTTTCATATTGTCATTTTCCACATTGTGGATATTCTGCATATTCTGAGGTAATAGGTTGTGACCAATACATTTTACTTGCTATACACACGGGACAACGCCTCAACTAGGCTATCTTCGTTGTGATAACGTTTGCTTTTAGTATTGTACGTAAACACTGTTCCTCATACACTGCATCTGCTTCCGTAAACACGCGCTAGTCGTGTTCGCTTTGCACTGTGAAACTGAACTGTTCCAACACTGTACTGAGCTGCAACTTAATTCAAACAGCGTGGGGAAAACCGAGTGGCCTAGAACGAAAAACTCAACTAATTCTCTCGTGGACGAAGTTCGTTCTTGTTTCTAATAAATAAAGTAGAATACTGAATATTATAATTGTATTAAATTAACAAGTAAGTTACTTAAACCGTAATTAAAGCAAATCGTTACAAACATCTGAGAGAGTGTAGATGCAAACCTGTTATTTACATTTCTTTCCCTCCGCAGCTCGTGGTGCTAACCACTGCGGTAATAAGTCGTCTTAAAAAGAAACAACAACGAATATGGGGTATTATACTTGAATTATAAGAAACGTTAAGGAAACAAAAAAAGGAAAAAATAAAATTTTTTGACAAGTGCACAGAGTGGAACCTGTTCCTCTGCTCACCTCTATACAAAAGTCCGCGACGCCGTCAACTACGCTATTCCTACTCCTGGATAGATGGTTCTGCATTCAGATATACTACACTTCTAGAACATGTTGCAATATGTATGTATCACATAGTGTCACAAACACGCTTGTTGATAGAATGCGTTGTACCGCACCAAATGAACGATATTCTTCCACGTTGTACAAATCATAACACTGACACACGTTAAATACGACAACCCTTACAAAGTTGGAAATGCTATTTTCGCTATGTTATTGTAACAAATCATACCTAAAATAAGTTCTCCAATATTCTGACGCTTTCAGAAGTAATATATTCATACATTGTACGCTACAACGAGAGAAGGCACGGAATAAAGAGTCCCGTTTGCAATATGGCGGCTCAAAAGTTGTGCCTGTCGCGTGAAAACCAGGTGCCGGAGTATCGTGTCGTCCTGGCACAGTGCGTGGTTCTCACTCCACGACAATAAACTGAGAACTGTAAAACCGATCCCGACCGCTTGGAGGACCTCCTCACGCCCCTCTCGGCAAGAGGAGGTCATCCTGGCCCGGTTGCGGATCGGTCACTGCCGTTTCAGCCACCGTCATTTGCTGACCGCCGACCCTGCACCGCTGTGCTCCTGCGGTGAATTGCTGATGGTGCGACATGTCTTGTGTTCATTATCATCATCTCCGTGTAGCCCTTCATTTTCCGTCTACTCTGGAGGAAATTTTAGCTGATGACACACGGGCAGCTGATGGAGTTTTGCGTTTTATGAACTTGACCAATTTATCAAAGGATATTTAACCCTTTTAATTTTTTTTATCTTTTGTTTTTAGCCTTCTCTTGGTATTCTAACTGGCAGTTACCAATTTTTTTAGGTCTAGCGAATCTCTGTTCTCGTCTGGGCGCTAATGACCTTAGCTGTTGTGCGCTTAAAACCACAAAAAAAACAAAAACAGGTGCTTCTCATTGGCCACGTTCCACTCCACAAGGCAAAACTCGAAGACGCCGGATCGTTGACTCCACGCTCGGCAGGGCAGCGGGACGCGGTATTCCACTTCCTGCAGGTGCGTTTGCGCGTCCCGTGAGAGGCGGCCGTCCCTCGCTGGTGCTTGCTGACAGCTCCTGCCTGTGAAGGCCGGCGGGTCTGGCTGTGGCTGGCAGGTGTGCCGACTGCGGCCAGCTGGACGAGGCCTGCGCGGTTATCTCAAGTGTTGTCCAGGCTGCCACTGCCAAATCCCCCACCTCCAGACCGCCCCACCTATGACATATAGAAAACTTCTGCAGGTGTTACATACATGTCTGACATTCTTTCCTCTCAATTGCAACTATGCATGCATTTGGAGTTCGTATTATTGTCAGGTTCTACGATAAGAAATCTCTGTTGTTCATATTTAAGCAGGTTTCTTCCAATAGAAAGCACGAATAAGTCATTTTCTGTTGCTTCAATTGTTGTTGTTGTTGTTGTTGTTGTTGTTGTTGTGGTCTTCAGTCCGGAGACTGGTTTGATGCAGCTCTCCAAAATACCCTATTCTGAGCAAGCCTCTTCATCTCTACATAAGAACGGCAACCTACATCTGTCTGAATCTGCTTACTGTATCCATCTCTTGGTCTTCCCCTGCGATTTTTTCCCCATACACTTCCCTCCAACGCTAAATTCACAATTCCTTGATGTCTAAGAATGTGTCCTACCAATCTATCCCTTCTTTTAGTCAAGGTATGCCAGAAATTTCTTTTCTCCCCAATTCTATTCAATACCTCCTCATTAGTTACGCGATCCACCCACCTAATCTTCAGCATTCTTCTGTAGCACCACATTTCAAAAGCCTCAATCCTCTTCCTGTCCGCACTGTTTATTGTCCATGTTTCACTCCCATACAAGGCAACACTCCATACAAATGCCTTCAGAAAAGACCTTCTTAGACTTAAATCAATGTTCGATGTTAACAAATTTCTCTTTTTCAAGAACGCTTTTCTACCCATTGCCATTCTGTATTTTATATCCTCTGTACTGCGACCATCATTTGTTGTTTTACTGCCCAAGTAACAAAACTCATCTACCTCCTTTATTGCTTCGTTTCCCAATCTAATTCCTTCAGCATCACCTGATTTTCTTACACTGCACTCCATTACCATAGTTTTGCTCTTGTTAATGTTCATCTTATATGCACCTTTCAGCACATTGTCCATTCCGTTCAATTGCTCCTCCAGGTCCTTTGCTGTATCTGACATAATTACTATGTCATCGGCAAAACGCAATGTTTTTAATTCTTCACCCTGAACTTTAATTCCTTCTCCAAATTTCTCCTTGCTTTCCTTTATAGCTTGCTCAATGTACAAATTGAATAACAATGGAGAAAGACTACAACCCTATCTTACTCCCTTTCCAACCACTGCATCCCTTTCATGCCCTTCAACTCTGACAACCGCTGTCTGGTTTTTGTACAAGTTGTAAATAACCTTACGCTCCCTATATTTTACTCCGTGCTTCAATTGTCGGTAACTTTTTCTGGGTACGATTATGTCTTCGAATAAGAAGTATTTTTTCTGCTACAATATACAGAACAATTTGTAAAACTGTGGCTTTATGTTAATGTTTAAGGAGGTGACATTCGTGATATAACTTATTCACGAAATGCAGTCCACTGTTATGGTTTCTATTCCAGTTCTTATGTTTGTGTTGCATATATATCACGCTAGGCAGAGCAATATGTACAACTATTCCGCCTTTATCAGACCTCTGTGTTCGCATGAAATATTAGCCATTCTTGAGGAGAGAAAGAAGATGCAGCAGATATACAGGGTGTTTCACTAAGTGTGTTTGCCTCTGTAACTTATAAAATAATAGGTGACGGGAAATTTTAATGCGGTAGGTCAACACAAGAAATGTTACACTCTCTGCGGAGCTATGTACATAGTTTATTGTATCATTTTCCTAAGTGTTACACCACAAAGATATAATTTTTTAAATAGAACAAAGCTTCTTCTATCGTGCATTGGATTCGTTTAAACCAACAGCGTCCAAACCAATTTAAACTACATTCCTATCACTGTTAGTTTGGGAGCTACAACCCTTCAAAGTTCCGGGGTGGAGGCTGCGATAGCGTAGCTGACTGGCCGAGTGGCTATCCCCTGGGGCACGGCCCACTGTCTCACGACCACCAGCTAGTCAGCTACGCTGTCGTAGCCTCCGTCCCCTAAACTTTGAGGGGTTGTGGCTCCCAAACTAACAGTGGTAGGAATGTAGTTTAAATTGATTTGGACGCAGCTGGTTTCAACGAATCCAATGCACGATAGAAAAAACTGTTGTTCCATTTAAAAAATTATATCTTTGTGGTGTAACTCTTTGGAAAATGATACAATAAACTATGTTCATAGCTCCGCAGAAAGTGTAACATTTCTTGTGTTGACCTACCGCATTAAAATTTCCCGTCACCTATTATTTTATAAGTTACAGAGGCACACACATTTCGTGAAACACCCTGTATATTGCGCTTCCTGAAGTTACTGTAGATTCGGATGAAGATTCTGGTGAAGAAGATGGGGTGGAAAAATAGATTAATCTTGGGCCCAGGCAACTTCATGCTGGTGCAGGTTAGGTGGAGAACGTGACACTGATTAGTCTCACGATGAATACCCTAAAAATATCCACTCAGAAGTAGAAACACTACAGATCTGGGAAACAGTCATCACAGGTTGAAGAAGGGAGGACCTGAAAAGTGTAAACATTATATTTCCTTAGACTGGTTATACTCAATACAGAAGCTCGTCTCACGTTGAGTGTTTCAAATTGTTTTGGAATGATGAAATAATTAATTTTCTCATCACTGAATCAACAAAATATGCTTTGTTCAAGAATTGTGTGGAATCATAAATAACATATGAAGAGCTGAAACGTTTTCTAGGAATACTGATTCTTTCGGGCTATAATCCTCTACCCAGCAGATGATGTTACTGGGATTCAGGCTTGGACATGAGAAATGAAATGGTGCACAACGTGATGAGGACAGACAGATTTGAACCCATTATGAGATTCATTCACTCGTGGATAATACACAAATGAATAAAAATAATAAAATGTGGAAAATTCATCCACTAATTGATAAGCTAAGGAAACAGTTTTCTCTTAACTTTCAACCTGAGCAAAACTTAGGTTATGATGAGAGCATGGTAAAGTACTCTGTCAGGCAGACAATTTCTGAAAGGTAAGCCCATTAGGTTTGGGTACAAAGTGTGGTGTCTAAACAGAAACATGGGATATTTAGTGGATTTCCAGATATATCAAGGCACTGATCCATAAAAGAACGAAACAACGAGAAAACCTTTCGAAAATATGCTGCACCTTTGGTTCAAGTGAGTGATACACTTCCTGAAAAAAGTAAAAATCTACCTTACAGGTTTTATTTTGACAACCTATTTGCATTAGAAACATCACTGATTCACCTAAAAGAACGATGTTATGGCACGACTCGAACTATTCATGAGAACCGTCTGCCTAAACAATATCAGCTCATTCCCTGTAAAGCAATGTGCAAAAGGAATGAGAGAGGAGATTTTAAGAGCAGAAAGGAAAGTGGCATCATTATTACTAGATGGCCAGATAATTCTGCAGTAAAAGCTGCTTCGACGAGCGATGCATCAATCCAGTGAGCTTTGCGGGCCGGTACTCCAGACAAGGCAAAAAGAGAATTCTTGTTCCTCGACCTCATGCCATTAGAGAATACAACAAAAATATGGGGGGGGGGGGGGGGGGAACTGACCGAATGAACGAAAATATAGCGTTGTATAGAGTGAGTATCAGACGAAAGAAATGGCGGTGGCCAATTTTTACATGGCCGTTGGACATACCTGTACGTAATGCGTGGCTCCTGTACAGAAAGACTGGTAGGAGTGTGCCACAGTTGCAGTTCCGGCGTTATATTGTGAAATGCTACCTGACTTCCAGTGCTGCAATCCCTGCAGGTCATTTCCATTAGGGTAGAGTGCTCCATGACATCGCACTGACGTGTTTTATGGTCCACTTTAGATTTGTAGTTTTATAAGTTTTTGCAAACATTTTGGACCAAAATAATAATCTCAATAATAATTAATTAATTAATAAGAGTGTCTGAACTCCTCTTAGGAAAAAAAATTAGGTAGTGGCGGGTTTTGAACCACCGACCTTTCGCGTCACAGTGCAGCACCTTGCCCACTACGCTACGGCTATAAATCAAAACAGGAGTTCTTTAATCTCCTACTATTGATGGCCGTTGTTAACTGATGTTAATATGGCATTTGTAGACATTAGATTATCATTTATCGTACGAAGAACGATGTGTTTTTGTTAATTCCTCAGTGTGCCGTTGCTTTGAAATGACAACGTGTAAGTTACAATAAGAAAATCATCAAATACGCGTGGAATGTCACGTGACATCTCCGAACGGCAGGTTTTCGTTAATTCAATGGAAGGTGTCAAATCACCGTTATTTTTGCAAATATGTCTCAAACGATACGAGTTATGAAAAAACATAAGGGAGATAAGTTGTAGAGAATTTTCTCCTATACCAATTAGGTTATTCAATTTTCGTGTCAGATGAACGGGTTCGTTTGCAATTACAATTATATTACAAACGGCTTTTTTTTTTTTTTTTTTTTTTTTTTTTTTTTTTTTTTTTTTTACTACGGTATTTTTTGTCCGAAAAATTTGGAAAAGGGAGGTTCTGGTCTCTGGCGGTCTACAATCATGTCTGTAAAATTGGGTGTTGATTGGTTGAACGGTTCTTAAAAACAGGGAACATGTTACGGACAGACGGACAGACATCCCTAAATCGCCATTATTTTTGCAAATATCTTTGAAACGCTACGAGATATGAAAAAAAAACATAAGAGAGCAAAGTTGTAGAGACTTTTCTCCTCTACAAATACGGTTATTCAATTTTCGTGTCAGATGAATAGTTAAGCCGTTATTTTCATTTAAATTTTGAGCTGTCAAAAGACGATCACTAAGGCCCACTTTTAGTGTTACTACCGTAACCTAGAGTGGACCAAAATCATCTGTTAGCCAAGGTGCCGCAGAAGAAAAGAAGACGCTGTGCAGCAGAAGACTGCAAAGGAGCACAAACAACAATGTGATGTTGGTCTGTGTGTAGAGTGTTTTGTACCATATCACAGAAAGTGAGTCCTGATGTAAAAGTGATATATATGACTTTACTTTCATGTACTTCATTAAAAGTTTATGTTCTGCCTAGCGTGACATATATGTTACACCCTATTTTCCTGAAATTTAATAATTACTTTCTAGCATAGAGTGTTGTAATATGATTGTATGATAAAAATAAACGTGTAATATGTAAAAGTCAAAAGTGACAAATTAATTGAGGCAGTAATCACGTTTGTAGTTTTGTTGGATGTTAAAACTGTGAAAGGCTAGATAGGACGGCGTCTGCAGCGCGCACCTCTTAAGCGACTGGGGTACGGTACGGAGCGGTAGGGCGGCCGCCGCCGGAATAGAACGCGGAAGCTATATCGAAGACCGGCGATGAATGAGTAAGCCGCCGTGAAAAGACGCCTCCGTACAGCGCACTGCTAGCCGGTCAATACGGGGCCGCCACCTCCTGCCTACCTGCTGTGTTTGTGCCGGACCTGGACACACACACACACACACACACACACACACACGATATTCCTGGGAAACATTTCACGATACATATACAGGATGCCCCAGACCACCCGTCCAGCCATTCTGAAACCGAGGGAGTCGCAGTAGTACACAGTCCCGTTTGTAATACATCATGCCTTTCTAATTAACAGAGGATCAAAAGCAACTGCAAAGCGATTTAGACAAAATTTCTGCATGGTGCAAACATTGGCAATTGGCACTAAATAAAGAAAAGTGTGAAGTAATACACATGACTACTAAAAGAAATCTGCTGAACTTCAATTACGCAATAGATCAGTCAAACCTTAAGGTCGTAAATTCTATCAGATACCTAGGAGTTACAATTACGAACAACTTTGACTGGAGAGAACACACAGAAAATATTGTGGGGAAGGCGAACCAAAGGTTACGTTTCATCGGCAGAACGCTTCGAAGATGCACCAGCTCCACCAAAGAGACTGCCTACATCACACTTGTGCGTCCTCTCCTGGAGTACTGTTGCCCCTTGTGGGAACCTCACCAGGTGGGACTGACGGAAGACATTGAGAAGGTTCAGAGAAGGGCAGCTCGTTCTGTTTTATCACGTTACGGGGGGGAAAGCGTCACGGAAATGTTGCACGAATTGGGGTGGAAATCATTAAAAGAAAGACGTTATTCATTGCGGCGTGATCTGTTTGCGAAGTTTCAATTACCGACTTTTACATCTGAATTTAAAAATATTTTGCTAGCACCCAACTACTTAGGGAGACATGACCATCCCAATAAAATAAGAGAAATCAGATCGAAAACGGAACGATTTAGGTGTTCTTTCTTCCCGCGCTCTATTAGAGAATGGAACGGTAGAGAAAAGTTATGAAAGTGGTTAATGAACCCTCTGCCAGGCACTTGAATGTGATTTGCAGAGTATCTATGTAGATGTAGAATTTGATGATGAACTGTCAATTTTGTCATGTCCATCGTTCACGTCATGTGCCCTTAATTTTCGCGTACTCACAAATTTATTCAAATCCAAAGCACTAGGTTAGAAGCCAGATAACGAAACGCTGATAGGTGCTGTACTTCACGCATACGGCAGTATTCACACACACCGGCGTTACAATGCAAACACATCATCACAGTTCCAAGCTGAATGTGGCCGAGTGAAGTCAGCAGCAAGGTCAGTGTGCCGAACTCGCAGATACGCCGGCGCCAACAGCGTGGGTAGAGAAGGGAAGGAAACAGCTCCAGAAGAGAGGAAGGTAATGGTCATAAGAGCAGCCGTTACACGTTATGTAGTATTGTTAACGGGTGAAAATAAATTGATAAATGGACATCGTGTTGTAAGACCACGTCACGTTTCAGAAAGAGAGGCACATTGTGAGGGTTATTAAGAAAACACCTAAAAGAAGTTCATCACAGATTCGTGCACAAATACACGAGCTGTATGGAAAACAAGTTCACCGAATCACTGTCCACAGGATGTTTCATCGAGACGGCTACAGAGGTCCAGTTCCAAGAAAGAAGGCCTATATAAGCAAGACAAATAGGAAGAAAAGGTTGTAATTTGCAAATCGACATGCGACAAGGAACAGAGTTATTTTCCTTTCCCATCACGATGGATACACCCCCGCGCAGTATTTTGATCTCTCACACGGTGCAAGATAGGGCGCGGAAGCGTGTAGGCTGGCTTCGCTGGGTGGACGCCAAGGCTCGCAACACGGCCGAGCTGCTTTATTTATCAAACTATTGTGAACAAACTATTCGGGAAAAAAAATTCTCGCACATCTTATATCTGCATTCTTCAGCATCATGAAGAGCTATCTACTATTTTGTTTGTGGTTATAGTTCTTGTGATATTAACGGATTCAGTATAGTACTGCAAGAAATTCGAAAATTTTGCATTGAAAAATATACGTTACTATGAATTTGCGTTTGGTGCAAGTTAGGTCATATGTTGCTGCGGATGAAATGTAGCTAAAATATTGAATTATTCTGTGAAGTTTGAAGGATGTCGCTATCTATCACTAATCTTGAGATAATGGGTTGTACGTCAGGGACTTGTTACCTATCACACGCGTCAGCGAAGAAAACGGAAATAAATTTTCATAAAATCCCTTATATCTCTTAAATGATTGGAGGCATCGAAGCAAGGTTTTATGAGACGATAGTACGCAAAGGGGAGATTATTTTTTCATATGATCAATTTACGAAACTTCCACATGAATCGCAATATTTAACAAGTACAGATTTTAATGAATCAAGTAGTGGGCTTTTTAAGGGCCATCAATAGCTGGTGAAACGAAAATTGCTGTTTTTCTATGTAAGTGAAGAAGTTACTCATTTAATTTTAGAATGGACATTTTCATGAAGTACAAATTATCTTGCCCTCAGTATTATCAGTTTCAATATTCTGGACGACTGATAGCCCTGCCGTTTAGTCCCCTTACAAATCGGAACACTCAATGTTCTGTTGCTATTTTATCTGCGTAAAAATGACAGCAAAAATATTTGTTAGCTGTGCTGTGTTTTGGCAAAAGAAGCGGATTTTAACATCGGAACAAGGGAAGTTACGTTGTCAGAAACATGATGTGAAAATACGTTTGTTAGAAGAAGAAAAGTCTGTTAGTGCACGTAAACGTGTAGTTACATTGAGACTTTCCAGGAATCCGATACCCTAGTATATTTTAATGGTGAAAATTGTTTGAAAACCGGCGAAAAACTCTATTTTTTGTATTTCAATCTTAGAAATACAAAAAGTTTAACTTACTGGAATCCTGTAAACCAGCCATCATGGTCTACATTGAATTCTTTTGACAAGCTGAAAGATGTTCGTGATAAACACATCGTTCTGTGTTGGGACACTAAAATATATCATATGTACTCTAAATGGTTTTCCTTATTTCTCAAATCAAATGAAATGTTTGTTTAAGCTTATGGGACTTAACTACGGGGTCATCAGTCCCTAAACTTACAAACTACTTACGAACTAACTTACACTTAGGACGGCACAAATATCCATGCCCGAGGGGGGATTCGAACCCCCGACCGTAGTGGCCGTGCAGACCGTGACTGGAGCGCCAGTCCCTGCAGCCACCGCGGCCGGCCCTTATTTCTCAGAAATTTCAAGGTATACATATAAAATCATCTCATCAGTTTGTTCTATATCATTTAAAACGTACTGGGATATCGACTTCCACTGTAATTTCAAATCAAGAAGCTATTTATTTTTACAGCACTATTTTTTTTTTTTTTCGAGAGTAATATTTCACTGATGAGAGTTCGTAAATATGCAGATACTTTCGTTGTAATGCTAAGATCCGCTTCTTTTGTCAAAACAATAGAGTTTACAAATATTCCTCTCACTAACGTTTTTATGCATTTGCAGTTACCACATAATATTAAACTGTATTTAGTAATACTGAAGACAAGAAAATTTAGTAGTATATGAAAATGACCATAAGCGATATAAAATTAAATAAATTGCTCACTTACTTCGTAAAAATAAAGACAAAGCAAATTTAGTTTTACCAGGTATCTGTGACTCCTTAAAAGTCCATTACGTCATTGAATAAAATCTTTAGTTGCTCGAATAACGCGCCTCATATGCAAGATTCGTAAATTAACAGCGTGACAAAATAAACTCCTCTTTGCATACTATCATTTGATACAATCTTGTTTCGATACCTCCAATCGTTTATGAGATATGTAACATGTACCAAACGCAAATTCATGGCGACCTCTATTTTTCAGTGTAAAATTTTCGGATTCCTTGTAGTACTGTACTAAATCAGTAAATATCACAAGAAGTATGATGCATCCGCAATTGCCTGACCTCTCTTTCAACGAGCGGAACTACTGTGACGTTTCTGTGGGTCCCTGGCCACGTGGGAGTCTTGGGGAATGAGTCCGCGGGTACGGCTGCCAAGGAGGCAGTTCTCCTTTCTCGGCTATCTACCTTTTCTACTAGCTCTGATGACCTTCGCGCTGGTGTCTCCCAGCGTATTATCTCCCGATGATATTTACATTGGTCATCCCTGTCAGGGAACAAATTGCGAGCCATTAAACCTGTGCCTGATCTCTGGTCAACGTCATCTCGACCCTCTCGTCGAGAGGAGATTGTTCTGGCCCGGCTTCGTTTTGGCCACTGCCGTTATAGCCACCAGTATTTACTACGTGGTGATCCTGCTCCCTTATGTGAGCACTGTGATGAACCTTTTACTGTGAACCATCTTTTAGTGCAATGTCCGTTTTTTAATCGTCTCCGTCATGATCTATGTTTACCATTCGAAATGTCTGATATTTTAGCTGATGATCCGCATTCTGCTAACAGAGTTTTACTTTTTATACATCGTGCAAATATGGCGAAAGCCATTTAAGCTCTAATCCCGGTTCGATTTTACTTTGGGCAGTGTTGGACGCTAATGACCTCAGCAGTTATGCAACACCCCCCTCAACAAAAAAAAAAAAAAAAAAAAAAAAAAATGAATCACTAACAAAATAATATTCATTTCAACATGACGCAGAAGGCATCTATAAGTTGTGCGAGAATCATAATTTTTGTACCGAATAGTTCCTTTATAATTGTTTGGGAAAGACTGCACTTCGCTGGCGGGCGCGTGGCACTGCGTTCCGCCTGGAGTGTTCTCTTAAAGTTCCCGCCTTGCTGGCCGCAAGGTCACACGCCAATCGCGACTCCTGATTGGCCAGCGCAGGTAGCATTCCGAAAACATGCGAGAAAAATAGGACACGCGCTGTATCCAGAATCCTGCAGCAAACGGCCGCAGGGCCGGCCGCTCGCCCGCCCTGTGTGCTTCCCGCAAATCTTGCTCCATGTGAGAGTTTGTACCTGCTAATATGGCCTATTCTGTGAAATACCGTGGTGGCTGTATCGTGGTCTGGAGGGTGATGGTTGCTTCAGGGGGGGGGGGGGGCTGGTATTTACTAATGGAAGTATGGATCACTGGATATTTTAAACACAAATTTGAAAGTCAGTGCTGAAAAAACGAGGGTTGAATACTGACTACAGTTTCCAACAGGACAAGGATCCTAAACATACAGCATCCAACGTTTGATTGTGGATTCTGTTCAATAGCCCCCACACTGTACAAACACCACCTCAGTTTTCAGACATGAATGCTATGCGACATTTGTGGAATGAGTTAGTGACAAGACTCAGAAAGCACATTTCCAGTAAAACACAACTGAAAGAAGTGATTGTTCAAGGATGGGGGAGGACTGGTGCAGCAGTAACTAGAAAGCTAGTACAATCAACGCTGGACAGGCTGAAGGCTGCCATTAGAAGCGAGGGAATGGATACACGCTGTGTGAATACTGATGACCCTCCATTATCACAGTACAGCTAAGACTTTTGGACAGTATCACTGGATACATGGAGAATAGATTGTTTCCCAGCGGAAGTGGCCCATTCAGACCCGAAGTGGATTGTTTTAATGGAATGGCATACTTTTTTAACTGTTTCCTATTCTATGCCGAAAATAGAGAATGTCATCGTCATTATCGACTCCAAAATGGCTTTTGTTGTGTGATGGCCCATCTGAAAAGTGGCGTGCATAGATTACTTAATATTATTATATGCTAAAGCCATGTAAGTTACACAGTCTAATAATGTAATATGTAATTAAGGTGCATACAGTGTATCCAATAGTAAGGCAATTGACCGTGTACTAATTGAACCCACGCGGATAATAAGTACTGTACGGACACATCAACACATGTAAACTAGGCCGCGGTGGAGTAGCCGAGCGGTCTAAAGCGTCTCGCTGCGGTTGCTCGCCGTGGCGGAAAGAGAAGGTGAAAATACATCCTCCGTAATAGGTGGCTCCTATACTTCAGTGGAACCTACAGGGTTTCAGGACCCATGTGGAGGCACTTCGCATATTAACTCAGGGCAGACCAATGTGTATATGTCTACAAGAGACGAATTTTAAGTCCTAATCCAACACTGATATACGTGGCTATGACGTATATAGAAAGTGCGTCCTTAGTGATGAGAGAGCTAAAGGCGGAGTGGCTGTTTTCCTAAACACAGTCTGCCACTCGGCCTTACTCCCTATTCACACCCCTTTACAAGCAGTTGCAGTGTAAGTCGAAATGCGCCATCGATTGACTGTGCCATGTATCTGCTCCCCACATGACGCATTTGATGAGGCAGCCTTTCATGACCTTATCACGCAGTTCCCCCACCCTTTCATCCTTTGTGGTGATTTTAACGCACATAATGTGCTCTGGGGGTCTGAAACTACCTGCTCCAGGGGTCGAGCAATTGAGATGCTTCTTCTGACGTCCTCTGTCCGTTTACTTAACAGTGGACAGCCCACACACTTCTGTGCTGCTTAAGGTCGTTCTCTGCTACAGACCCCACGCTTTGCTCCGTAGCCCTTGCCCCTACGATTCAGTGGGAAGTGGACACTGACCTTCACGGAAGTGATCACTGCCCAATATGGATCAACCAGCCAGATGGAATCGAGCCCGTTAGACGACCGCCACGATGGGTCCTTAGTAGAGCGGACTGGACTCTTTACGGCAGACTGGCTGAACTCGATTGTCGTGTTAATGTCCAGGAATGGGGGGACCGTGTCACCCAAACGATCCACCACGCCGCTGCGGCTTCTCTTCCGCAGTCGTCAGCTCAACCGAAAAGGCACCTCGTCCCGTGGTGGAGTGACGAATGCCGCTCTGCAATACGGACGCGGCGGGCAGCTCTGCGTAGGTTCAAAAGCCGACCAACTGCAGAGAACCTCGCAGCCACTCTGGTGGCGAGGGCAAGGTGTCGGCAAACGATTCGTGAGAGCAAGGAACAGTAGTATAATGATGGGAGTTACACCCCACTGAGATTGATGGGAGTTACACCCCACTGAGATTGATGGGAGTTACACCCCACTGAGATTCGCGCGTCTTTTGTTTTTTGGCGGGAAATTTGAATTACGCCCCACCCCTCCTCCCTCGGCCAATTGCCGGACCGCAGATCAAAGGATGCCGCCAAACTCGAACAATAGTGCACTTAAGGATGATTGATAGTTTACATTTAGGTCCTTTTGATTCGCTACTTGTCCGACTGCTTATCAAAGGACGCCGCCATAACGCACTTAAGGATGATTGACAGGTTGCAACACCTCCCTCAGCCACACACGACGCCCCCCCCCCTCCACCCCTCGGTGCCGCCGCCAGACAAGCGGCACCTCCGACAGGTCCAGACCTGTAGACCCCTCGACATGTCTGTACTCGCACCCTGGACCACACACCTGGCCGGTTCGACGCCCCCCTCCACCCCTCGGCACCGCCGCCAGACAGGCGGCACCTCCGACAGGTCCAGACCTGTAGACCCCACGACATGTCTGTACTCGCACCCGCGACCCCTACTCGCTCGGCCGATTGCCGGACCGCCGCCTCCGCCGCCGACAGATGCTACCCCCTCCTCCTCCACGCTAGCGACCGGTTCTCAAAAGGACGCCGCCACCCGCCCTACCCGCGAGAACAAACAATACCGCGACGATTGTCTTGACCGCACCGACACCGCCCCCACAGGCCGACCCCTGCTCTTTTTACGGCGACCGCGCTCCGACAGGTCAGCAGCCAATTAAATTGCATATTTATTATTATTAAGCGCACCGCAGCGATCCGTACGCCAGATCTCGATTTATGTAACAACAACAATTTCCGCCGTTTATTATTATTCTTGGAAAAAAATAAAGCTACCATAGTGTTCTTCGTATGCTAAAAAACAATTTAGAACAGAAATGCTTAGTTGGTCTCGTATACTACAGCATGTAGTATTAAATATTAAAACTCGTATGCAAAATTTGCAAGTAAGAATTTACACTCCCATCTCTCTCCACGCTCGTCGCATAGACTACAACCGACAGACGTGTTTAATAATAATAATAGCGCAGGTTACGGTAACGAACGCCACAAACTTACGTATCCATCTTAACATATACTCTTTCGATATACAGAAACAATTCTAACGAAAAGAAAAGAAATGGTCCGTTTTCGGAATTCGACCGCAACCTTAGATCTATAAATGTATCTCTTCGTTTAGACGATGCAAGCAACAGCCATCGAACGGAATGTAACTCGTATGCCAACCACTCTTTCGACAACGTAACAGCAGCAGCAGAAGACGGTATATTGTTTATACAAAAATTCCAAATAACGAAAATCGGCAATGACATCTAGCACAACGTCTCTAAATATACATCTGCAAAGCACCGTTAAACTCGTATGCAAAATTTGCAAGTAGGAATTTACATTCCCATCTCTCTCCAGCCGTGTTTAATAATAATAGCGCAGGTTAGATAATAAACGCCACAAACTTACGTATCCATCTTAACATAAACTCTTTCGATATACAAAAACAGTTCTAACGAAAAGAAAAGAAATGGTCCGTTTCGGAACTCGACCACAACCTTGCATCTATAAATGTATCTCTTCGTTTAGACGATGCAAGCAATAGCCATCGAACGAACGGAATGTAACTTGTATGCCAACCACTCTTTCGATAAAACAGCAACAACAGCGGCAAGCAGCAGAATACGACATAGTGTTTATACAAAAATTCCAAATAACGAAAATCGGCAATGATATTTAGCACAAAGTCTCTAAATAAACATCTGCAAGCACCTTTAACAATCGTCCAGAACGCAGAGCGCTCTCTCGGCAGACTACATAAAAGAAACATATGCTAAGTGTTTAAGCAAAAACACCTAAGTTACATCTCCAAATGATCAAAACCTTCTATGCAGACGCACCATTCTGACAAGGATAGCTTGCAATGCATTTATTTAATGGAGCTGAGCCATGCCGAAAGTTCCGAAATTTAACACTCTCTCTCTTTAGCGATCTTGCCCTGTTACGTTTCCTTCTTCTTAGATCGAGGTATAACTGCGCATTCCGAGAGTTCGGGTATTTTAATTTTACCTCTTATTTCCTTGCTACAGCAGTACACATCCCATCTAAGAAATCTCTATGTCCTGTTACGATGCAAACTACATTTATCTGACACCGATATTACAGCGCCCCAGATGACATTTAATCCCTATTGTGCAATGGAGAGTCGAAATAAAAGAAAAATACGTGAAATAATTTACCGATTCCGACCGTCTACACTAAAACTTTTCGAAATTATTGGCCTAACAACACCCTTATTCGACAATACAGCAACCACAGAACCGAAGTTACCTGCCCAATGCAACACAGATTTCCAGCTCGACCCGCCCTTTACCCACAAAATTCCTACTCCGAACTAAGATTTATTATTTTAATTACAAGTAGATGTCCACCGCAAACGAAGACGCTAACCTACACGCCACAACACATTATTCTATATAGGACATGGAGTGTTTACAATTTTTGTTTTGTTTATTACAGTACAACTGAGTACATGCAACGTAATGTTCGCAATCATATCGCAACCAACTCCCGCACACTTCGATCATAACCTGCTCTCGAAGTAATGGATGGGAGTCACACACAGTACAAACACGTTTGTCGTGTGTTCCGCTAATTTCGGCCAGTACAACTATGCGAGACCAATCCCCCCGCCTGTTTACTGTAAAAGCAAATATTTTTCCCCACACTATCTGTTTAAACCGGGCTTGCACATATACAATAGCCTCCTTTTAAAAGCATGTGTCTTCGCCATATAACCCAGTGTTCGTTTACCCTTCTTCTTCTTAGGACTTGTGGAATAACGTAGACGATATCTACGTCTGTGGATAATAAAGTCCTGGAATGCTAAAAAAAATATAGTTCCTTGCTCGACTCTACAAGTAATTTACAGTCGAAACTAAAAAAAAAGAAAAAAACATAATGTCCGAGAGAGCGGTCAATTTTCTGGTACTCTTAATACCCAAGTATCAAATCTAAAAGCGTTTGCACAGTACAACGGCGCACTTTGTAAATACCGTATCTTCTCTTTTAGAACACTTAAACAATCTTCTTGCACAATCCTCCATCCCGGTAATACCATCTTCTCGACCCAGCGAAAAAATAAAAGTCCTAACAATCAACTGCCTGGACTCTTTATAAAATCGATATCTTTGCTTACACCAGGGCTCGTGATTTTTCGACAAATTTATTTTGGTTCTACAATTCGACGCCAACCACGTTAAGCAGTCGTTTCCTCGCCCGCAACCACTTTGATATTGCTCCTCCCATCCGAAAGTCATGCTCGGATACGAACGCCACTCGGTTAAAGTATTGTCCAAAAATCCAGGAGATAGAAGCCATCTACACGAAGCTGCTGCTGTAGTATAGATGGGAGCGCCTCCATTAAAAAACATCGATTAGCTGCAGTTTATAAGATATATACCCACAGGACGTATATATTTCCCCCCATGTATTCCAGAAATAGTAACTTCGTCTTATCTCCAACGTTTGCGGTATCGAACTTGCTGAATTTACTCACACACACACACACACACACACACACACACACACACACACACACACACACACACACACACACACACACACACGCGCGCGCGCGCGCGCGCACTCCATTGGCTACAACTAGCGCACTTTGAATAACGAAACTATAGGAGTTTTATAAAACACGTTGATTTTCGACGAAAGAATTATGATTTATTTACCGCAGCAGGCATATCCGCTACGTAACGTGTTGCACACCAGCCGTAAAGTAGCCAACACTAGCATACGATTAAACAGACGATACTTCGACGAAAGATCAATGCACCACCAAAGTCAGTTTTCTTTACAGCTTTACCGTGACGTATATATTTAGGGTATATCAACACTTTTTACTTACATTCCGTCCCATCTAGCCTAAAGCACTCTCTGTAAGCGCCAAACATTTCCAACACAGTAACAGAACTACACCTTGCAGTCAACACGAACCTACAACAACAAAAGAATCTAGCCATTCCAACTCGTTTTTTGTCCCAACTAGCATGCTGCAAGCTATGTATACGTTCGTAACAACCCAGACAGAGCTATCCTTACATCCGTCACTAACCCAGTACCAACTCTAAACAAGTTACCACAGATGGTGTTATAAGCGCGATCAGTAACAGACAAGATCTCCCAGACACACAGCGTTTTAATAAAGTTTCGATCTCGCTCTCTCTCCACCCAATAACTACGTTGGTTGCTTGACCTGTCCCTAACATCCAACCACAACTTTGTTTCCAATGCATAGCCCGGCAGACAATATTTCTGGAACGCTCTCTATCAGCCAATAGACTATATACCTCGAGCATTCGCGCACAAATCACCATCGTATTCCACTCCTTCTAACAAATTATTACTATCGATAAACATCTGTAACACAGTGTAAAAAAATGAGCGACGTGCACACGCACAGAACAGCTAACAAGAAAAGATCTAGATCCAAGCCAAGTTCTTATAATCCTTACAAGCAGCAACGCAAAATAGTCTACACCATTTCGAACTAGTGCAACACCAGATTTTTTTTAACGATCTCCAAGAGCAATCCTTTAGAGACTAAACATACGATTAAATGCACCTCCAATGTAGGTAACTAATCCTCTAACTCGATGCTTATCGACCAAAGAACATTAATTTACCACTGCAATCATCTCCGATACGCTACCGAGAGACGTCCATTCGTAAACACAGCTAAAAGAAGATATAAATGCCCCACATCCATGCTACGAAGTATCTATATGTATTTCCACAATTGTGGACGACATCTGCGTTGCATCGTATCGCACGACTAAACAGTTCGAAATAGGTACTTCGCGCAAGCTAGCATGCATAATCACATTCCATGTTATTTCTGGCTATAGGCGAGTGCGAACCTGTTGACTCATCGTAGACGCCGGTTTGGAGCGTGTGTACGTCCTATACATGTAAACATACCTGTCCACGCTCGCACCTGACCCGGAGAAGTTTTCGGTTTAATTTTTCCTGGCCGCACCAGATTCCGAATACAAGAGAGTTATTTTCGCGAAGATAGATTTCCTCGCAGCTGACGCAAGCGATGTTTTTACCGTACGAGCAGTCGTTAAACTTTTATACGCAGATACATATACAGACAGTAGGATGTGCGCAAATTTGCGATGTAGCTCTTACAGAAACGAAACATAGTTTTTTTAGAAATTCGATAAGAAGAAGAAGAACGAAATTTATACAAGATGAACCAATGTGCAATAAGTCAAACCCCAATCCATGCAGCAATGTACCGAGCAACATCGATTTAAACGAACGCTTTGCTTAGCTGTAGAATAGAACAACACAGAATTACACCTCCCTAACAGATACTTTACCGAGGAGTTACTGCTCTTTGCTAACAAGAAACATGTCTTCTGGTATCTTCTCCTAAACCCTATAAGACCGAAACTTTCTACTCGAGAAGCTAGACACAGAATACAAATCGTTCTTTATTATTCTTGTTATGCGTAACTTTAATTTTCTCCGCTGTAACTCGTAGTTTTAGATCCAGTTCCAGCCAGAAGTTCGAAAGGTAGAGGGAAGGTATGTTCTTGAACTCCATTACGTATCTTCGTTTCCTCCTGCACCTTCGGGCAATGCTTCTAGACGAGAACAATCGTGTATTTTAACTTTTCCTATTATTTCCTGGTTATAGCACTATGCGTCGCTATGTGTGTACGAAACCAACTCCTGTGGTAATTTCCGTATGGAACACTAGGTTTTACGATTATTGCAAACGATTGCTTGTTATTCCATCCGTTTTTAACTCTGCAAATGACTGTCCCCAGTCCACCACATTTGGATGCAATGTAGTCCCTTCTCCAAACGATAATGCAATACGTTTTTCGTGTCTTCCGCTATTTTCGGTCAGTACACCGACGCGTGACCAATCTCCCTGACTGTTTACTGTAAAAAGCAAATATTTTAAAAGTCCCAGTCGTAACCAGATTTCTCCACACCCTCCGTTTAAGCCGGGCTTACACATATGCCATAGCTTCGTCTTTCTCCAGCATTAGTTTGTACTCGTCCTTTATGGCAGTTGCTTTAGCCATATATTCTAGCTTCCTTCTCTTGGTCTCGATATCCGCCATTTTCAGTTTTCTTTTCGCGCACATAAGACATTAACTGCACGTAACGATGTAATTTCTTTAATGGGGGATGGCTTAAGCCTGTGTGATACATTTACTCTTTTCGCTGGGCTTTCAGAATGACATTGTTTGTAGGTACCAGACCTAATTCGGCGATATCTATATCTGGAGGCAGTGTGGAGAACAATGTTCTGAATTGGGAGAAGTAAGTTTCCCCTCCATTAATGTAGCTTTTAAGTGTACTACTTATATCGTCTTTGCCGCTGGCAGTATTACGAATCTCCACCTAATTTACAGGTAGACAATGGAAACTAAAAGCTGATAGAACGTAACGTACAAGCTTTTATCGATCTGGGAGGTTTAACTTGTACACCGATCAATTTTCGGGTATTTTTATTACCCCAGTACACAAATTGCAGGACACTATTAAACACTACAAAGCATCTGTTGTCCCAGATGTTTGTTATTCGCCCCCCACATGGTGGAGAAACACTTTGCAGATACCGTTTAAAAAACTTAAAGAGTCTTGCACAAGATCAAAAACACTCTCCATCCGGTAATCGTATATTGTAATACCCCTGTTCTCGACCCAACGACGAAGTAAGTGCTCAAATGCAGCAAACAGACCTCTATCTCTCTCTTTTTAGGGTAAATTGGGTCACGGATCACAAAATTCACACAACAACCAGCCGTTTTATCCCCTAGTAAGACTCCAGGACGTTCTCCAAATTATGGAGAAAATATTTCCAGGCGAAGTACTAAATTACCTCCATATAGGCGAGATTCTAGTTGGGTTCTTCGGGACTTGTGGTATAGAGACAAGTGCGTAGAATCGAATCCTGCATATGACAACGCAACGGTGGCGAGTTCCGAAGCGTAGCAGCTGGGAGGACCTCCAGGCTATAGGGAAGACACACATCCCCCGCAACTCCCAGAAGATGTTGTATTGGAATATATAAGGGATGGTTGGAGAAGCCTCCACGTCACATCCTCGAAACGCAAAGCATGCTCCTGGATAGCTAACATGCCTTCTGATGCGCTAAAGGTAGTGGGAATGGGAGCGGAAAGGTAAAGGAATGGTGGCGGGAAGGTAGCGGAAAGGTAAAGGAATACTAGCAGAAAGGTAGCAGAAAGGTAATGGGTAGTAGGAAGGGTAGCGGAAAGGTAGCGAAAAGGTATCGGAAAGCTAATGGGTAGTGGGAAAGGTAGCAGAAAGGTAGAGGAAAGGTATCGAAAAGGTAGCGAGCGATACTCTATAAGTACAACGTAATATTTGTATCGGTGTTACTAGAATACGAATGCTTAGAGGTGGTCCACAATTGTGGAAATACATATAGATACTTCGTAGCATGGATGTGGGGCATTTATATCTTCTTTTAGCTGTGTTTACGAATGGACGTCTCTCGGTAGCGTATCGGAGATGATTGCAGTGGTAAATTAATGTTCTTTGGTCGATAAGCATCGAGTTAGAGGATTAGTTACCTACATTGGAGGTGCATTTAATCGTATGTTTAGTCTCTAAAGGATTGCTCTTGGAGATCGTTAAAAAAAATCTGGTGTTGCACTAGTTCGAAATGGTGTAGACTATTTTGCGTTGCTGCTTGTAAGGATTATAAGAACTTGGCTTGGATCTAGATCTTTTCTTGTTAGCTGTTCTGTGCGTGTGCACGTCGCTCATTTTTTTACACTGTGTTACAGATGTTTATCGATAGTAATAATTTGTTAGAAGGAGTGGAATACGATGGTGATTTGTGCGCGAATGCTCGAGGTATATAGTCTATTGGCTGATAGAGAGCGTTCCAGAAATATTGTCTGCCGGGCTATGCATTGGAAACAAAGTTGTGGTTGGATGTTAGGGACAGGTCAAGCAACCAACGTAGTTATTGGGTGGAGAGAGAGCGAGATCGAAACTTTATTAAAACGCTGTGTGTCTGGGAGATCTTGTCTGTTACTGATCGCGCTTATAACACCATCTGTGGTAACTTGTTTAGAGTTGGTACTGGGTTAGTGACGGATGTAAGGATAGCTCTGTCTGGGTTGTTACGAACGTATACATAGCTTGCAGCATGCTAGTTGGGACAAAAAACGAGTTGGAATGGCTAGATTCTTTTGTTGTTGTAGGTTCGTGTTGACTGCAAGGTGTAGTTCTGTTACTGTGTTGGAAATGTTTGGCGCTTACAGAGAGTGCTTTAGGCTAGATGGGACGGAATGTAAGTAAAAAGTGTTGATATACCCTAAATATATACGTCACGGTAAAGCTGTAAAGAAAACTGACTTTGGTGGTGCATTGATCTTTCGTCGAAGTATCGTCTGTTTAATCGTATGCTAGTGTTGGCTACTTTACGGCTGGTGTGCAACACGTTACGTAGCGGATATGCCTGCTGCGGTAAATAAATCATAATTCTTTCGTCGAAAATCAACGTGTTTTATAAAACTCCTATAGTTTCGTTATTCAAAGTGCGCTAGTTGTAGCCAATGGAGTGCGCGCGCGCGCGCGCGCGCGCGCGTGTGTGTGTGTGTGTGTGTGTGTGTGTGTGTGTGTGAGTAAATTCAGCAAGTTCGATACCGCAAACGTTGGAGATAAGACGAAGTTACTATTTCTGGAATACATGGGGGGAAATATATACGTCCTGTGGGTATATATCTTATAAACTGCAGCTAATCGATGTTTTTAATGGAGGCGCTCCCATCTATACTACAGCAGCAGCTTCGTGTAGATGGCTTCTATCTCCTGGATTTTTGGACAATACTTTAACCGAGTGGCGTTCGTATCCGAGCATGACTTTCGGATGGGAGGAGCAATATCAAAGTGGTTGCGGGCGAGGAAACGACTGCTTAACGTGGTTGGCGTCGAATTGTAGAACCAAAATAAATTTGTCGAAAAATCACGAGCCCTGGTGTAAGCAAAGATATCGATTTTATAAAGAGTCCAGGCAGTTGATTGTTAGGACTTTTATTTTTTCGCTGGGTCGAGAAGATGGTATTACCGGGATGGAGGATTGTGCAAGAAGATTGTTTAAGTGTTCTAAAAGAGAAGATACGGTATTTACAAAGTGCGCCGTTGTACTGTGCAAACGCTTTTAGATTTGATACTTGGGTATTAAGAGTACCAGAAAATTGACCGCTCTCTCGGACATTATGTTTTTTTCTTTTTTTTTAGTTTCGACTGTAAATTACTTGTAGAGTCGAGCAAGGAACTATATTTTTTTTAGCATTCCAGGACTTTATTATCCACAGACGTAGATATCGTCTACGTTATTCCACAAGTCCTAAGAAGAAGAAGGGTAAACGAACACTGGGTTATATGGCGAAGACACATGCTTTTAAAAGGAGGCTATTGTATATGTGCAAGCCCGGTTTAAACAGATAGTGTGGGGAAAAATATTTGCTTTTACAGTAAACAGGCGGGGGGATTGGTCTCGCATAGTTGTACTGGCCGAAATTAGCGGAACACACGACAAACGTGTTTGTACTGTGTGTGACTCCCATCCATTACTTCGAGAGCAGGTTATGATCGAAGTGTGCGGGAGTTGGTTGCGATATGATTGCGAACATTACGTTGCATGTACTCAGTTGTACTGTAATAAACAAAACAAAAATTGTAAACACTCCATGTCCTATATAGAATAATGTGTTGTGGCGTGTAGGTTAGCGTCTTCGTTTGCGGTGGACATCTACTTGTAATTAAAATAATAAATCTTAGTTCGGAGTAGGAATTTTGTGGGTAAAGGGCGGGTCGAGCTGGAAATCTGTGTTGCATTGGGCAGGTAACTTCGGTTCTGTGGTTGCTGTATTGTCGAATAAGGGTGTTGTTAGGCCAATAATTTCGAAAAGTTTTAGTGTAGACGGTCGGAATCGGTAAATTATTTCACGTATTTTTCTTTTATTTCGACTCTCCATTGCACAATAGGGATTAAATGTCATCTGGGGCGCTGTAATATCGGTGTCAGATAAATGTAGTTTGCATCGTAACAGGACATAGAGATTTCTTAGATGGGATGTGTACTGCTGTAGCAAGGAAATAAGAGGTAAAATTAAAATACCCGAACTCTCGGAATGCGCAGTTATACCTCGATCTAAGAAGAAGGAAACGTAACAGGGCAAGATCGCTAAAGAGAGAGAGTGTTAAATTTCGGAACTTTCGGCATGGCTCAGCTCCATTAAATAAATGCATTGCAAGCTATCCTTGTCAGAATGGTGCGTCTGCATAGAAGGTTTTGATCATTTGGAGATGTAACTTAGGTGTTTTTGCTTAAACACTTAGCATATGTTTCTTTTATGTAGTCTGCCGAGAGAGCGCTCTGCGTTCTGGACGATTGTTAAAGGTGCTTGCAGATGTTTATTTAGAGACTTTGTGCTAAATATCATTGCCGATTTTCGTTATTTGGAATTTTTGTATAAACACTATGTCGTATTCTGCTGCTTGCCGCTGTTGTTGCTGTTTTATCGAAAGAGTGGTTGGCATACAAGTTACATTCCGTTCGTTCGATGGCTATTGCTTGCATCGTCTAAACGAAGAGATACATTTATAGATGCAAGGTTGTGGTCGAGTTCCGAAACGGACCATTTCTTTTCTTTTCGTTAGAACTGTTTTTGTATATCGAAAGAGTTTATGTTAAGATGGATACGTAAGTTTGTGGCGTTTATTATCTAACCTGCGCTATTATTATTAAACACGGCTGGAGAGAGATGGGAATGTAAATTCCTACTTGCAAATTTTGCATACGAGTTTAACGGTGCTTTGCAGATGTATATTTAGAGACGTTGTGCTAGATGTCATTGCCGATTTTCGTTATTTGGAATTTTTGTATAAACAATATACCGTCTTCTGCTGCTGCTGTTACGTTGTCGAAAGAGTGGTTGGCATACGAGTTACATTCCGTTCGATGGCTGTTGCTTGCATCGTCTAAACGAAGAGATACATTTATAGATCTAAGGTTGCGGTCGAATTCCGAAAACGGACCATTTCTTTTCTTTTCGTTAGAATTGTTTCTGTATATCGAAAGAGTATATGTTAAGATGGATACGTAAGTTTGTGGCGTTCGTTACCGTAACCTGCGCTATTATTATTATTAAACACGTCTGTCGGTTGTAGTCTATGCGACGAGCGTGGAGAGAGATGGGAGTGTAAATTCTTACTTGCAAATTTTGCATACGAGTTTTAATATTTAATACTACATGCTGTAGTATACGAGACCAACTAAGCATTTCTGTTCTAAATTGTTTTTTAGCATACGAAGAACACTATGGTAGCTTTATTTTTTTCCAAGAATAATAATAAACGGCGGAAATTGTTGTTGTTACATAAATCGAGATCTGGCGTACGGATCGCTGCGGTGCGCTTAATAATAATAAATATGCAATTTAATTGGCTGCTGACCTGTCGGAGCGCGGTCGCCGTAAAAAGAGCAGGGGTCGGCCTGTGGGGGCGGTGTCGGTGCGGTCAAGACAATCGTCGCGGTATTGTTTGTTCTCGCGGGTAGGGCGGGTGGCGGCGTCCTTTTGAGAACCGGTCGCTAGCGTGGAGGAGGAGGGGGGTAGCATCTGTCGGCGGCGGAGGCGGCGGTCCGGCAATCGGCCGAGCGAGTAGGGGTCGCGGGTGCGAGTACAGACATGTCGTGGGGTCTACAGGTCTGGACCTGTCGGAGGTGCCGCCTGTCTGGCGGCGGTGCCGAGGGGTGGAGGGGGGCGTCGAACCGGCCAGGTGTGTGGTCCAGGGTGCGAGTACAGACATGTCGAGGGGTCTACAGGTCTGGACCTGTCGGAGGTGCCGCTTGTCTGGCGGCGGCACCGAGGGGTGGAGGGGGGGGGCGTCGTGTGTGGCTGAGGGAGGTGTTGCAACCTGTCAATCATCCTTAAGTGCGTTATGGCGGCGTCCTTTGATAAGCAGTCGGACAAGTAGCGAATCAAAAGGACCTAAATGTAAACTATCAATCATCCTTAAGTGCACTATTGTTCGAGTTTGGCGGCATCCTTTGATCTGCGGTCCGGCAATTGGCCGAGGGAGGAGGGGTGGGGCGTAATTCAAATTTCCCGCCAAAAAACAAAAGACGCGCGAATCTCAGTGGGGTGTAACTCCCATCAATCTCAGTGGGGTGTAACTCCCATCAATCTCAGTGGGGTGTAACTCCCATCATTATACTACTAGGAACGGTCATGGCAGCAGTTCCTCAATACCATTACTCGTGCCACCAAAAGTCCACAAGTATGGGAAACCACCAGGAGAATATCAGGGAGAGGAGGAAGGCGCCCAGTTGCTGCTGTAATGGGAAATGGAACCCTACAGGCGAACCCACGAGTGATTGCACACATCTGCTGCCAGTCAAGACTCGTGCTTTCAGAGAGGGGTAGTTTGGATTTTAAGTCCACCATTGATGAAGTATACAATTGCCCCTTTTCCATGTGGGAGCTCGATTCTGCGCTCTGTTCAACTCGTGATACGTGCCCTGGTTATGTCAAGATACATCACAGCTTGCTACAGCACGTTGCCGACCGAAATAAAGAAATTCTCCTCTCCCTTTTTAATGAAATTTGGCAGTCGGACCACTTTCCCGACTCCTGGCGTGAAGCGCTTATGATTCCTCTTTTAAAGCCTGTAAAGGACTCCCCATGCCCGAGTAGCTATCGTAGTGTTGCCCTTACTGGATGTGTGGGAGAGGCTTTGGACGGATGGTCAACCGCTGCCTCGTATAGATGTTAGAATCCGGGCAGCTCCTTAGTCGCTTCATGTGTGGTTTCAGGAGACGTCGTTCCACCTTCGATAACCTGGCCTTACTGGAGGCGGCGATACAACAGGATTCCTACAAAGGCATCAAGTTTTAGCTATATTTTTTGACAATGAGAAGGCCCACGACACTACTTGATGGCATCTTATTCTCAGACAGCTCCACGATTGGGGTTTTCGTGGGTGTCTTCCAGAATCGGTGTCACCCTTTCTGGTCGTTTTGAACAGGAGAACGGAATCCCTCAGGGCAGCGTTTCAAGTGTGACTTCGTTTGCCACAGCTATTAACAGTATTACGTCCGTTGTTAAAGGTCCTGTTATGTATTTTTTAATTGTTGATGACTTCTCACTCTTTTGCTCTTTATCCAACCTAGCAATGACAACACGTCAGTTGCAACTCACTCTTCGACGTTTCGATGAATGGTCAGAGACGACTGGCTTTAAATTTTCAATCGACAAGTCTGTATGTGTTCTTTTTAATCGTACTCGTTCCATTTTTAATTTACCTAAACTGCGAATAAGGGACTCCGTTTTATATTTTAAAGACACAATGAGGTTTCTGGCCGTCTCATTTGATACGAAACTTTCATGGCCGCCACACCTGAGAGATTTGAAAAGACGGTACACCAAAGCGCTAAGCATTTTAAAATGTATTAGCCATGCGTCATGGGGAGCAGACAGGATTTGGTTGCTCCGATTTTATAGATCCTTTGTGCGATCGCGGCTCGATTATGGATGCGTGATTTATGGGTCTGCACGGCCATCCTATTTGAAGATGCTGGACGCGGTTCACCATACAGGGATTCGGCTGGCCACTAGGGCATTCAGAACAAGCCCCGTACCAGGTCTCTGTGCTGAGGCTGCTGAGCCACCGCTTAACATCCGGCGACGGCTGCTCACGGTGTGCCAGGCGTACAAAACGCTGTCCACACCGTAGCTGATCCTCCGTTGGAAGGGCTTTTTCATAATCGGCAACGGGCTACAAGGCCTTTTGGGATCCGTACAAGGGATTGCCTTTTAGAGACGGGAATGTCAGATCGCAGTGTTTTACGTCGAGTTTGGGGAAGGTTTGCGCCTTGGCTTCTCCGGAAGCCCCAACTTGTTTTAGATCTCACGACTTTTAAGGAAGGTGAAACTTCAGATTTTACCTTTCGGTCAGTGTTTTTCAATATTTTAGACATGCATCAGACATATACAGTGGTGTACCCTGACGGTTCGAAACAGGGTGATTCGGTCGGCTGCTCCGTCGTTTTCCCTGAGCATGTCATCCGGATTCGTCTTCTTGAGAATTATTATGTTTTCTCAGCAGAGCTTTATGCGATTCTGAAAGCACTGGTCCAGATCAGAAGAGATCGGCGTAAACGGTTTCCTCTGACTCTCTTAGTGCGCTTCAGGCATTACGTGAGCTCTATCAAGATGTGACGTTATTGCTAAATGTACAGGACGCACTGCCCTCCTCTGACGTCAGGGGTCAGTCATAATATTGTGATCTAAGGAAACTTCTCTGAGAACTTTTATGTAAGTAACCAACTTATACCACTGTAATGTGGTTTATACTTATACTTCATATTAGTTTATATTAATTCAAATAATGTCTATTTTAAATGATAGCGCAGCACTTGAAAATGGCCTAATAAATAATAAACCACACTTTCATTCAAATGGCAGTCAGCTCTTTTTAAAGTCTCAATAAGTCGTGGCCTGCGTCGGTCGGTAAAGAGCATTCTGCTGAACTGGTCAGCATAACGAGCGAACGGCTGAAATGTTCAAATGTTTGTATAGCTTATGGGACTTAACTACGGGGTCATCAGTCCCTAAACTTACAGACTACTTATGAACTAGTTAACATTAAGTACGGCACAAATATCCATGCCCGAGGGAGGATTCGAACCCCCGACCGTAGTGGCCGTGCAGACCGTGACTGGCGCGCCTTAGTCCCCTCGGCCACCGCGGCCGGCGAGCGAAGGGTGGGTGTGGCAGTGCGGAGAACGCAGGGCGTCACGTGGCAGCGACTTGACGGACCGACTGGGCTAGATGTCTCCCGGAGATCGGCGAAGCACTGTGCAGTGTGCACGCGGACCTGAGACTGTGAGAAGTGACACGCAGGTGGGTGCCGCGAATGGTCAGGCGGCGATGACGGCACCATTCTGGCGATGGACGAGGAAGGCTCGACGGAAAGACGCAGACTGGCCGCCAGCAAAGAAATTTCGAGTAAGTGCCAGTGCCGAAAGAACGATCGTGGTCTCATTGTCGTATCGCGTTGGGAAAGGGCAAGATGGTGAGCGTTGCAGCCTTCCAGCACAGCGTGTGGCCTTTCCCAGAGACGACGCTACCTTCGTTTCGTGACGACGACTTGGCCGCCATGTCTCGTGCTCGCTACTCACCTCACCCAGGTCGTAGAGACTTTTTGGCATTTTGCAACATTGTAAGACGCTCTTAGTTGGTCACAAATTGACTAGCCCCTTGCTACAATTGAATCGACGATTTTCCAGTGGTCAGAGCAGACTCCGAAAGAGGCGTTCGCAGTAACCGCGTCGTCGTCGCTGTTAAACACGTTGACATCTGCGGGGAGATTACGTCGAGATGTGACAAAAGTTTAACATTTTGCGTGTCATTAGTTCGTGAGGAGAGGAAAAGAAAAAAGAGAGCTTCCGCCGTTGGTGTCGGTCGCTCGCGTGCGCCTGGCCTGCAGGCACCCTCGCGTTTTTTTTGCTCTATCGGTAGTTCTGTTCATTGCGGACGCTGCTCGTATTAGTTCGTTAATGTTCGAAGTGTTCTTGGCTCAGCTTTTTTATTACAGAGGGCGTTGAGCTCCCTGACCCGGCGCGCTGAGCCACGGCGCCCGGCTTGTACAGCAAGTGGTTGACTCAAGTAACACCTCACTGCAGCGGCTCGTTCTTTTGGCATTTTTCAGGGGACGCGGTAGGCGACTGGCTGGCCGCGAGCAGCCACTGTGGACGTCGTCTGTGCTGCTACCCACGCAGTGCCTCCTTTTCGCTCCTCCCTACTTCAACCCTCCTGTTCCCCACGTTGCTGCTGTAAGTCCCGCTTGCCGCTGGCTCACCCCTTGTCGTCTTCGCGGGCAAATTCAAAAGTTTGTAAATTTATCGGACCAAACTGCGTGGTCATCAGTCCGTAGCTTACACACTACTTAAACCTAGGTAAACTAACCTAAGGACAACACACACACCCATGCCCCAGGGAGGACTCGAACCTCCACGGCGAGCAACCGCGCGCTCCGCAGCGAGACGCTTTAGACCGCGCGGCTACTCCACCGCGGCTCTTCGCGGGCAGCCAGCCACGTATCCTGCAGTAAGGTGTTACTTGAGTCAACCACTTGCTGTACTACGCCTATAGTTTCCTCCTTCTGTGTTGCCGCTCTGTGCACCTTTACCTTTCAGGTTTTCCCTCTGGGTGCTGAGCGTGACGGGTTTACTACGTTGTCGTTCACTTCTCAGTTAGGAAAGGGGGACTCGTCACCTGGCTGTTTACTCCCCCGAAAAATGCCAAAAGAACGAGCCGCTGCAGTGAGGTGTCACTTGAGTCAACCAGTTGCTGTACTACGTTTTATATAGGAGAGTTGTGGTACTTTGGCCGTGTATGCAACTAATCTGTGCTGAATACCTGCACTGGCGATGTCACTTCGATACGCAATAAATACAAATAAACAGTTATAATTCAGTTGCCTGTTTTCATTAGAACTGGTTTGGTGGTTGTAAAGCACATTTTTTTATTTATTTAATCGTGTCAGAAACATACAGTCTGAAGTAAACGGAATGTGTGTGGTTTTCATTCTTTCGGACACGTTCAACAGGGCAAGACACCATTTTTGATCTGCAGCCGTTATGAATCGAGACACTGAGCAATTTACGACTCTACGTGCATTGACTGAATAAGGAAACTCGGAAGTGTGCTCCGGACAGTGATCGGAACTCCCGTCCCTTGTTTGTAAACAAAGGGAACTGCGCTGGCCGGTACTTCATCCTCATACAGCTGCGCCGACTGCCCTAGCATGACTCCCGTCAGACCTCTATCTGAACTTATCCACAAAACACAGACTTCGACGTAGTGCCCTTCGTCATTACCGTCTCTTAATTATATATTGTCATGTTCTACTTCCACGATTATCTTTTCAATTCGGATCAGCTAATCTAACCGCAACCAGTCCTTGTGGTTTTAAATTGCCATCTTTAACTCGTGGAATTTGCCATAAAGTAGATGAAGTTTACTTACCAGGCGAAGGAGCACACGTACGTCACAGCAAACATAAACAAAACAAACACACACAGGGAAAAGGAAAGGATGAGGGTTTTAAGGGAGTGTGCCGGCCGTGGTGGCCGAGGGGACTGAGGCGCTCCAGTCACGGTCTGCACGGCCACTACGGTCGGGGGTTCGAATTCCCTCGCGGGCATGGATATTTGTGCCGTCCTTAGTCTAAGGTAGTAGATAAGTAGTTTGTAAGTTTAGGGACTGATGACCCCGTACTTAAGTCCTATAAGCTTACAACCATTTGAATTTTTAAGGAAGTGGGTAAGGAGTCATTCCAATCCCGGGAGAGGACAGACTTAGCTTGGGGGGAAAAGTAAGGTAAACACACACACACGCGCGCACCTAAGCAGACATATTGTAGAAAGCAGAGACGTTGGACAGAGATACCACTTGACAGAGGCTCTGTGCAGAGAACTGAGGCAAAGATGTTAAAGATGGTGCGCGGGAATTTTAATTTAGCGGAGCTTGAGACCATGTGGGCAACAGGCAGACAGAATATGCCGAAGGGCAAGATCCCATCTCCGGAGTTCTGAAAGATTGGTGTCGGTGGGAAGTATCCACATAACCCGGACGGTGTAACACTGTGCCAAGATGTGTTGGCCGTGCACTGTGCATTTGAATCTGCTTACTATATGCATCTCTTGGTCTTCCTCTGCGATTTTTACCCCACGCACTTCCCTCCCATGCTAAATTTACGATTCCTTGATGTCTAAGAATGTGGCCTACCAATCGATCCCTTCTTTTAGTCAAGGAATGCCAGAAATCCCTTTTCTCCCCAATTCTCTTTAGTACACGTACAAGGCAACACTCCATAAAAATGACTTCATAAAATACTTCCTTACACTTAAATTAATATTCCATGTTAGCAAATTTGTCTTTTTCAAAAATGTTTTTCTTCCCATTGTCATTCTGTATTTTATATCCTCTGTTCTGCGACTGTCGCATGTTATTTTACTACCAAAGTAACAGAAGTCATCTACCACCTTTATTGTTTCGTTACCTAATCCACTTCTTCAGCATCGCCTGATTTTCGAAGACTGCATTCCATCACCTTTGTTTTGCTCTTTTTAATGTTCATTTTAAATGCTCTCTTCAACACACTGTCCATTCCATTTAACTGCTCGTCCAGATCCTTGGCTGTCTCTGACAGAATTACAATGTCACCAGCAAAACGTAATGTTTTTATTTCTTCCCCCTGAACTTTAATCCCTATTTCGAACCTTTCCTTGCGTTGCTTCACAGCTTGTTACCTAAAATTTAATTCTTTCAACATCGCCTTATTTTCTTAGGCTACATTCCGTTACTCTTATGTTACTCCTGTCGTTCTACATTATTTTGAATCTACCTTTGTTGTAGTTTCGATGTTTCATCTGTCATTTCACTGGTACAAAATACTCGTCCGGTTTCCATTTTCCAAGAAAATAATAGGTTTTTATGAAAAACAATCGGTGGGGTGGTACGTTGCGAGACGCCGTAGAGACCGTTGCCAAATGTTGATAACGGGTATCATAGACGCCAACAATAACGGATTTGAAACAGGTTTCAGGGCTATGTGACAAGAGAACGTGCCTCTTGTAGACAGTTGAGTCACATCCGTCAGAAGTTGTCGTATAAAAAATCCTGCTTCAATATATTAAATCACACATTTTATTACTAATGATTAACATTGTCTAGAACAAAGTAAAATGAAAAAAAAAACTAGTGTGAAAGGATAGATTATCGTATCTAGTACGTTTATATAATCTGGTATTCATCATCACCATCAGAGACTGATTGTGCCTTTCAGCGTTCAGTCTGGAGCATAGTACCTCTAATAAAATTCCTCCATGATCCCCTATTCAATGCTAACATTGATGCCTCGTCTGGTGTTACGCCTTTTACTTCAAAATCATTCTGCACCAAATCTAAGTACTTTCTTCTTGGTCTACCTCGACTCCTCTTACCCTCCGCTGCCGAGCTCATGAGTATCTTAGGTAACCTTGCTTCTCCCATGCGTGTAACACGACCCCACCATCTCAGTCTGTTCGCTCTAACTGCTTCATCTATGGTGTTCATTCCCAGTTTTTCTTTGATTTCCTCATTATGTACACCCTCCTGCCATTGTTCCCATCTATTAGTGCCTGCAATCATTCTTGCTACTTTCATATATGTAACTTCTACCTTATGAATAAGGTAACCTGTATCCACCCAACTTTCACTCGCATACAACAAAGTTGGTCGAAAGATAGAGCGGTGCGCTGCTAACTTAATCTTGGTACTTACTTAGATCTTAGCTGAGCACTCACTGCATTAGCTGGTATTAATAGGAAAAAAAGCATGCAGCCATATTCTGATGTTAAGCAAACTTTTAAGTTATGTTAACAGTTTTTTTTTTAAATGACTTTGAATCGGAAACTCAAAAAGACTCATATTTATCTTGAGTGCTACAGGAAACGAAGAAGGGAACTGGTTGATTGGAAACGTTGGGAAATAGATTTCAATGTTATAATATGCAATTACATCTGTGACAAAAACCAGACCATAGAACAACAATGTAGGCAGAAAGAGAAAAGGAAGAGGATTTAAAAGACCAGTAATAAGTGCGTTGAATCAAGTAGTGGTGTTACGTTAAGTAATAAATGCTGTGTAATTACGTTAGTGGGTATGCAGTGCCGGGCTGTGGTCGTAGCTTCGAGATGGCCGTTTTGAATCGAATTCCGAACAGCGTCGAATACGTCAGGTGTCAGACGCGCCTCCCCCATTGAATGGGACTCCCGCGGGAGGCGGCGCTGACGTCAGAGCCAGCCGGCGCTGACGTCACGCCATCTGCCGCGCCGATACCGCCGCGTGACGTCACGGGGCTGTCGCCGCTGCGGAACTTTGAAACCTCGAGTCCTGTACGTTGGCGATGTCTGCAGACGTTCAGGCTGAAATCCGACGACTGGTGTAGGGCCTCTACCAAAGCAACATGTAGTAAGCGACAAACCTTTTGCCTGTATTTTTTATTTTATTTATTTATTTATTTTTGCCGTCTGTTGGAAGGCGTCGGGTGCTACCGTTTGTTGTACACACTGTGCGTTTCATCGGCGCCGCGCGAGCTGAACGTGCTTTTTTTTACGGTTTTAGTGCGCAAAACAGCTGAGGTGATAAGCGCCCATGTTGAGCGTGCGCGAGGGACAGTTGGTTAGGCGTGGGGGAATGCGGCGCGCCAGCAGTACAAAAACTTGTCACTGCGAGTCACGGCGTGGGACAGACACTTGTCTGCTGCCGCACAGCATTTTAGTAAACGACGAGGACAAGATTAATGGACGTTGTTCTTCACGGATTTGCGGCCGGATTATGTCGATCTGCTGATTCGATATTTGGGCGGTCCACCTGGCCGTCATCTTCAGGTATGACTGGTGCACAATCACGCCGGAACTGAGCACACATCAGTTACGGCGGCTCCTTTATACAGGCCAGTGCGCATGTGCAACAAGTGGAAGGACGACCTCTGGGAAGGGAAGAGTATTGCAGCGCCACCAGCGGTAGAAGTAGCCAAAGCGAGTAATCGAAAATTAAGGAGGAGCTGGTCGAAAACTAGACCGTTGTTGCTTAATATCAGATAAAATGGGATGCGACGTTTTAATCAATGCAAATCCTTTTTCGCTATTAATAAGATTATCTATGATGTTATTTCGATCAGTTCCTTAAGGACACAATTCCAATAACGTGAGGTTGGAGCAATAATTTGCGTGTCTTTAAATGACATGTTATGCCTTTCATTAAGACAATGTCTACCACTGCAGACTTTTCTGGTTGGAACTGACGTGTGTGCCTTTGATGTGCTACACAACAGTCGTGAATCGTACGAATTGTCTGTCCAATATATACCTTTCCCCCGTGGCAGGGGATATTATATACTCCAGGCTTCCTCAATCCCAGATCATCTTTTACGCCGGCCGCGGTGGCCGAGGTGACTGAGGCGCTCCAGTCACGGTCAGCACGGCCACTACGGTCGGGGGTTCGAATCCCCCCTCGGGCATGGATATTTGTGCCGTCCTAGTTTGTAAGTAGTTCATAAGTAGTTTGTAAGTTTAGGGACTGATGACCCCGTAGTTAAGTCCCATAAGCTTAACAAACATTTGAACATTTGAACATTTCATCTTTTACAGATCCCAGAAGAGTCTGGTTTTAGACAAAGGCAGTAAGATACTTTTCATGTCGTATTTTTGAAGGAATCTTGATATTTTTGAAGAAATACTTCCCGCCTAAGGTAAAAATGCAATTGATTTTGAAGTGTGCGTGGGTGGTTCACGTGGTGATCCGTATTGGAAAGCTCGACTGATTTGATGATTAGTATAGCCATTCTGCCTAAATACAATCTTAAGATGATCCAATTCTTGCGTCAAATATTCAGAATCAGAAATGGCATAAGCTCTTTTGACGAGTGTACGTAGAACACCGAACTGTTGATGTGGTGGATGGCAGCTAGTAGTATAGCATGTCATTTAAAGACACGCAAATTATTGCTCTAACTTCACGTTGTTGGTATTGTATCCTTAAGGAACTGATCAAAATAAGATTATCAAATAATCTTATTAATAGGGGAAAAGGACTTGCATTGAGTAAAACGTGGAATCCCATGTTATCTGATATTAAAAATCAACGGTCTAGTTTCTGACCAGCTCCTCCTTAATTTTCGATTACTCGCTTTGACCAACTTCTACCGCTGGTGGCGCTGCAATACTCTTCACTTCAAAAATGTTCAAATGTTTGTTAAGCGTATGGGACTTAACTACGGGGTCATCAGTCCCTAAGCTTACAGACTATTTATGAACTAGCTAAGACTGAGGACGGCACAAATATCCATGCCCGAGGGGGGATTCGAACCCCCGACCGTAGTGGCCGTGCAGACCGTGACTGGAGCGCCTCAGTCCCCTCGGCCACCGCGGCCGGCTCTCTTCCCTTCCCAGAGGGCGTCCTTCCACTTGTTGCACATGCGCACTGGCCTGTATAAAGGAGCCGCCGTAACTGATGTGTGCTCAGTTCCGGCTGATTGTGCACCAGTCATACCTGAAGATGCCTGCCAGGTGGACCGCCGAAATATCGTATCAGCAGATCGACATAATCCGGCCGCGAACCCGTGAAGAACAACATCCATTATTACGCCGGGAAAATATACGGAATTACAAGATTAATGGATGTTTCATATTAACTCAACAGTTACACTCACTGCTATCGGTAATTGAAGACAAACTGAAAAGTCAGTTGAATCCACGCGCTCAGAGACTATTATTACACGTGGATGATAAACCTGAGTCAGTCGAAAAATATTTCTTTATTGTTGCATATCTAGATTTCGGCCATTAAACGCTTAAAATGCAATCTTTCAATTTTGACTTATTCTTCTGTTGGTTCTTGGTGGAACATCATACAAACTTGTGGAACATACTCAAAATTACCATTTTCAACTTAGTGTTTCACGCTTCATGTTGAAGATCACCTAATTTTCAACATGAAGATTGAAAACTTTTGTGTGTTTCAACTGTGTTTTAAGCATTTATATCAGTCACACACCAATGGAAATCAAGATTTGCAACACTAAAGAAGTTATTGCATCTGATTGTTTTTCATCAAGAAACTGAAAAGTGATAACTGCAAACCAGTGGCGACACCAATTACACCAGCAGAAAACCTCGTAGTTACCTTAAGATTAGTTCCTCATTGTTAGTTAACGCTAATATGAATTAGCAGACAGCTTGAGATGGTGTCGATTGCTATGTACCGCTGTGCCAGTATTCCACCAAATAATCATTTTGCCAAAATTTCTGTTACACATGATGGAAGTGCTGACCTTACTGGACTAATTGTTATATCTACTGCTGTGCGATGCTTCCAGTAATAATGATTCGACCGATTTCTGTTACATATTATGAAAGCATCGACCATACTGCATCGTACTGGATTCCACACTAAATGAAATGCATAGACATGTAATTTTTACTTTTTCTGACGGTAGGGAATGCACATAAGAATAGGACGAAAATATTGATTATGTAACTTGAACGAAATACATTTTATTGCAACAGAAAGCAAACTAATAGTTGTACATAACATACATCATCTGCCGCGTGTACGTCTCTGCTACACAGTTGGTCTCCCGCGCCACTTCAACCAAGCAAACCGCCGCGACAAACCTACGGAGGCGTCACTGGAATTTCGATGTATTATAATCCATTAAAAAAAGAAACGGCGATAAAACAGATTTAAGGGGTTAAACGAAAAAATTGCGGTAGCTTAGAGAGGTTACTGAAGCGGTTTTAATGATTTTTGTTATGAAAGTATGTCTTTATGTTGTTGTTGTGGTCTTCAGTCCGGAGACTGGTTTGATGCAGCTCTCCACAATACCCTATCCTGAGCAAGCCTCTTCATCTCCTCATAAGAACGGCAACCTACAGCTGTTTGACTATGCTTACTGTATTCATCTCTTGGTCTTCTCCTGCAACTTTTACCCCAAACACTTCCCTCCAACGCTAAATCCACAATTCCTTGATGGCTAAAATGTGCCCTATCAATCGATTTCGTCTTTTATCACGGTATGCCAGAAATTCTTTTCCTCCCCAGTTCTGTTCATTACCTCATTACTTATGCGATCCACGTACCTGATCTTCAGCATTCTTCTGTAGCACTACATTTCAAAAGCCTCTATCCTCTTCCTGTCCGCACTGTTTATCGTCCATGTTTCACTCCCATACAAGGCAACACTCCACACAAATGCCTTCAGAAAGGACTTCCTTAGGCTTAAATCAATATACCATGTTAACAAATTTCCGTTCAATTGCTCCTCCAATTCCTTATCTGCCTCTGACAGAATTTCAATGTCATCGGCAAAACGCAATGTTTTTATTACTTCACCCTGAACTTTAATTCCTTCTCCAAATTTCTCCTTACTTTTCTTTGTAGCTTGCTCAATATAGAAATTAAATTACATTAGGGAAATGCTACAACCCTGTGTCTTACTCCCTCCCCAACCTCTGCATCCCTTTCATGCCCTTCGACTCTGATAATTTCTGACTGGTTTTTGTAAAAGGTGTAAATAATCTTCTGTTTCCTATATTTTACTCCTGCTTATTTCAGAATTTGAAAGAGTGAATTCCAATTAGATTTGTCAAAAGCTTTCTCCAAATCTACAAAAGCTAGAAATGTAGGTTTGGCTTTCCTTAATCTATCTTCTAAGACAAGCCGTAAAGTGAGTATTGCCACCCGTGTTCCTACATTTCGGCTGAATCCAAACTGGTCTTTACCAATTCTACCAGCGTTTCCATACTTTGGTAAATAATTCGTGTTACAATTTTGCAACCATGACTTATTAAACTGATGGTTCTGTAATTTTCATACCTGTCTGCACCTGCTTTCTTTGGGTTGGGGTTATTACATTTTTCTTTAAGTCTGAGGGTGTTTCCCCTGTTTCATACATCTTACTAACCAGATGAAATAGTTTTATCGTGACTGGCTCGCCCAGAGACTTTAGTAGTTGTGAGGGAATGTCATCTTTTCCAGGGGCCTTGTTTCGACTTAGGTCTGTCAGGGCTCTGTCAAATTCTGCTCTCAGTATAGTGTCGCTTATCTCATCTTCATGTACATCCTCTTCCCTTCCTACATCTAGATGACTCCACAGACGCGATGAAAACGGTACCATTTTGGCAGACACATCTGAGATACAAGCTATGCCTTCAATGGAACCTGGTGAAACCGATATAGCTGATGAAGTGAAAGTGAACAAATCGACCTCACAAGACGAATGTGAGACGCCTCCTGAAACAGAACTCTCAGCTCACCCTTCCGCATCTGCTGGTAGATCCTTTACCGACCTCTTAAAAAACCCAAAAATGAAGAAGAGTGTCACCCAGAGAAGAAAAAGTTGGAATTACGCAGGGAGCAATTTAAGCCGTAGTTTATTCCAAGAGAAACCTCAATCATCAACACGGGGACAACACAACACGACATCAAAAACTTTGAAGAAAAGCTCTCAAGCAGCTCTCAGATCCTAAAAACCCAATGGGTCTTCGTCTTGGTATTGTTTTTTCTGCAGTGAGAACTTGCTAGAAGATATGATTTGCTGTACACTCTGGGACTATACGTTCATTAGCTTTGTGCCAGGATCGACAAAGGAGACACTGTTGGAAAAATATTTTTGCCCCAACTGTGAAATAGAATAATTAGTTTCTGTCTGATTTTTTTTTTCTTTTTCATGTAATAAGTAATAAAAGTTTTTTGACTGTATATTCAGCATTTCGCAGTCCTAAACCCCTCCTTTTCTAGATGTGGCCATGTTGGGGTACATGGGGTGGCGTTATTGGGAACCCCGTGTATCCCAATAAGGCCATCTGTTATGTTTTTTTTAAATTTCAGTTTAAGACATACTTCCACTGCTTTGAATTATCAAAAAATTTATTTCTTCGTAGCTCAAGGGCTGTTTCTAGGAAATGTGAAGTTTCAAGTTAATCGGTTGACTAGTTTGGCGGTGAAAAATTGTCAAACCTTAAGGTGGCCTTATTTGGCGCATCTACATTAATAATACCAACAAACATTGAACATAGTGTTACTGATTTTGCTTTTTGTATTACTTAACGACATTTCTTTGCTTAATTTGGGATGTTTGACCTTTTGTATAAAAACTTTATGAAGATACATGGTTTCGGACAATGACTTTTACTGACATTTCTCATCTTGCCTAGGACAACCGAGTTTATTGACAGAGCGATGCAACAAGGACTCTATTTTTATTGACTGAGGTCTGGAACTAAATAGCCATGATACACACAGGCCCTTCTTCAATAATCATTGCGAAGCATGGGAATATAAGCTTGTATTCCGTATGTGAGCTGGCCGCGGTGGCCGAGGGGACTGAGGCGCTCCAGTCTCGGTCTGCACGGCCACTACGGTCGGGCGTTGGAATCCCCCCTCGGGCATGGATATTTGTGCCGTCCTTAGTATAAGGTAGTTGCTAAGTAGTTTGTAAGTTTAGGGACTGATGACCCCGTAGTTGAGTCCCATAAGCTTAACAAACATTTGAACATTTATTCCGTATGTGGCTATGTAGACATAATTTACCCCTGCTACATCCAGAATTTGTAGGAGTGTTTTCCAGTCGACATTGTCAATAGGTTTGTCCATATCTACAAAAGATAAGAACTTAGGTTTGTCTTTCCTTAACGTAACCTAAGATAGTCGTAATGTATTGCTTTATTTGTTTCTTCATTTCTCCCAAATCAAAGCTGATCTTCCCGGAGGTCGGACTCGACCTGTGAATAATTCTAGTATTTTGAAGCAATGACTTATTAAACTCGTTATTCTGCCCTCTTAGATCTAGCAGCTGGAGAGGTCTTTCTTACAGCCCTTTCATTTTAGGCAACTTCTGTTGTCAATATGTTTCATTTGCAGCAACATTGGGTCGTATGATTAAAAAAGAGCAAATGCTCCACAGAAGATTCTCAGAGCAAAAGAACGTTCTCTGAGTAAGTTCTCCATTTCGTATGAATAAAAACTTCGAACCATATGCTCTGAGCAGGTAGTTCATTCTCGCTACCTCCCCTCCTTCTTGAGTAAGTTCTCGGCGTGTCATGTCCGCCACAGATCAGCTGTCCAATCGTGTATATCTTTAAACTAGCCCAGTCAGGCAAATTATTAAGTGTAAAAATATGGAATAAGCATCTACGTGTTCTGGAAGAACTGAACTATGTTCAGATATTAGTTTGTTGTGAAGAAGCATATTATTAAGACTAAATGTGCACTTTTTACGAAAATGTATTCTCCTGACGATACAAAATTTTCGTTATGCGAGAAACACTTTTGTTAATGAAGTAGGGTTAGCACAATTTGCGAACGAAATTTTAAGAATGCATCACATATTCATTTTTTACAACGTGGAATGCTGTCTGATTGTTCTAACATGAGATAGGCCTTATTTGTTGTTAAATATGACACCCAATGGTTTGCTCATAAGCGTTAGGCCATGCGATTTTCAACAAGAAACAGGCTTCTAGCTATGTAATTAATCAGTTATTAATTTTCCTGTCGTTTTTACTTACTTCTAACATAACAGAAGTTACGATTACGAAGTCAGAAAACGCATCATAAATAGGACACCCGGTTTGGATAGAAACAGTACAGACATCAAAAGTCTGACAGATAGCCAACTAGTATTTAAAAAGAAATTAAAGGAATTTCTGAATGGCAACTCCTTCTACAATGTAGATGAATTTTTAGATAAAACATAAAAAAATATATATATATAAAAAAAAATTAAAAAAAAAGAAATTTACAAAAAAAATTCTTAAAATATAGATTGTCAAGTACAGACATAATTTACTAAACTGACACGTTCCACATCATTACGAAATGTCGTATACATGATCTAAGGAACAAGTATTAATCTAATCTAATCTAATCTAATCTAAGTACGCCTACCTGGTATTTCAGCAATATTTATCTTGTAATAGAAACTGTGAAGCCCTGGGATACACTTTACTTGGAACTAACAGCATAAGCTCTTACTAATAGACTCTATCATTACGAAATGTCGTATACATGATCTAAGGAACAAGTATTAATCTAATCTAATCTAATCTAATCTAAGTACGCCTACCTGGTATTTCAGCAATATTTATCTTGTAATAGAAACTGTGAAGCCCTGGGATACACTTTACTTGGAACTAACAGCATAAGCTCTTACTAATAGACTCTATTTAAAAACACAATATTTTTTGCTATGTAGCTGTTTACAACTGTAAATATACACTACAAACAAATGGGTAAAACACGCAGCTGAATCAATTTGTGTGTCATTTTTACGTTGGTAATGAAAACATACCTCTTAAATCACTCTAGTCACTATATAAAATACTGGATGTGTCACACGATTTTTCAAATGTTCAAATGTTTGTACAACTTATGGGACTTAACTACGGGGTCATCAGTGCCTAAGCTTACAAACTACTTATGAACTAGCTAAGACTAAAGACGGCACAAATATCCATGCCGGAGGGGGGATTCGAACCTGCGACCGTAGTGGCCGTGCTGACCGTGACTGGAGCGCCTCAGTCACCTCGGCCACCGCGGCCGGCACACGATTTTTCTGAAGGAAGACACTCGTCAACAACATGTTTTTTTATTTGTATTAACTTTTTAGATCCCCTCGTATTTCTTAAAGACTACATATAAAGGAACTTGTTTTTGCCTTCTAAGTAACAAAATTGGTGTCATTTTTAGTATAAACCACAGTAAAACTTAAGATTAATAGAAGTTACTCAGCACGGAGTATGCCAGGGAGCTCACTTCAGAAATCTGAGAATGTTCTCCCGTCGTGAGAAACTTCTGTAGTTTTATTCATATAAAATTGGAGAATGGTCTCTGCTGTGAGCAACTTCTCCCACCCTGCTACTCACGCCGAGAACATACTCGGCTGAAGTATATTCTCCGACTACCTTTTATTCAAGCGAACCTGAGTATGTTCTCTGGAATTCAGAGTATAAAGTAGATACTCCGTTTTATTCATACGGCCCAGTAACGAGAGTTCAAGATCAGAGATAGGGTGGGGAGGGGGGGGGGGGCAATGCAGCCAAGTGGCAGGCCGTGGTAAGGCGTTTGCGGCGGCGGAACGCGCCGTGCCGTGGAATCGATAGCAGTGGGTCGACCTACTTAGCGAGTGTGGCAGCAGGGGGACGATCTGCACCACGCCCTCGCCGTCTCCTCAGGTGGGTCTAGTGGGCAGCAACTGCCCGTCTCTGTCCGGCTCTTCCGCTCTGTCGTCTTCCATCTTGCCGTTAAGGGGGCACCTTAATGAAAAACACACACGTTTCAAAAATGAACCAAGTCCACAACTTCTAAGATATGGCATTGAAATTTTGTACCAAGCTTTACATGAAAGTAACACATTTACATATAAAATCCTTTGATTGTACTGTATATATTCAACCTTTTTTTTTTTCGAATGAAATTAGAAGTTTTCTTTAAAATTATATATTGCGATGGGACCGTGTAATTCCACCTATTTAGGAATACCATCACATATTTAAAGTTTGTTGTTGTTGTGTTTGGTCTTCAGTCCGGAGACTGGTTTGATGCAGTTCTCCACCCTACTCTATCCTGAGCAAGCTTTTTCATCTCCTCATAAGAACGGCAACCCACATCCACTTGAATCTGCTTACTATACGCGTCTCTTGGTCTCCCTCTGCGATTTTTACCCCACACACTTCCCTCCAATGTTAAATTTACGATTCCCCGATGTCTAAGAATGTGTCCTACCCTACCAAGCGATCCCTTCTTTTAGTCAGGGTATGCCAAAAATTCCTTTTCTCACCAATTCTGTTCAGTACCTCTTCATTAGTTATGCGATCCACCAACCTAATCTTCAGCATTCTTCTGTAGCACCACATTTCAAAAGCCTCTATTCTCTTCCTGTCCGCACTGCTTATCGTCCATGTTTCACTCCCGTACAATGCATCACTCCACACAAATGCCTCCAGAAAAGACTTCCTTACACTTAAATTAATATTCGATGTTAGCAAATTTCTCTTTTTCAAAAATGCTTTTCTTCCCATTGCCATTCTGCATTTTATATCCTCTGCACTGCGACCATCGCATGTTATTAAGAGTTTATTGTTTAGTTATTTGATATTCACTCCCCTAAGTCGATGAGATTTTCTACTTTCTACTCAGTGACTCTAAATACGTTCCTTCCAGTTTAAATTTGGTCGGGCTTCTTCTCCATAAAAATCATGATTATAAGAGAGAGATTTGAGCACACCACACCTTCTCACTCATGAAATGAGTCTTCCTTTCAACCTAAACATCATCTTGGGTTTATTTTTGCCTTCTTACAATGGTTAAACCGATTTACAGTTCTGATTTACAATATTACAACCAGGACACACATACAGTCTTGTGACCTCACTATGCTCAGGTCAACTTTACAATGGTAACTAATTATAAAACAACACACTATCAGTCACAGTTCCTTTGTTTGTTTTCCATTGCAAACACTTCTGTGCAGGTTCACAGAGCTTTTATTATGCACAGTGGTTTGCCTCTGCACATTCCCTGCCCTTAGTAAAGTTTCTGTCTGGGCCTGCACCTGCGAAATAAAAAGCCCAGGACAGTAACAGTCCCAATAAAAGCTCCCTAAATATATAAAAAACTACTTCATCTGGGCATCTTGTAGAACTGCAGAGAGCACCACGAGAGCATTCCGAGAGCATATAGTGTTTGATACACTACAATATATATAACCTTTCTATGGGTACATACAGAGAATGGGCAAGACCAGTCTTACAAAGAGAATCTTTGATGCAGTAAGCAGTTTAAGCCAGAAAACGAATTGGTATCATGAAATAGAGGGAGACGTAAGGCAGTTGGGAATCAACGGGCAAATGATAGGAGACAGAAAAGAATTGAGAAACAAAATTAAGAATGCAAAACTTACGGTACGTGAGTTGAAGAAGACAGAAACATTGTGGACAGAAGAAAGGAAACAGGAGCACAGCCAAAGGATGAAGAGATTTTGGGAAGAGAAGAGGAAGAAGGGAAAGAACTGAAAATTGTGTCATCATGAGACAATAGAGTTCAAACACTGTCCATAAGGGCAAAATGATTGAATGAATGAATATATTCCTTTTTCTCGTAAACTATTCAAGAGATAAAAAACACCGTTTCATCTCTCTTCGAATAGGTCAAATAGGGAAATTTTCATATTTTTTAAATTATAATTCCACAAGTACAATTTTAAATTCATGCATGATTCCAGGCACTTTGCCTCATATCTCAGCTTGCAATCAGAATTTCAAAAATTTGCTCCCGAGACAACGTTTATTGGGTTTACAGAAATATGTGTACAAAATTTCATAATTCTAGGCATTCATAAAATATGACGAAAAGGAAACGCAATTTATAGTTCGTACTAACTTCTTTCCATTATGCCACTTCTTCAGAAGGCACCACATATGTAGTTGGGTCGTCTTTTCCCTCAAGGCTTCTCTCCTGCTTTCTTGTTGTCTGTCTTCTTTCCGTTACCAGCTCTTCAACTGACGTTTCAGCTGCAGAGACGCGCTGTAAATGTATTTTTCTCAGCATGTCTTGAGTAAAATTTCCTATCCTGAAGCCCATTCTTTCTAATACATTCATCCTCCAGACGTTCCCATCATTAAATACAAGAACTGCATCTAAAGTTGCAATTCTCACAACTGTTGCACATGCAAATGTGTTTTAGGGCATCGTTTCCATATGATCTATAATCTGAATGTTATCACTACCACACGTCTTACAAAAAATGTTCAAATGTTTGTAGAGCTTATGGGACTTAACTACGGGGTCATCAGTCCCTAAACTTACGAACTACTTACGAACTAGGATGGCACAAATCCATGCCCGAGAGGGGATTCGAACCCCCGACCGTAGTGGCCGTGCAGACCGTGACTGAAGCGCCTCAGTCTCCTCGGCCACCGCGGCCAGCCACGTCTTAGAGACACACGAAAATTTCACTGCTGCAGTCAGTAATTCAAGGTCAATTAATCTAATTCTAGTGTACCCACAGTAATCACTGTAGTATGCACCATTCACCTCTTATGGTCTTTGATAGTTGTATGCGAAATTTCAGTTCAGTATCTACAATAGTTGAATTTTTAGGAATTTATAGAGAAAGGCTAGTCATCTTTGCATCATATAAGAAGCTGCAAAAGTGCCAAGTTTGCTAAGCTTTTTTGAAAGTTCTAGCAAACATTTGGTCATTTACAGACAAATCCATATGTAGAATCACACCGTGGCAAAAATTTGTGGTTTAGCCTCACCTAAATATAGATACATGACTCTAATGTGGCTAAAAAGATTCGTCGCCCTGTTCTAAAAGCCAAGGTTTGAAATACCACTGCTACTTTTTACATGAACCAATCACGTCAGAACTTGAGATGGTTATTCTCACGTATGATGTCTATTATGGATCAAATTTAATTAACACTGGATGCTTAGACTAACAGATATGCATCTGCAAAGTTTGCCAAAGTTTTCAACGTCCAAATTTTTGGGGATTTTGTGTCATTTTCAATCTTTTTTTTTTCTCTCGTTTTAGATAGAGCATGCTTTAAGCTTTCAAAGCTATTATGTTTAATTTCTAGATATTGCATTTTTTTTCGTGTGCTCCTTCGATCTCATTAGATCCTTATTGGTTAGTACTTAATACATTAGTTTGAGGCCGGCCGCGGTGGCCGAGGGGACTGAGGCGCTTCAGTCACGGTCTGCACGGCCACTACGGTCGGGGGTTCGAATCCCCACTCGGGCATGGGTATTTTTGCCGGCCTTAGTTGTAGGTAGTTCATAAGTAGTTCGTAAGTTTAGGGACTCATGACCACGTAGTTAAGTCCCTTAAGCTTAACAAACATTTGATTAGTTTGAGTACTTAGGGCAGTATGGATGGTTATTTCAGTAGGACGGCTTCCTTCCGGCCCGGCGTGAGGCGCCTTCTGACGCACTGTGCAGTGCATCTGTCGAAGGTTCGAACGTTTGTAAGCCTATAGCACCAAACACTGCTGTGGTTGTCAGTCCGTAGTCCTACAAACTACTTACACAAAGGACGACACACACACACACACACACACACACACACACACACACACACACACACACACACACCTGCCGTAGGGAGGAGCTGAACCGCCAACAGGAGCGAACGACCTCTTTTGGCGCATGGACAAGTGTGTTGTTTTTAGCATACCTAACTTTTATTTTGTAAGTTTAGCGGTCGATGGCCTCAGCAGTTTGGTTCCTTACGCGTACTAATTAAATACGTTGACTACTAGCCGCAGAGAGTCCGGCTTTGGCTGCCTGCGCCTTCTAACGTGCACCGGCGCGCTCGGCATGTTGTCAACTGTGTGCCTCCTTGTTGCAGGTGGCGATCAAGATAATCGACAAGACGAAGCTGGACGAGGAGAACCTGAAGAAGATCTTCCGCGAGATCCAGATAATGCGCAAACTGCGGCACCCGCACATCATACGGCTGTACCAGGTGATGGAGACGGAGAAGATGATCTACCTCGTCACCGAGTACGCCAGCGGCGGCGAGATCTTCGGTGAGTCTCTCTCTCTCTCTCTCTCTCTCTCTCTCTCTCTCTCTCTCTCTCTCTCTCTCTGCGTTACAGAGTCGGTCGCGTAAGACCCTCTTTATTTCGTGATAATTGCAAGACATAGAACGGTGCTACTCAAATGTTCGTAATTTTTATTGAGTGCCTAATCTTTAATCGCGAATCTTTAATTCAGTGCAACGTTCCAAGTGATTGGAAAGAATCGCAGGTGACTCCCGTTTATAAGAAAGGAAAGAGAACTGACCCACACAATTACGGGCCAATATCGTTGACATCCGTTTCATGCAGAATTTTGGAGCATATTCTCAGTTAGAATATAGTAAATTTTCTTGAAACGGAAAAGCTTCTTTCCATGAATCAGCACGGGTTTAGGAAACATCGTTCATGTGAAACTCAGCTTGCCCTTTTCTCACATGACATCTTGCGAGCCATGGACGAAGGGCAACAGGCGGATTGTGTTTTTCTCGACTTCAAAAAGGCGTTCGACGCGGTGCCACACTGCAGACTGTTAACGAAGATACGAGCTTATGGAATAGGTTCACAGATTTGTGACTGGCTGGAAGACTTCCTAAGTAATAGAACGCAGTACGTTGTTCTCGACGGCGAGTGTTGATCAGAGACGAGTGTTGATCAGAGACGAGTGTATCGTCAGGCGTGCCCCAGGGGAGTGTGATAGGACCGCTATTATTTTCTATCTATATAAATGATCTGATGGACAAAGTAAGTTGTAATTTGCGGCTGTTTGCTGATGATGTGGTGGTGTATGGGAGGGTGTCGTCTGTAACTGACTGTAATAGCATACAGGATGACTTAGACAAAATTTCTAGTTGGTGCGAAGATTGGCAGCTAGCTCTCAATGTGGAAAAATGTAAGGTGACGCGCATGAGTAGAAAAAACAATCCCATAATGTTCGAATACAGCATTAGTAGTGAGCTTCTTGATGCTGTCGCGTCGTTCAAATATCTAGGCGTAACATTGCAGAGCGATATGAAATGGAACGAGCATGTAAGGACAGTTGTGAGTAAGGCAGATAGCCGACTTCGGTTTATTGAGAGAATTTTGGGAAGATGTACTTCACCTGTAAAGGAGACCACGTATAAAACGCTTGTACGGCCACGTCTTGAGTATTGCTCAAGTGTTTGGGACCCGCAGCAGATCGGTTTGAAGGAAGACATAGAGGCGGTTCAGAGACGAGCAGCTAGATTTGTTACTGGTAGGTTCGACCAATGCGCGAGTGTCACGGAAATGCTCCGGCAACTCAATTGGGGATCGCTGGAAGAAAGACGACGTTCTTTTCGTGAATTTCTGTTAAGTAAATTTAGAGGGCCGGAATTTGAAGCCGAGTGTAGTACGATCTTGCTGCCGCCTACTTACATTTTGCGTAAAGATCACAAAGACAAGATAAGAGAAATTAGGGCTCGTACGGAGGCATATAGGCATTCTTTTTTTCCTCGTTCAATTTGGGAGTGGAATAGGAAAGGAAATGCCTAGTAGTGGTACAGTGTACCCTCCGCCACGCACCTTACGGTGGATTGCGGAGTATGTATCTAGATGTAATCCTCTTAACTCTTCCTTCAACAGAAACATTAAGGCAATTACGTATATTTTCTGAATGGAACGACGCACCCTTCACTGACTTTTGAAAGCTCTTGAAACGATAATATTGTAATGGAAGTAGAAAGGCCGTGAACGTTACCGCCGGAACTTTCTGCGATAGTAGCCGACAAATTAGTTATGGCGGCCGTAAGCTGCTATTACGGCGTGTTCGCGGCGCTCCAGTGAAGACTGATGCAGAAGGTGCGAGCATACGGGATAGCTTCCCAGGTGCCAGATGCCTCCGAGACTTTTTGATTGGCATAACGAACTTCCTTGTCTTCGAGAATGAAGCATGTTTATTGTTCAGGAGTGCCCGGGGAAACGTTGTGGGAGCGCTGTTATTTTCTCTGAACATAAATGATGCGACGTACAGGGAGAGTAGCGACCTGTCTATGTTTCCGGCCTGCGGCGAGATCAGTGATCTCAATAATCAACACTGGATACACAACTGTTGTGCTTTGCATCTGTGAAAATCGTGACAGTCTATTGTGGTTATGTTGGCAACTCTGTACGTATAGGTCGTGTTCTTGATTTGAACCTTACGTCCTCCAAAAATAAGTTACAAACGACTGATTACTTTAATAAATACATAGTGATGAAGTTTGTGTCGCTTGTGGTTACAGAAAAGTTAGAGGAAAGAAAGTAGAGTTCAAATACACTTGTAAGTTATACTTTTGTTGAGAACCAGTGTTTGTATCACATTTCATTTAATGAAGAATTTGCACTGCTGCAAACGGTATTCTCGTGTTAATTTTATATTTGCCTCTTGTCTATACTGATTTCCATTTGGGCTTACGGAGTGGATACGCGCTCTTTGTGGAATATCATGCTTTTATCTTACGCCTCGAATATGTCGTTACCACATCTTCATTTATTTGTCTACACAGTGTAATTTATTAATTAAATGCAATGTTGGAAAAACACTAGTTCTGAATCAAAATATAACTGACATGTGTATTTCAACTCTACTTTCTTTCCTCTAACTTTCCTGCAAACACTTTCTTTTTTCTTTTACAATTCGTGTCTTTTTTATTGTTTCGTTGCAGGAGTGCGGTTAATTAGGTGTCTCGAATATTTTGTAAATAGTATTCAAATTTTCAGGTAGTGTTCGTTGTATATGAATTAGTTTCTACTAAAGGAACTGCTAGGAAGCTATACAACTTTCAAACTGTTCAATTCGTTCTAAGCACATGATATGACAACTGGATAGCGTATGACAGATATAGTTCGCCAATATGGCGTCGAGCGTCACGACTTGGAAATACACAGTAGTAACTCCAGATGATCTTTGAGCTCACTGGGCGAGACGCCGTCCTGTGTTCTGCGGTCCGCTTACAATGTCTCGACAGTTGGCACTTGCTCTCCTGCCATCAGAGAGCTCGGCGTCACACCCGGAGCGTCCCCGTTGCCAAAATGCCACAACTGGTCACCCGACTTCCATTTCCTTGCCTGGCTGTCTTCCTCCATTTGTATTGTTCAAATCTTTGTAACTCTTATCGGACCAAACTACATTCGTCGTAAGTCCCGCCGCGCTCCAGACCGCCCGGCTACCCTCGCGGCGCTTTCTTTTGTTCCCGGTTCGTAGGCTGGTCCTTTTTATTTCGCATTTCCTCACTATATGATAGCTATAGAAAAAACAACACGTGGCAAACACTGTGACGTACTCACGTGCAGCACTAACCACTCGCTAATGGAGCGCGATTTGTCACGTGTACAAGTATTGTAGCACAGAGATCTGCCTACATTAGATGAGGCCCGAATGAAACCGAACTTTCCGTAGGCTACAACGCAGTAGTGTTAGTCCACTGTCAGCTCGAAATTGGATTACGGAAGCTTCATTTACTCTTCCATTTTACGCCGCCTAAACTCGATTCACCATCGGGGGTTTCGCCTGGCGATAGGACCTTTTTACACAAGCTCTGTTGACAGCCTCTATGCCGAAGCTGCCGAATTACCTTTAACCTATCAACGCGACATATTACTGTGTCGGTATGCATGCCGTTTGTTTTCGATGCCTCACCATCCTTCCCATCCATCGTTCTTTAACGACTCCCTCGATAGCCAATACGGGCTGTCTGCGATTGCCCTGCTCCCTCCAGGACTCAGATTTCGACGCTTGCTTCGGCAGCTCGATTTTACTCTCCCTTCCACATTTCAAATAGGTGAGAGCCCAGTGCCACCTTGGCTTCAGGCTCCAGTTCGCATTCACCTCGACCTCGCCTCACTCCCGAAGGAGAGCACTTTGGATACTTTATACTGCTCGCGGTTTCTTGAACTTTGTGCACGGCTCGAAAATTCCGTTTTCATATATACGGATGGCTCAAAGACCAATGACGGTGTCGGATGTGCGTTTGTCGTGGCGGATGACCGTTACCAGTACAGGCTTAATGCCCACTGCTCGAATTTCACAGCGGAGCTTTTTGCCCTCTATCAGGCTGTGCTCTTCATCCGTCGACACCGTTCTCCTTCTTATGTTATCTGCTCTGACTCCCTCAGCGTCATCAAGAGTCTGAGCGACCCCTTTTCAGCCCATCCTATTGTGCACCGAATCGACCGCTCCCTTCAGTTATTAGCTTCTGACGGCCCTCGCGTCCACCTCCTGTGGGTGCCTGGCCACGCAGGCGTGCCTGGTAACGAGGCTGCTGATGCCGCTGCCAAGGCTGCAACTCTCTTACGTCGGACAGCTACGCTGTGTCCCATCGCATGATATTCAAGGGGCTCTTTCGCGGCGCCTTATATCATGGCATAATGTGTGGTCTTCACTTACTAATAATAAGCTCCGGACCATTAAACCGCTCCCGGTGGCTTGGATGACCTCATCACGCCGCTCGCGACGAGAAGAGATCATCTTGGCCCGGTTGCGGATCGGACATTGCCGGTTCAGCCACCGCCACTTGCTCAGTGGTGACCCCGCACCGTTATGTTCCTGTGGCCACCCGCTGTTGGGGCGCCATGTTTTATTGTCGTGTTCAAATTTTACTCCTGTTCGGCTTGCACTACATTTCTAACTCGAATACAGCCAAATCGTTTTGGGGTCTACGAATAAACGCTTCAAGTATGTAAAATACTCATTGACTTATTATTAACGTTTTTTAATTCAAGGTTTAAGGTTGCGTCTCTTATTAAAAAGCATAGTAGCTATTTTTAAAGAGATGGAAGTTGCGTGATAGTGGGGTTAACTACATAGCGGTCAATTACATCAACGTATCTGTGCAGGATGCCTAATATATTTATTGCTTGCACAGGTGTCTTGATATGCTTAGTGTTCTGAATAATATGCTTTTAGGAGGTATGACTGTGGAAAGTCATCGTCTTGTAGTAGCAGAGTGTGTCTTAATAACTCTCCGCACATCATCACTATTAAAATACCTTTTTGTTTTCAGGAGGAACACTCAACGAATCAATATGTAGTTAGAACAAGTTACTATGTTGCTCTTCAGCTTTGAAAGGGTTGTGCAATTTCACTGAGTTTCGTGTTATGTTGACAGTGTAGAAACTTGACAACAGCAGTGCTAGACTTGTTGGTGAGCCTGTACGCAGGAAAAGCCATTAGCCGTCCCAAGGGTCCCGGGTTCCGCGCAAGTGTCACTCCCCGCAAGTGTCACTCCCCGCAAGTGTTCCAACCCCGTACGGATGGGGAAGGAAACGGGCCGTGCCCTTTCAAGGGAACAGCCGCAGCATTGGCCGGCGTGGTTTAGTGAGAGCTGCAGAGCGGGTCTGAACCTCCGTTCTCCCTGGTGCGGGTCAAGCGGCAGCCGCGACACTGAGCGACTCGAGTACAAACACTGCCGTGTTCCCCGCTACTGCGTTCACTACAGACATTTATAAGTGTGTGTGTGTGTGTGTGTGTGTGTGTGTGTGTGTGTGTGTGTGTGTCCGCGCGCGAACTTTAGACGGCACAACAGTACGTGCCTCAAACCGTGTTTAGGAGATGGTTCAAATTCAAATGTTTGTATTCCAAGGGAGCAAACTACTCTAGTCATCGCTCCCTAAACCTACAAAGTACTTAAACTAATTTGCTGTAAGAACACAACAGACGCCCGTGCCCGAGCGAGGACTCGAACCGCGGACCCGTAACGTGGTGGCACTCGCGCGTGGGTGGGAGGAGGCGGCTTCTGTGTGGGTCGCGTGCGGTGCGTACCAGCCACCGACTACCGAACCGAGTACCAGAGTAAGTTCCGGCAATACCTTCCTCTCATAAAACAATTTATCGCGGGGCTTCTTGTTAAATGACAGTAATAAGTTTCATTATCTCTATATTTAAAAGGAAGTGTCCCGATTGATTGATTGACTGACTGACTGACTGACTGAATGACTTATTGATTGACTCATCATCGTCCAGCCCAAACCACTGAAGATAGAAACTTGAAATTTGTGGAGGTTGTTGATCTTAGTCTGTAGGCGTCATTTAAGAAGAGATTTTTCGATTTTTCGTCCCTAAGGGGGTGAAATAGGGAATGAAACGTTTTTTGAAAATACGTAGCTATTTAGGCAATTTTGAAGCTAGAACTACAAAATTTCGGATTTTAATTCAGGGTTCGAATTCAAAAGACACGTTTTTCGGCATTTTTTGAAATTCGACAAATTAGGGAGTAAAATAGGTGACGCAAAAAATCGATTTTCAAAAATATGTTGCTGTTAACTCAAATTTTAAGCTACAACTACGAAACTTCGGATATGGAATCTTGGTCAGGATTAAAAATCCATGATTTTTAGTATTTCTGGAAAGTCAACAAGTAAGAGGGTTAAATAGATCATAAATTCTCTTCGAAAACACGTTGCTATTGATACAATTTTGAAGCTAGAGCTGCAAAAATTGATATTTGTATAGTTGGTTAGACGTTAAAAAATTCGTGTTTCGGTATTTTTGGAAATTCACCCATCAACGGAGTTAAATTGGAGAGAGGATGTTTTTCGAACATATGTGGCTATTTAGGTAATTTTGAAGTTAGAACTAAAACTTTTCGGATTTGGATATGGGGTTCAAATTTAAAAGACAGGTGTTTCGGTATTTTTGGAAATTCGACCAATAAGGGGTTGAAATACGAGATGGAAAAATTGGATTTCAAGAATATGTTGCTGTTAACTCAAATTTCAAGCTATAACTACGAAACTTAAGGTATGGATTCTTCATCAGGATTAAAAAGAAACAACTGGTGCAGACCAACCAGCCTACGGATGCGAAACAGCGGGGGTGCAGCTAGTTATTAATGAATGTAAGTCGGACGAAATTGTAGAAGCTCTGCAGGACACCAGGCTAAGGAGTTCCAAGACATTGGAGCGTAAATGTGTTAAAGAAGACATCCATCTAATAGGCCAAAGCGATTTGAATGTTTCGCAGATGCTTCGTGGGATTGACAACGATGAACAGGGAGGTGTTTAGTGATATGGCCACATTGCATGTGTGCGACAGTGTTCATCGCGATGCCTTCACAATATCTGCAGCTGAAAATTGTCACTGGGCTCCAACGTAACTCCCTCAAAATGTACGTCTGGTGTGTTCTCATCTTCTGTCTAATATATAAAGAAGACTGTCCGTATGTTTGTACTTGTTGCATACAAATCTACAGTTTTGTTCCAATCTTTATGAAATTTTGTACACGTAAGCTTCAATCCACGAGGACGGTTGCCGTAAGTGTAAGAATCACATACTGTATATAGCTCACGAGATATGACGTCATAAACAATGAGATGCGCGAAATACTGCTGCATTTTGCGACAATGCTGCTCATTTTCTCCTAAACCATTGGACCGATTTCAACCAAATTTGGTACACACGTTACTTACTGTGAAGTATCAATTTCTGAATGGTTAAAAGATATGACGTCATAACCATTAGAAATCGTAGAAAATGCCATATAATGCGGCGAGACTTTCGAAATACACTGTATGAGAATGACAGTACTTAGCGACTTGCAACAAACTTTAAACATAATTTCAAACCTTTATTAAACTTTTTCTCGTTGGCAACCATAGTAAAATGATGAAAGGAAAAAAGTTTCTCGCTTTCTACTTTTCCACTATTTATGGAGTAAAACTACGGCATTCGGTATGACGTTATTATTTCTAATTTTTACACTGCAAATTGTAGCCGCAGGAAATTTTACACACAGTATACACGCACATAGTTGAGTGTGCCTTCTAAATTGTATCAGAGCACGGCATGAAGTTCATGAGATATGAACACGTAAACAGTAACGTTCATGGGAACCCGTCTCATCACGCACCAAGTTTTAATCTATTGCTTCTTTTCTATTAATTGTATTTCCAAGAGATTTTACAAATAATCCTTATACAAATGACTATATGCCTGAAGAATGGCAAGAATAAATAAATAAATAAATACCCGGGCAACGCCGGGTTTTCAGTTAGTACGTGATAAAGTGATACGCTTGTATTTCTTCGCGTAACGAATGGAGAAGTCAAAGAACTAGCTAGACTTGTCGCTATTGTATGCAATGGCACAAGTTCAAGATGGTGTCATTTTGCAACAAGGTGGCACTCGACTCTCCGCTAGAAGTGTTCGGCAGTTTCTGGATACATCATTTCCCCATCGATGTGGTGGATTTAAGACGTGGCCACAACCACACCGGACTTGACGCCCCTAGACACTTTCTTGTGGAGGTATGCGGAGCAACGCGTGCGTGGCGTTCACAGCGACGACACTGGCCATTTAAAGCAGAGAATCAGACACGTTATTCACTCCGGTACAACGTGTCTGGGGGTCAACTACTATATCTTTTAAATGTGTGTAGTGCGACAAATGGAAGCAACGGCGAACTACACTGAACAGGTGTGCAAACGTGGAGGTTTCTTTCATTTGCTAAAGGTTTGAATTTACCATCTTTCTTTGCCTTTTTGTGACCGATTAAAACGGCACCATGACTACCATATAATCGGCTATGAGAAACATCAACGTTCATTTTTGTTTGTTGAGTATTCGCGAATTACTTACAATAATGTAATGTTTATTTTCAAACTTTTTTACTGTACACTGTAAAATTAAAATCAGTAACGTTTGCGAAATGTAAGTTGGCCTGCGGTCTCCCTAATTCTAATCAGCAGCAGTCGGGGTACTTGGTGCCGTACTCATTTGCAGATGTTGGTGTTTGCTTGTATGGAGCTACTCTCAGATCCTACCATGCCGTTTCGTTGCTTTACTTCCTTTGTCAGGTAGCGATCTTGTTGTTACAACCAACGCGTCTCCCCCCCCCCCCCCCAAGGGGCCCACGCATCTTTCGCGAGTACGTGCGTGGCGAGCACGGAGCCCCGAGCTAATGCAGTCTTCCTTCCTTCTCTACTTCCCGGACTGCATTTCCTTTCCCCCTCTCCTCCTTTCCTATCCTCAGTCCGTCCCCTCCCCACTAGGGGACTGATAACCTCAGTAGTTTAGTCCCCCTATCCCAACCAAACTACCCAACCCAACGCGTCGTTAGAAGAGAAACGACAATATCGATTGTGGTCACGCTTACTAGTTTGGGTGGCGGCCGACTTATACGGGTTGTTCTACATACACTGAAGAGCCAAAGAGAAGCTGGTCGACCTGGATGATACGTTGCAGACTCTCTGCGAGATCTAGAAGTGGCTCAACACGTCGTGGCAGGGGCACGACTGATGTCTCAAGTAGAGCTGCAGGGAATCGACACCTTGCATGCTGTAGCGCTCGGAACCCTTCTGAACAGCGCGTTGCAAGGAAACCGAGATATGCTCGATAATGTTCTGGACCGGGGCCACTGTGTAGCAATTCTCGACTTTCGGGTGCCGCATTGCCCTGCTGGAATTTCCCAAATCCGTCCAAATGCGCAACGGGCAGGAATGGATGCAGGTTGTGAACGTACTTGTCAGCTGTCAGGGTCGTATGCCACTCCGACTGCACTTGCCTCCCCCCCCCCCACCACTACAGTCGCGTGCTGACGTGCAGGGACCGCGGATTCGTGACGTTGTCTCCATACTGGCGCAAGTCCATCCGGTCGATACAATTGGAAACGGGACTTGTCAGACGAGGCGACATTTTTCCAGACATAAACAGTCCAATAACGGTGTTTACGGGTCCAAACTAAGCATTAAGTTGCTGAGAAAAAAACAAGCTTACAAAAGTGGGCCTTCGACTGCGAAATCCCGTATCGACGATGTTTCCTCGAATGGTTCGCACGCTGACTTCGACTGATGGCCCAGCACTGAACTCCGGGCCGGCCGCGGTGGCCGAGGAGACTGAGGCGCTTCAGTCACGGTCTGCACGGCCACTACGGTCGGGGGTTCGAATCCCCCTCGGGCATGGATATTTGTGCCGTCTTTAGTATAAGGTAGTTGATAAGTAGTTAAGTCCCATAAGCTTAACAAACATTTGAACTGAACTCTGTAGGGATTTGCGGAAGTGTTACACTTGCGGCACGTCGAACGGCTCTCTTCAGTCCTCGTTGGTCCCGTCCTTGCAGGTATTCCTCCGGCCATTTGGTCTTTTATTGCGTTCCCGAAATTCCCGGAGCATTCGTGAAGTGGTCGCACGGGAGACCCGCCGCCTCCTCGCTACTTTGCAGTCGTGCGCCGTCGATAGACCGGCGGCTGTGCCAGCACTATCCGGTGTAACGCCTGCGCCATCAGGTGTGCTGTTGCCTACCGCAGCGCCGTCTTCTGAATGTTAACATATTGCATGCGCATGTCTAAACCAGTTTGTTTGGCCCTATAATGATAACTAGTACAACTGCGCTTCACGCCCGAGATTCGCTAGGTAGAGTTAGCGTTACGTTATAAGAGACGCTGGCAGTGATGGTTGTGGGCCTGTTGGCGAGCATTTGAGGGGTGGGTTGGCGGCGTAATGTGGGCCACTCTGAAGTGCGAAGGTTGCCGAGTATCGAGCAGGCGGTTAGCGAGGTCAGGGCTTCGATCCTGGGCGTCGTCCTCGGCCCACGGGCGCAAGTGGGTCGCACCCCCAGCCACGGCGATTTGGGTCAAGGCGGGCAGATGTGGCGTCACGAGCAGCGAGGTGCGCCAAAGCTGCCGCAGCTCGACCCGTGTGGCGCACATTCCTCACTACGAGGAAACAACAGTGCTGAGGGTGACAACCAGGAGGTACGACGCGTATGGCGCGCGGCGGAAGATGCTTCACCTGCGGACCTCGACAAAATCTACAGTTCTGTTTCGATCTTGATGAAATTTTGCACAGTTAATCTTCAAAGCAATTCAAAGATCGTTGTCTAAGTAAAATTTCCACTGGGGCATTGCGGAGGATACTTCACCTATCCACTTCGACAAAATCTAGTTTAGTTCCGATTTCGACGAAATTTAGCATATTCGTCCTTCAAACCGAGAGCATTGCCTCTTTTGGTTAAGGATGACGTACAATACACAGTTGAAGATATATGCCGTCATAAACAATTTAACAAGCGAAAAACTGCTGCATCAGGCAACAATGGTGCAAATCTCTTCCTAAACCATCGGAACGATTTCGACTAAATTTGGTGCACATATTCCTCGCCATCTGATAATAATTGCTGTAGGGATGAGAACTATCAGGGGGTATGTCATAAACGATGAGAGGAATGATAAACCGGCCATCCACGCAAAAGGTTTTAATTTGCTACATCTTCACTACGAACACTGTTCGTAAAAGAATAGTTTCTTAATATACCACTCTGCACCCCTGAAAAATTACGTTATTGTGTGTCCTATTGTTCAGGAGAAATGACGTCATAAGAACTGAACTACATGAAAACGGAACTGTGCTGAAATTGACTACAGAGATAGGTGGGTCTGACAGTCGGGCAGGAGGTGGTGAACGTTAAATACGTACAAGGGCAGCACCCGGTGTTCAGCTAACTACCAATACACCAATGCCTCGGAACATAGTGTGCCCTTCATAATATGGAAATTCTATATATTGGACATAAAGGCGGAAGTTGTATTTACTGGGAGAATTTGAGATAGCAAAACGGCCTAAATTTGGACACCCATACCTCGTATATGATTAGTTGGCATTAAAAGATGAAACTTTTCTAGATACTACGACAACTGTGACACATGGTAGTCTGTTTTATTTATAAGCAGCTACGCACATGATGTAGGATCTCGTCGTGTACGGAGTACTCTTACACTTTCTATTCAAGTAGCTAGCTGCCAGCTCTCGTGTCCCCTGCGACGTCACTGCCTGTTCTCTTATATAATTCCTGAGTTACGTCCGTGACGCGGATAATTTGTTGATGCTCTGGTGTGAGGGCGAAGCATGTTTAATAACATAGACCAAAGATAACATAGACTGCGCGTGACCCTATCTCTGCCGTGTTGTGATTTGAAACCAACATCTAACATTGCCCCTAGTCACGTGACTTGAGTTTTCGTCGTTAAGAGCAATAGTTTTTCTAGTTTTCAGCTGAAATGAAGTACTGATTTTAACAATGAAACCACTTTTATATGCTTATTACACATGTAGTACTAAAGTAACGGACTTCTTGCACAATTATACTAATATTAATGCGATGATCCTTTTTATATGTGACAAGTTGACACTTACTGACAGTTGTTTTTACAAGAAATAGAACTACTGTTAGTGTTTGTGCACCAGTATGATGTTTTTAACTAATGAATATAATTATCGACGGCGGGACAATTCTAGCTGGTCTAGACTAAATTTATATTTCATCAAGTAAGTCATTCCTGCTTTTAATGGCGTTGTACACAGCTATATTTGAAAGCAGAACATTCAGTATACCTATAAAACTAGTTTTAGTAGATGTGTTTGCACTTCAATTATTCTAATGTAAATAGCGAGTACTTTCCTTGGCATCGCTGTATATGCAGGTTGTAAAATACAAAAGCTTGTATTGTGTAAGAAATCTGATATTATGGATTTAGATCGCTTTTAGTTCGTATAAAATCATAACATAACATTAATACGTATTATTGAGAAAATGCAAGAAAACTGATGCTGTTTGTAAAATTGATTTTTAGCCTTCAAGTCATTTATACTTTTCACCTAGCACTTGTGAAAACTATAACCACCGCGTTATGAACTGGTAAAAACGTTATAAGGATATGATTAGACGTTTCGTTGTTAAAATCAACGCCTCATTTCAGTTATAAATGGGAAAAACTACATCTGTCAGCTTCACTTCACAATTCACATTGCTCTTAAGGACGAAAACGGCTTGTTGCCCCGAGTTACGTGACTTAGATGTTGGTTTCAGTGTAATGACGACATACGCAGTCTATTTTATCTTTGGTCTATGTTTAATAAAATACTGTGCAACCGAGACGTTTCTTGTTTCACAATATAACTTCAGTGGTTGCTGTACGATAGCATGCATTGCAAATAATTTCATAGAAACAAGCTGGTTCTCGCTCTTTCGACAGACTCGAACGATCTTTATTACTACGTAAATATAAGTTGTTACCAAAAGTATGTAAAACTCAGATTTGTGAAGGATGCTGGAATAAAGACTGGAGCAGCTTAGAAGCGCTCGGCTTTCCGGATTCATTGCGTGCGTCGTTTGACAATGCAGAGCGCTTCGTGTGTGCGGCTGCCCGCGTCCGTGCCTTTTACAGGAACTACAAGCACTATCAATAAATAATACTTTGTTCTTCCATTTCAGTTTCCTTTCTTTCGTACTTCGGTCACTCTAGTGCCTTATGTCGTTACCCACCACACATACCTATATAAAATCTGCTTATTTCCGTCCCCTGTACTTGCCGCTTCGTTTTCGAGATTGTTAGGACCGTCCTGTATATTAGCCGCTGGCTGAGCCGCACAAACACGTGCAGAATAGACTGTCACTTTGACATAAAGTTTTGCCTCGGCATTCATCATACGTAGAAATATATGTAGATACTGCAGTGTCGCAGGCATATCTGCGGCCGGAGATAGCCTGCGAGACTGTGCGGAAGATGTACGTCAGTGTTTTCACGACGAAGGCCGAGCCGAAAATTGGAGCTGTGTCTTTGTGTTAGTCTGTTGCTGGCTCCTTTCTGCGCCTCAGCGATCGTGTTCGCGGTGAGATATTGCTTGTGCTCTTATTTTTGACATTCCAACTTGGAGTTTCCATTATTACATACTCCTGGAAAAAAAAATTAAAAAAGAAAAAGAAATTCTACACTTGTAGGGCAAGGTTGGATTTTGATGGGATGGCGTGAGAAACTTCCTGGGGGACAGTAGACGTGGTAACATGGCTGCCAGAGCGAATGGTCGCAGTGTGGAGGCGGCGGCACGCTTCGCGAGTGTCAAGTAGGGACGGGAAAAACCGACACCGGTACTTTAGTTTTGAATAACCGGTTTTTTCGGTATTTATTTGGTGTCGGTTGTAACCGATTTTTTAGTAACTGCCAAGAACCGGGTAAAAAGCTGGTACGACTACTTCCTGTAGTAGGGGTCCAAATATGTATTTTGTAGATAATTTTTAAAAATTAAAGTATTTAGGGCTATACCTAAAATTTCCACTGCTGTGAAATATTAGGTCATCGCAGTAACTAAGAACAGCGATGAGTGATAATTTAAGAACAATCCCGGTAGTCAGAAACTCGCAACAAACGCGTGTTATAAGAACTTAAGAACTGGTGCAGCTATTGAGGCATCGATGCACCTGTTGCCGTGTGGCGTGGCCTATTAGACGACGCGCGTGCACCGGCATGGTACGACACTTGCATCCGTCTGGTCATGCGGCAGTTCCTTGCTGTCGTCACCAGACATAGATTGTCTCTTAAATGGCACCATCCCGAGTGTGGAAGTACTTCACGAAGTACGGGAGCAGTGAGGTACAATGCTCCATTTGCTTTAAAAAACTGAAAACGGGTGGAGGTGTACTACAAATATGCTGTGTCATTTACGGAGAAAGCATCCAAAATGTTTCTTGGAAGAGAACGTAAATTCGATTCATACACCTATTATGTAAGCTTGGAATAATAACTTCTAATGTATTACCATATTGTTATGTATACAAGTTTTATTAATGTGATTCCTTGAAAGCGAGGGGCTTTTTAAATAAGCAATATGGGTTTAGGTAACATTGATCATGTGGTGCCTCGCGAGGTAGCCGTGCGGTCTGAGGCTCCATGTTACGGACTGTGCGGCTGCTCCAGTCGGAGGTTCGAGTCCTCCTTCTGTCATGGATTTGTATGTTGTCCTTAGCGTATGTTACTTTAAGTTAGGTTAAATAGTTTTTAAGTCTAGGGACCGATGACCTAAGCAATTAGGTCTCATAAGAACTCACACCCAGTTGAACATTCTTTGATCATGTGGTACACAGCTTTGCTAGTTCAATTTGCGTAAATAAATGAAATTTGCGTATGGCTTTCTTGACCGGGAGATCCCTTGCGGGTTTGTTCGGCCGCCTTAGTGTGTTTTTATTTGACGCCCCGTGGGCGACTTACGTGCCAATGATGATGAGATGATGATGATGATTAGGACAACACACAGCACCCAGTCCCCTGCCGGGAATCGAAACCGGGCCTCCTGCGTTGTAGTCAGCTACGCTACCGCTGAGCTACGGAGGCGGACTCAATTTGCGTAAATTTAGACTGACAACAATGATACTGTTAGTCGGAACTTTGACTTTATTTTTCGAAATACTTCTGCATCGCTGATTGAAGTTAATTTACTGACTCATATGAGATATTCGTACGTGCTGGCTCTGAACTCAAACTTGCAGAGTGGTTGGCTCAATATTCGCAACTGCTGGATGGAAATACTAGGCCATTAAATCTGTATGCTTCGTATATCGTCTTCTGCGGACTCCTGGCTAGGCCTACACACACTCAAGAAGGCGTAGTATTGGGAGGGGATCTTGCAAAATATGGAAAGACTAGTGTTTTGCCGTATAACATAAAATTTACCTAAATTTTAACTAAATTTCGTAAGTCTCGGTTTCGGTCGAAACTAGAAGAACCGAAAATCCGATTACGGTTTCTGTTTCGTCCGCAAAATATGTTTCGGTGGAACTCTACTGGAAATAATAGCAATAAAAAAAACGAAAACCGGTTATTTAAAAAATCGGGTATCTTGAGCAATTTTTACAGTGCGGTTAAACTGGAGATGAAAAGAACCGGTATAACGGAAAACCGGTTGTTTCAGCGATAACCGCCATCCCTAGTGTGAAGAGCGGAGAACTGGCGCACAAGTGGGCAGAAGCGTGGACGAGCGAGCGGCTGCTGTCGCGCTGGTGGGACTGCGGGCCGCGTGTCGGATAATATATAAACCGGAAAAGCCGCGAAAGTGTGTTTACTTTGTAATACGCTCAAATATCGTATTAGTTATTGGTATTCTCGACGGCAGAAGTTAAAAGTACTTTCGCAAATCGTTCGACATCCGTTATTTTCGATTCACTATTAAATATTTTAATTTTAATTAGTTCCACAAGGAAATAGAGAATAATTAATCAGTGTATTAACAGTTGTGATCTGGAGCAACTGATCAGATGTGAGGTAGGTCGCCGTGACCCCTTCTTAAATTCCTGAGTGTGCGGTGTTTAAGGTAATCGTCCCCTGTTGCAGCACATTGAGGTGCACTTCACTTGCGTTCTCTCACACATCTTACTCCGGCATCTGACAAATGAAGTCATTCACTCACTAATTCTGTTGAGCCCAATGGAGAAACGAAATCAGGCACCCTGTACCTCGATAAGTAGCAGGGGCGCCGATACCGTGGATGCTCCGGGGCTCGTGCACACCCTCCCCCCCCCCCCCCCCAAGAATGTTTTGAGGGTGCTGAGCACCCCACATAAAATTGAGGTGAAAAATAAAATTGAATAAATTAGAAAAAAAAATCGGGAAAAATCAAAACCTTCCTTATGACTCTCGAGGCAAAGCAAAACGTGACCCTAGTGAGAGACGATATTTCATACGTGAAAGAAATGATCAGTATTGTACGCGGGTCGTGCCGGCCGCGGTGGCCGAGGGGACTGAGGCGCTCCAGTCACGGTCTGCACGGCCACTACGGTCGGGGGTTCGAATCCCCCCTCGGGCATGGATATTTGTGCTGTCCTTACGATTACCTAGTTCATATGTAGTTTGTAAGTTTAGGGACTGATGACCCCGTTTTTAAGTCCCATAAGCTTTACAAACATTTGAACATTTGTATGCGGGTCCCCAAGCGAGTAGTAATGAGTGTCCGTGTTTTAGCCAGTATGCTAGCTTTATTCATCCTGTAGCACGTCGCTCCTTTTGACCTTTCAGGTGTACGTATTTATGAACATTGAATTGTGTTCTTTCAGAAATTTAGCTTGAAGAATCTAATGCTGATGCTAAAGTTAATCGTTCTTTATCTAACTTTGTCACTTCCATTGATATTAAAATTATAGATTCTGTTGAAATTTGTAATGCTTTTCTCTCAAGCTTAAAAGAAAAACCTTGGACTATATTAATACTTTCAGAGATGTCATGAAGTTATCTCGAAGTGATGAAAGTTTCGATGAAGTATACAGCTCTTGTTTAGAACTGACCAAAAAAATTTGATGTCGGACTTCAAAATCTCTTGTTTGGAACTAACCACAAAAATTTGATGTCGTATTTGAAAATCTCAAAATATTTCAAAGATTTCTTTAAACCTCGGTGACGGTGTTCTACCAAACGGTTTTGTCAGAAAGAATAGCTTACTATAGATTAATGTACAGTGAAAAATTATTTCACTGGTCGTGTAGAAGTTTTGGGGTTTTACTTATATCGAAATATCCACTTGGGCCCAATTACATACCTTTATTGTAGTGTCCTAATGCAGCCATACTTTCCTTTTCTTCCTTCTCCTTCTTTCTTCTATCTTTAAAAGGCCAGACAACTGCCTATTTACTTTCTCACGTACTGCTCATTCAAAAATGCATGAACATGATTTTCAGGAGGGTTGGTTTCGCACATTTCTGAACCGCGATATAGAGCACCCACACTGACTTTCGCCTCTGATAAGTAGTCGTCTGAATGAGAGAGAATTACCACTCGGACAAACGTTAGGAAGGGTCACTGTACATGAAGAAAGACATCAACAGTTGATAAAGCTACATATACCTAAATTTATAAAAAAAGCGGGATGATACAAGAATGAATATACAAATTATAAACGTATTAAGTATACATTTATAATTTTAGATTACTTGTGACTTTTTTTTTTTACTTAGCCTAGCTCTCTTCGGTGAAGGAATCTTTTCACACACTAAAGAGACGCTCCACAAGAGCGTTTAATGATATCTCTACATTTAATTTGAAAAAATTGTTTAATGAAAAATATTGAAAGAGGAGCTTCATATTATTTAAAGTACTTATGAGGTATGAATCTGCCTCATCCAAAACCATTTAAATCGAAATAACTCCTTCAGTTTGGAAACAGAAACTTCTAACCTTAATTTGACTGATTTATGAACTTTCAATTGCATTTCTAAAAGATATCCCTAATTTTTCTGTAGTGAGTATGACGTGTCACACAAAATTCTTCTTCTCTATTAAGTCTTTCTTACTCGGCATGTGACTCTCTTTGAACTGTCGTCTGTTTGGTGGGAATAGCTCAAGATCTTGTAATGAACTTGCAATAAGCAGACAAGTTCGCTATATATTTGTCTCTTTTGCCTGTTGCTAAACAGGCCTCTTACTGCTCTTGTATTGACTTCATCATTATACTGACACACACACACACACACACACACACACACACACACACACATAAATTGACTGTTGAAGGACACTCAGGAATTAAATGTAATTGCATGGAGAGGCTTGCAGTGGACATCACGTGCTGTTGCCCCCTCTGCCTCTGCTGCGTCAAGTGTGCGCCGGGCCACATCGCTTGAGGAACACGGGAAGGTTGTGGTAGTTGGTGAGGGTACGGACCTCATCATGCTCAATGATGAGCATAGCCACACCAGCAGCAAATATACGTTTCTTGAAACCTGGAAGAGGAAAGACCTCACCAAAAGTGTTTGGTTCCAGCAGTTTCAAACTGCGTAACATCATTAGAGGGCCACACATATTTCTCCACGTCATAAGTGGATGTGATACAAGTTCAGCACTCTTGAGTCAGCGAAAGAAGATGGGGGTGTAATCTACTGGTCAAAAAAATGTCTTCTGGAAGATATCAAACCTTTCTTCGAGCATGACACTCAAGCTGAAACTATTGTCGAAGCTGGCCTCCGATGTTTAACAACCCTCTATGGAGGTAGTGCAGGAGACACTTTAGACAAATTGCGATTCGACCTGTTTTCCAAGGCGATTGTGAAATTCAGATTAAACTAGCATCCCTGTCACCAACGTCTGATGTAGCCCTCCAGCATTTGTGAGGACCTACTGACGGGTACAAATGTAGATAGGACTCCAGGTGGATCCGCTCCTCTGTGAATGGCAAGTTTCAGAGTTAGCTCTTGGCTACCGGCTCCACAGTCTCTTCTCTCGACAATTTCCTGCAAATGCAACTCGGGCTGTACAGGTGGTTGTGGGTGTTTTTGTCCTTCCCGGCCTGCCTTTCAGGAAAGATTCTATTTAGGACGCTTGGGAGGCGTTGACATCTGAAACAGCCATACAGATTAGTAATACATGTTTTATTTACTATTATTGACAATAATTAACTTTTATACATATGTATGTCCTTTTTCCCTGAGTCCCAGTGATTGCCTATTTCGGAGCCGAGTTCAGATAGGCACTTCCAGACGTAAGGGGAACTTATCCACTAGTTTCCTCCAGCAACATGAAACTGACGAACCAGGTGTTGACGAATATCTGGACCGTATATATGAGGCGGCGAAAATTACTGATTTCGAGGAGCCGAATGACGGGGCGACGGACCCGGAAATTCCAGACTTTGAGGAGCTGAGTGATACAGTGACAGTCAAATGTCGACGTGTGTGAAGTTTGTCTACATACCTACCTTTACCTTTTATGTAAAATTTTGTTAAATATTCACAGAATACATGACATCAACTGTGAATGGGCAAAGCTGAAAATGTGTACCCAGCCGGCTTTCTAGGCAGTTGCGCTGACCCCTACACCACTGGGGACAGTGATCGCCGCACCTGCAAGGACTTCCTAAGCACGCCTCCCGTCAGATACAAATTCCCAGCTTCACCCCAGCTTCACCCTGCGGTGACGGGCAATGATCCTATCGTTAGTGGGGAGGGGTGGGCAAGTTTGAAGCCCTTACTCTAACGGGAATTAGTTTCATAACTACGAGTTTGAGTACTGTGGGCAGGGTAAAGCTGGAAATTTGTGTCTGACGGGAGGCGTGCTTAGGTAATCCTTGCAGGTGCGGTGATCACTGTGTCCCCAGTGGTGTAGGGGTCAGCGCAACTGCCTAGAAAGCAGGAGACCCGGGTTCGAATCCCGTTTGGGTGCACATTTTCAGCTTCGCCCAATCGCAGTTGATGTCATATATTCTGTGAATATTAAATAATAACAACTGCAGGATTGGAAGTGACGTCTGTTCTTTCGGAATAGCCGCCAAGAGTATATATAAAATTTTGTTATTACGAAATGTAATAACCACTTCTTAATTTCAAGAGGCTGCCCCTCTTCCTGCCTCCTTCATATCAGTTATAATAATAATAATATCGTGTGGCTCATTGGCCTGGTGAAAGTCTTTCAATTGGACGCCACTTCGGCGACTTGAGTGTCCATAGCCTACCCCAGTTATCCAACCGGGGAAAGGAAAGGGGACCTACAGCTTAACGTGGAATCCGAACCACGTGTCGTTTCTGGCGACTCCTCACATCGTTGAGAGGTGAAGGATGGGTTAAAGTGCAGACTGAAAAAAATCCGAGGTCCGACCGGGTTTTGATCCCACGACCCTCCAGTTTCCAGTCGACCGCTTTATCCAAAGACCGCCAGGCCAGACTTCATATCAGTTGAAACACGAAACACTTTTTTAATGTTATTTTTCAAATATTCCAAAATTGTAATATTTTATTCTATTAGTATATTAAATAAGTACAAGACAATGGATTGCTAAAGTTCTGTATTTAAAAGAGTGCATAAGAATTACTGAAGAACTACATTTGATGATGATGAGAAATGGTCCAACTTTAATGAGGAGCTGTACACAAATGAGTGGTCCAATAAATTCAATTTTCGTGTCATCGAATGCAGAATATCTCTCTCTATATCTTTTTTATGGACCACATTATTGATATATGAGTTAGTTTCACCGATATTACAAAAAAAAGAGAGGTTTTTACGAAAATTTTTCATGAACATGTGAAATTGGTCCAAAAGAGCACTAGTATGGAAACGGGAGGTCCAAAAAACATGCGTATGGTCTCATTCAGTGCAGAATTTCGTGCCCTACAACTTTTAATCCCAGTATGTTTTCGATATTTTGAGTCATTTACGAGATATAATACCAAAACCGAAAAGTACCCCTTTTTCGGGTACATTTTTGCCCCCCCCCCCCAACTTATGCACAATTCCGCCGAGGGGGAAAACGTAGGATAGTCATACTAGGACGCAAACGAAGCCATTAAAAGAATAAAACCTTTTGTAGCAATTATTTCAGACTTGAATGCTAATCTACTGGACTGTAGGCCCTACATCGATTCGAGAGGGCCCTGCTCGACTTACCACCCTACCCCATACCTGCCAATTCTCCCGATTTAGGCGGGACTCTCCTGATTTTTCGCTTTTTCTCCCGTCTCCTGATTTTGCCATTATTTCTCCCGATTTTTAGCTTTTGTCCTGAAACCCACGATTCGATTTTCCGACAATGGTCAAAAGTCCTGTGTTCATTTATCACTTCCAAATAAATACGTATCGAAATTCATAGAAATTAGGAGTTGCGCTTGACTTATATAATGATTGTTTCTGCTCTTTCCTCGTATTTGCAAATAAACATGTAGTGTTTCAATGTTGTGCTGTTGTTATGTTTTCTCAGTGCACGTAAGTGAAATCACTTCAGTGGTTTTTTAATCGCTGGTAATCTTTTGACTGGATAGTTACGGGCATCACTTTCATACGCAAATTGCAGAAAGGAAAATTTAGTGTAAACAGCCATTTCACGTGATTACGAGATTTCAATTCGGTGGTATGTGTTTCAGTATGGAAAGAAATATAATCAACTTTTAAGCAGTTTTCGGAACTTTTTTTTTCTATTTTGTACTCCTTCTCGATGTGATATTTCTACATCACATGGTGAAAAAGGCAATGTACCAAAATACGTGCAGAGAAAATGAAAAGTGTGTGAGTAACAATAAAAGACTGAAATTGCTGAAAAAGTGAAAGTGATCATGTCATACATGTAGAGCGCTTATTTACATTGTTTATTATATAGTACTGTTTACCAATTAAATACGATGACTATAAGTGGGTCGCTTGTTCCGTAACATGTTCCCAGGTAGCAGTATAGCACAAATATACTTGCTGTGAACTTTTTGTTTTGATCAAAATAATCAAACACTTTACCTGGACTGGCTACAAAATATAAGGATGTAATCAACGATTGGGTTAACGCAAGTTTTTTTGTAGCCGTTATGTAGCGTTATGAGATTATAGGAAAACACTAAAATCAGTTATGTTAAGGTTTATAGTAAATTGCGCTGCAGTTTTTGATAGAACGTATCTCCTGATTTTTTTGAAGAATTCCCCGATTTTCTAAACGGGATCTCCTGATTTTTACATTTTGAAGGTTGGCAGGTATGCTACCCCTTCTCGCTGCAAAACGTCGGCACTTCAACGAACTGTGGCGCTGTTCATGTGATTCCTGCTCTACGTTGCAGTTCTCACAAACGGCACTGTTTGTGGATAAGACTCAGGATATCAGTATCTGGTAATTGACTGAGTGCTCGATTCTAATTACAATCGCTACAACCGCTGCAAGCTCATGGCAGCAGCTATGAGAACAACCACATTTAAGCTATCACATTTTCCCATTTCACCGGGAGCTACCCATTTTAAGACGCTTCTACAACGCACACTCATTTTTGCAATGTTTCTTCCTTTTAATCTATATCTAGAAATGTGAATGTCTGTTCGGTGTACGCTTATCACGTCCGAACGACAAGACGCAGAGACTTAAATATTTGTACAGTTACTAATTTACACGTGATGAAGGTTTTAAGCACGGTTTTATAGCGTTCTCATAGATATTTAGTAATTTGAAGAATATAACGTGAAATGCGGAACAGTAATTACTCTTTGAAAATTATATTTACTCTTTGAAAATGGTTGTATTGGTTGCATTGTTGCTTGAGGGTTGATAATGATAAAAGGATAGAATATATTGGGATGGAAAGTTATCGGTGTCTATAAAATTCTACTTGTGTGTGTGTGTTAATATTTTGCTCTGCAGCCAAAACTACAGAACGCAAACGAATGGTCTGTGTGTAATTGTTGTCCGAAGTTCCCGTTGTACACCGTAGCAGTTCATTGCCGATAGCTATAAAGGGGTGGAATCTATGGTGGTTGAAAGTCGTCAAATATCGGACTGTAGGCCAGCGATGACCTTTGCGACTCTATAGCAAGGAGGTTACATACAGCGAAACGTGATGCCACTGATCATATCTTTCGTCTATGTATGCTATAATGTCTTTAGTTTTTTCTCTGTAAGAATAAGCATACGAATAAGGAAATATAAGAAAAAATAAATAAAGCAGTAAAAAAGAAATTTCTTTTAATACATGTCTTTAAAAAAATCGCAGGAATCCATTTACAGCCTTCATATTTTTCACATAGTCAATTATACGTCTCTTGCTCAAGGGTGGGCAACCCAAAAATCTCTGCATTTACGCTCCAAACAATACTACAAATTACGTAGTTTACCAGAATGCCCTAAAATGAAATTAAAATGAATTTGGACATTACTCTCATCTTACGTGTTGAGATATTGCAACACAGGCTATAAGGAATAATGTAGGTATTATTTATTGTAAATCATTAAACACTTCGCATAATTTTATTTTTTATTTGAATTTTGATTAAAATGTTTGTTTATAAAGAAGGAATTGTATTTCATTGCATCCTTCAAAACCAGTCTCACAGCACACTACTGAAAGGTAGCTTATCTATCATAATCAACCAACACGCGAGCGGAGCCGCGGGCTTAAGCTAGTGTACAATAAAATAGGCTATATATTAACCGTTGTTGTTGTTGATTCTGTACTTTTTGATGAAACAAGCTGAAAAATACAAAGTGTATCCAGAAAGCTAGTTCCTTTGTTTTTTCTTAAATATAAACACCTAGAGTGTACAGTTACAGTAAACACTTTCTTAGCAACAGGCACCTGGTGCATACAGGAATTATTAGTTTTTGAAAATGAAAACGTTTCCTTGCCGCATTGTATTTATTTTTCCCATACGCGTTTCGCCAATTTACTTTTAAGGCATTGTCAAATTACAGTTTTGTTTTTAGATGTAGTATTCATAGTTTGAACACAGTTCACGTATTTTTCTAATGTAAATAAGTGGTTACTTACAGTATATCGTCTTTCGGGTTTAAATTTTGCCTTTTCCACGCATGTAGTTACAGTTTGATGTCTCACCATTGTTCCCTTTATATAATTTTGGGGAGATATTCTTACGTTGTGACAGCGTTGTTTCTCCAAAAACCGTATTTCATAAATAATTTCCCAATTCTGCTTGCAGTTGGTCAAGTAAACACTTCAAAATCGATTCTGGAAATCCCCTTCTGTAGACCGTTTTCTTTTTCTACAATCGTTTTTCGTGTCGATGTAAGCGCAACCGATTTTGAAACATGCTTGGCTTTTCAGGTAGCGTCTTCCTATAGAGAATTTTCGGCTCGTATCTTGCGAGTGACATTTTCTGCGGTGAACAAGAAGTAGGGGAAAGGGTTGTACATTGTGACATTTTTTACATTTTAATTTTTTCATACTGTACATTTTTTTACAAGCAATTTGAAAATTTACCCCATTCACAGGCGCCGAGTTTACGTAATGTAGAACGAACAGTAGTTTAGGCTAGCTGCAATATTTACACAATTATTCACCAGTAAAAACGTTTGTGACACTTGTCCCAAGGTACAACCTATGGTTTCACCTTGGGACAGTAATGGTTTTACCTTGGAACATGGTGATGTATTTCAGTTTCTTAGTATTATGAATGAAAAATCAGGTAGTACATATTTATTCTTAGTACAAATACAAAAGTTATTTTATCTTAAAACAAGGGATGGTGGGAATGAAATATTAAATGAATGAAAGCCACGACGCACCACTAGAGCTGGTAGTTCTCTGCCGCGGTGGAGTAGCCGAGCGCTCTAAAGCGCCTCGCTGCGGAGCGCGCGGTTGCTCGCCGTGGAGGTTCGAGTCCTCTGGGGCGTGGGTGTGTGTGTGTTGTCCTTAGGTTAGTTTACCAAGGTTTAAGTAGTTTGTAAGCTACGGACTGATGATCACGCAGTTTGGTCCGATAGATTTACAAACATTTGAACATTTTTGGTAGTTCTTTCACTATATTACTGCGATTAACAGTGTCGGTATCCTCGACATTAGGGAACACAAAATGGGTCCTTTTCTTCCGTAACAATTTCACAGTTACATCATGTTCTGTCCTTTCTAAAACCACTCCAGCATAGTAAACACGAGATCTGCCACTGATTTCAAATTTTACCAAGACACAACTACCTTGTGCACAAGAAAGTGTTACTTCTCCAGATAGAAAGAATGATGAGAGATCCTCTTCCTCAGAAGACAAATCAAATATACTACCTCCAGAGCTACTGCCAAGCTCGGGAATTTCTTCATCAGAAGAAGTGGTAGATGAAAACTCCTTTGTCCGTTTAGTAGCTTCTTTCTTTGGGAAAGACTTTTCTTTATTTTTTCCTCTTCAATTCTTTGTTTTTCTTGTGCATCAGTGACAATCATACTCGTTCCTTGTTTTCTTCCTCTACCAGAAGTATTACTGGGAGATTCTCTTGGGAATAGATGCTCTGGAGTAACAGACAGATGTTTGCATTGTAGAACTGCTAGTTAAATGCATTTCTTCTCTTGTTTGTTGTGTGTTGTTTTCATTCTTGGATGGTGTATTTGGTGAATGGATTAAGCCAGCTCCTGCAGGATATGGCCTGTTTGTCATTTCTGCAGGTAACAATTCATCATCTCTGAACACTTCTTGACTGAATGACCAGATGCCAGTAACCCTGTAAACAGCAGTTGTAATGTTCGGAGTGAAAGCCCAAGGAAATGCCCAGCCCACTAGTGCAGAAACTACATAAATAGAAACTGTACTTCCAGGGTTGTACCTTGGGAAATCCACCCCCATGAACCACAGACATTGCCGAGGTGGCGTGGCTTGCGTGCCTCAATGATGCAGATAGCCGTACCGTAGGTACAACCACAGCGGAGGGGTATCTGTGGAGAGGCCAGACAAACGTGTGGTTCCTGAAGAGGGGCAGCAGCCATTTCAGTAGTTACAGGGGCAACAGTCGGGATGATTGACTGAGCTGGCCTTGTAGCATCAGCTAATGTGACTTTGCCACAGTGTTACTGCGAACTGCTGAAAGTAAGGGGAAACTAAAGCCGTTACTTTTCCCGAGGACATGCAGCTCTAAAAAAAGGTAAAGCAGTCAACAATCCGAAGATTGGTTTGAACACCACAGTGCTTTACTAGGCATGGTCCTGTTTGGAGGTGGTATGCCGTAGCCTTCCTCCGACCTTCGAACTGACTTACCCAGTCAGTTATAGGGGGAGCTACAGTTTAACGTGGGTTCCGAACCACGGTGCTACTCGGTATTTTTCACATGAGCAATACTGCCAGAGGTGAAACAAGTGGAAAGTGACAGATAAAAATCCCAGGACCTGGCGGGGATCGAACCCGCGACCTTTGGATTTGTAGTCTGGCACTCTACCACTGTGCAACCGAGGCGCACATGCAGCTCTAATGTATGAATATATGATGTCGTCTTCTTGAGTAAAATATTCCTGAGGTAAAATAGTCCTCCATTTGGATCTCGGGGCGGGGACTACTCAGGAGGATGTGATCATCAGGAAAAACAGGCATTCTACGGGTCGGAGCGTGGAATGTTCTAACCCTTAATCGCGTAGGTAAGCTAGAAAATTTGAAAAGAGAAATGGATAGGTCAAAGTTAGATATGGTGAGGATTAGTGAAGTTCGGTGGCAGGATGAACAGGATTTCTGATCAGGTGAGTACAGGGTTATCAATACAAAATCAGTTGGTGGTAACGCAGGAGTAGGTCTGATAATGAATAAGAAAATAGGAATGCAGGTAAGTTATTGTGAACAGCATAGTAAATGCAATATCGTAGCATAGACAGACACAAAAGCAATACCGACCACAGTAGTGCAAGCTTATATGCCAACTAGCACGGGTGATGATGATAACATGGTAGAAATGCACGAGGAGATAAATCATTCAGAAAGTTAAGGGAGACGAAAACTTATTGTGGTGGGGGACTGGAACTCGGTAGTAGGAAAGGGAATAGAAGGAAATGTAGAAGGTGAATATGGACTGGGAAAATGGAATGAAAGAGGAGATCGCTTGGTGGAATTTTGCGCAGAGCACAATGTAATGATCACCAACACTTGGTTCAAACATCATGAAAGAAGGCTGTATATGGAAGAGAGCAGGAGACACTGGAAGATGACAGATTGACTTTATAATGGTAAGGGAAAGGTTTAGAAACCAGATTTTGAACTGTAAAACATATCCAGGGACAGATATAGACTCTGACCATAACTTATTGGTTATGCACTGCTGATTAAAACTTAAGAGACTGCAGAAAGGTAAGAAAGTTAGGAGATGGAACCTGGACTAACTGAAGGAACAAGAGGTGGTCGAGAGTTTCAGAGGAAGCATTAGGCAAGGATTGGCTGAAACGGGGGAAAGTAATACAGTAGTAGAAGAATGGGTAGCTCTGAGGGATAGGGTAGTGAAGGCTGCAGAGGACCATGTAGGCAGAAGGACAAGGCCTAATAGAAATCCCTGGATAACACAGGATATACTGAACTTAGTTGATAAGAGGAGAAAATATAAAAATTCAGCAAGTGAAGCAGGCAAAAGGGAGTACAAACGTCTGAAAAATGAGGTTGGCAGGAAGTGCAGACTGGCTAGAGGACAAATGTAGAACCATAGAAGACTGTATAACTAGGGGAAAATAAGAGAAGCATGACTATCGAGAACTCGGACAGAAAACCAGTACTAAGCAAAGAGGGGAAAGCTGAAATGTGGAAGGAATATATAGAGGGCCTATACAAAGGAAGTAAACTTGAAGGCAGATTCTAGAAATGGAAGACGAAGTGGAGAAAGATGAGATAGGAAATATGATACTGCGATAACAATTTAGCAAAGCGCTGAAGGACGTGAGTCGAAACAAGGCCCCTGGAGTAGATGATATTCCGTCTGAATTGCTGATATCGTTAGGAGAGCCAGACGTGAAAAAATTGTTCCACCTTGTAAGCAAGATGTTTGAGACAGGGAAAGTACCCCCTGACTTCAAGAAGGAAATCGTAATTCCAATTCCGAAGAAAGCAAGCGCAGACAAATGTCAAAATTACAGAACTATAAGTTTAATAAGTCATGATTGCAAAATACAAACATGAATTATTTACCGATGAATGTAAAAACTGGTGGAATCCGACCTCGGGGTAGATCAGTTTGGATTTAGGAGAAATGTAGGAACACGGAAGCAATACTCACATTACGACTTATCTTAGAAGATAGGCTAAGAAAGGGCAAACCTACGGTTTTAGCGTTCGTAGATTTAGAGAAAGCTTTTGGCATTGTCGACTGGAATTCACTCTTTCAAATTCTGAAGGTAGCAGGGCAGCGAAGAATTATATTGAACCTATACGACCAGGGAGACGGAGCCGGACGACGTATTCGTTGCGGGAAGTCCTGGAGGCCTAGGCGCGGCGTCGCTGGCAGGGACTCTTCTCTTCCCCGGAGGTGTCGGTCGTTCGCGATCCCTTAGCTGCGGTTCTCGTGGGCGGTCGGCGGAGAACTGCCGTCGCTCGCTCGCTTGCTGCATAACGGAAACAACTGTGTTTTCCTAGTGTTGGTGGAGTTCAAGCCGGTAGGCTATGCCTCCAAAATGACGTGGTTGGTTGGTCAGCGTCCTGGCGAGTTTGATTGTCCTTTCGTTTGCAGTCGTGATGGTGCTTGTCCTGACGTGCTAACCGCGCCTTATCAGCCTGGAGCAGGTGTGGCCATCTCGCGGTGTTAAGCCGTTGCACTCTATGGCCGAGAGCTCTAATGAGGGCATTGGTTGACCGAGCTGCCTTATGGTAGAAGACTTGATGGTGGGGACTCCAGAGATCCTGAGGAGGTCTTCCGTTGGGAAATCCCGCGGTAGATGTAGGGCTAGCCGAAGCACCCGGTTTTGGAGGCTTTGCAGCCGGTTGATGTGCGTCGGCGCAGCATTTACCCAAACCACCGCCGCTTATTCAAAGATGGGGCGGACGAGGGTGGTGTAGATGGCAACAGCGAGCTGAGGCGAGAGTGTAGAGTCCGGATTGAGGAAGGGGTAACAGCCTGCAGTCTTCCCCGATCCTTGCCGATGACGTCATCGACGTGTGTTTTCCACGTGAGCCGCCTGTCCAACGTCGCGCCAAGATATTTAGCTGTCCTGCCCCAGGGTACAGCCACACACCGCACGGTGAGACGAGGAAGTTTGACCGGAACGTTTTTCCTGGTGACGATGAGCGTCTGTATTTTTTGCCCCGTTGAACTTGAGCCTCCATTTCGTGGCCCACTGGTCCAGTGTGTCAGTCGCCCGTTGCAATCGAGCCCCCGGATGGCGGGCGTTCATGCTCCTGCTGTAGAGGGCGGTGTCATCGGCGTTAAGGGCCAAATGAACCGTCAATACGGGGCATGTCCGCCGTATATAATATGTACAGGATGGGGCCCAGGACGGAGCCCTGGGGGATCCCTCCACGGATGACGCGGCGAGTGGAGAGCTCTTCAGTTCGTACGCAGAACGTCCTGTCGTGGAGATACGACTGAAGCAGACGGACATTTGGCAGGGGCAAGCCAAGGTCGAGCAACTTGAAGAGGAGCCCTTCATGCCAGAGTCGAACGCCCTCGAGACGTCGAGAAAGACCGTTCCAAAGTATTCCCGGCGTTCGGTGGCGTCGAGTGCCTCCTCTACAAGGCGGAGCAGCTGATGGGTTGTGGCGTGGCCACATTGTTCCTCAGGTAGGAGGTTCGAACTGCCGTCGCGTTGCACTGCGCCCCTCTAAATAGTCGGCGCGCAGTCATACGGGGCAGTCTCGAGCTGGTCTCACGTGACTGCGCGGAGGAAAATAGTCCCGGTTTATTGCTCGTCGCGTCCTCTGGTGACTCCGGAACGCCTCACTGGTATGCATCCATGCGCTTGTACCTTGCGGGTTGTCCGCTCGTTAGGCAAACCACCGGTACAAGACAAGTAGAATTGTTTTGAATAGTACCAACTACTATTACTGTGATTTCATCTTGAGAATTCCTGTAGCGGGGGTGAGGCCAAATTGCGGTACGTTTTCCAGATTGCATTAATCGTAGAAGAGCCTCTATCCCCCAGGAATTCTACTGCGATAGTGCTGACTTGCAGTGTGTGCGTTTAGAATCTACCGGGAACAGGAAGCACCTCGTAGATGTATCTGGAGTGCATTATGGGAGTGGGTAAGGGAGCACATTATACATGCAAGCAAAGTCTACAAGTTAAGGGAAACTGTTAAACTTTCACCTTTTGTTCTGTCTTGTTGAATTTTCTTCAGCGATGACATTATTGATGAGGGTGTATGATAAAACAGATGTTGCATAATGGTAACTATTGCAAGCTACATCTACAAGCTGAGGATTTTAAAATAGATGCATGGTTTGCAGTTGAGCCTTTGATTGTATCTGTTACTTTTTCCTCTTTTCATCTCTGGCAATATTTTTGGTGTAAAAATGTCATGTTTTACCACGGTTTGCAATCTATGTTACACTGTAGGTCCCCTGTTACTGGCGGGGTCAGTTAGTCCAAAGGTCAGACGAAGGCAACGGCATACCACCTGCAAACAGGACCATTCCTAGCACTGTGGTGGTTAAACCAGCCTTCAGGTTGTTGATTGCTTAACCTGCTTTTAGGTGATGCGCATTAATGGGGCAGTAAGTAGGATGCAAATAATTCGAAACAATCTTCGAACTTCAGGAAGCAGTGTAGAGACTGTTTGAACAGTTATCAGGAAACCAGATTGTTTGAACACTTATTTGGAGACCAGTCTCTAACTTGGTATCCTTAAATTTGAGTAGGTCTTTGGATTACATCGATGGGAGAATGGTTGGGCATCATCTCCCTTATGACAGAAGTTGCATATAACCGCCTACACTATGGCTTTGTGCGTTGTTGTTGTCTTTAGTCGACAGACTGGTTTCATGCAGCTCTTCATCTCATCTTCATCTGAGATTACAAACAGCAACCTACATCCTTTTGAATCTGCTTACTGTATTCGTCCCTCGGTCTCCCTCTATGATTGTTACACCACACATTTCCTTCTAATGCTATGTTCATTACTCCTTGATGTCTCAGAATGTGTCCCACCAATTTATGTTTTCTTAGTCACGATATGCCAGAAACTCCCTTTCTTCCCAGTTCTGTTGAGCAACTCCCTATTAGTTACGTGATATACCCATCCAATCTTCATCGTTTGTCTCTAGCAGCACATTTCGAAAGCTTCTATCATCTTTTTGTCTGAACTCCTTATTGTCCATGTTTCACTCCCATACAATGCTACACTCCACACAAATGCTTTCAGAAAGGACTTCCTGACATTTAAACTAATATTGCATGTCAACAAATTTCCCTTCTTCAGAAACGGTTTTCTTCCCGTAGCCATTTTCATTTTATATCTTCTTTACTTCAGCCATCAGAAGTTATCTTGGTACCTAAATAACAAAACTCATCTACTACTATTGTCTCATTACCTTATCTAATTCCTTCAGCATCGCCTGATTTTCTACATAGCATTCCATTACCCTCGTTTTACTCTTGGTAATGTTCATCGTATATCTTCCTTTCAAGACACTGTTCATTCCATTTAATCTTCCAGGTCTTTTGCTGTCTGACGGAATTACTATGTCGTCCGCAAACCGCGAGGTTTTTATTACCTCTCCCTGAACTTTAATTCCCTCACCAAACTTCTCTTTGCATTCCTTCAGAGCTTGCTCAGTGTAAATATTGAACTGGCTTTGTGCATGGATCCGAAATATAGGGACAAACCCTACAATTTACCGACAGTACCTAGCCTCAGTAAGACTGTCCACTGTGGTTGCTACACTTAAACTTATAACAGGCAGCAATAATAGGCCTTGATTATTCAGTGGCCCCAAATATGAACATCGTAAGTCCTATAACAACTGGCTCTTCTACGTCGATCGAGTGAGGTGGCTATAGCAGTTGTTAGCACAGACGGTGACTCAGGTCCACCTCCGGTAGTCCAGATTTTGGTTTTCCGCGATGTCCGTAAATCTCTCCAGGCAAATACTGGCATGGTTCCTTTGAAACGGCATGGCCGATTTCTACCCTTCCCCTTGAGCAAAATCTGATTGAGAACTCTACCTCCAATGACCATGTCGTCAATTATATTGGCAAACATAAGGTTCTTCTACTATGTCAATACAGTTATATTGAAGGGAAATAAAAACTACAGAGACATTGCAATAGTGATAATAATGTTTAGTAAGACAGTGAGAATTATTGCTACAGTTTAAAGTTCTAGATCGAAGCATCTGTGCATAGAAACGTAATATTATCTCAAAAGCTTGCCAGGCTGTTGTCAAATCTTTACAAAACTAAATTAAGATAAGCTGATGGACACTTAATATCTGTTTCTGTGGAAAATGATACATGATTAATTTTTACTGTCAGTAGTCCTAGACTATACAAATTTGTGCTCGTTTCTGAATAAGCAGTTGATACAGTTTATATATATGTGTGTTTGATGATGGGTGGTAGAGGGTAGTCTTTTGTTCAAAGTGTTAGTTATAATTGTTACTTACTTGTTTCTTTTCATAGCTTCCAACTTCAAAACTGCAAAGGAGTGCAGCTGTACGTTGTGGGATATTTTGAAATTAAGTGGAATTTCCCGATTTGTTTGGTTTTGCGATAGCCAGACACCAGTTAAAGTAGCCGTTTAAATTATAAACAAGATTTCAATGTTCTTTTATTCGCTCTCTTCAATGCAAAGAACTATGTATCCCAACATGGCACTTAAAGGAACCAGTATGGCTTCAAATGTTCAAATGTTTGTTAAGCTTATGGGACTTAACTACGGGGTCATCAGTCCCTAAACTTACAAACTACTTAATCAACTACCTTATACTAAGGACGGTACAAATATCCATGCCCGAGGGGGGATTCGAACCCGCGACCGTAGTGGCCGCGCAGACCGTGACTGGAGCGCCTCAGTCCACTCGGCCACCGCGGCCGGCAGTATGGCTTCGGCACATCAAGGGTTCAGAATTGCTCCTCATTTAGCGTGTGTTTGTTGCAAATGGAAACAAATAGGGCCTAGTGCTTATCTTGTTTAGATTTGTGTTTGTTGATTTTGGCCCATTGTTATCGCTGTTAATGCACTATAGACACTCACTTTGTTTCACCCTGTCTCCATAATTCTCAGAGTTAACCAACCAAACTGGGGGGTGGGGTATAATGTGCTTTAATTTCTGTGTGTTTCTCTTTTTAATGTGCCATGCAAAAAATTGTCTCCAACCAGCACATAGGACGCCAATACCTGTTTTGTTTGTGTGCCCTACCGCAAGTATGTATGTATTCTGAAAGCAAGCAAATTTTCCTTTTTGTTTGTTGTGCATGTCTAATAACAAATCAACAGTACTCTTGATTTGTGAATGTTCCCATTTACTCTTAAGTTATTTATGATCCAGCACAAGTTTGCTCCACATTTAAATGCAATTAAGTTTTTGACTGTTTAATTTGAAGGGAGAACTTTGACTTGTGACAGCTTTTAATCCCCGTTTTCTTTCAGCTTTCTAATTAGTTTTGGTAAAGTAGAAATAGCCCCCCGCTGTTGCTCATACCTGAGAATGTTGTTGGTGCCGCAGACCACCTGGTGGCGAACGGGCGGATGACGGAGAAGGAGGCGCGGCGCGTGTTCGCGCAGATCGTGGCGGCCGTCAGCTACTGCCACCGCCGGCGGGTCGTGCACCGCGACCTCAAGGCCGAGAACCTGCTGCTCGACCACAACTGCGACATCAAGCTGGCAGGTCGGTGCACAGACCTGCACATTGAACTCGTGACTGTCACTATACTGAAGAGCTGGAGATGGTTACGACTATTGACATCATCAAGAATGGAGAATATATTTTGTACAACAATGGACACAGACCCTAAATTAAATAATTATCATCAATGTGCAATAAATTAAAAAAATATATAAACATATTTCTGTATAAAAGAGAATAACAAACTCCACACAAACTATTGAATGAACAACACATTCACTTGCATAATCTAGTTCTAGGCTACTTTCTCCCCCAGGGGACCCCACAGCTCTTTTGTGGGTGCGTGTGTGGCGCGCACTGCATCCCCCCAGGCTGCTCTTCCTTTCCCCGTCATCGCGTACCTCCTCCCCACACCCCACCCTCTCTCCCTCTCTTCAACGTCTTGGCTATTCCCACGGCTCTGACGGTTTAGCACTTTGGCTTCCTCTGCATATTCCCAATGTTTGGCGCAGTCCGGTCCCCTCTGGAGTTTGACCTCCCTCGCCAAATTGTCCATCGTCCTGTGAATCGACCGCGGAAAGACTCCCGACCTAGCCCCTGCGGCGCGGGCACATGTAGCCAGTTCGTGTGGTCAGGCTGTTATGTACCCTTTGGCTTAGCCCCCTGAACACACAGAGATCACACTACCGATACCTGAGCACAGACAAATATATACCGCAAGGGCCCAGTCCTACGCTCCGGGGTGCGGGGAGACAGGGTTTCAAGCAGTTCCGTAAGATGTCCCATGATGGCGCTGCGGTCAGAAGCAGCCCTTTAAACTGGCCCAGCACCACCTCCCCTCAAATGCCGGCACACCGGACACAGCCGTGGCCTCATAGCAGGCGGCACGAGCTCTCCCCTCAGCCTCCCCTCCACGCTACCCTCAGAAGCGCCTCTAGTGTCGTCTACTGGTACTAAGCCGGGGAACCGCCTGACACCTGCTAGCATCTTATGGAACTACCAGGGGAGCGTAGGACAGTGGTTTAGAGGGGGCTGCTTCTCTGTATATGTTACTCTGTGACCTGAGCTTTCACCTCCCCGTGCAAGCCTATTTCCTGGGGTAGTAGGACTCCTGACATCGTCCGTCAAGCCAGGTGGGCCTTGCTGTGGCCGGGTGTCGCCCACAATCAGAGCCCCTGTCTGGCCAGCGTATATCCGGCCGCTCTCTGACGGCCAAATTATGTAGTGAGAGGAATAGTTGTTCGGATATTGTTTTACCTTCCTCGGCCTTCCCATCCTTGGATACTCAATATGATGAGGGCCAGGCTCGTCGATTAGGAGTGAAACCGTTTCCGAGATACCTAGTCCATTCGAGGACAGACGGGTAGACATTCACTGCTACCGAGCCTCTCTTCTTCGTGGAAAACATAGAAGATAAATTTGGTGAAGTCAAGTCAATAAGTAAGTTACGATCAGGCTCTGTCCTCATTCGCACTTCTGCTACCAGTCTGTCGGCTGCTCTACAAGCTTGCCAGCAATTGGGTAATATTCCAGTGTCCATCACACCTCATCAGTCCCACAATATGACCCAACGAATTATTTTTCATACGGACCTATTGCTGCAAACTGATGAGGAACTCAGGGCAAACCTGGAATGGCGCGACGTTCATTTCGTTCAACGTGTCCAAAGGGGCCCCAAAGATTATTGGGTCGACACTGGTGCCTTCATTTTGGCATTTGAAGAGAAAACTTCACCTGAAAAAGTAAAGGTAACGGTCTATCGATGCGATGTGAAGCCGTATATCCCATCTGCTACGTGCTGTTTCCGTTGCCTCCATTTTGGCCACATGTCCTCCAGGAGCACCATTGAACCTGTCTCTTGTAACTGTGGCCGCCCCCTTCATGCTGGGAGCCCTTGCATCCCACCGTGAATTGCCATGGTCCACATTCACCTGATTGTCCAGTTCTCCAAAAAGAAAAGACAATTCTGGAATTTAAGACCCTCGACCACCTTTCTTATTCCAAGGCACGCAAAAAATTCTACTGTCTCCATACAGTGCCGATAACATCCACTTTTGCCTCCATTGCGTCGCTCTCCCTCTTTCCTCCTCCCTGGCGGTTACCAACGTTCCCTCTCCCGGTGCCGGCCAGCCTCCTGCCCCGTCCCTACTCGCCCACTCCCTTCCTCTCTGCCCTTATCCTCCCCCTCCTCTCCTTCCCCTTCTCCCTTCCACCTCCGCATCCCCTCGGTTGGAGAAGAAACCCTCATCTTCAGCACGCACTGGTGACAAGGCTCCATCTCAGAACCCTTCTCCACAGCAATCTCTCGAAAAGAGAGGTCGGTCACTGGATCCGCACTCCGTGGGCCCAAAATCTACAAGGTCCCTCCGGACCTAGATATACCCTAGTCTAGGACGTTCAAGGACTTCTCTTCTCGCACAGATAAGGACGAGAAGAAATAAGAAGAAGCGGCATAAGTCGCAGGAAGAAGCCACCGTGAACTCCCAGGGTGCTTCGCCCTCACTTGCCCCATCCGAGCCCCCTATGGAATTCATGGACTTCACTCCCTGTCAAAGTGCGATGACAACGGATGCAGTGAAATAACTTTTCCAGGTTCTTTCCATCCTTTGTGACGATCCTCCAGTGGAACATTCACGGCATTCAAGCCAATAGGGCAGATTTGCACCTTCTTCTGCGAACTTATTCTCTGGTGGTCCTCTGTTTACAAGAAACAAAACTCGACCTCCATGATCAACTTTCATCTTCCACATTTTGATTCCATTCGTTTTTGACCTCTACCCTGTAGCAGGAATTCCGGCTCATGGGGGTGTCATACTGCTCGTGCGGGGCACCTTCTACAGTCACATCATCCCTCTAAAGGCTTCAAGCAGTAGCTGTCAGCCTTACACTTCCTGGTTTTTCCTTCTCACTGTGCACTGTCTACACACCCTCATTGTCAACTGTCAACAGGTTTGTTCTTTTACACCGTATAGATCAGCTTCCTCCTCCGTTTCTGTTAGTTGCTGATTTCAACATCCACCATCCCGTTTGGGGCTCTCTTCGCCCTATCAGAGAGGCTCTCTTTTTCGTTTATATGCTTAACCATCTAAACCTCATCTACCTCAATATTGGCGAACCTGTGTTCCTTTCCCATTTGGACCTTTCCATCTGTACTACTCAACTTGCTCGTCGGCTCGAGTGGTCTGTCCTTTCGGATACCCACTCCAGTGACCACTTTCCATGTGTGACCCGCCTGCTAATGTCCACTACATCAGTACGTCTACCCTCCTGGCAACTCTCCAAAGCTGATTGGCAGCTCTACTCTTCCTTAGCCACCTTGATCGAACATCATTTTTCCTATATGGACGACAGGGTAGACTACCTTACAAGCACACTACTCTCAGCCACAGAACATTCCACCCCTCATTATTCTTCCACACCTCACGCACCCCTGTCCCTTGGTGGAATGAGGCAACCCGTGATGCCATCAGAGCCCGGAGACGTGCCCTTCGCATCTTCAAACATCATCCCACATTGGAGAACTGCATCCGCTATAAACAGTTGCGTGGACAGTGGTACCGCATTATTTGCGGTAGTAAACGAGCTAGCTGGTTGTCCTTCAATGGCTCCTGTAACAGTTTTACCCCATCTTCAGTCATCTGGGGTAACCTCCGTCGACTATATGGAACCTCGGCTCATTCCCTGATCTCTGGTCTCTCAGTTGGAAATGACACCATTGTGGAGCCCGTTGACATCTCCAACACCTTGCGCCCCTATTTTGCTGACATTTAGAGCTCCGAGCACTACCATCCTGCTTTCCTCCCTCGAAAACGAGCAGCAGAAGCAAAGCCTCTATCCTTCTTCTCGAAGAACCGTGAGTCCTACAACACCGAATTTACTCTGAGGAAGCTTCATCGGGCACTCTGTCACGATCCTCCTCCCCAGGACCAGATGGCATTCACGTTCAGCTGTTACAACACCTTTCCCCCGAAGGCTTGCTCTTTCTTCTTCAAACATACAACCACGTTCCTTAGATGCTGGCGTGAAGCCATTGTCATTCCTGTACCGAATCCGGACAAGGACAAACATCTTCCTTCCAGTTACTGTCCAATCTCCCTCACTAGCAGTGTTAGCAAGGTACTGATACATATGATTAATAGTCATCTGATATGGTGGCTAGAGTCTCGGAATTTGCTCACGCCTGCCCAATGCAGTTTTCGTAAGCACTGCTCTGCTATGGATCACATTGTCACCTTATCCACTCACGTGCTGAACAATGTTTTACGGAAACGCCAAACAGTAGCGGTGTTCTTTGACCTGGAGAAGGCATATGACATATATATGAAGGACGGGAATCCTCCAAATTTTACATACTTGGGGCATCCAGGGTCGTCTGCCTATTTTTATTCAAGAATTTTTGAAAGACCGTGTATTTATGGTGTGTGTGGGTTCGATCCTGTTGAACACTTTCATACAGGAGAAAGGTGTACCACGAGGCTCAGTGCTCAGTCTCACTCTCTTTGCACTAGCCATCAACCCTGTTACGGACTGTCTTCCACCAGGTGTTTCGGCTTCTCTTTTCGTAGATGAGTTCGCTATCTATTGCAGCTATCACAGCATGTATCTCCTCGAGTGACTTCTTTGGCAGTGCCTAGACCGCCTCTACTTTTGGAGCACTAACAATAGTTTCCGATTTTCGGTAGACAAGATGGTCTGCATGAAGTTTGACAGGAAACTTTGTTGGTCCTCCCTTGTCTCTTACATAGCAGCTCGCTGTTCCGGCTCACTCAATGCCCTCAAAGTATTAAGCGGCACTTCCTGGGGAGCAGATTGGACCACTCTCCTCTGCTTGTACCATTCTCTAGTCCGCTCGAAAGTGGACGACAGATCTATAGTATACTCATCTGTACAATCATCTATTTTACTTCGCCTTAACACGATCCACCATAAAGGACTCCGTCCGGCTACAGGAGCCTTCTATACTAGTCCAACAGAGAGTCTCTATGCTGAAGCTGCCCATCTGCTGCTGTCCTACCGGAGAGATGTCTTCCTCAATCGTTACGGGAACCGTTTGTCAGCTATGCACAGTCCCCCAACCTATTCTTCCTTTTTTGATGCAACTCTTGACTGTCAATTCGTGGTCGTGCTCCCTGTCAGTTCTCTGTGGGAGAGAGTTCTTCACCACCATGGCCACAACCCGAGGTACCGGTTAACTTTGATCTCCATTCACTCCCCAAAGACACTCCCCCTGACCTAGTTTACTGCAACGAGTTTCTTGCTCTCTGCACCCAGTTTGGGGACAGAATCCTCATCTACACCAACAGCTCAAAAACTGGCCATAGAGCCGGTTGCGTCTTTGTCTTTGGTAGCAATTCCTCCCGATATCGTCTTCCCGACAAGTGTTCAATCTTTACCGCGGAGCTATTTCCTATTTATCGGGCCACCCAGAACATCGAGCGACACTCGATCCATAATAGTGTCATCTGCTTGGGCTTTCTGAGTGCTCTTCCGAGCCTCAATGAGCTGTACCCAGTCCACCCCATATTACTGCATATCCAGGAATGGCTCTACTCACTTAGTGTCAGTGGAGCCACTGTGGCTTTCCTGTGGGTTCCCGGTCATGTCGGAATATCAGGGGATGAGTGTGTGGATACTGCTGCCAAATAAGCAGTTTCCTTACACCGGCTAGCTGCCTATTCCATTCCCCTAGGTGACGTTCCGGTGGAAGACTCACAGCGTGTGGTATCGCTCTGGCACGCACATTAGTGCTCCGTCCAAGGGAACAAACTCCGGGATATTAAGACTTCCCCTACTGCTCAGTTGACCTCATCTCGGCCCTCCTGCTGAGAAGAGGTCATTCTCGCCCGGCTGCACGTAGCACACTGCCGTTTCTCCCACCGTCACTTACTGTGCGGCGACCCAGCCCCTGTTTGTGGTCACTCTTCACTACCCCTGACTGTCCGCCACTTTCTAGGGCAATGTCCACATTTCAACTGTCTCCGTCAAAGTTTGTGTTTTCCATTGGACTGAACCGACATTTTAGCAGATGACAAATGTTTAGATGACTGTGTCTTACTTTTTATCCGTCCAACAAATATGGCAAGGGAAATTTAACTCCTCCCCGTCTTCCCTCAGGGGACTATAGCTGTCTCCTTTGTCACGAGGAAATCTGATTGAGGGAGTTATCGTTTCTTAAATTCTCTCATTTTAAAGTTGATTCGTTTTAGTGTGTTTTAATTTTTCCTTTGCACTTTTTAACACAGGCTATTGATACAAGTTGTGTTGGGTGCTTATGACCGCAGTAGTTTTGCACTCTAAAACAAAAGAAAAGAAGCACTAGGCTATTTTATCCACACATTATGAAATGGAAAACCAGCTTATAATATTTACACTGATACTGGAAATGTTGTTGATCCTATGCCAACCTATCAATGGGCCATCTTCCTAGCTTCCCATTACTCCTAACCCCTGGTCTGGTTCAGGTTCATTGATGATATTTTCATGATTTGGACTCAGGCCCAGGATACCCTATCTTCGTTCCTTCACAACCTCAATTCCTTCTCCCCCATCAGTTTCACCTTCCTGGATGTTAACCTCCATTTCACTCACAGCTCCATCTACATTTCTGTCCACATTAAACCTACTAATTACCAACAGTACATGCACTTTGATAGCTGCCATCCATTCCACATCAAAAAGTCCCTCCCATACAGCCTTGCAACCCATGGACGGCGAATTTGCATTGACGAGAAGTCGCTTACCCATTATGCTGAAGGCCTCACAAAGGCCTTCACAGACAGACATTACCATCCTGACCTAGTTCAAAACAGATTTACTGTGCCATATCCCCACTTGTTACCAATCGTTCCCCCAACCACAGTAACCAGTTACAACATAGTGTCCTCCTTGGCGCCCAATACCACCTTGACTGGGACAACTTAATCACATCCTTCGTCAGGGCTTTGCTTATCTGTCATCGTGTGCTCAAATGAGACACATCCTACCGAAGATCCGTCTGACCCCTCCTTAAGTAGTGTTTCATCGCCCACCCAACCTCCACAACATCCTAGTCCATCCCTATGTCACTCCCAACCCCAACACCCAATCCCTGTGGAAGACCCCCGATGCAAAACCTACCCAATCCACCCACCCAGCACTTCCTATTCCAGTCGCGTCAAGGGCATATCCTACGCCGTCAGAGTCGGGCCACCTGTGAAAGCAGTCATGTGATGTACCAACTCTGTTGCAATCATTGCACAGCATTTTAAACCGGCTGTCCGTTAGGATGAATGGCCACCACCAAACTGTAGCAAAAAGCAGGATAGACCACCCTGTGGCACAGCATGCAGCTGAGCACAGCACACTGCATTTCAGTGACTGCTTCACTACCCGAGCTATCTGGATCCCCCGCTCCACCACCAGCTCTTAATTACACAGATGGGAGTTGTCCCTTCAGCACATTCTAAGGTCCTGCAATCATCCTGGTCTCAACCTAAGATAACTTCCCATCTCTGCACCCTTTGTCTAACATCCACCCCTCCTCTTCCTTCCCCATCCATTATCCAGTATCTCATGCCTTCCTTAAAACAGTGTGTCGCCACTTACAATATCCCCTTAATTAATTACTTTTTTCCCTAACTTAATTATTTTTCTTTTTTTCTTAAATTTATTTTTTCGTAACTTCATTTTTCCTTATTGTTCTTATCATTTCAAATCCCCCCACTCCCTCCCCATACTCCTCTACACCTCTGTTTTATCCTTTCCCACTCCCTTCCCTTCACTGTACTCATTGCCACAATTCAAATTCCCACCTATCAGAGCCTTTAAAATCCATCATGCAATGTGGACATTTCCATACCCACCTGTACCCAGCACCCTGGCCCCTTCACTTCCCACCTCATTCACAGTCTAGATGCTTGTGTCGCTGTAGTGCCTGGACGTGATAGTTGTGTGTATATAATTGTCTGAGTGATAGCGTTACTGTTTGTGTTTCTTTTTCTGACGAAGGCCATGGCCGAAAATTTAAGTTGTGTGAATGTCATTATCTATTTTCGTGTCTGTCAGCAGCTCAACGAGCCTCTTTACAGTGAGTTGTTACCTATCCTCCATTATTGTATTTAAGATTTTTATTATTCTTAGACCTGATTCTATGAACCGATCTGATGATACGAAAATGAGCCATATTACCTATGAAAAATTTTATCGAGGAAAAAATGTATTAATAATCGGCACCTACTATCCTCATTTCCTTTAATGGGTCTGTGTGGAATTATGTTGAGTTCACACCCTGAATGTTTCCTATTACACATTTTTGGTTGTTAAAAACTGAAGCTTGGCTTGTTAAGTTACCTAAAGATAATTATCACTTATATTCTTATGAAGTGGAAATAAACAAAGCATGCTGGGGTAAAAATTCAAGGATTTAAATTAAAAAAAAGAAAAAGAAAAAAAAATATTATAATGTGAGGAATGATGATGTGTTTTTGAAACACTACATAGCTGTGTGAATGTGCTTTGTTATCAATAACAAGTTTTGTATAAATATTGACCAGTCTTCACATTTTTATAATAGCTATAATTTCACAGTGTGGGAGACAATTCAGTGTCACGCATAAGTCTGTCGTCATAATAAAATAATAATAACTGCACCCGTGGTGTTTGTCAGAAATGAGCACGACTGATAAGAAGTAGGTCAGAATTGGAATCTCATCCCGTAGGTTACAATGCGGAAACTGATAGGCACCTGGGATAGACTGCTTGACTCCTCATTCTGTGTTCCCTCACCAACAGCTTTGGTGTACTTTTCCATTAATCTCCAGGACACAAGAGACAACTAATTAAAAAAAAGAAACTGACATCAACAGTTGTAACAATGAGCGTAGAGTTTCATACAGAAAAAATACGGGCTGTGACGGTGACGCGCGGCGTGTTGCAGACTTCGGCTTCAGCAACCACTACCAGCCCGGCCAGCTGCTGTCCACGTGGTGCGGGAGTCCTCCCTACGCCGCCCCCGAGCTCTTTGAGGGCCGGAAATACGACGGACCCAAGACTGACATATGGGTAAGTAAGTTGTTGCCACGTTCTCTGTGGGCGTGGGGTCCTTGGCACGTCCCATTCCATTCTCGGAAAGGTAACAGTGGAAAGTGCAAGTTGGAATGTCAGTAGTATAATAAGAATAGGTTGAAACACACCAAGAAGACGATTGATGAGAAAAAGACAGGCACATTGAAAAGGCACTCTCATTTGCACAACCTTTCTCTAGAAAAAAGAGGACAGGCACTCTGCCACAATCTCACACTCACCGTCTCCAGTTGCAGTTGCAGCAGTTGTAGCTCTGGGTCCTTTCATCTGTTTGTTGTTGTCGATATTCGCAGTCGCCTTAATCTGTAGCTTGGCTTTCTCATGTAATTAGACATCACATTGTACTAGAAGGGAAGTGTTGAAAGAGATAATACCTTGTTATACAAAATGAAAGTCTCCTTCATAATATAATCTGTATTTCAACATGCCATTTAACAGATAGAGTTAAAACACTCTCACCATCAACAAAGACTTCTCAGTAAACATGTATGTTAAATTTGGCACAGTTCTGAACTTATAACTTTCTTTACTGTATGGTGACGAATTACAGTGATGATAATATTATCAATATTTTCTCGCAATAGCGAATTTCTTTTAGCGTCACTGTACATGGTATAGATGTTCTACACGGGATCCTAGTGGTGAAGGTGACCGCTCGCGAAAAGCGGGAAGCCTGGGTTCGAGTCCAGGCCTGGCACAAATTTTCATATGTTACCATTTGGTAGAACATCTATACCTTATACAGTGATGCTAAAAGAAATTCGCTATTGCGAGTAAATATTGATCATTATAACTTTCTTACAACTCGACAAGTCTTCTTTTCACTAATTGGGCTGCACGGTTTCTTGGGATCTCAGAGTTGAGGACTGAGAGAAGTGGCTCTGCTGTTCTCATAGCTCCAGGCCTGCACACACCTTTTCTTATAACATCATCTCAAAAGTTCTGGCCTGGCACACATCGTATGTCGGTATGCAGGCTGTGACTCAAAATTCTCAGACGAGTTAGTGCGATTATCTATCCTAGGTGCATGTCAGTGGGTCAGCGAGTTGTAACCTGTCCTCATTATATTACTGACCTTCTCAAAAAGGCTCACTTCTTCTATCTGTTTCCTCTTCTTTGCTAAATGGTGGAAATATTTCTAATGAAAGGTGGTATTTATCACCTTTTGTTTGTGCTTGCAACTTCTGTTTGATAGGATACTTGTATTTTTTAAATTTGATTTTATGTAATGTATTTATGTTTACTAGAGCAAGTGGTAAAATTCAGTATTTGTTCAGCGAGAGACTGTGGTTTTAGTTGGAAAAATGAGTTCCTTTTTTTGACAGCTCTGTTTTAGCTAAGTAATTTTGAGCAGCATTTTGGATTGAGTAAATTCTGTATTTAAAATATGTTCTGAAAAATCTATTGAACATCTGTGGGGTATCTGGACAATAGGAGGTAGATCAAAACTATTACACTTCAAATCTCTGGTATTGTATGCTTCAGATTTCGTAAATGGTGCGATAAGGAACGTAGGTAAATAAGGCAGCAGTCCAACCTAGGTCGCCTCGGCATCCGGCTCTCCTTATCATTAGAGTGCATTGGTGACGAACCTGAAGATTGCAGTGCTGAAAAGTGCCCTAGGCTTGTTAAAAGGGATGACACTGACAGCCAGTGAGCAGTTCATGTTCTGACTTCTGTATTGCAGTGTAATCTGTCTTATGCCAGCACAACATAGAGTCACGGCTTTTGAGTCCACCTGTGAGTGGCTGAAGTCAGTAGTCAGTCAACTAAGCTAGCAGTTTTCTGTTTTGTGACTAGGGTTGTCAATACCCCATACGTCCTGTGAAAATTCTATATTTTCACTTAAATTGGAAAAAGATTCCGGGTCCCGTTCACTACAGTGGCGGCTGGATGCATCTCAACGGTGATGGAAGTATTCCTCTTTCGGTATCTCTCCATCATCGTAGTTGCGTTCTGAGAGGACATCATGTTCCATTTAGGTATTTAAATATTTCGTAAGGAATTAGTGATTTTGGTGAATATAGTCAACAACAAAATTCGCCAGTGAAGATAATAAAATGGGAAGTAATACAAATTTTTGTTGGGATCTAGTCATTATTTGTATAATGGTGTTCATTTTGGGACGTAGGAAATGCAGCAATGACATATTTTGTATTTTTATGTCTCGGTAGGCTCGAAGAGTGGGAAAAGGAAGTCAAACAGGCATACATACAAAAAAAAGGCAGTGGCACATACAAGATGAGGTATGCAGAAGACCTGCCAGTAGCGTGTCTCAGTATATTAGTACAGACTGCTGATGTGAAACTAAAGAAGCATTCAGTGAACTGTGTATTATTATTATTATTATTATTTTAAATATGGGATTTGTTTTGGCAACATAGTAATATAATTCTTTCCTTTCTTCTAGAGAAAGTAATAATACCAATACCATTATTTACCATTTTTTATTCTGTACAAGTAGTACACTTCAGATTCAATACTTGTTGCATTTACCCATTACATTCACTTTTTTATGCACTACTGTTCCTTATCTCCACTTTAAAGAGTTGGCTGTCTTGTTTGTGAGACTTAGTACATCATGAGACTGTGTGAACGGAATAAGATATTGAGAACTATGACAGTTGGAAAAGTATTGTATTCAAGTGACAGGTAGAATATTTTAAACAATCATTCATTGTAAGTGTTGGATAGACAGCAATATTTGAACTGTCTGTCAGCACTTGAACTAAAAGGGAATTGTTCCTGCATGTATTTACTATTAAAGTTAAGTAATCTTTCAAAATACATAATTTATATAGTGTCTTTTCCATATTGTTTTGTTCTCCAGAAAACTTCACTCCACTTCCTCTAGATCAGTTGCAATTACACTTGGTGTAATTCTTCCCATTATGACAAGGGACTCAATGAAACCCACTAGTTTTTTTTTTTTGTACTCATTTCCAGCATGCTGGATGGCATAGGCAACAATTTGATTGTTTTACCAATTTTCTATAATAACCAGTCAGAGTTGCACATAAGGTTTTTTATTTTGAAAACTGGCTTCTGGCGTATTAGTTAATATTCAAATAAGGAATAGGGAAGTGGGGAGAGGTACCCTCCAGCGAACACCGTACAGTGATTTCCACTCTGTAGCTAAGAGTTGCGTTGTGTACACAAGTTTGTGAAAATATGTTGCATTATTTCTTTTGTTGTGTTATCACGTCCAACTGTTTCGCACTGTTAATAGCTGATGATTGTCATATAGTACACTTTCTGTACACTCACATTTGAATTCAGTATACTATTTTTTAAATTTTGTAAATGAAATAACAGATTACCTATAAATTTTCCAAACTTCAAATCAATTGCAATTCAAAATGCAGAATTTTTCATGGACACTCCTTGTGAAAGACAGGACAATTAGCACTTCCACACTGCAGCTTGCAGTGTTCTCGGTGAGACAGAAGTTGCAATGACAGTGCTGCTACAATCGAACTCTTCTCCCGGAACACAGCACCCAAGTTGTTATGTGGTTGTTATGTAGCACCACATCTCGTCAAATTACCTTCGGCAGTCTTTTCTTCTTCAGAGCTTATAATTTTGTGTAAAGACTTGAGTTAAAGATATCACCTACAATTTAGGCTAGGACTTTGTTCCATAGCAGGGAGGGAACACACTCAGTGAGAATACACTCTGACTGAAGAAAAAAACAACAAGATGATTAATTTTTACGCAAATCTTGTATTATGCCCCGTAGACTAAGATTACATGTGATCTTTACTGGATTAAGTCTCAAGAGGAACTACACTAAAAATTATTTCGACAAAACTTAGTTAATTTTTTTTACAACAATGTATATTGTGTTGTATGACTGTGTTGTGTGCCTGTGTGATTGCGTGAGTGCTCTATTTTCTGAAGAAGGGCATGGCCGATAGCTGAATGTGTTGTATGTTTGTGTCTTTTGTATGTGCCTGTCGCAGCTCGTCGCCACGTCTTTGCGGTGAGTTCTAAACTGTCCTCACTATATTATTAATTCCAACCTGGACTATCCATTATTCTATTAAAGTAAATTTCATATATGGTGACAATTTACAGTTGTTGATATAATTTTATTAAAATTTATTTGCATTAGCAAATTTTCATATAACTCCATTGTATGACTTGTAGATGTTCTACCAAAAGGTGGCAGCTGAAAATTTGTGCCAGACCAAGACACAAACCAGATTTTCCTCTTTTCGCAAGTGGTCGCATTAAGCATTATGCTATCTGAACACACTTCCAGGACCAACCCAAACCTCCATATGCCGTGACTGTGTATGAGACAGTGAACTACATTCATCCCACGTTCATTCACTTTCTTCTACATAGTCAGTTTGGAAAATGGAGGTTTGGGTTGGTCCTGGAGTGTGTTCGGATAGAATAACGATTAACATGACCACTTGCAAGAAGCGGCAAATGTGGTTCATGTCTTGGTCTGGCACAAATTTTCATCTGCCAACTTTTGGTAGAATGGAGTTAAAAAATGCTATTGTGAATAAATTTTGATATTCTCAAAATTTCTACAGATATAATTAAGGAATATATCCCTTGATCATTGATATGATTTTCAATAAGGCCATATGTTAAATGTAGTCTCATTGGCTTGCAGAATGTAGCTGCGGACTGTGCGCTGACTCGTTCTGTTTGCCTGTTTGCAGAGCCTGGGGGTCGTCCTGTACGTGCTGGTCTGTGGTGCCCTCCCGTTTGATGGCCGCACACTGCAGTCGCTCCGTACCAGGGTCATATCGGGCAAATTTCGGATTCCATTTTTTATGAGTGCAGGTATGTCAAGTGATTGTTACTTCTTTTACAAGATTTTGACAACCTACAGTTGTGTGTAGGCATTCGTGTGTGATAAATTTAAATTGTAAGGACACAGATTCATATAAGATTCTCTTTTATACAATAGTCGGCAGCGTATAAGAGAAGGTATCAGTGATTTTCTGTAATTGTTCTAGTAACAAGACAGCTGGATCACATTTAGATGTAAGTGTTACTGTTGGTTTTTAGCTGAATTCTCCTTCATGTACTGGAGGTTCCGGAAAAGAGTAGATACTCTTTGATAGCTAATATATATGCAAAAAAAACATACTGTCACAGTTATTGTGCATTTTTGACAACACTGTACGAGAATCGGCAAACTTTATTAATTACTAGCTGAAAACCCAGCGTTGCCCAGGTATTTATTTATTTGAGCCTAGAGTTAGTACTTCTCCTATCCCTTCTATCTCTATCCATCTCCTTTCTCTAATAGCATGTTATATTTATAAGAGAATATGTAAAAAATAAGGCTGTCTTGCATAATATACAAAATTTTAAATACAGTATCCAAAGAAAGAAAGATAGTAATCAAAATACAAATGATATGTAGCATTTATATAGTCATTTTGTGGTGTCGCACAAGTCTGAAGTGTCCACCACGTACTTTCGCCACGCGCCGCCATACACGCACGGCGCGGCATTCCTACGACGTCAGCCACGAGCGCCCTCTGCTGCAACTTTGCTCGTGGCTTACGACATTGACACCTAGGTGATTCTGCTTAAGATTGCTCCGATCAGACACTGCACCGAGTATCAGTTCACGAACATCATGCGACTTCAGCGTGCAAATAAATTCTCAAATATCGTTGGATGAGACATGGACAAATACGTGAGCAGTGTTTCATTATTCATTTCATTATTCAAATAATGAATGACACCATTACAGGATTGCCAAAAAATTCGATTATCATGAATAAAATTATATCAAAAGTTTGTACTTCGTATGATGTCACCAGTTTCTGTTACGCTTGGCAATAAAAATAGTACAAAATTCTGAAAATCTTTACTACATAATAAAGCTCCTGACAGGTATTTTGGTAAATATTATGTACAAATATCAAATAAAAACAACGAAAACATAAGAGAGAACCTTAAATGTAAATGTTCGTGCATAAAACATTATTTTCCCACTAAAAACAATATTTTCCGCATTTTACACCAGTTTTTAAAATCCCTAAAAAGAAAAGAAGGAAAAAAAAAAAAAGATCCAACTTGTAGGTACCTACTTTTACTGACAACTGGCGTGTAAAATGCATCCAGTTTTTTAACCAATTTTTGTAGGAAAAAAAGTGTCTTATATGCCAGTAAATACGGAAGCCTTCCAACTGTTGTCATTTGAACTTCCTTGTGGACAATTCTGTTCTGTCACTGTAGCCGGTCACGTCAAGTGCTCCGTTTGACGCCCGTGCCCACTACAGGTGGCTTCCGTATTACTCTCTGGCTCCCGGTGTTCAAACTGCCATTCTTTTGCTATGTTACCATCCTCAGATGCTCAATTTATTGTCTCATTCAGCACACTCTGTGCACTCTGTGTTATTTGTGCTGAGATATTCATCACCAATTGCAGAGTCAGTTCACTCGGAATTTAGCAGATCGAGTGCTGAATTCCAAGTGGAACTAAGTTGATAAGGAGCGTCACGGTTTATTATATCCTGTGTGACCTTTATTTCAATATATTCTTTAATAACACTATCCCAATATCTGGGTGTCTTTGTCAGAATATTGACAGCATCATAATTCATGTAATGGTTTAATTCAAAGCAATGTTCCACTATAGCCGACTCAGATTGAAATATCGTGCAAGTACGATGCGTATTACCACCAGAAAACTTGATTTTCCAAGATGACAGCACCCTGCTGGGAAAGCCTTAACATCTACAGTGTTTCAGCCCTTACAATATCCCCTTAATTACAAGGTCGAGTCAATAAATAAGTTTCAAAACTGAATTGAGGCAAAAATAATCAAAGTAACTTTCTGACGTTTATTTCAATTTTCCACATATTCACCCTCTACATTCAGGCACTTAAACCGTCTCTTTTCAAGTACTCGAAAGCCAGTAGCAAAGACTTTTTTGGTTGCAGTTGCAGCCAATGTGTAACCTCATAGATTACGGCATCATCTGTATCAAAATGACGGCCACCCACATGATTTTTTTAGGCCCCCAAACAGATAAAAGTTACTGGGGGCTAAGTCAGTTGATGAGTCGGTTCACACTCTGTGATGTGATGGCAGTGGACACCTCCACAGGACGACCGCGATGCTCCCCATCTCTAATGCTTTTCCTACCACTTCTGGATCCAAATGAACACAGCTTTTCCGTGAGAAACATTTGTCATCATACACAGGATGCATTTAATGATATCCTTTTTCTGTGGACAGTCCTCTGGCCCACAAAAAATGCAGAACTCCACACTGTTCTTTTGGTGTAGACTAGTGCAACTGCAACGCACGTGCCATCATGCACTCGTAGCCTCGGTCCGATTGAGTGTTAGTGAGATGTCGTATGACGAGCATACGTATGCTGCCATCTGCTGGCAAAACTTGCACGTGAAATATCAAATGGTATACAGCAAACACACATTTGTGGCTTATTTATTGCCTTACCCTTGTAATTTAATTATCTATTTCCATTTTTTTTCCTTATTATTTTTATCGTTTCAAATCTTTCCACTTCCTCCCCACACTTCTCTACGCCTCCCTTTTATCCTCTAATGCCCCTCCCTTCACTGATTCAATGCCGCATCTCGCAGTCCTGCCTGTCGGAGCCTTTACAATCCATTGTACAATGCAGAACTTTCCATCCCCAACATATTACTGATGGCTCGTTTCATGTTGTAATGATTTTTTTTTCCTTGGGATCTGTGCACCTTTCCTTAACCTTGTTTGTTCTGTGGGCCTTTTAATCCTGACAGAGAAATTAATTAATGATATTAAATCTAAATACCCGCCATTAGTTGCTTTCTATGTGTGCTTTTTTCTGATTGTGGTTGTTTTGGTTCATTAATTAGTGAATAGTATTGTCTTCTACTTCCTTTTCCACTTCCAACACACTGCATATAAATGATTATATTATTTACCAGGCGAAGGGGCACAGGCAGTAATAGCAACAAATAAACACACACACACACACACACACACACACACACACACACACACACACACACACACACACACACACACAAATGCTAGCTTTCGCAGCCTAGCTGCTTCATCAGGCAGAAGGGAAGGAGAGGGAAAAGGAAATGATGAGGGTTTTAAGGAAGGGGGTAAGGAGCCATTCCAATCCCGGGACAGGAAAGACTTACCTTGGGGGAAAAAATGGAAGGTAAATAAATGCACATACACCCACACATTTACACAGACACAAGTACACTTAGGCAGACATACTGACAGTATGTCTGCCTAAGTGTACTTGTGTCTGTGTAAATGTGTGGGTGTATGTGCATTTATTTACCTTCCATTTTTTCCCCCAAGGTAAGTCTTTCCTGTCCCGGGATTGGAATGGCTCCTTACCCCCTTCCTTAAAACCCTCATCATTTCCTTTTCCCTCTCCTTCCCTTCTGCCTGATGAAGCAGCTAGGCTGCGAAAGCTAACATTTGTGTGTGTTTGTGTGTGTGTGTGTGTGTGTGTCTGTGTGTTTATTTGTTGCTATTACTGCCTGTGCCCCTTCGCCTGGTAAGTGTACTTCATCTATTTTTTACGTATATTTTTCCTGTTAGGATTTTTCCTCTATAATATTTGATTATATTATTTATCGCATCAGTGTATTTATCTTGTTTAAAAAACTGTTTGGGTCATTTATAGCACACGATTCCACCCGTCGGCTTTGACTCGTGACGGTGTGTCATGTTATGTGTTTATTTGTAGGTGTCATTTGTAAGCATCGAGTGGCGCTCTCTTGTGGTGGACGTTACATAGAATGGGTATTTTGTTCTACGGCCATTCTTCTTCCTGTTGTCATATATGTGGTTGTAATTTGTGGTATTGAGCTATTGAGAAGTGAGTGTGATAACATTATATTGTCAGTTCTGTGATTTATTGTTTTAGTGGTGCAGTGCTTGTGTTAAGGATCGACAAGTACAGTTTATTCGAGAATTTTGGTGTGGCATTTCTGTGATTGTAATTGATTTTTTAGTTACAAGAGGTTTGCTGCTTTGCTAACTGGACAAGGGTACATCGTATTCAAGAATGTGTCAACCATAGGGCAGGAACAACATTAATTATTTACTCCATGGTCTGTAAGATAAAGCAGTCCCATGGGTTTTTGTTTTGTTTACATAGTACAATTGTAACACTCATTCTTATCGGCCATGGCAATGTTACTCCTGATTGGCTGCTCTGCCATTCCTGACCTAATGGCACGAAGTAATGCCTGTGAATTGATATTGTCTTCTTCATTTTAGGTGTATTATAGGTCAATTTTAGTATTAGATACCATTTTAATGTTGATGGGAATTGGGAGGGCCTTAATTGGTGTCGTTTTCTTGATTTTATTTGTAGTATAGATTAATTGAAGTATTTGATACCATTCTTATGCTATTTGGCAACAGTGTTGGTAGGTATCACTTTCTTTATTTGATTTTTAGATAAGTGAACTGTTCAATTCCATGGATACATTTTAGGTTGTTTTCGTTTTTTATTTCGTGTATTTTCATGTGTTTTTTAAATTCCATTTTTCTGTGTTTTTAGTTGGTCTTTTTTCATATTTTCACGCATAGAATGTCCCTGCCCGAACCCCCACATTCCCATACTTGTCCCCTTACTGTAACTTTACGTTAATTTTTTCATGTTTGTATGTGTGTGTTTCACAAGTGTTTTGGTCACCTTATTGGCCACAAGTACATATGTCGTTGCCGCCATTTTGATGACATCACGGGTCAAAGCAGACGGGTGTAATTGCATCGGCAAGTATTGCCAAACTGGTTATACTTGCATCGGCATAAGTTGATCTGTGACAACTTGCAGTGCTGTTGAAAGCTTTAAACAATGAAGTGCAAACAGCTTCTAATGAACACTATTTTATGGAGTTGCCATAGCATTATTTTCAAAATCGGATAGCACAACTGGTGACTGTAGACGCATGAAGCTGTCATGAACGAAATACTGCAACTGTCAGGGATCAACTTAAAGCAACTGTACTATAGTAGGTGTTCTCTACCAGACTGCGTCTCTGAGTAAAGACTAAATTTATGTTATTGATAACCACCAGATAAAATGATACGTCTTTTCCCCTAGAATGTGAGCACCTTATCCGCCATATGTTGGTTGTTGACCCGGAGAAGAGGCTCAGTATAAAACAAATTTTGAATCACAAGTGGATGACACAGGTATGTTAGTTTCTATATATTTATCTTAGCTCAGTAAGGCGTGTTTTGTTAATGTATATGAATTTATATTTATTTGTTTGTTTTAGGGAGAAATTCAGTCCAGCCTGCAAAAAATAATTTCTGACCTAGATCAGTCAGAGGACTTTCTCGAAAGCCCTGAGCCTCTTAATAATCTTGTTGTTGAGCATATGTTAAAGCTGCCGGGCCTTGACAAGGATATGATTGTGCAGGTGCAGTATTTATACAGATGAAAACATTTCATGTGGGTGGAGTCTGATCTGGGCAAATTAATTTTTATAAAATTCCTTTGATGTCTATAACATTTGTGATGTGAATTAGCAAACCCATGTGTTGTCTGCTGAGATTAATGGTGTACAATTTTATGTTTATTTGCCCGTGTCACATTTCCTTCTGTCATTTTGCACAAGCTATTCATGTTCCAACTATATCACTTGTGGTGCACAAGTGGTCACCACTTCATCCTATCATTTCACAAGTTTCTAACTGTGGCATCTTCATAGATCAAGCCTTTTTCCCCAACCTCTTTCACCAGCTATTACTTTCTGAGAATTCGCCTTGATTTTTTTTTCCTTATACTTCTGCATCAAAGTATTTTCTACCTATTTCACATTTCGCCTTTTTCTTCAACTGGCTACTTAGTGCAGTCTGTAATATCGTGTGTTATTAATTGATATTTTGATGCTAGTATACATCAATTTGTTTGTTTGTAGTCTCCTGATTTATTATTGTAATCAATTTAATTTTAGTATCTTGGACTTTCCTTTTGTTCTTAGCTGAGATAGTATATATTTACATTACATAAGTCACATTTATTGTAAAGCAAGTGTAAGCACAGTTACACAACCATCGTCTACAGCTGTTGTGGCCTTACTGTGGGACACGGGACACAGGACGTCCAAAGCAAAAGCAACCGGTGGTGGAGAAGAGGAGGCAGCATGGAGAGGGGAGTAGGAAGGGAGGGCAGGGACACACTGCGATGACGAAAACACACCAGTGCCACCTGATGAACAGGGAGGATGGGGTAGGGAGAGACTGAGTGTGTGGTGGAAGAGAAGACTATGTCAGGCTAGAGCGTAGGCAGGGATCGGGAGGTGTTCGTTGGTAGGAACCGTAAGACACGGGCTGCGTAGCAGTCAGCATTATGCAGGACTGCGTGCTCTGCGACGGGATCACCTAGCCGTCTCCCGGCCACAGTTGGACAAAGGCCGTTTGTGCGAACACGCGGCTCGTTACTGGTCGTGCCCAAGTAGGAGGCTGCACAGTGGTTGCAGCTCAGTTTGTAGATCATACGACAGCTCTCACAGGTTTCTCTGCCTTTTGTAGGGTAGGAAATGCGTGTTACACAACTGGAGTAGGTGGTGGATAGGACAGGTTTTGCATCTGTCTATTGCAAGGTTAACAGCTGTGGAGCAAGGAGTTGGGAGCAGGTACAGAGAAGGTTTGGTGCGCAGCAGAATACCACTGTAGGAGGGGTGGGGAGGATATTGGGTAGGGTATTTCTCATTTTAGGGTAGGATGAAAGGCAATAGAAACACTGGTGGAGAATGTTGTTTAACTGCTCCAGTCCTGGGTGCTCCCTTGTGGCCAGCTGTGGTGGTGTAGCTGAGCGGTCTAAGTCACCTCGCTGTGGAGCACGTGGTTACTCACCATTAGAGATTTTGAGTCCTCCCTAGGGCGTGTGTGTGTGTGTGTGTGTGTGTGTGTGTGTGTGTGTGTGTGTGTGTGTGTGTGTGGTGGTTGACCCTGTTACACAAGTTATTGTTTCTGCAGCTCAGTCTGCAGTTCCCTGCTCATCAGGTTTCTTCCAGCGGGAGACTGTGCCCCGGTGGTCGCCAGAAATAGCTGATGCACGTGGGAGGGCTCTTCAGCAGCAGAAACGGCACCAGTATCTGGCGAACCTCATCACTTTTGAGTGACTTTGTGCCAAGGCTCATCAACTGATAAAAAGATGTAATCAAGAATGCTGGGAGAGATGAAGTCCCTGGTTTTGCCTTAAATGCTGCTGTCTATATAGACTCAAGTGAAATTACCGAATATTTGGCTGATCACTTTCTCGGTTCTGTGCACTCGCAAACTGCTGCGAAGGAGCGTGTGGAGCGACTGTGCCTCTCCAGGCCCTAACCGTATCCATGCACAGATGCTGAAACATCTTTCGAAGGATTCTCAGTGTCATGTCCTTGCCATCTTCAACCGCATTGGGTGTGGTGGTGAGTTTCCGTCCCAGTGGCGGGAAGGTGTCGTCATCTCAGTGCTGAAGCCTGAAGGTCGACAGCTACGGCTCCATCTGCCTGACCAATATTATGTGCAAGTTGCTCGAACGAATGGTTGTGCGGCGCTTGAGTCACGGGGCCTTATGGCACTGTCACAGGGTAGATGTCAGTAGGGCCGTTCTACCACTGATAATCAGGTGTGCCTGAAGTCTGCAGTCCATACTCCATACTGCCTTTTCCCATTGGCAGCACCTCATTGTGATCTTCTTTGACCTTAAGAAGGCCTATGATACCACATGACGGCATCAAATCCTACCCACACTGCACGAGTGGGGCCTTCGGGTGTCACTTACCATTTTTATTCAAAACTTTCTCCAACTCCGCTCCTTTCAGCTCTGAGTTGGTGTTGCCCATAGTTTCCCCCACATCCAGGAAAATGGGGTCCCGTCAGGGCTCTGTCCTGAGTGTCTCCCTGTTTTTGGTGGTCATTAACATGCTGGCTGCAGCTGTGGGGTCATCGGTATATCTTTCTCTATATGCCGATGATTTCTGGATTTCTTTCTGTTCCATTACAACTAGTATTGCCAAATGCCGACTCCAGGCGGACATCCCCTAAGTGCAGGTATGGAACCTGCACCACAGTTTCCAGTTTTCTGCCACCAAAACCCGTGTGATGCATTTCTGCCAGTGTCAGAGTATCCTCCCCCTCTATCTTGATAGCCAACTACTTCTTGTAGTGGAAACTCATAAGTTCCTGGTACTGCTCTTTGATGCCCAGCTGACACGGCTCCCTTCCCACATATACATCATCTTAAATGGGAGTGCTGGCTCCATCTCAACGCTCTTGGCTTTATAGATCATAATACATGGGGTGCTGACCGCTAAACCCTGTTGAGGCTGTATACAGCTTTGGTGCAGTCCCGTTCAGATTTTGGGTGCCTCACTTATGGCGCCTCACTTATGGCTCTGCGTCTCCTTCAGCATTGTGCTTGCTCGACCCCATCCACCACTGTGGGGTTCACATCACGATGGGAGCCTTCTGTCCCAGCCCCGTGACCAGTTCACTTGTGGCGGCAGTAGTCCTGCCTTCATGGGTCCGCCGCCAACAACTGGTAGCAGTCTATGTGGCCCAAGTATATAATTCGCCAGGTCACCCAAACTACTGCCTTCTTTTTTCTGATGTGGCTGTCCATCACTAACAATGGCACTCCGGGTCAGGAGACACAAAAGCCGTCTGCATCCAGTCCTTCCTGTGGGAACTTGAGTCCTATTCTCTTCCACCTCCATTTCAGTCCCGTGCATATACACCTCCACGGTGCCTGCTGCACCCGTTACTTCATCTAGACTTTGCCCATGAGCACAAGAACCCGGTTCCCCCTGAAGCTCTCCATTATCGTTGCTGAGCTTCCCAGCTATGACGTAGTTTACACGGATGGTTCATTAGTTAATGGCCGCATTGATTTTGTCTGCATTCATGGCGACCACGTTGAGCAGCAGTCCTTGCCAGATGGCTGCAGTGTTCATACTGTGGAGCTGGTAGCTATTTTCCGTTGCTCAGGTGAGTCTTTCCTTCTCTGTAGCGACTCCATGAGCTGCCTTTGTGCTCTGGTCCAGTGTTAACCGTGCTCCCCCTTGGTGACGGCTATCCAAAAGAATCTTTTTGCCCTCGATTGGTCTGGTTGATCTGTGGTATTTCTTTCGTCTCCTGGTCACGTCGGCATCCCAGGCAATGAACGCGCTGATAGTCTTGCCGAGCAGCCTGTCAATGTGTCTGTTTTAGAAATCGACCTTTTGGCTTCTGATGTCTGGTTGGTGCTGCGACATCGAGTTTGTGAGATTCGGGCTGCTGAGTGGCATAGCCTGACCACACCCAACAAACTCGGGGCAATAAAGGAGACTACGGCTGTGTGGTATTCCTCTTTGTGGGCTTCCTGCCGGGACTCGGTAGTCCTGTGCCGGTTCCGCATTGGCCACACTTGGCTGACTCATGGCCATCTCCTCCGTGGCGAGGACCCACCCCAGTATCGCAATGGTTCCCACTTGACAGTGGTCCACATATTGCTGGACTGCCGTATTTTAGCCGCTTTGCAGCAGGGTTTTAATCTTTCTGCTGTTTTGTTAGATGTTCTATGTGACGATGCCACAATGGCGGATTCAATTTAACGTTTTATTTGTGCCCGTGGTTTTTATTGCTCTCTGTGAAACTTTGCTTCATTCCACCATCTCTGTTCCCCTTGTCACATGTCTTCTGATTGGGGACTTCCTTGTGGTGCCGTGTGGTTAACCCTTCCCATTTTTCATCTCATGGTCAGTTAACCACAGTCATTGGCTTCATTGTAATGTTTCCTTTTATTGTTTGTGTTTCATGTCAACTTGGGTGACATTATACTGAGTGGGATTTTCCTCCCTTTGCTATTTTTAATTTTGGCTGCTTCTATTTTGTATTGGTGCTTTTCTTATACCACCCTGTGATAGAATGGGGGACTGATGACCTCCGTAATTTTGTTCCCCTAAAACAAAACATACCAAACCAATCCAACAATATTCTGAGTGCAAATTTGAGATAGATAGTTTACTGTGTTCTCTGAAGCCAGCCTTCTCTTCTTGCAGTTGCAGTTCTATTACTTTCCTAAGCCCATCATTGAGTAACTTCTCAAATATTTTCAGACCATGAAAAAATAAAGTGACCTCTCTATAATTGTAACATTTCTTTCAGTTTCCTTTTTTGAGAAGGGGTACTATTAACCCTTTCTTCCAATCATCAGGAATTTTTCCATCATTCCATGTTGCACCTATTAATCAGTTGTTGTTATGATCTTAAATCTGGAGATTGGTTTGACGCATCTCTCCACCCTACTTTTATCTTGAGCAAACCTCTTCATCTTCTCATAAAAATGGCAGCCCACATTTACCTGAATCTGCTTACTATATTTGTCTCTTAGTCTCCCTCTGTGATTTTTTACCCCCACACACTTCCCGCCAATGTTAAATTTATGATTATTTGGTGTCTATGAATGTGTCCTACCAATCAATCCCTCCTTTTAGTCAATGTATGGCAAAAATTCCTTTTCTCCCCAATTCTGTAAGTTCCTCTTGATTAATTACACAATCTGCCCACCTAATCTTTAGCATTCTTCTATAGCACCGCATTTCAAAAACTGCTATTCTCTTCCTGTTCGAACTATCTATTGTCCAGGTTTGCCTCCCGTACAAGGCAACACTCCACACAATTGACTTCACAAAAGATTTCCTTACCCTTAAATAAATATTTGCTGTCAGCAAATTTCTCTTTTTCAAAAATGCTTTTCTTCCCATTGCCATTCTGCATTTTATATCCTCTATACTGTGACCATCATGTATTTATTTACTGCCCAAGTAACAAAACTCATCTCCCACCCTTATTGTTTCATTACCTAATCTAATTCCTTCAGCATCGTCTGATTCTCTAACACTGCATTCCATTAATATTGTTTTGTTCTACTTAATGTTCATATAATATACTCCTTTCAACACAATGTCCATTTCTTTCAATTGCTGTTTCAGGTCCTTTGATGTCTCTGACAGAAGTACAGTGTCATCAGCAAAATGCAATATTTTTATTTTTTCCCCCTGACCTCTAATTCCTTCTCCAAATTTCTCTTTTCTTTCCATCACAGATTGCTCAATGTACAAATTGAATAACATTGGAAAAAGTCTACTTGCTTACTAACCAATGCTTCTCTTTCCTGCCCTTCGACTCTAATAGCTGTGGTCTGATTTTTGTACAAGTTGTAAATAACCCTCCTTTCCGTGTACTTTACCTCTGCTGACTTCAGAATCTGAACAAGTATATTCCAGTAACCATTGTCGACAGCTTTTTCCGAATATACAAAATCTAGAAATATAGAGTTCCCTTTCCTTAATCTATCTTCCAAGATAAGTCGTAAGAAGAGTATTGCCTCCTGTGTTCCTTCATTTCTCCTGAATTGGAACTGATCTTCTGTGAGGTCAGCATCTATCAGCCTTTCTGGCCTTCTTTAAATAATTCATGTTAAAATTTTGCAAGCATGACATATTAAACTGATAGCTCTGCAATTTTTGTACCACTCTGCACCTCATTTATTGGAATGGGGATAATCACATTTTTATTAAAGTCTGAGGGTATTTTGCCTGTCTTGTACATCTTACACACTAGGTGAAATAGTTTTCTCATGGCGTGTTCTCCCACAGACTTCAGTTGCTCTGAGGGAATGTCATCTGCTCGAGGGGCCTTATTTCGACTTAGGTCTTTCACTGCTTCTGTCAAATTCATCTCCCAGTATAGTATCTTCTATTTCATCTTCATCTACTTCCTCTTCCCTTCCTACAACATTGTTTCTAAACTCATTTGCTTCGTAGAGACCCTCTATATAATCTTTCCACGTTTTTATTCAGAACTGGTTTCCCATCCGAGTTCTTGATATACATACAGCTAGTTTTCTTGTCTCTAAATTTCTCTTTCATTTTTTTGTAGGCGGTATCTACTTTCTCCCAAGTTACACATTCTTCTGTATATTTGCATTTGGCTTCTGGCCACTCCTGCTTAGCCATTTTGCCCCCATCACAATTAAGTTTTCCTCTCTCTTAACTGTGTGAATAATTTCTTTTGTTTTCTCATAAATTTCTTCATGTAACTAATAAGGAGGTACTCAACAGAATTGGGGAGAAAAGGAGTTTCTGGCATAACCTGATAAAGAGAAGGGATACGTTGGCAGGACACATCTGAGACATCAAGGAATTGCCAATTTGGCATTAGAAGGAAGTGTGTGGGATAAAAATTGTGGAGGGAGACTGAGGGATGAATACAGTAAGCAGATTCAAAAGGATGTTGGTTGTTGTTCGTATTATCAGATGAAGGGGCTTGCGCAGGACAGGGTAGCGTGGAGGGCTGCATCAAATCAGTCTGCGGACTGAAGGCCACAACAACAACAATATTTCTTCTATCTCCTTGTCATCGGCAGAGCTAGTGGGCATATAAACTTGTTCTACTGTGGTTGGTGTTGGCTTATATCTATCTTCTCTACGGTAATGGCAATCACTATACTGCTCTTAGTAGTTTACTGGCATTCCTATTTTCTTATTCATTATTAGACCTACTTTTATAATACCACCAAGTGATTTTGTATTTATAATCCTGCACTCACTGACTGGAAATCCTGTTTGTCTTTCCACCAAACTTCACTAATCCCTAATATATCCAACTTCAGCCTATCCAATCCCCTTCTTAAATTTTCTACCCAAGTAAGTGATCTAACGTTCCAGGTTCCGATCCGTAGATTGTCTTTCCTGATGATATCATCCTGAGTAGTTCCCTCCTGGAGATGCAAATGGGGGACATTTTACCTATGTAATATTTTACCTGAGAGGATGCCATCATCACATATCCATACAGTAAAGCTGCATGTCCTCGGGGAAGAAGTGACGGCTGTTTCCCCTTGCTTTCAGCCGTCCGTAGTAACTGTGTGGCAAAGCCACATTAGCTTACGTTACAAGGCCAGCTCAGTCAATCATCCTGACTGTTGCCCCTGCAACAAATGAGAAGGCTGCTGCCCCTCTTCAGGGACCACACGTTTGTCTGGCATCTCCACAGATACCGCTCCGCTCTGGTTGCACCTACAGTACGGCTATCTGTAACATTGAGACAAACAAGCCACCCCACTTTGGCAGTGTCTGTGGTTCGTAGGGGTGGATTATTCTATGAAGTTCTTGCATTCCTAGTGGGCCAGTAGCTTTGATCATGTCTTCACTAACTTCATCAAATCTTGTGGATCTTTATTTGGGCATACTATTAAGGTGTTTCTACTTCCATCTGTTTTGGTGACTGTCTTTTTCAAACCCACTAATACAGCTTAAATTGGTATGAGTTGTTACATCCTTGGGCTCTCCTCTTCTGCCATACAAATCACCAACTACATTTTCACCCACAATTACGTCTTTGAAGGCATCACCTACAAACAAATTCGCATTATAGCCATGGGTATACATATGGCACCCTCCTATGTCAACCTGTTCATGAGCTATCTATAGGATTCTATCCTGACTTCAAAGAATCCCAAACCCCTCATCTACTTCAGATTCATTGATGACATCTTCATAATCTGGGCTGAAGGTTGAACTGTTACCCTTGTTCTTGTATGAAACAATGTTCCTTATCAAGCAGGATAACACTTTGTTTCACTGCGTTTGATGTTAATATAATAATAAATGAGAGTATCTTGACTTCACATTTCACTCCACATATAAATGTAGTGTCCAGCTTGTGAATTTTAACTCTTAACATTTATTGGAGTGCTTAATACATACACATTTGTCAAGATATCTATATAGTAATTAACATGACAGTTACTTCAAAAGCACAGAACAATTAAATGTATTTCACTTGTTTTTTCAACATCACTTCTCATTCGAGTTGGACAGAGTAACAATGTTTAATATTCCATGACTATATGCAGTCTCTGAGCACTGTACTCTTGTAGCCTCTTCCAGAATCTCTAACAAACCGATTCAGGCGGCAGCCACTACTCCAAATATGCCTAAATTTAATTTAATAAATAAGCCAATAAATATTTAGATAGCTCAAGGCGAGTAAAAATGCAGTGTAGCGGCTTGTGCCCCTACAAGGTGAGAACACCCTATCCACATAACTCCAATATCTCAATGTCTTCTCCCCCATTCACTTCACCTGGACTGACGACCCAATGAGCCACATTCTTCAACGTTGACATTTGGCTTTATCGGTACCTGAGTTCACATTGGACCTAACAACCATCAGCAATACGTTAAGTTTGACATCTGCCACCCATTCCACACCAAATGTCCGTTCTGTACAGACTAACCACCCGTGGTTGTAACGTCTATAGTGACGAGCATTCCCTCCCCAAATATGCCAAAGGCCTCACTGACCTTGATTACCATCCCAGCCTTGTTGAGAAACAGATCTCATTGACCCCCTTCTGTCAGTCACACACCAGATGTGCCACACCCACTGTCCAGGGACAAAGGAGTAGTCCTTGTATGACCCCACAAAAGGCAGAGAAACCTGTGAGAGCTGTCGTATGATCTACAAACTGAGCTGCAACCACTGTGCAGCTTCCTACTCGGGCACGACCAGTAACGAGCCGTGTGTTCGCACAAACGGCCTTTGTCCAACTGAGGCCGGGAGACGGCTAGGTGATCCCGTCGCAGAGCACACAGTTCTGCATAATGCTGACTTCTACGCAGCCTGTGTCTTACAGTTCCTACCGACGAACACCTCCCGATCCCTGCCTACGCTCTAGCCTGAGGTAGTCTTCTCTTCCACCACACACTCAGTCTCTCCCTACCCCATCCTCCCTGTTCGTCAGATGGCACTGGTGTGCTTCCCGCCACCGCAGTGTGTCCTTGCCCTCCCTTCCTACTCCCCTCTCCGTGCTGCCTCCTCTTCTGCACCACCGGTTGCTTTTGCTTTGGACGTCCTGTGTCCTTTGTCGCACAGTATGGCCACAACAGCTGTAGCTGATGGTCTTTTGTGTGTGTATGAAGAAGGCCTTAATGGCCAAAAGCTTTTTAGTAATTTGTAATATGTTATGTGTATGAGTCTTCCTGTGGCTCATAGAGACCCCTCTGTGGTGAGTAGCTACCTATGCTTCTCAAGAATATTGGTAAACACAATTAATTTCATTGTGTCAAGCCTTTTTTTTTTTTTGTTGTTGTTTCATGGTAAATATCTGACTTGTGTTCTGTTGAGTATTTCCAGATTTATTTATTATTCTTGAATATGATACTCCCTACATATTTAAATCTAGGAATTACAGTAGACTCGCAATAATCTGACACTTATGGACCGAGGTGGTGTCAGATTACAAAAAATGTGATATTACCAAAGGTCAGCTTTCTAAAATTGTATTTAGACTTCTAAGGTTGTTTTGTATAAAGATTATCTACTGTATTGTTACACGCATATTGAGTACACACTTACATATTTTTTGGCCATTAAGGTTATAAAATTATGTATGTACTTACAAGGGAAAGTTATTACATATGTATTACAAATAGGTAAGGGTAAAGCAGTCAACAATCCGAAGATTGGTTTGAACACCGCCGTGCTTTACTAGGCATGGTTCTGTTTGGAGGTGGTATGCCGTTGCCCTCCTACGACCTTCGAAATGACTTAACCAGCCAGTTATAGGGGGACCTACAGTTTAACGTGGGTTCTGAACCATGGTGCTACTCGGTATTTTTCACATGAGCAATACTGCCAGAGGTGTAAGAAGTGGAAAGTGACAGATAAAAATCGTAGGACCCAGTGGTGTTCGAACCCACG